>CM018682.1:48170928-48835709 GCA_009363875.1 Mikania micrantha | reverse complement strand
TATGATGGGTATTAACTTGATGAAATGGAATTTCATAACCACACTTTCTTAAATGGGAAACTTTCTAAAAATGGTAACTTATGTGATTAGAGTCATAGGATGGATGTTAGTGTCTTATGTACATCAAGGCACATAAACACAACAATCGTGTCACCAACGATTCGTCGAGTCTCACTAGTCAACACACACAAACACACACTCGGTTGAGCACACCGACACTTGGAGTTGTATGGATTACAACGCACCTCAGAACACATACTTACACATATATGATTATAGGAGCTTACTAGCAGGACTGCTAGCCTTCGCAGTCGCGAACACCACATAAGACCGGAACTACTTCATCAGGTGAGTTCACGGCCCCTTTATCTTTTCTACCTTTGGGGGAGAAAACATTGCATTACAACTGTTTTTGAACAGCAACTCGTTTTATTTACGTATGGACATGCTTTATCATTATATGTATATGTGTGGGCCCCTATCACAACTAAAAGTCCTCGCGATACTCCTCGGACCGTTAATAGCATAACGCCTAGCATGGTAATCTTGAATAGTACTATTTGGGCCCGACAAGCCCCACCCATCGTGTCTTGGAGGCCACCCGACTGGAGGTCGGAATGGGTGCAATATTGACCAATACTTTGCCATTGTCCTGTGATAACATGGTGGGAGGCACAATCTGTCAGCTTCGGTACCATCCACAATATAATATAACTGTATTGACTAGCTATCAATCGATACAGCATTGTCGTGATATGTAAATCTACTGAACTCTTACTTTAAACATTTGATGTTTACTGCTTATGAAAAACCTGTGCTCTCACCAACCTTTGTGTTGACCTTTTACTCGCATGTTTTCTCAGGTAACTAAGGCACGTGCACAAGGAATAGGATGCTAGGCTGGAGTCGCATGCATCTGTTTATGTGTCTTATTTTACTAGACTCTGATTATCATTTGATTTTGTTGTGTAATGTTAAACAACTTTATTCGCTTCCGCAACTATTGTCACTTATCGTTTTAAAAACCGTTTTAAATTAACGCTTCCGCAAACTATGAATGATTAAACTGTTTTGTTAACTTATACTATACTTCCGCAACTCTGATCTTACTAAACTGTTTTATCCAAATTATTGGATGTATGTACGAAATCAGACATATAGGTCTCGCATGTTGTGTGACAGGAGACTGCGATCCTGACAATCTGCCGCCGCTCGCGCCCCGGAAGGGACGAGATTTTCTCGGGGTGCGACAGAGTTCACCTACAACAACAGCTACCACAGCAATATCAGATGTGCTCCGTTCGAAGCATTATATGGTAGAAAATGTTGGTCTCCAATTTGTTGGACCGAAGTGGGAGACAACAGAATTACTAGGCCCGAACTTATTCAGGAGACTACTAATAAGATAGCCCAGATACAACAGAGACTACAAGCAACATGTGGCCGCCAAAAGAATTACGCAGACAAACGGCGAAAGCCTTTGGAATTCCAAGTGGGTGACCGAGTCATGATGAAAGTGTCCCTGTGGAAAGGCGTGGTTCGTTTTGGGGCTAAAGGCAAGTTAGCACCAAGGTATGTCGGACCGTTTGAGATAACTCAACATATAGGTCCTGTAGAATACAGACTCAGACTCCCTGATGAACTCAGTAGAGTACACAATGTATTTCATGTATCAAATCTCAAACGATGCCTCGCTGATGAATCATTGATCATACCTTTGGAAGAGATACAAGTGGATGAACAATTACATTTCATTGAAGAACCTGTAGAGATCATGGATCGTGAAGTCAAGAGACTTAAACGATGCCGTATCCCTATTGTAAAGGTTCGTTGGAACTCCAAACGCGGACCAAAATTTACCTGGGAGCGTGAGGATCACATGAAGACAAAGTATCCCCACTTGTTCGAAGAAGTAGTGTCCGACAATGATACTTAAATTTCGGGACGAAATTTCTTTAACAAGGGGAGACTGTGACATCCAGTACCTAATCGTCCGGCAAGTCCGTACGGTATGTGTACTTTCACTACTAACTATGTGTAAATACAATGCATGAACAGTGTGTGTGATAACATAACTCAGAACACAAGCAACAGTTGTACGTCTTTAAGTGAAAACTTAAATATTGTATGTACAACAAACCACGATAAAAAACAGTTGTATGTATTTAGGTGAAAACCTAAGTACAGTTAATATAACGAATCAAGAGAAACAACAGTGTGCAAACAAACAACAAGAGCATATCGGTTGCGATCTGACATCCATAGATGACAGGAATCAGATGGCCGATAACTCAGTATGAAAACAAGATAAATTCAAGGCTATCAATGTGAAAACAGGAAAGCTTTGTTGAGTTCGTTTGTGAGGAAATACAATTCAAAACCTAAGTTCAGTATCGTTTCAGAATCACGAACTGACAGTGTGTTTGCGATACATATCTGTGAGTTTAAAGTTCTGAAATAATGACTGAAAAGTAGAAAACAAGAATCAGAAAGTGAAGCCCTCATCGTGTTCGTTCGGGTGACGATTCGAACGAATACGCGCGAAGGTGACGCGATCTGACGAAACGTTTAAAATAAACGAATTCGATGAAATAATTTAAGAAAAACAAATTAGAAGATTTACTAGGGATAACCACCTTTTAAATATTAAAAATAAATCCTTTTTTTAATTCGTAAAACACGCGCGTAAGGTGCCGGAAACGCAACGAAGACGAAAACCGAGCAACCGAAACGAACCCAAACACCCGCGGAGTATAAAAACCCTAAATGAGGGCTTATTCCTCATTTATTCCATCTCTTTCTCACTCTCTAACCTCAAACCCGGTTCTCTCTCTCTCTAAAAATCCAAACCTTCAATCCACTAGATCTCCTTCAATACTTGGTGAAATCTCGCGTTCTTGGTGTCTAAACGAAGCTATTGATCTCCTCTACACAAAAGTACAAGGGATCTGCCATAACAGCCACGAAATCAGAGGTAAAATAAGCTGCAATGATCACGAAAACTAGGGTTTCCTAACCCCATCGGTCAAACGCTTGTGTTAGCCGGCCCGAACCTTCATTCAAACACCACACAGGTGAAATCGAACCAGAAGGAGTGTGAGGAAGCCATGGGAACAGCCCTGCAATAGCATAGGGTTTGATGATGAAGATGAACAGGATTCGCGAGGATCCAGGTGGCCAAACCTTCGACCAGCCTAACCTTTATGGAGCTTGGCAAGGGGATAGCCGAACCTTCGATCTACCGAACCTAAGTGCTGCGAACCACCATCACCAAACCCATGAGCTGCGAGCCTCTACTCGACCGAACCCTAAGGTTCGCGGGACCTAGACCAAGGCCGAACCTTTGCCATGCGAACCTAATGGTCACGAACCAGGAAGTCACGAATCTAGGGGCTGCGAACCAGCTAACTATGAACTCTAATGGCGAACCCTTGGACGAACCATGCCCGGCCAACCTGAAATGGACGAACACAAGGGGGGCTGACCGAAACCTTGACTCACGAACCCATGATTTGGTTCGGCCCATGTGACAAATCCGGCCCACACTTCGTCTGGCCTAGCCTATCATTCGGCCTACAAGGTTTAGATTGAAGTACACACATGAAAACAAATTATTAAGGAATAACATGCATGGGAATTAGGGTTATTACTACAAAGGTGGTGGATTTGGGGTTAATGAACTTCAGAACCTTGAAACAACAAGTTTTACAAAGAACGTTTTCTAGTTCATAATTAACTATGAAACCACTATTACAAGGCTAACAAAGAATATAAGTAAGGTTTAAACTATAAACCTATGTTTGTACTTAGGTTGATTCACAAAGTTTCTGCCAATACGATTAATTAGCATATCATGAAAAGGTTTTAGAAATTCAAGAATGAGTTAAAGACAAACTAAGGTAATAAAGACTAAGTCTTTAATCACAACTACCACAATATGCTAAGCGCAATCTAACCTGATGAAGAGTTAGTATAATTTAAAACAAGTGAACCAAGGCCGAATGGTGACCAAGACCGATGAGTGTTAGCCAACTTTAGGGCTAACACATACACACGCACATACACTTATAACTTATATTCATAAGATACAAACAACGTGAAATCAATACAGGATCGTGAAAACTACAACAAGTACAACAAAGAGCGCGTACAATTCTAGTTTAGACATAGTCAACCACATCAACAACAAGGTGAGTTCATATGCCCCTTTTCTAATCTTAATTGATTTTAAACTCTCGAGACTGAGAAACATGGTAAACCTTTTATTTACTTAAAAGTTTTAGTACAACATATTGTTTATACTATGATTTAGAAAATATTGCTTGACTTATTATTTCTTATCATTGTATGCATGCTTGTATGATCATAACATGACTGAGACAACTAGGATGAAACATTATAACGTAGTTTCATGAAGCATCAACACAATAGAATAATGTAGTTGTAAGATTCTATCTTATAACATTTAATTATTCTTACAAGAACAAACAATGAGATTATCACAGGTGAACATAATGACAACAACAAGAACAAACATGAATGACATGAAGATAATATATCTTCATAATATCATTCATCACTGGAGTTATCTAAGTGTAATAGGACAAGTTCTTATAATACTATGCATACAACTCGATGAGGACTATGAGATAACACGAACAAATATCATCCACCACCTGAGTCGACTAAGTGTAGTAAGACTAGCTCTTACAACACTGTAGTGGCAACATGGTGACCATATGGAACAACAAGAATGATAATCATGATAATGTACCCTCATGATAACAACATCATTCACACAACAACTAAATTGTATAATAAGACAAGTTCTTATATAACTTTGTTAAGAACAACGAGAACACACAACATTGAGAACAAACAACATTAGTGAACATAACAATACAATTGATTACTATTGAACTGTCTGTATTATATCACAACAATCATGTGCCATGTATTCGAGTTGATTATTGTAAGTCCCTCACACAAATCGCTGACCAGTTAGTTTGACATGACTAAACCGACGATAGCATAGTGGTACCATAGGTTTGACAAACCTCCGGCTTGTAGGGCGGGTATGTTGATCGTATTTATCATTTGGCCGGTAACGTATGACCGGTGACAGGGCGACACAAGTCAGGGTCTGGTAAGCGACACATGGAGATATTAATCTACAGTGATATTTGTAATTAATCCATAGATCCTGTTGACTAGTAGACTGAGGAATTGACTTTCTCTCATGTCATATTACTGGTAATAGATTCGATGAGGCCTATGGGAACACAAAGTGATAGAGGTAAATCAGATGCATTGAAATCTGATTACGTGAGGATTGCAATGGATTCTTTTTAGGCTCTATGCACTTCAAGTTGAGAACATATATCAATTGGTTAACTAACACACTTATTATTAAAAGTGATTAACAGTTAACCCCACAAGCGAGAGAATAATAACAAGGATAAGATTAATTTAATCTATTTTCCTTAACACATTGAGGGTTATCAATACTTCGGTTTGATAACTGAATTTCTCTTATTATATTATTCTACACATAACACTGGGTGATGAACACGAACAGATGGGTGAATATCAAGCGGGATGAACATGTGAGACGAAAATGGGTATCTATAAATGTAATGCAAGTGGTGTTGAGTTCTATTAGATATGTGGTGGGATGTTGGCTGGGGCTTGTTCCCCTACATATGCCCAATATATAAGCATAGCTAATAGGATGAGATACTACTTGTAAATATGACTATAGAGAGACCATTGTGTGAACAGATGAAACAAACATAAATAAGTATCAGGTAGGATGATGTGTCGGTTTATATATATAGAAATCTTAGTTCAACACTATCGAGTAATAAATCGAATTAACCTAAACCGAACTACACACTACAGGTAAGTGTACCTGACGTATGAAGTGTAGCTAAGGAAAGTCCGGATACCAAACCTAAGGACACGGAATCGGCTAATAAACCCTAACTGAAAACCTAACAAAATAAGAAACTTACTAAATTTTGAAAACGGAATTTGTTTTACGAAAATGACTTTAAACAATTAAAGAAACTAAGAAAACTAAATAAGTCAACTCAACACTGCAAGAACTAGAAAACCAAATACGAAGGAGATTCTACCTAGACTAGGAATCTTAAAGGAATCGTAATAGCTATCGGGAATGCTTGGTTGAATGATACCGGATCTAATGATACAACCTATTCAGGTTCTTAAGGAATGCTAGATCTCCTGTTCAGACAATCCAACACTTAGAAAGATCCTACTGGTTGTGTAAAGCTTACCGGGGTGTACTGATGGATCACCGAGTCGGTCTCTCCAAACGGGCAATGCTTAATACTTCTATGCTTGAATAATTAGGTCAATCTCAACAACCACAATGTACCAAAGCACAATTGAATCAATCTAATTCAGATTATTTATGAATTTGAAATACTTGGCATAAACAATCAACAAATAATCCAATGAACATGCGAATTACTTGAAAAACCCTGTTTAAACCACGATATCCAAACACCTTGTTGCTTGATTAGCCTTTAAGGTGGTATATCCCACTGATTACAATCTGATTATATGCAATTGTTATGATTTACTAAGATTAGTCAAATCACAATTAGGTTAAAAACAAGTTTTCATCCCAAAATCTTGTGAAAATCGAGTTTTTATTGAAACCAAATCAAACCTTATTCACAAAATAGTTTAAGCATGAAATCAGATCATTCACAATAGTCTAAAATCATTCACAATCATCCACAATCAGATTCAAATCAAAAGCAAAGATTCATTCAATCAAACAAACCCGAAAAACCGATTATTCATCCAATAATCATCCATAATCTAGGTAGAATTAAAGATCTAGCCTAGAATCATCATCCAAACATTAAATAACATGAAATCAGATCTAAACATAGTAGAAGATTCAAAAACAAATGGAAAAGAACAACTACGATGCATAAACAAACCCGAAAACGCGTTCCGAGCACTTGTATACGCGATCTGAGCCTCCCCAGAATGTCCGAATTGATCCCAAAGCTCCAAAATCTTCAAAAATATGTTTCTCCTATGTTTTCAGCAATCCTTCGGTGATCAATTCACGAATTAGGGTTTTTAATGGCTTAAATAGGTGAAAATTACCTAAAAGTTCACGAAAAGGGTCAAAAACCGGTTCAAATGGTTCACAAGGGGGTCCAAGAGGTTGGTCAAAGGGCCAGTCAACGCGCATGGCCGGTCAACAGGCGCCAAAGGCGCGCGGGTCGGCGGGTCCGACTCCGGTACACACGCGGATCTGCGTGTGTGTGTATCCGGTTTGCTTCGCGGGTTGGAGCGCTCCAGCGGACCCAAATGCGGGTCAAAGAGCTCTTTTAGGGCTGACGTGGCGATCCCAGCACCTGCCATGTGTCCCAAGCTGTAGCATTTTACCAGATGTGCAGTTTCACCCCCTGAACTTCCAGAAACCCATTTTTAAGCCCCGAAACTTCCTGAAATGCCACTTTTTAACCCCGAAACTTCTAAAAACTATATTTCTAGCTTCTAAACTTCATAAAATTTATTCCGGGCTTCGGTTTCTTCGTAAATACGAACATTTATTCCACGAAACCTATAAAAGTGACAATTAAAAATAAAATTAGTAAAAATCAATTAAAATCTAATAAAAATTAAATAAAAATCTAATAAAATAAGATAAAACACTATAAATTAAATACGATAACGATGTGTAAATAACGACACATCAAAAATCCCCACACTTGAACTTTGCTTGTCCCTAAGCAAACCTAAAGCAAGGCAAAACAAAATCCAATTCACAAACGTTTCACATCAGACAAAACCAAACATGATTTTACGAATTAATTACACAATCAATCACAAGACTTACAACTGTCAATAGATTTACAACCCAATCGGACACGAATGAAGCAATTTTTCGAAAAATGGGAATTCTTAATCAAGATTCACTTTTTTTTCAAGAATTTAACCATTTACGTTCACACCCTCACAATTGTCACTCGACACTCGGTTAAATATATGAATTTTTGCAAGTGAACTCTTATAACCTAATACTGAAACAATGTTAACATAAGCTTGTGCTATAATCAAATCTCCACCCTAAATCAAGACTAACACAGATCAAAAGGACTTTAGAAGGTTGGCTTAGGCTAAGGGTAGGTAATGTAGGGTTTTAAAGTGGCTAAAACATAAAAGAAAATCCGGTAGTTGACTTCATTGCACGAATAAACTTATAAACAATGAAACTACTAAACAATTGGTCTTTTGACCTCTTTATTCACACATTTCACTCTCTTTTTTTTCTCATTTCTTTGGTTTTTTTTCAACGAGAAACAAATGTAAATGTCTAACTAACAAGATGTCTTGAAATTAAACTGGCAATCAAATGAAAAGGGTTTAGGCTCAACAGGGTGTCTAATTGGTATATTTAAGGGTTTCAAGCAAGAGAAATAGAATAGGCTAAGAAATGGGTGAACCTAATGCCTTAATCATATCTGTGTCAACTCTTAAACAAAGTCTCAAAATGAATACAAGCACAAGTTCTAAAGCAATGCAGCATGTAGGTCAAATCACACACAAACGAATCAGTGAATAAATACAGACTGTTAAGGCTCAAAATCTCACTGGAAACGTGTGGAATAGGGTTACCGATATGAACATAAACAGTCTTCAACTATCAAACAGGTTTCACTGTCATAAGAATCCCTAACCCATAAGTTTTGAAAACAAGTCAAATTGGGAAACTTTATCACGCAACCTAAAGACTAATTGTATAAGCAACTCAATAACCCATGCCGACTCGCCTTTTGTTAACGATTTACAATGAAAGAGACTTGTTAAGCAATAGCAAAAGGTAACTAGGACTTACAAAAGTTCAAGCTTTATTTTATTTTTGGTATTTTCAAAATTTTTCATTCTTTTTTTCAAAAAGACAAGACTCAAAAGCAAGACATGAAAAGAAAGGAATTTCCCCATCCCCACACTTGAAACACACATTGTCACACCCCCAAATTTCAACTAACGGAATCATACCGTTTGGGACGTGACAAACCAGGATCTCAGATCATTAGACATAGCGAAGACCTCTATATGCTTTTCAAACATAACTTTGGTCTTAATAAAAAAATTCAGAGTTTAAAACATTGCGGAAGCGTTTGTAAAAAGTAAAACAGTTCAAGGTTTGAAAACTGTAAATTACAAGGCAAGGTCTCAATTGTTCAAATCCAAAACAACAGAAATGTAAATTATGCATGCGACCCGATCTCCTAGTCCATGCTTGCTTGATCTTGTACCTTAACGTCCTGAGAAAACATGTAAATCAAGTCAACACAAAGTTGGTGCATACACAGGTTTAGGTGTTCACAAATGTTTGAAACAACTGATTGAAATGAAATGTTTACAGATAACATAATCACACATGCATAGTCATGATAGCTAGTCATTTGTACTATTTACATAAGCGATCGACACCGAAGCTGACTGTTTGAATGTTGGTTGCCTTTCCACTATTGTCTAGCACAAACAATAGTAATGTGAATTGGCTAG
The DNA here is from genome assembly GCA_009363875.1 of Mikania micrantha. Classification (NCBI taxonomy): domain Eukaryota; kingdom Viridiplantae; phylum Streptophyta; class Magnoliopsida; order Asterales; family Asteraceae; genus Mikania; species Mikania micrantha. Next base: position 48,826,145 of record CM018682.1, on the reverse strand, counting down.
TCAAACACTTGCGTAGACCTACAATCTACCAAGTGAGGTTTGTCAAACCTAATAGATCTATTTCCAACTACCACGCTTTGCACTACGGCAAACTAAACGGTTCGATATGTAAGGACTTGTAATGCTATGTTCGCACTTAATGTAAACGGCTAACTCATGGAAGTGATATGTATCTAAAATGTTTGTTGCACATGTTTTATCCCCCAAAACAGTTAAAATAAGAAGAGGGGCCGTGTACGCACCTTTGATAGCACACAGAATGATCAACACACGTGAAATCGCGTAAACTGTCTTCTACGAGAAATCTGTGTTTCAACAATAATCGTTGTGTTATTCGGGATGTTGTTTTGTGTTTGAAATCACATACATGTCAACACACGTATGTTAGAGTGTTAGAAATGTACATCTATAAGTACGCGTGCCTTTAAAAATCGTTTAATTAAATCATATAACCGTATATGATTTTATTTAAATAAGCGTAATTATACGCGATTACGTTTTCGGGTTAAAATATGAATTTTATTATTCTAATACGTTCTAAATTGAATTCTGGTTCCAACGAAATTCGAATGGATCGAAACGGATTCAAAACGAATGAGTTATGATTAAAATACTAGAAATCGGTTTAAAGCCCAAAATAGGTGGTGCCCGGGTTCGAACCCGTGACCTCCAACCCCTCACACAAACACTCTACCATGTCAGCCCACCAAATAATTGTAATAGAAAGCCCAAATTAATTGTTTTAAGCATAATCCAACAGGTTTCTTCTTTGCTCATTATACCGAAACCAACATCACCCAAATTGGGCCTCAATTCAAATCAAAACGACCCTCAAACCATAGGGCTATGGTTCCTTATATACATGCGAGTTCTATCATGAATTTAATTTGATCATAACTCAAAATCATGGCCCAATTCGTGATCCAAATGAACTCAAATATTGATAACAAAATTCTACATTCGTTTGGGTCGAATCAATCAAAATTGAACTGTAAAAATCTTAGGTTCCTCGTTTTACAAAGATTTCGAGTCTTTCTGTAACAACCAATTTGATTTTTATACTCCCTTAAATCAAAATCCCCAATTCGTTACTTTCTAAGAACCCTAGAATCAAAATCGTTTAATTCGAAATTGTGATATCAAATTGATCTGGGTTTTCCCTTAAACGCATTAGTCTGAACCCTTTTATACACTTTAATTTAATTTTAGAACTCATTTTGATAGAAAACCCCAAATCCTTATATTCGAAGAACCCTAATATTAGAAATCATAAAATTCGTTATTGTAACATCGAATTGACATAGGGTTATCATTTTTCGAAATTTTCTGAAACTCACAGAACCATTCAATTTGATTCTTGAACCCATTTAGATCGAAACCCCCAATTCGTTTTAAATGATGAACCCTAGAATTCGAGATCATCAAATCCGATATTGTTTGATGCAATTGACTTATGGTTTTCAGTAAACCCATGATTTCGAAGCTTTCTATGTGAATTAATTGGATTATCAGACTCGTTTAAATCGAATTCCCCAAATCGGTTCTTAACATGAACCCTGATAATCAAAACCGTATGATTTGATATTAGAACTAGAAATTGACATTTGTTTATCCTTAGTCGGCCATGTTAGAAGAGGTAGGATCGATTACTTACTTGATTTGATATTGAATTGATGATGTTCAACTTAAAGCTTACCGGGGTGTACTGATGGATCACCGAGTCGGTCTCTCCAAACGGGCAATGCTTAATACTTCTATGCTTGAATAATTAGGTCAATCTCAACAACCACAATGTACCAAAGCACAATTGAATCAATCTAATTCAGATTATTTATGAATTTGAAATACTTGGCATAAACAATCAACAAATAATCCAATGAACATGCGAATTACTTGAAAAACCCTGTTTAAACCACGATATCCAAACACCTTGTTGCTTGATTAGCCTTTAAGGTGGTATATCCCACTGATTACAATCTGATTATATGAAATTGTTATGATTTACTAAGATTAGTCAAATCACAATTAGGTTAAAAACAAGTTTTCATCCCAAAATCTTGTGAAAATCGAGTTTTTATTGAAACCAAATCAAACCTTATTCACAAAATAGTTTAAGCATGAAATCAGATCATTCACAATAGTCTAAAATCATTCACAATCATCCACAATCAGATTCAAATCAAAAGCAAAGATTCATTCAATCAAACAAACCCGAAAAACCGATTATTCATCCAATAATCATCCATAATCTAGGTAGAATTAAAGATCTAGCCTAGAATCATCATCCAAACATTAAATAACATGAAATCAGATCTAAACATAGTAGAAGATTCAAAAACAAATGGAAAAGAACAACTACGATGCATAAACAAACCCGAAAACGCGTTCCGAGCACTTGTATACGCGATCTGAGCCTCCCCAGAATGTCCGAATTGATCCCAAAGCTCCAAAATCTTCAAAAATATGTTTCTCCTATGTTTTCAGCAATCCTTCGGTGATCAATTCACGAATTAGGGTTTTTAATGGCTTAAATAGGTGAAAATTACCTAAAAGTTCACGAAAAGGGTCAAAAACCGGTTCAAATGGCTCACAAGGGGGTCCAAGAGGTTGGTCAAAGGGCCAGTCAACGCGCATGGCCGGTCAACAGGCGCCAAAGGCGCGCGGGTCGGCGGGTCCGACTCCGGTACACACGCGGATCTGCGTGTGTGTGTATCCGGTTTGCTTCGCGGGTTGGAGCGCTCCAGCGGACCCAAATGCGGGTCAAAGAGCTCTTTTAGGGCTGGCGTGGCGATCCCAGCACCTGCCATGTGTCCCAAGCTGTAGCAGTTTACCAGATGTGCAGTTTCACTCCCTGAACTTCCAGAAACCCATTTTTAAGCCCCGAAACTTCCTGAAATGCCACTTTTTAACCCCGAAACTTCTAAAAACTATATTTCTAGCTTCTAAACTTCATAAAATTTATTCCGGGCTTCGGTTTCTTCGTAAATACGAACATTTATTCCACGAAACCTATAAAAGTGACAATTAAAAATAAAATTAGTAAAAATCAATTAAAATCTAATAAAAATCTAATAAAATAAGATAAAACACTATAAATTAAATACGATAACGATGTGTAAATAACGACACATCAAAAATCCCCACACTTGAACTTTGCTTGTCCCTAAGCAAACCTAAAGCAAGGCAAAACAAAATCCAATTCACAAACGTTTCACATCAGACAAAACCAAACATGATTTTACGAATTAATTACACAATCAATCACAAGACTTACAACTGTCAATAGATTTACAACCCAATCGGACACGAATGAAGCAATTTTTCGAAAAATGGGAATTCTTAATCAAGATTCACTTTTTTTTCAAGAATTTAACCATTTACGTTCACACCCTCACAATTGTCACTCGACACTCGGTTAAATATATGAATTTTTGCAAGTGAACTCTTATAACCTAACACTGAAACAATGTTAACATAAGCTTGTGCTATAATCAAATCTCCACCCTAAATCAAGACTAACACAGATCAAAGGACTTTAGAAGGTTGGCTTAGGCTAAGGGTAGGTAATGTAGGGTTTTAAAGTGGCTAAAACATAAAAGAAAATCCGGTAGTTGACTTCATTGCACGAATAAACTTATAAACAATGAAACTACTAAACAATTGGTCTTTTGACCTCTTTATTCACACATTTCACTCTCTTTTTTTTCTCATTTCTTTGGTTTTTTTCAACGAGAAACAAATGTAAATGTCTAACTAACAAGATGTCTTGAAATTAAACTGGCAATCAAATGAAAAGGGTTTAGGCTCAACAGGGTGTCTAATTGGTATATTTAAGGGTTTCAAGCAAGAGAAATAGAATAGGCTAAGAAATGGGTGAACCTAATGCCTTAATCATATCTGTGTCAACTCTTAAACAAAGTCTCAAAATGAATACAAGCACAAGTTCTAAAGCAATGCAGCATGTAGGTCAAATCACACACAAACGAATCAGTGAATAAATACAGACTGTTAAGGCTCAAAATCTCACTGGAAACGTGTGGAATAGGGTTACCGATATGAACATAAACAGTCTTCAACTATCAAACAGGTTTCACTGTCATAAGAATCCCTAACCCATAAGTTTTGAAAACAAGTCAAATTGGGAAACTTTATCACGCAACCTAAAGACTAATTGTATAAGCAACTCAATAACCCATGCCGACTCGCCTTTTGTTAACGATTTACAATGAAAGAGACTTGTTAAGCAATAGCAAAAGGTAACTAGGACTTACAAAAGTTCAAGCTTTATTTTATTTTTGGTATTTTCAAAATTTTTCATTCTTTTTTTCAAAAAGACAAGACTCAAAAGCAAGACATGAAAAGAAAGGAATTTCCCCATCCCCACACTTGAAACACACATTGTCACACCCCCAAATTTCAACTAACGGAATCATACCGTTTGGGACGTGACAAACCAGGATCTCAGATCATTAGACATAGCGAAGACCTCTATATGCTTTTCAAACATAACTTTGGTCTTAATAAAAAAATTCAGAGTTTAAAACATTGCGGAAGCGTTTGTAAAAAGTAAAACAGTTCAAGGTTTGAAAACTGTAAATTACAAGGCAAGGTCTCAATTGTTCAAATCCAAAACAACAGAAATGTAAATTATGCATGCGACCCGATCTCCTAGTCCATGCTTGCTTGATCTTGTACCTTAACGTCCTGAGAAAACATGTAAATCAAGTCAACACAAAGTTGGTGCATACACAGGTTTAGGTGTTCACAAATGTTTGAAACAACTGATTGAAATGAAATGTTTACAGATAACATAATCACACATGCATAGTCATGATAGCTAGTCATTTGTACTATTTACATAAGCGATCGACACCGAAGCTGACTGTTTGAATGTTGGTTGCCTTTCCACTATTGTCTAGCACAAACAATAGTAATGTGAATTGGCTAGTCAAACACTTGCGTAGACCTACAATCTACCAAGTGAGGTTTGTCAAACCTAATAGATCTATTTCCAACTACCACGCTTTGCACTACGGCAAACTAAACGGTTCGATATGTAAGGACTTGTAATGCTATGTTCGCACTTAATGTAAACGGCTAACTCATGGAAGTGATATGTATCTAAAATGTTTGTTGCACATGTTTTATCCCCCAAAACAGTTAAAATAAGAAGAGGGGCCGTGTACGCACCTTTGATAGCACACAGAATGATCAACACACGTGAAATCGCGTAAACTGTCTTCTACGAGAAATCTGTGTTTCAACAATAATCGTTGTGTTATTCGGGATGTTGTTTTGTGTTTGAAATCACATACATGTCAACACACGTATGTTAGAGTGTTAGAAATGTACATCTATAAGTACGCGTGCCTTTAAAAATCGTTTAATTAAATCATATAACCGTATATGATTTTATTTAAATAAGCGTAATTATACGCGATTACGTTTTCGGGTTAAAATATGAATTTTATTATTCTAATACGTTCTAAATTGAATTCTGGTTCCAACGAAATTCGAATGGATCGAAACGGATTCAAAACGAATGAGTTATGATTAAAATACTAGAAATCGGTTTAAAGCCCAAAATAGGTGGTGCCCGGGTTCGAACCCGTGACCTCCAACCCCTCACACAAACACTCTACCATGTCAGCCCACCAAATAATTGTAATAGAAAGCCCAAATTAATTGTTTTAAGCATAATCCAACAGGTTTCTTCTTTGCTCATTATACCGAAACCAACATCACCCAAATTGGGCCTCAATTCAAATCAAAACGACCCTCAAACCATAGGGCTATGGTTCCTTATATACATGCGAGTTCTATCATGAATTTAATTTGATCATAACTCAAAATCATGGCCCAATTCGTGATCCAAATGAACTCAAATATTGATAACAAAATTCCACATTCGTTTGGGTCGAATCAATCAAAATTGAACTGTAAAAATCTTAGGTTCCTCGTTTTACAAAGATTTCGAGTTTTTCTGTAACAACCAATTTGATTTTTATACTCCCTTAAATCAAAATCCCCAATTCGTTACTTTCTAAGAACCCTAGAATCAAAATCGTTTAATTCGAAATTGTGATATCAAATTGATCTGGGTTTTCCCTTAAACGCATTAGTCTGAACCCTTTTATACACTTTAATTTAATTTTAGAACTCATTTTGATAGAAAACCCCAAATCCTTATATTCGAAGAACCCTAATATTAGAAATCATAAAATTCGTTATTGTAACATCGAATTGACATAGGGTTATCATTTTTCGAAATTTTCTGAAACTCACAGAACCATTCAATTTGATTCTTGAACCCATTTAGATCGAAACCCCCAATTCGTTTTAAATGATGAACCCTAGAATTCGAGATCATCAAATCCGATATTGTTTGATGCAATTGACTTATGGTTTTCAGTAAACCCATGATTTCGAAGCTTTCTATGTGAATTAATTGGATTATCAGACTCGTTTAAATCGAATTCCCCAAATCGGTTCTTAACATGAACCCTGATAATCAAAACCGTATGATTTGATATTAGAACTAGAAGTTGACATTTGTTTATCCTTAGTCGGCCATGTTAGAAGAGGTAGGATCGATTACTTACTTGATTTGATATTGAATTGATGATGTTCAACTTAAAGCTTCAATTTCGGCCACCCCTAAATCGATTCTTCTCTTCGCAGGTTCTAGCTTCGAATTGTTGGATGCTACAGAGCCTAAGGATGCCGAATGATACTTCTGAAAGTTTAATTGTGGAGATTTTGATCTGCTTTTACGAATTTGCTAGGCATTATGGACGGTTTCGACTATTGAGCATGATGGGAGTTTAATTCGATCATTAATCCACTTAATAACGTATGATTACTGTTAAAGATCATTAGTGTACGTTACTGGAAAGTTTAATTTGATTAATTTCAATGGTTACTTGTGAATTTCGAGTTCCATTGATTATCTATGACGAATTTTGACTTTTAAAGGTCAAAATTGCTTATTTAACATTTTTACAAGTCTAATTCTTGTAAGTTAAATGCTTAATAACTGATTTTGTTAAGTTTTAACCCTTTTTGTTTGGTTTCGCATGATTTCGTATCGTTTCGGTTAGTTTTGGATTAACGGTGTTAATCCGGAAAAACCGGATTGTCACATCATCCCCTTGTTGAAGGAATTTTCGTCCCGAAAATTGCTAGATGATAGAAGTAGTTAGGAAACTACTTGTCAGTTTAGAATGTAAATGCTAGTGTGATATTTGATCATTCTGTGTACCGGTGTGTAATCACACACAAGGTTCAACGTTTGCAACATCACACCTAAGTGTGATCGTTCCATGTAACTGTTTGCGTGCATAACAGTTAGTACACCTAACTGTGACTGTTTGTGTTTGATCATACCGTGCTGTGTAACCTTGCACCTAGCGAATGTTCGCAACTGTTTGTACTATGTAGCATTGCACATAGTAATTGTTTGAAACTAATCATGTGTGTGTGTGTACTACCATAACATGTAACATATGAAACGTAGCACATAAGATGTAATGAAGCACAAATGTTTGTAATAAAACCAATTGTATAAAGTGTTTGTGCTTACAGTATGAAATCTGAAGTGTTGATATGTGAAGCATCACGTCATCCCCTTGTTGAAGGAAATTTCGTCCCGAAATTTAGCGTGTCCTCACAGTGTTTGCAGTTGTTGTTTTGAACAGATGAGGATACTTCTTCATCATTTGATCTTCCCTTTCCCATGTGAATTCATGTCCACGTCTTGAATTCCACCGGACTTTGACTATCGGGATCTTGCTTTGTTTAAGTTGTTTGACCTCTCGGTCCATGATTTAAGCTGGTTTTTCAATGAACCGTAATTGTTCATCTACTTGTATTTCCTCCAGTGGTACAATCAACGTCTCATCAGAAAAACATTTCTTTAAATTCGATACGTGAAAGACATCATGAACTCCGCTGAGTTCATCCGGTAATTTGAGTTGATAGGCAACCGGACCAACCCTTTTCAGGATCTCAAAAGGTCCTACGTAACGTGGGCTAAGCTTCCCGCGCTTACCGAATCGTATCACACCTTTCCAAGGTGATACCTTTAGAAGAACTCGGTCTCCTACTTGAAATTCCAACGGTTTACGACGTTTGTCAGCGTAACTCTTTTGTCGATCCCAAGCCGCTGCCATACGGTTCCAGATTTGTACAATCTTCTCAGTTGTTTCGTGCACTAGTTCAGGACCTGTAATCTGACTATCACCAATTTCAGCCCAACAAACTGGTGAACGACACTTGCGACCGTATAAAGCTTCAAACGGAGCTGCCTGAATACTTGTATGATAACTGTTGTTATAGGAGAATTCCACTAACGGTAAGTGGTTTTCCCAGCTATCGCCAAAGTCAATAACACAAGCTCGTAACATATCCTCGAGCGTCTGAATCGTACGTTCACTTTGGCCGTCTGTTTGCGGATGATAGGCAGTACTCATGTCTAAACGAGTTCCCAATGACTTATGGAGTGATTTCCAAAAGTTTGAAGTAAATCGGGCATCCCGATCTGATATGATAGAGATTGGCACGCCATGTCGTGCTACCACTTCCTTGATGTAAATGCGAGTCAGTTTCTCCATTTTGTTGGTTTCCTTAATTGCTAAGAAATGTGCAGATTTTGTTAATCGATCAACAATTACCCATATCGTATCACAGCCACTTGGTGTACGGGGTAACATAGTAATGAAATCCATCGAAATCTGTTCCCATTTCCACATGGGTATTTCTGGTTGTTGCAGTAAACCAGATGGTTTCTGATATTCAACTTTGACTTTCGAACAAGTCAAACATTTGCTAACGTACTTAGCAATGTCGGCTTTCATGTGAGGCCACCAATACAGTGCCTTCAAATCATGATACATCTTGTCTGATCCCGGATGGACTGGTTATCTAGACTTGTGCCCTTTATTGTAACATCAGTGCCGGAACCGTCACCGGAACAGTGATCGTAAACAGTATGTGAACAGTAATCAGGTACGAATTCTACGTAATTCAGTGTATTTCATATTCATTGCCAAACATTGTTATCATTTCATGTTATCATAACGCAAATTCACAGTCATTTCAGAGAAATCAGTTCAGAACAATGGTTCTTGAGTCAGATAATTATCTGGCAACACAGAATCATCATGTGATTTATTTGTTAGGATCTTATTATGTATAAACGTATGTGAGGCCTTACAGGACAAAACAACACGAATATCGTTAAGTGAATGCTAAACCGACAGATTATTCGTATAGGTGACGATCTGTACGAATAAATCTAAAAGTTTAACGTTCTGAATGATATTCGATAATTAGAAAACAATATTGAAAAGTGTAGTTATCGTCGTATTTGATTCGAACAAATACGCGCGATGACCGCGCGATTCGATTTAAACGCTAAATAAATATTTTGTAAAAATAATAATTAAAAGATATTTAGTTAATTTATTAGGAATCACAACCTAAAATAATTTTATGACTTCTATTTTAAAACCGAGTCGTTTCGTTACGAGAACGACGCGGAAACGACGTTTCTACGCGAAACCACGCGAAACCGAACGAACCCGAACGAACCCGGGTATTTTCCCCACATCTATTGTGGCATTTAATGCCACAACAACCACCATCTACCAGCCATAACTCCATTTTCGTCACCTCCACCCTCAAGCTTTCTCTCTCTAAGAAAACCCACCTTCTCTCTAAGTGTTCTTCTTCATTTCTCCACGAAATCGACCCATTTCGGTGTCTAAATCACCACCATTACTAGTAGAACACGAAAGTACAACGGATCTAAGAGTCCATCCATCAAATCTGAGGTAAAAACCCATTTTTGTTGCGGTTTAAGGGTTTTGAAAACCCTAATCACGAACCCTTCATGTAACAGGTTTCGCACCCTTTCGAACCTTAGGACTTGCACATACACGAGTTTAAGGAGTGTAGGAACAAACCCCCATCAGCTTCTGGTCGCTTAACTCGAAAAATCATGGGTGATTGTTCTTGGGCTCTGTCGGCCGAATGGCCAAGAACCAGATCGACGAATGGGTACCTAACCCCATTCGCCGAATGACTAGCCACGTCCCCATTAGCCGAATGGTTCTAGCCCAACCTATTTCCCTTCGCCGAATGAGACCTCATTCGACCAACTAAGGGTCAGTCGCCCATCAGCTCATTCGAACCCAACCTATTCGCCGAAGCAAGCCTTTCGGCCATGGTCTCATTCGAAGCTATGCAACACCCATTCGACCGTGCATCATTCGACCAAGACACTTTCATTCGACCACTTACCTATTCGGCCATAGTCATTCGGTCGGTATGCTATACTCGAACCTAACTGGTTCGGCCCATCTCTTATCCGGTGAATAGATGGGTTGATCATGGTGGCTAGAGATGGGTAGGGTTGGATCGAATGCATGCATGGAAATTCATAAAGTGTGTGTGTGCATGGTAACGTCTACGTGAACACTACGCATGTGGGTGTGTGTGTGTGCACGTGCATGGTGTACGCATGCATAATATGGGTGCATGAGAAAAACACTAGGGTTTCATTCATGCGAACCAATCTTAGGGGGAACTTAGAGATCAAACAAGAGTATCTTAAAAGTTATTATCGTTTACACATAAATAGTGAACATTATTTGGGTATACTATATTTGAGATATTATGAGGAACAAAACAACAACCTAAGGCCTTGAGTGTTAATGTAATCCTTGACACCTAACTAATCTAGATGGATTAGATAATTATATAGGACAAGTTACTCAAAAGAACTATCGAGGGCTCGTTCAAAGATCAAAGTCGTACAAGTGGGCCCAAAGATGGCCCAATGGGCTTAGATTAAGCCCATCATGCAAAGGAACTTGTTTTCTTTAAAAGTAATTATGTTTAAAGTAAAGAAATTAAATTGTAAACCATGTTAAAACAATCAAGTGTTTTTCTAAATAATTAATCTAGAAGGAAATAAATTAAATTGGCAATGTTTACTTTAAGTCTTTAAATGATTAATGTGGGATTTTGGTTATGAATGGGTAATAGGGTTAGCTTAGTTAGAGAAAACCATAGAAACACATTAGTAATCTAAGACACGTAGTTGCACACCGAGACCAAACTCTAGTCAGGACGTTTATTATAAATACTTATCGTATGTGAATTCTCTTAAAACAAATTCAGGAACCGAAGATACTTAGACTACAACAACGAGCGCGCATTTTGTGGTAATTCTATACAAAGCAACACAGGTGAGTTCATTGCCCCTTTTCTAAACATTTTTGTTTTTAAACGCGGGGCTGAGAAGCATGCGTAAACTGTTTTATTTAAACTGTTTATTTAAATGCTTTTATTTATTATATGTTCTTACATATATATGTTGTTGATACTCCTAGACTCCTGTCTAGGAAATTATTAAACTGATCAAGTTATCAAATAAATTTAAGTACTCTTATGAGTAATACCTTAAATTTAAACCATAATTCAACCCTTAGTCCATCAAGCTCAAATTCAAGAATCTAAATTTAAAGTGGAATCTAAGGAACTAATTCAAAAGATTATGTTCAAAGGAATCATAACTCAGTGTGGGATCTGAGAACAAAGAATCATAATCAAATCAGTTATCATTGGAAATCATGAGAAATTCTAAAGATCAAGATCAGGAGACTCAAGGAATCAGAAATCATAAATGTGTGTGAATCACTGAAATAATGAAATCATTATAATCTAATGAAATCATTAATACTCAAGTCAAGGTGGATGTCAGTTGTATATGGAATCAAGACCACGTGTAACACACATATAAAGTCCCTTCAGGTATAGAAGACTCTTGTAGTCAGGCTATACGGGCAACAACATGAACAATCAGTGAAATCAATATCAAAGTCTAAGAGAATCAAGAGATCAAGAATCAAAGGATATCCTTAAAGTCCCCGCATGTACAGAAGACCTTTGGGTCAAGCTGTAAGGGCAAAACATTAAAGTCCCCGCATGTACAGAAGACCTTCGGGTCAGGCTGTATGGGCATCATTAAAATCCCGTCACGTCCAGGTATACTCCTTGTGAGTTATGCCTGGTATGGGTCACGTGTGAGAGGTTACAACTTGGACAACCACCTACAACTAAGTCTAATTGATTGAGTTAAATAAGGCCCAATCATCATGTCTTAGTTGCATTTAAATGTTTGTTTAATTATTTAATTAAATATTTGACATTTTACTATTATCACTGACTTTTGGGAAATCATATATCTACGATCAAAATCAAGAGGATCAAAGGCAAATCAGATTTCAAAATCATAATCTAAATCAGAAGAGTGTTAGGTAAAAATGCTTAATTATCATTAATATCAATGTCCTATGTGGATTAGTATGTGGTGGGACGTCGTCTGGGCGGGGTTGTAGCCTTGACCCAGGGGTATGCCCTATATATAAGCATACCGATCTGGATGATACAGTTGATGTTAATGAGGTTAGGGTCTTTACCGAAAGAGGTTTTCAAATCATTTTCAAATCATAAAACTATATGAACTCACCAACCATGTGTTGACTTGATTTTTGCATGACTTCTCAGGTGACGAACAGGTCAACTAAGGAGTTATTCCTTTCGTACTAGGACTTCAGATAGAAGGCTTAGTTTTTGGACCTGCATTATTTTGAAGACATCATTATGCAAATTATTTTGTATATCTTGTGTAAATACAAGATAGAAATACATGATGTTAATGGTAGATTTACATTGTTAAATTATAAACATTACTGATGTAATTTAACTTTGTAATTCTATTATATTTAGCATTTCTCATTTGTATCATGTGCAATGTAAACAATCTGATCATCACGATTATCACTCACGATATCGCGCCCCGGGAACTTTCCGCCCGACGGGACAATCGATCCTATCCCGCCGGCTCGGGGTGTGACAGATTGGTATCAGAGCCATGGTTATAGAGAAATATAGGTCATTTGTTTAAACGGTTTGGCCTAGACTATAACCTAGGGACCCTGCATGTAGAGAATTTAGGATTTAAGACTTATTGCATTGCGTCTTCTGCATTCGATCATTGCACTAACCAATATTCATTTGGTTATGATCAGAATGCCGCCACGAAGACAACCTCCGCTGTTGACATCAACACAAGACCAAGCTCCACACTCCTCGACGCCATCGCCAAATGACTCACCACCGCCACCTCCTCCACCGCCTCCACCTCCTCCTCCACTGATCACACAGGCATCAGGTTCAGGCACGACTCCCATACTGGATCCTACCACCATCGCTTTGATGACTCTGCTGAGCAATCAGATGACCAATCAGATGAAGGAAGCGATACCGGAGATGTTCAACCTTCTCCGTAATGAGATGAACAATACTGGCAACTCATCTGGAGAAGCCAGTGGGAATACTGGTGGTACCTCACACTACTCCTACAAGTCATTCGTAGGATGTAAGCCGCCTAGCTTTAGCGGATCTGAAGGAGCCGTTGGATTAATCCAATGGATTGAAAAGATTGAAGCTACTCTGGATCTCTGCAGTTGTCCAGAGCATCATAAAGTCCGTTATTCAGCTGGAACATTCAACAAGCGGGCTCTGACCTGGTGGAATGGTCAGATCAACGCCCGAGGAAGAGAAGAAGCCATGGCCATGCCATGGGAAGATTTCAAGACACTGCTGCGAACAGAATTCTGCCCCAAGAATGAGCTGCAGAAACTGGAGGTTGAATTATCCAACCATGTGATGAAGGGAGCTGATCACATGGGGTATACAACTCGTTATCATGAGTTGGTTGCTTTGGTGCCAGACATGGTACCAACTTTAGAGAAGAGGATAGATCGTTATGTAGGTGGACTTCCCGCCTGCATTCAGGGAATGGTTGTTTCAGCCAACCCTACTACTGTCGAATCGGCAGTGAGACTGTCTGGAAAACTTACTGATTTGATGGTTGCCTCTGGAGTTCTGAAGAAAGAGGCAGACACCGGCAAAAGAAAGGAAGAGACTTCAAAGAAGCCACAACATCAGCAACACTCAAAGAAGAAGCAAAAGTTCATAAAGAATTACACTGTGGCTACTCCTCTGAATCAAGTAGCTGTGGCACAACAAAATGTGCCCAAGAGGCAGTATACTGGCCCACATCCTTTGTGTACTAAGTGCCAGTATCATCACATTGCTAACACTCCTTGCAAGCAATGTACGGGATGTGGAAGAAAGGGCCATTGGGTCCAGCACTGCCGGATGACACCTAACCAAGCAGTCAACAATGCTGCTTTGGCTATTCCTCCACCAGCCAACCAGAACAATGGTGGATGCTTCAACTGTGGCGAACAAGGCCACTTTGCAAAGAACTGCTCGAAGAAGGCACAGCAAGCAGTTCAAGCTCCTCGTGGAAGAGCTTTCATTATTGGAGCACCAGCTGCACGCCAGGACCCGAATGTGGTCACTGGTACGTTTCTCTTACATGACTTTTATGCATCTGTTCTATTTGACACTGGTGCGGATCAGAGTTTTATCTCTGCCGATTTTGCATGCCAACTAGATTCTATAGAGGAACAGTTAGACTCCCCCTACATTATAGAAGTAGCTAACGGAAAACAGATCACAGTTAGTACAGTTCACAGGAATTGCCCATTGACACTTAACGGTTATACATTCTCTATCGATTTGATACCGATGGAGTTGGGTAGTTTTGACATCATTGTTGGAATGGATTGGCTTTCCTCTAACCGAGTGGAAGTTATCTGTTCTGAGAAGCTGCTTCGAGTTCCATTGCCCGATGATCGTGTATTGGAAGTCAGAGGGGATCAAGCAAAACGAAGTGTCAAAATCATTTCCTGCATAAAGGCGCGTAAGTGTTTACAGAAGAAGTGTGTAGCGTTCTTGGCTCATGTAGTGGAAAAAGAGAAAGACAAGAAGAAGATACAAGACGTACCGGTAGTGAAGGAATATCCAGAAGTATTTCCTGAAGACCTACCAGGTTTGCCTCCTGTGCGACCGGTAGAGTTCCGAATTGACTTAGTTCCTGGAGCAACTCCTGTTGCTAAATCTCCTTACCGGCTAGCACCTTCGGAGATGCAGGAATTATCAAACCAGTTGCAGGAGCTATTGGACAAAGGATTTATTAGACCGAGCTACTCGCCTTGGGGAGCTCCGGTCTTGTTCGTGAAGAAGAAAGACGGATCGTTCAGAATGTGCATAGATTACAGGGAGCTGAACAAACTAACCATCAAGAATCGGTATCCATTGCCGAGGATTGATGATTTGTTTGACCAATTGCAAGGAGCCCAGTATTTCTCAAAGATCGATCTACGGTCCGGTTATCATCAGCTTAGAGTTCAAGACGAAGACATACCGAAGACGGCTTTCCAAACCAGATACGGACATTACGAATTCTTAGTGATGCCTTTCGGATTGACGAACGCACCAGTGGTATTCATGGACCTCATGAACCGAGTGTGCAAGCCGTACTTGGATCAGTTTGTCATTGTCTTCATAGACGACATACTGATTTATTCCAAGAGCAAAGCAGAGCACGAGCAACACCTCAGGAAGATCTTGGAACTGTTGACAGAACAAAAGCTTTATGCCAAGTTCTCTAAATGTGAATTTTGGCTAAGAGAAGTTCAATTTCTGGGACATGTAGTCAACAGTGAGGGAATACACGTAGATCCCGCCAAGATTGAAGCAATAAAGAACTGGGACACTCCGAAGACACCAACGGAGATACGGTCTTTTCTGGGATTGGCAGGTTATTATAGGAGGTTCATCTCGAACTTTTCTAAGATAGCCTTGCCTCTCACTAAGTTAACTCAGAAGAGTGAACCGTTTGTCTGGGAGCAGAAACAAGAAGATGCTTTTCAGACACTGAAGCAGAAGTTATGTAATGCTCCAATTCTATCACTCCCGGAAGGATGTGATGATTTTGTTGTTTATTGTGATGCATCCCATCAGGGACTTGGGTGCGTACTGATGCAACGAGACAAAGTTATCGCTTATGCATCGAGACAGTTAAAAGTTCATGAGAAGAATTACACTACTCATGATCTTGAACTGGGAGCAGTGATTTTTGCACTAAAAATCTGGAGACATTACTTATATGGCGCTAAGTGTACCATATTTACTGATCACAAGAGTCTGCAGCACATCTTTGATCAGAAGGAGCTCAACATGCGACAACGCCGTTGGGTTGAACTTCTGAATGATTATGATTGTGTGATCAAGTACCATCCGGGAAAGGCGAATGTTGTAGCTGATGCCTTGAGCCGAAAGGAACGGGTCAAACCCTTACGCGTTAGAGCTATGGGGATGACTGTGCAGACCAGTTTACAAGACAGGACCATTCAGGCACAACAGGAATCAGTTGACAGAGGAAACTTGAAGAAAGAACTTGACTGCGGAGCAGAGAAACATTTAGAGACCAAGTCTGATGGAATGATCTACTACCAGGATCGTATATGGATTCCGGCGGTAGACGAATTGAGAAGACTTATCTTCGATGAGGCACACAAGACTAAATACTCAGTTCATCCAGGCGCTGATAAAATGTACCAAGATTTGCGTGGATTTTATTGGTGGCCGGGAATGAAGAAAGACATAGCCGAGTACGTCGGTCGGTGTCTGACGTGTGCAAAGGTAAAGGCGGAACACCAGAGACCGTCTGGTTTACTGGAACAGCCTGAGATTCCACTCTGGAAGTGGGAACAAATAGCTATGGATTTCATTACCAAGCTACCCCGCACTTCCAGTGGTCACGATACGATTTGGGTGATCATTGATCGTTTAACAAAATCTGCTCACTTCTTGCCGATGCGTGAAACCTTCACGATGGATAGACTGGCGAGATTGTACATTAATGAGATAGTGGTACGACACGGTGTACCATTATCAATTATTTCTGATAGAGACAGCAGATTTACTTCAAGGTTCTGGCAATCACTGCAGAAATCTCTAGGGACACAGTTAAATCTGAGTACAGCTTACCATCCACAAACGGACGGCCAAAGCGAACGTACAATTCAGACCCTAGAGGATATGTTAAGGACCTGTATTTTGGATTTTGGTGGGAATTGGGATTCTCATTTGCCACTGATTGAGTTCTCCTACAACAACAGTTACCACAGCAGTATCGGATGTGCACCATTCGAGGCTCTTTATGATCGGAAATGTCGATCACCGATTTGTTGGACTGAAGTTGGAGATAATCGCATAACTGGGCCAGAACTTATTCAGGAAACCACCGACAAGATTGCTCAGATTCAGAGAAGATTGCAAGCTACAAGAAGCAGACAAAAGAGCTACGCTGATAAACGGCGTAAGCCGTTGGAATTTCAAGTGGGAGACCGTATTATGTTGAAAGTTTCTCCATGGAAAGGCGTAGTCCGCTTTGGAAAGAAAGGCAAGTTAGCACTGTCACACCCCGAGCCGGCGGGATAGGATCGGTTGTCCCGTCGGGCGGAAAGTTCCCGGGGCGCGATATCGTGAGTGATAATCGTGATGATCAGATTGTTTACATTGCACATGATACAGATGAGAAATGCTAATTATAATAGAATTACAAAGTTAAATTACATCAGTATTGTTTATAATTTAACAATGTAAATCTACCATAAACATCATATATTTCTATCTTGTATTTACACAAGATATACAAAATAATTTGCATAATGATGTCTTCAAAAATAATGCAGGTCCAAAAGCTAAGCCTTCTATCTGAAGTCCTAGTACGAAAAGAATAACTTCTTAGTTGACCTGTTCGTCACCTGAGAAGTCATGCAAAAATAAAGTCAACACATAGTTGGTGAGTTCATATAGTCTTATGATTTGAAAATGATTTGAAAACCTCCTTCGGTAAAGACCCTAACCTCATTAACTCCACATGTAACATCCACATCGGTATGCTTATATATAGGGCATATGTAAGGGACAAGCCCTAGCCACCATCCCACCACATACTAATATGCATATGACACTGTCGTTAATGATAATTAAGCATTTTTACCCAACACTTCTGATTTGAATTATGATAATGAAACCTGATTTGACTTTGAATCTCTTGAGTTTCTCATAGATAAATGATTTTCCAAACATCAGTGATAATAGTAAAATGTCCAATATTTAATTTAATAATTAAATAATACATTTAAATACAACTAAAACATGATGATTGGGTATAATTTTACTCAATCAGTTAGACTTAGTTGTTGGTGGTTGTCCAAATTGTAACCTCTCACACGTGACCCATACCAGGCATAACTCACAAGGAGTATACCTGGGCGTGACGGGATTTTAATGATTTGCCCTTACAGCTTGACCCAAAGGTCTTCTGTACATGCGGGGACTTTAAGGATATCCTTTGTTTCTTGATCTCTTGATTCTCTTGAGTTTAGACTTTGATATTGATTTCCATGATTGTTCACGTTATTGCCCGTATAGCCTGACTACAAAAGTCTTCTATACCTGAAGGGACTTTATATGTGTGTTACACGTGGTCTTGATTCCATATACAACTGACATCCACCATGACTTGAGTATTAATGAGTTCATTAGATCATAATGATTTCATTATTTCAATGAGTCACACACATTTATGATTTCTGATCTCTTGATTCTCTTGATCTTTAGAATTTCCATGATTCCCAATGATGTTTGATTCTTGATTATGATTCTTTGTTCTCAGATCCCACACTGAGTTATGATCCTTTGAATATGATCTTTTGATTTTGTTCCTTTGATTCCACTTTGAATTTAGATTCTTGAATTTGAGTTTGATGGACTAAGGGTTTATTTAGAGTTTAAATTTAAAGTGCTACTCATAAGAGTACTTTAATTAATTTGATAATTTGAACTGTTTAATAATTACCTAGACAGGAGTCTAGGAGTATCAACAAACATATATATGTAAAACATATAATAAATAAAAGCATTTAAATAAACAGTTTAAATAAAACAGTTTACGCATGCTTCTCAGCCCCGCGTTTTAAAAACAAAAATGTTTAGAAAAGGGGCAATGAACTCACCTGTGTTGCTTTGTATAGAATTACCACAAAATGCGCGCTCGTTGTTGTAGTCTAAGTATCTTCGTTTCCTGAATTTGTTTTAAGAGAATTCGCAGATGATAAGTATTTATAATAAACGATAGGTCTGGGGTTTGGTCTTGGTGTGCAACTAAGTGTCCTAAATTACTAACGAGATTCTAAGACTTCCTCTAACCTATTACCCGTAATAGATCCATGTTCCCATATTATTAACTCCTAAACCCTAGACAATTAGGGTTTATTTTAAGTATATTACAAGTCCTTATTCAACACATTTATAAATTAATTTATTTTAAATTAAACTTTTATTTATAAATCATTTAATTATTTTAATAAGATTTATAGTTTAATTTCTTTTATGAAAGCATAATTAATTTAAATGGAAAACTATTTAACATGTGATGAGCTTATATTAAGCCCATTGGGCCATCCTTGGCCCATTTATAAGACTTAGATCATTCCGTGATTCTTTGAATAACTCGTACTAGATAATTCAATAAATCATCTAGAACGACTTCATGTTTGTTATGAAATTCTTTAGGGTTAAGCGTTAATAATTACATTAACAATTCAACCTTGGTGTCACACCCCTGCGCCGCGTGCGGAATCCACGGCGCGGTGACGTATGATCAGTTGAATCATGCACAAGTATTGAATAAGAACAACCACAATGGATTACTACATTTCATAATGTTTAGACAGTTGATTAGTTACAGACAATCTATCTACCAAAAGTAAGACAACTACAGACCCAAAATATAGTTTACAAAATAAGACTCCAAACAAGACAATTAAACATTTAGGATTTAGTGAGTTTCTATTCCATCCTAGCATGTTTCTTCATCTTGTTCTATCTTAGAATGGTCTCCTTAGTTGTCCCTGAGAATGTCTTAAACCTGATTACCTGAAACACGTGAAAAGTAACTGTCAACTACAGACGTAGTTGGTGAGAACAATAGGTTTAAACATTTGTAAACATGAGTTATATGATATAAGACATAGGTAAGTTAAAGCATCATAAGATTCACACGGATGAGCTGCAACCCAAACTAACATCAAGTAAGAAAAATGAGTGTAAACAGTCCAATCACTGTTCGCACGAAAGCCAATAATATCAAGTCCCAAACCACGTTTGGAGTTAGATAATACGTCAGCAGTTTTGATAACCATATGACACCAGACCTGAAGTTGGCTTTTAAAAGCAAATTTAAAAGCCAACTCCATCCTGGATAAGAAAACAATGACACCAGACCTGCAGTTAGCTTTTAAAACAAATTTAAAAGCTAACTCCATCCTGGATAAGAAACAATGTGTCCGCTTTCCCTTGTTGTGATCACCCAGTACTAACGCTAATGAATATGATACTTGATGGGTTTATAAGTTTGTTTACAACAATGGACACCATGTTTATGAATCTTACTTTAACCGGATGTGTTAATGTCTTATTGAAAACCTGGATTTAACTCCACGAGTTGAATCCTTTGTTTATGTAACATGAAATGAATCTCTTGATTTGAATACCATGATGTGAACAACTTGACTTGAATACCATGTTTTGAACCAATGAATTTGAGTACCATATTGTGAACCACTTGTTTTGAATACCATGAGGTGATGACCTTGTGTAACAACAAGGTTTATAACAAAAGAAGAGTTTATGAAACCATTTATATAAAAACATTTAACCTTTAAAAGAACATTTGAATGAAACTATTATAAAACATTTCAAAGAAACAATTTATGAATCCTTTTTATTAAGAAAAGTTTAACAGTGAACAATTTCCTTTAAAACAGTTGACAGTTCCTTAAACAGTTGAAGAATCCCTTGGATTCATAAGATAAACTTGTAATGCTTATGAATACACATAAACTGTGCCATGAAACAAGATTGAAATAGCGGTTTTGATCACGTGTTCCACCCCAAAACAGTTATAAAACAGTAAAAGAGGGGCTAAAGTTCTCACCTGTCTGCAGTAGACTCTGAACTAAACAGTTAGCAAGTAGCAAACAGGACTTCTAATTGTTTCCTATAACATTGTAATCATACATAAGATATAGGATTTATAATTGTATAACTTTGATTCATTGATTGACTTGTGATCTCTTGAACTTGTTTAACTTGATTACTTGATTGATCATGGGTTCAAGAAACTTGTGAAATGTTCTTTTGTATGATAACTTGTTTGTGTGCCACGTATGTTTAAGTGTTTGATAAACCATTTGATAACATGAGTTGTGAAAAGCTGTTCAATTGTTTCCAAGTCTTTGTGTTTGCGAATTAATTCCATGAACGGTTAAGTTACACTTAAACCATAAATGATTAATTCACAATTGTCAAGTTATGATTCAATAATATGCTTTGAACCTATGTAACCACAATGGTTCTTGAATCAAGTCCATGTGTCACTTAGGTTCGCGATGGGCCAAATGAATGTGGTGTTAGGCCCATTGGATGTGATGTTGGCCCAACAACATGAAATTTGGCCTTGCAACACCCCCAACACATTATTAACCCGATTTTATTCCAATTGGGTCATGTACAACTTAATTGGGCTTAGTCCCATCTATGGGTCAAGTTGCTAATGGAATTGGACCGAGTATGGTGGGGTTGGGCCGAAAAGGTTATGGGCTGCCACACTTGGCAGCGAACCTTGTTCCTTTTTCCAAAGGGTTCGGCTGAAATGAGTCCATCATGGTTCGGCTAAGATCTTGTCATGCAGGTTCGGGGTTCCTAGGTGCTTTGCATGCAAGGTTCGTGAAGCCTAAGGTCCTAGCAAGGTTCGACTAACTAGGGTTCGTGATGGCTTTTGGGAACCTCTAGGGTTCGGATGATAGATCCCCGAACCATGCAGGGTTCGGCTGTCCTCAATGGTTCGCCATGACCCTAGAAGGTTCGTGATGATGACTATGGTTCGTCGTAAGGAATGGTTCGTTCATGCATGATGGTTCGTGAGATAGCTGGTTCGGCAAAGGGCTCGTGACCCCTTAGGGTTCGCTGATAACCCCACGAACCATGTAGGGTTCGCCATTCAAAGGAAAGTTCGGCCGTAGGGTTGATCAGGGTTCGGCCGCCGAACCTGTTACCAGCTTCATCTCCATCATCGAACAACTGGATCCAGACCTTGATTCATGCTATCCAAGCATCAGGAATTGTTACTATGGGTGCGAAAATGGAAGTGGATTGCTAGATTCGGCCGAGGGTCGGTTTACACAAAAACACACGAGAAAACCCTATTTTTCCGAAACTTCCATCGATTATACCTTGATTTTGGCCGGTTAAATCCACTGTTTTCTTGTACAATCTTGTAGAGAATGTTGAGGGCTACGCGTGGACACCAAAAACTCCGAAATCCGTTGAGAAACGAGTGAGTTACGATCGTTTAAAGCTCGGTTTTCTAGAGAGAGAGAGGGTTTGCGAAAATTATAGAGAGAGAGAGAGGGTTTGGCTGATAATAAATGAAGGAAATGGCCTTCTTTAGGGCTTTTATAGTCCGGGTAGTGTTCGGGTCCGTTTCGGTCGCTCGGTTCGCGTTTCCGGAACGTAACGCGTAATTTACGCGGTTTTAAATATAAATAGATGCTAACCCATTAAGATGAGTTTCAAAATTGTAAAAATATAAAATAATTAATTTACATTATTTTTACTCTTCGTGCATTGTCAGATCGTTAAAACATTCGAAATTACGTGTATACCCGCAATCGCGTACGTTTTACGATCGTATTAATTATTTAAAGTCGTTTATTCGTAATTATAAGTTCAACATTCGTATTATTATGGATCGTCACCCATAACTATACTCAGTCTCGCTTACAGATTACGATCTTGGTTGAATTAATTAATTGTTATACTATTCGTCTCAACACTACGCACTAACACTAACCTGTTACACCGAACGCAGTATATGTATAGGGCTCACTCTCGCTGCCCACCACTGTTTCGATATAACAAGTTACTGTTCTTGCTTAGTGAAATCGACTGTAAATAAATAATACATACTTGTTTTCTGATTACTAAGATCCTGTAACACACAAGCACACATTTTGAACATACGAATCACATTGATGAACTGAACAATGAATAGACACTGTTCTAATACTGTTTACAACTACATGACTATATGCACAAATGTTACAGTCTCCCCTAGTTAAGGGAATTTCGTCCCGAAATTAACTAGCCGAAGATACTGTAAAAAGATGAGGGTACTTAAGCTTCATCTGGTCTTCACGTTCCCAGGTGAACTCAGCACCGCGTTTGCCCTCCCATCGCACTTTCACGATCGGGATACGGCTGCGTTTAAGTTTCTTGACCCCATGATCCATGATCTCAACTGGACGTTCAATGAATTGCATGTTGTTCTGAATCTGTATGTCTTCCAGTGGAATCTGAACATCATGATCCGCCAAGCATTTCTTAAGATTCGATACATGAAAAGTATCGTGAACATTGCTTAGCTCCACTGGAAGTTTGAGTTTGTAGGCTACGGGACCAATCCGTTCCAGGATCTCAAAAGGTCCAACGTACCTTGGTGCAAGTTTCCCTTTCTTCCCGAATCGGACAACGCCTTTCCAGGGAGAAACTTTAAGTAGAACTCGGTCACCGACTTGAAACTCAAGCGGTTTCCGACGACGATCAGCATAACTCTTCTGCCGATCTCGTGAGGCCTTAAGCCATGACTGAATGATTGTGATTTTGTCTGATGTTTCCTGAATGAGTTCTGGTCCTACGACCTGTGAGTCACCAACCTCGGTCCAGCAGACCGGTGATCGGCACTTTCTACCATATAGAGCTTCGAATGGTGCACATTGAATGCTCGTATGATAGCTATTGTTATATGAAAACTCAATGAGTGGGAGATGAGTGTCCCAACTTCCACCGAAGTCAATGACACAAGAACGAAGCATGTCTTCAAGTGTTTGGATAGTCCTTTCGCTTTGGCCGTCGGTTTGAGGATGATACGCCGTGCTAAGATTAACACGCGTTCCCAAAGCCTTTTGCAATGATTGCCAAAAGCGAGAAGTGAAACGACTATCACGATCAGATATGATTGATGTTGGAGTACCATGACGTGCAATGATTTCGTTGATGTACAGTGTGGATAACTTCTCCATCTTGTAATCCTCTCGGATAGGGAGAAAATGAGCAGATTTGGTGAGTCGGTCAACGATCACCCAAATCGAATCGAAACCTCTCGGAGTTCTCGGCAACTTCGTTATGAAATCCATGGAAATTTGTTCCCATTTCCATTGAGGAATTTCAGGTTGCTGCAGAAGTCCCGAAGGCTTTTGATGTTCTGCTTTGACCTTTGAACAAGTAAGACATTTTCCCACGTACAGTGCTATGTCTTTCTTCATTCCCGGCCACCAGTAAGATGTCCTCAAGTCCTGATACATCTTGTCGGCTCCAGGATGAACTGAGTATCGCGATTTATGAGCCTCATCACAGATGAGTGTGCGCAATTCTTCAGACTTTGGAATCCAAATGCGGCCGTTGAGATATAACAACCCATCAGCTCGAGGTTCTAGTTTCTTCTCAATACCACAATCCAAGTCTGTCTTGAGTTGATTATCTGTTACTACTTGTTGTTGTGCAATACGAATCAAGTCTTTCAAGTTTGGCTGTGTGTTGATCTCCATGGCTCTAACACGAATTGGTTTGACTGGTTCCTTGCGACTAAGAGCATCCGCCACCACATTGGCTTTACCCGGATGGTAACGAATCTCACAGTCGTAATCAGTTAGAAGCTCAACCCAACGTCGTTGTCTCATGTTGAGTTCTTTCTGATTGAGAATGTGTTGAAGGCTCTTGTGGTCTGTGTAGATGACACATTTAGTACCATACAGGTAGTGTCTCCAAATCTTCAATGCAAAGACCACAGCCCCTAACTCAAGGTCATGAGTAGTGTAATTCTTCTCGTGAACCTTAAGTTGTCTTGAAGCATAAGCAATGACCTTGTCCCGTTGCATAAGTACACAACCAAGACCAAGGTTTGAAGCATCACAGTAGACAATGAAATCATCACTGCCCTCTGGAAGACTAAGGATAGGGGAGTTGCATAACTTCTGTTTGAGAAGTTGAAATGCATCTTCTTGTTTCTGTCCCCATATAAAGGCTTGACTTTTCTGAGTCAGTGTAGTGAGTGGCAAGGCTATCTTAGAGAAGTTTGCAATGAATCTTCTATAATAACCTGCCAGACCCAGAAATGAACGAATCTCTGTTGGAGTAGATGGAGTAGTCCAGTTCTTAATCGCCTCAATCTTCGCTGGATCTACATGAATTCCATCTTTGTTTATGACATGTCCTAAGAAGTGAACCTCCTTTAGCCAAAATTCACACTTTGAGAATTTAGCATAAAGTTGTTCCTTTCTTAGTAGTTCCAAGACTTTCTTCAAATGATCCTCATGTTCTCGTTCTGACTTGGAATAAATCAGTATATCATCAATAAAGACGATAACAAACTGATCCAAGTAAGGCCTACAGACTCGATTCATCAAGTCCATGAACACTGCAGGTGCATTGGTCAGCCCAAATGGCATAACCACAAACTCATAGTGTCCATATCGAGTCCTAAAGGCAGTCTTTGGTATATCCTCATCATTTACTCGTAACTGATGATACCCAGATCGTAAATCAATCTTGGAGAAACAAGTTGCTCCCTGTAATTGATCAAACAAATCATCGATCCTAGGTAGAGGATATCTATTCTTGATTGTTAACTTGTTCAGCTCACGATAATCGATACACATGCGAAACGAACCGTCTTTCTTTTTGACAAAGAGAACCGGAGCTCCCCATGGAGAGAAACTCGGTCTTATGAAACCTTTGTCTAAAAGTTCTTGAAGCTGACTAGACAGTTCTTGCATCTCCGACGGTGCTAACCGATACGGTGACTTCGCCACTGGGTTTGCTCCAGGGACAAGATCAATTCTAAACTCCACTTGTCGGACTGGTGGTAGTCCAGGCAAGTCTTCTGGAAATACGTCTGGATAGTCTTTGATAACCGGTACGTCTCCAACTGCTTTCTTGTCAGGTTTCTTTTCCACCACGTGAGCTAAGAATGCATAATATTTCTTCTTCAGATACTTCCTCGCCTTGATGCACGATACAATCTTCAATTCGCGGCAGGGTTTCTCACCGTAGACTATCATCGTTTCGCCGGACGGTAAGGGAATTCGAATAAGTTTCTCCGAGCATACGATTTCAGCATTTTTCTTAGATAGCCAATCCATTCCTACTACAACTTCGAAGCTTCCAAGAGTCATAGGAATGAGATCGATAGAGAAAAGATGGTCATTTAATCTTAGCTCACAAGCATTAATGATGGAATCTACAACTATGGTTTTACCATTCGCTACTTCTACAGTATAGGGAGCAGTAAGTGTGGATAGTTGCATATTAAGAACAGAAGCAGTATGAGTAGAGATAAAGCTTTTATCAGCACCAGTATCAAATATGATAGGAACATAGTGATCATTGATAAGAAATGTACCCGTGATGACTGCCGGCTCTTCACGTGCTTCAGCAGTTCCAATCACAAAAGCACGAGCAGCAGCAGTATTGTTGTTGAGTTTTGGACACTGGTTTCTGAAGTGCCCCTCTGCCCCACAATTATAACAAGCTCTTCCACCTGTAGCAGCAGAAGTTGTGGCAGCAGTTGTTGCAGCAATAAGATGAGCAGATCGACAAGTCGCTGCAAAGTGTCCCATACGCCCACACTTGTGACACTTCTTGCATGGAGTACTAGGCAGATGATGATACTGGCATTTGGTGCAGAGTGGAAACGGGCCAGTGTACTGCTTTCTGACATTAGCGGGTTGTGGCATAGCAGTGAGGGGAGTAGCATGAGTAGGTGCAGCCGCAGTCAACGCTGCAAAGTTCTTGATTGTCTTCTGTTTCTTCTTCTTGTGGTGATGCTGTTCAGGCTTCTTGCCTTCTTCAATCTGTGCTCTTTTAAATCCCTTTCGGGTGAGCACTCCCGATTTAACATACTCCTCGGTCAGAGTAGCACCGAGTTGAATCGCGGCTTCCAAGGTAGTGGGGTTGTTCCCCATAACAGTTCCTCTGACAACTAGAGGCAAGCCTTCGATGTATTTCTCTATCCGGCGGGGTAGAGGAGTAACCAAATGTGGTACCAAAATGCACAACTCATGAAAACGAGTTGTATACTTGGCACTTTCGCCACTATCCTGCACCAGATTCCACATCTCCACTTCCAGTTTCTTTAGCTCGTGTCGTGGACAAAACTTTTCCACCAGTAAGTTCTTGAATCCATCCCATGGTAAGGCTAGAGCGACTTCACGTCCCCTGGTGTTCTTCTCAGAGTTCCACCAGGTAAGTGCGCCCTTATGAAATGCACTCGAGGCCATCTTGACCTTTAGATTTTCAGGGCATCCAGTGAAGTCTAGAATGTCTTCGATACTTTCCAGCCATTGCAGTAGGCCGGTAGCTCCTTCGGTACCAGAGTACTTAGGAGGCTTAGCATCGTTGAACTGCTTGAAAGTAAAGTTAGCAGTTCCAGCGTTTGTGGCATTTGAGTTGTGTGCAGAATCACCGGTACTTCCCCGAAGATTCTGGGTAATATCAGTGACCATACCCGGGATCACGTCCTTCATGTGAACAGCGATAGCTCGAGCAATCTTGTTAATTTCATCATCATTACCGCTTGTCGAACCCCCAGCATTTGGGTCTCGTCGAGGAGGCATTCTACGAATAGAAGCCACAAGCGGGTCAGTAATGAGAATGGATACAATTGAATTTTCATGATAAGGTCAGTAATATATCCATACTACTAGTATTATCATTCAATTGTAATATGATCCAGTACACGTATAAGTTATCAACTTATTTGTATACTTATCATGTGAATATGTACGATGTCTCATGATCTCTCCACCAAACCTACACACTGACACTTTCCCGATATACCGAAAATAGCTTATATATAGGGCTCACTCTCGCTGCCCACCACCGTTTCGGTATACCACGATCGTGCCCTTGCTAGCATTTGGCAACACGTTTGTACTGATTTCCATGTGTTTTCCATTGATTAAGAATCCCATGATCTTTGATCAACTTGAACTATGATTGATTCCATGATTGAACTATGATTATGTTATGCGTGCACCTACTAACAGTTGTTAACATGTAGAACTAAATCATACGTGTGCTCTACACTTTCCTGTTAACTTATGCCAGTAAGTACTAATGATGTAATCACTTAAGAATTTCACTTAAGGTTTACATTTATGATATGTTCACAACTTGGTTGATTCGCCATAATGTCTGGTTCATCCAAGTTTGAATTTCACTATGATTTGATTCACCAATGATTGTATCCCATGTGTTTGTACTCCATGTGTTTGACCAATGTTCAATGATTCCGGTTGTTCCCGAATCCTCACTTCAAATTCAATCGCCGAATTTTCCCTGACAAACCAAGATAAGCTTATATATAGGGTAAGCTCTCACCGACCCACCACTTACCTCAGCCCATCAGCGTTAATCCGCCGTTTGCATTTGAAGCTAAGATTCCAACTCTTGATTGATTATGATTGATTCATGATTTCTCTTGTTCCTTGATTCTGTTTATGATTGTGTAGACCATGGTCCTTAATTTACTAGAAACTAAGACCTTAGGTTTATGTATATGTGTCCTAGGTTAATCAACCTAGTTTCCCAATACTTAAAGTACTGAGCATAATGATTTCCTGTGAGAACTTCAACTAAAGAATACTGTTACACAGATTCTAAGTTATAAAGTTCCTATGATAATGAATCCATGATAATGATAACAATGACAAGGATTTCAAATCTAAGTTCTAAATTAATAGACCTCAACCTTTGAATTCCTATAGTGATATGACAAGGATCTCAAATCCAAGTTCTAAGTTAATAGATCTTGATCTTTGAATCCTATAATGAATATGACAAGGATCTCAAATCCAAGTTCTAAATTAATAGATCTTGACCTTTGAATCCTATAATGAATATGACAAGGATCTTAGATCAAAGATACTAAATTAATAGATCTTTGCCTCTAAATCCCATAATGAATATGACAAGGACTTTAGATCAAAGATATCAATCTTTGCCTCTAACTCCTATACTGAATATGACAAGAAATTCATATCAAAGATACTGATAACACAGATCTTTGCCTCTGAATTTCTATAATGATCTCTGTGTGAGAATTTCAGATCAAGGATACTAAAAATATAGATCCTTGCCTCTGAAATCCTTAAATGCATATGCGTGAGAATTTAATCCGGTTTCTAAAATTATAGAATTCCGGTTCAAATTCTTTGACTCGATGTCTAATCTTAGAAAAATGTCCCTAAGATCTTTCAAGCTTATTGTAGACTTAATGCTCACTTAAGCTACTTAGATCCTAAGTTCCTCAAGCCTATAGCACTTAGTCCTATTGGGTAGCTTAGGTTATAGTCTAGGTCATTAAACATTGGGTTTTTCCTAGTTCTCTACAACCTTGGCTCTGATACCAACCTGTCACACCCCTGCGCCGCGTGCGGAATCCACGGCGCGGTGACGTATGATCAGTTGAATCATGCACAAGTATTGAATAAGAACAACCACAATGGATTACTACATTTCATAATGTTTAGACAGTTGATTAGTTACAGACAATCTATCTACCAAAAGTAAGACAACTACAGACCCAAAATATAGTTTACAAAATAAGACTCCAAACAAGACAATTAAACATTTAGGATTTAGTGAGTTTCTATTCCATCCTAGCATGTTTCTTCATCTTGTTCTATCTTAGAATGGTCTCCTTAGTTGTCCCTGAGAATGTCTTAAACCTGATTACCTGAAACACGTGAAAAGTAACTGTCAACTACAGACGTAGTTGGTGAGAACAATAGGTTTAAACATTTGTAAACATGAGTTATATGATATAAGACATAGGTAAGTTAAAGCATCATAAGATTCACACGGATGAGCTGCAACCCAAACTAACATCAAGTAAGAAAAATGAGTGTAAACAGTCCAATCACTGTTCGCACGAAAGCCAATAATATCAAGTCCCAAACCACGTTTGGAGTTAGATAATACGTCAGCAGTTTTGATAACCATATGACACCAGACCTGAAGTTGGCTTTTAAAAGCAAATTTAAAAGCCAACTCCATCCTGGATAAGAAAACAATGACACCAGACCTGCAGTTAGCTTTTAAAACAAATTTAAAAGCTAACTCCATCCTGGATAAGAAACAATGTGTCCGCTTTCCCTTGTTGTGATCACCCAGTACTAACGCTAATGAATATGATACTTGATGGGTTTATAAGTTTGTTTACAACAATGGACACCATGTTTATGAATCTTACTTTAACCGGATGTGTTAATGTCTTATTGAAAACCTGGATTTAACTCCACGAGTTGAATCCTTTGTTTATGTAACATGAAATGAATCTCTTGATTTGAATACCATGATGTGAACAACTTGACTTGAATACCATGTTTTGAACCAATGAATTTGAGTACCATATTGTGAACCACTTGTTTTGAATACCATGAGGTGATGACCTTGTGTAACAACAAGGTTTATAACAAAAGAAGAGTTTATGAAACCATTTATATAAAAACATTTAACCTTTAAAAGAACATTTGAATGAAACTATTATAAAACATTTCAAAGAAACAATTTATGAATCCTTTTTATTAAGAAAAGTTTAACAGTGAACAATTTCCTTTAAAACAGTTGACAGTTCCTTAAACAGTTGAAGAATCCCTTGGATTCATAAGATAAACTTGTAATGCTTATGAATACACATAAACTGTGCCATGAAACAAGATTGAAATAGCGGTTTTGATCACGTGTTCCACCCCAAAACAGTTATAAAACAGTAAAAGAGGGGCTAAAGTTCTCACCTGTCTGCAGTAGACTCTGAACTAAACAGTTAGCAAGTAGCAAACAGGACTTCTAATTGTTTCCTATAACATTGTAATCATACATAAGATATAGGATTTATAATTGTATAACTTTGATTCATTGATTGACTTGTGATCTCTTGAACTTGTTTAACTTGATTACTTGATTGATCATGGGTTCAAGAAACTTGTGAAATGTTCTTTTGTATGATAACTTGTTTGTGTGCCACGTATGTTTAAGTGTTTGATAAACCATTTGATAACATGAGTTGTGAAAAGCTGTTCAATTGTTTCCAAGTCTTTGTGTTTGCGAATTAATTCCATGAACGGTTAAGTTACACTTAAACCATAAATGATTAATTCACAATTGTCAAGTTATGATTCAATAATATGCTTTGAACCTATGTAACCACAATGGTTCTTGAATCAAGTCCATGTGTCACTTAGGTTCGCGATGGGCCAAATGAATGTGGTGTTAGGCCCATTGGATGTGATGTTGGCCCAACAACATGAAATTTGGCCTTGCAACACCCCCAACACATTATTAACCCGATTTTATTCCAATTGGGTCATGTACAACTTAATTGGGCTTAGTCCCATCTATGGGTCAAGTTGCTAATGGAATTGGACCGAGTATGGTGGGGTTGGGCCGAAAAGGTTATGGGCTGCCACACTTGGCAGCGAACCTTGTTCCTTTTTCCAAAGGGTTCGGCTGAAATGAGTCCATCATGGTTCGGCTAAGATCTTGTCATGCAGGTTCGGGGTTCCTAGGTGCTTTGCATGCAAGGTTCGTGAAGCCTAAGGTCCTAGCAAGGTTCGACTAACTAGGGTTCGTGATGGCTTTTGGGAACCTCTAGGGTTCGGCTGATAGATCCCCGAACCATGCAGGGTTCGGCTGTCCTCAATGGTTCGCCATGACCCTAGAAGGTTCGTGATGATGACTATGGTTCGTCGTAAGGAATGGTTCGTTCATGCATGATGGTTCGTGAGATAGCTGGTTCGGCAAAGGGCTCGTGACCCCTTAGGGTTCGCTGATAACCCCACGAACCATGTAGGGTTCGCCATTCAAAGGAAAGTTCGGCCGTAGGGTTGATCAGGGTTCGGCCGCCGAACCTGTTACCAGCTTCATCTCCATCATCGAACAACTGGATCCAGACCTTGATTCATGCTATCCAAGCATCAGGAATTGTTACTATGGGTGCGAAAATGGAAGTGGATTGCTAGATTCGGCCGAGGGTCGGTTTACACAAAAACACACGAGAAAACCCTATTTTTCCGAAACTTCCATCGATTATACCTTGATTTTGGCCGGTTAAATCCACTGTTTTCTTGTACAATCTTGTAGAGAATGTTGAGGGCTACGCGTGGACACCAAAAACTCCGAAATCCGTTGAGAAACGAGTGAGTTACGATCGTTTAAAGCTCGGTTTTCTAGAGAGAGAGAGGGTTTGCGAAAATTATAGAGAGAGAGAGGGTTTGGCTGATAATAAATGAAGGAAATGGCCTTCTTTAGGGCTTTTATAGTCCGGGTAGTGTTCGGGTCCGTTTCGGTCGCTCGGTTCGCGTTTCCGGAACGTAACGCGTAATTTACGCGGTTTTAAATATAAATAGATGCTAACCCATTAAGATGAGTTTCAAAATTGTAAAAATATAAAATAATTAATTTACATTATTTTTACTCTTCGTGCATTGTCAGATCGTTAAAACATTCGAAATTACGTGTATACCCGCAATCGCGTACGTTTTACGATCGTATTAATTATTTAAAGTCGTTTATTCGTAATTATAAGTTCAACATTCGTATTATTATGGATCGTCACCCATAACTATACTCAGTCTCGCTTACAGATTACGATCTTGGTTGAATTAATTAATTGTTATACTATTCGTCTCAACACTACGCACTAACACTAACCTGTTACACCGAACGCAGTATATGTATAGGGCTCACTCTCGCTGCCCACCACTGTTTCGATATAACAAGTTACTGTTCTTGCTTAGTGAAATCGACTGTAAATAAATAATACATACTTGTTTTCTGATTACTAAGATCCTGTAACACACAAGCACACATTTTGAACATACGAATCACATTGATGAACTGAACCATGAATAGACACTGTTCTAATACTGTTTACAACTACATGACTATATGCACAAATGTTACACTTGGGTTGTTGTTTTTTTGATTCTCAATGAATTCTCAAAGGTGTTGATCTCAAAAGATGTTGCTAACTCTTGTTTAGTTAGTTACATGATTTAAGAAAACAATTCCTTATCAACCGTATTCTATGTTTTCTTTAAAGAATTTCTAGTATCATAATCCAATGTAACTTGTAAATTTAAACCCCTTGGTCTTTTCTTGATAACTTCTAGATTAAATTAAATAACCCATTCCAAAGCTAGTGGTATGTGAACCCTAAGATGTTCCCCTTGCACAATACACACATGCATGTGAACGTCCCATGCATGCAACCTCATAATCCAACCCTAGCTATTTCTAGTCCCATGGTCGAGCCATTATAACTAGCAACATAAAATGGATCAAATGAACTCTGCCTTAGCCGAATAAATGTTGTCGAATGAGATGGGGTCCGAATGAAGTTAGGCCGAATAGGAACCAGCTGAATAGGGTGATGTATAATAGGTGATGGCCGAATGAACCTTGAGTTGGTCGAATGAGGAGAGTTCTATTCGACCGGTTGTGCCACATGACGAATGAAGGCTCCCGAATGAGACCCCAGCGAATGACCACAATCGAATGAGACATGTCGAATGAGGATACTTGTTATTCGGCCGAAGGAGACCCAAGGCCATTCGGCGAATAGGTGAGGTTGTCATTCGGCGAGCTGTAGAACTACATTCGGGGGGTTCAAACTCGGCATTCCCAGCAGGTCCAGATTCGATCTAAGGCTTATCCTTTGGTGTACCACCAGTTCTAAACTCATCTAAGTGCATTTCCCTAGGCTTGTAAGATGCTAAAACCGGTTCTATAAGGATTCGAACACAAGGGTTTTAAAAACCCTAAAACCGAAACTAGATTCGATCTTTACCTCGAATCTGATGGAGGGATGCTTAGATCCGTTGTACTTTCGAGTTCTACTAGTTATTGTGGTGATTTAGACACCAAGAACACAAGAAATGGTGAAGATTCAAGTGAGAAATTCTAGTGAGAAGTGGGTTTCTAGTGAGAGTTTTAGAGAGAGAGTGAGATGAACGAGTTTGAGCTTGAATGGCTGGTAGATGGTGGTTGTTGTGGCATTAAATGCCACAATAAATGTGGGGAAAATACCCGGTTCGTTTGGGTTCGTTCGATCTCGCGTGATTTCGCGTAGAAACGCTGTTTTCGCGTCGTTTTCGTTACGAAACGACTCGGTTTTTAAAATAGAATTATAAAAATTATTTTAGGTTGTAATTCCTAATAAATTAACTAAATATCTTTTAATTATTAAATTTACAAAATATTTATTTAGCGTTTAAATCGAATCGCGCGGTCATTGCGCGTATTTGTTCGAATCAAATACGACGATAACTACACTTTTCAATATTGTTTTCTAATTATCGAATATCATTCAGAACGTTAAACTTTTAGATTTATTCGTACAGATCGTCACCTATACGAATAATCTGTCGGTTTAGCATTCACTTAACGATATTCGTGTTGTTTTGTCCTGTAAGGCCTCACATACGTTTATACATAATAAAATCCTAACAAATAAATTACATGATGATTCTGTGTTGCCAGATAATTATCTGACTCAAGAATCATTGTTCTGAATTGATTTCTCTGAAATGACTGTGAATTCCCTGTTCTGATAACATGATTTGATACTGAATCTTAATATGAATATGAAATACGCTGAATTATACAAGATTTGTACCTGATTACTGTTCACGCACTGTTACGATCACTGTTCCAGTGACGGTTCCGGCACTGATGTTACAGTCTCCCCTTGTTAAAGAAATTTCGTCCCGAAATTTAAGAATTGTTATCGGGTACGGCTTCCTCTTCAAACAGCTGGGGATACTTTAACTTCATGTGATCTTCACGTTCCCAAGTAAACTCGGGTCCGCGTCTTGAATTCCAACGAACCTTTACAATCGGAATACGGCTTCGCCTCAGTTGCTTGACTTTGCGATCCATAATCTCTAAAGGTTCTTCTATGAAATGTAACTGATCATCGACTTGAATTTCTTCGAGTGGAATGACGAGTGATTCATCAGCAAGGCATTTCTTTAAATTCGAGACGTGAAACACGTCATGCACACCACTGAGTTCATCTGGTAATCTCAGTCTATACGCCACAGGACCAATACGTTCGATGATTTCGAACGGTCCTACGTATCGTGGTGCTAGCTTGCCTTTTGTTCCAAAACGTACAACGCCTTTCCATGGGGATACCTTCAACATGACACGGTCTCCCACTTGGAATTCCAACGGCTTACGCCGTTTGTCAGCGTAGCTCTTTTGTCTACTTCTTGTAGCTTGCAATCTTCTCTGAATCTGAGCTATCTTGTCAGTGGTTTCCTGAATAAGCTCTGGCCCAGTTATGCGATTATCTCCAACTTCAGTCCAACAGATCGGTGATCTACATTTCCGACCATAAAGAGCCTCGAATGGTGCACATCCGATACTGCTGTGGTAACTGTTGTTGTAGGAGAACTGAATCAGTGGCAAATGAGAATCCCAATTCCCACCGAAATCTAAAATACAGGTCCTTAACATATCCTCTAGGGTCTGAATCGTACGTTCGCTTTGGCCGTCCGTTTGTGGATGGTAAGCTGTACTCAGATTTAACTGTGTCCCTAGAGATTTCTGTAGTGATTGCCAGAATCTTGAAGTAAATCTGCTGTCTCTATCAGAAATAATTGATAATGGTACACCGTGACGTACCACTATCTCATTGATGTACAATCTCGCCAGTCTATCCATCGTGAAGGTTTCACGCATCGGCAAGAAGTGAGCAGATTTTGTCAAACGGTCTATGATCACCCAAATCGTGTCGTGACCACTGGAAGTGCGGGGTAGCTTGGTAATGAAATCCATAGCTATTTGTTCCCACTTCCAGAGCGGAATCTCAGGCTGTTCCAGTAATCCAGACGGTCTCTGGTGTTCCGCCTTTACCTTTGCACACGTCAGACACCGACCGACGTACTCAGCTATGTCTTTCTTCATTCCTGGCCACCAATAGAATCCACGCAAGTCTTGATACATTTTATCAGCGCCTGGATGAACAGAGTACTTAGTCTTGTGTGCTTCATCGAAGATAAGTTTTCTTAATTCATCTACCGCCGGGATCCATATACGATCCTGATAGTAGATCATTCCATCTGTCTTGGTCTCTAAATGTTTCTCTGCTCCGCAGTCAAGTTCTTTCTTCAAGTTTCCTCTGTCAATTGATTCCTGTTGAGCTTGAATGATCCTGTCTTGTAAACTAGTCTGCACAGTCATCCCCATAGCTCTAACGCGTAAGGGTTTGACCCGTTCCTTCCGGCTCAAGGCGTCAGCTACAACATTCGCCTTTCCCGGATGGTACTTGATCACACAATCGTAGTCATTCAGAAGTTCAACCCAACGGCGTTGTCGCATGTTGAGCTCCTTCTGATCAAAAATATGCTGCAGACTCTTGTGATCAGTAAATATGGTACACTTAGGGCCATATAAGTAATGTCTCCAAATCTTCAATGCGAAGATTACAGCTCCCAGTTCGAGATCATGAGTAGTGTAGTTCTTCTCATGAACTTTCAACTGTCTTGATGCATAGGCGATAACTTTGTCCCGTTGCATCAGTACGCAACCAAGTCCCTGGTGGGATGCATCACAGTAGACTACAAAGTCGTCACATCCTTCTGGGAGTGATAAGATAGGAGCATTACATAACTTCTGCTTTAGTGTCTGAAAGGCATCTTCCTGTTTCTGCTCCCAGACAAACGGTTCACTCTTCTGAGTTAACTTAGTGAGAGGCAAAGCTATCTTAGAAAAGTTCGAAATGAACCTTCTATAATAACCTGCCAATCCCAGAAAAGATCGTATCTCCGTTGGCGTTCTCGGAGTGTCCCAGTTCTTTATTGCTTCAATCTTGGCAGGATCTACGTGTATTCCTTCACTGTTGACTACATGACCAAGAAACTGAACTTCCCTTAACCAAAATTCACACTTTGAGAATTTGGCATAAAGTTTCTTTTCCTTCAACAGCTCCAAGATCTTCCTGAGATGTTTCTCGTGTTCTGCTTTGGTCTTGGAATAGATCAGTATGTCATCGATGAAGACGATAACGAACTGATCTAAATACGGCTTGCACACTCGATTCATGAGATCCATGAAAACCGCTGGTGCATTTGTCAGTCCGAAAGGCATCACTAAAAATTCGTAATGCCCGTATCTGGTTCGGAAAGCCGTCTTCGGTATGTCTTCGTCTTGAACTCTAAGTTGATGATATCTGGACCGTAGATCAATCTTCGAGAAATACTGCGCTCCTTGTAACTGATCAAACAAGTCATCAATCCTCGGCAATGGGTACCGATTCTTGATAGTCAACTTGTTCAGCTCTCGATAGTCGATACACATTCTAAACGATCCGTCTTTCTTCTTCACGAACAAGACCGGAGCTCCCCAAGGTGAGTAGCTCGGTCTAATGAATCCTTTATCCAATAATTCCTGCAACTGGTTCGACAATTCCTGCATCTCCGAAGGTGCTAACCGATAAGGAGATTTAGCAACAGGAGTTGCTCCAGGAACTAAGTCGATTCGGAACTCTACCGGTCGCACAGGAGGCAAACCTGGTAGGTCTTCAGGAAATACTTCTGGATATTCCTTCACTACTGGTACGTCTTGTATCTTCTTCTTGTCTTTCTCTTTTTCCACTACATGAGCCAAGAAAGCTACACACTTCCTCTGTAAACACTTACGCGCCTTTATGCAGGAAATGATTTTGACACTTCGTTTTGCTTGGTCCCCTCTGACTTCCAATACACGATCATCGGGCAATGGAACTCGAAGCAGCTTCTCAGAACAGACAACTTCCACTCGGTTAGAGGAAAGCCAATCCATTCCAACAATGATGTCGAAACTACCCAACTCCATCGGTATCAAATCGATTGAGAATGTATGACCGTTAAGTGTCAATGGGCAATTCCTGTGAACTGTACTAACTGTGATATGTTTTCCGTTAGCTACTTCTATAATGTAAGGGGAGTCTAACTGTTCCTCTATAGAATCTAGTTGGCATGCAAAATCGACAGAGATAAAACTCTGATCCGCACCAGTGTCAAATAGAACAGATGCATAAAAGTCATGTAAGAGAAACGTACCAGTGACCACATTTGGGTCCTGGCGTGCAGCTGGTGCTCCAATAACAAAAGCTCTTCCACGAGGAGCTTGAACTGCTTGTTGAGCCTTCTTTGCAAAGTGGCCTTGTTCGCCACAGTTGAAGCATCCACCATTGTTCTGATTGGCTGGTGGAGGGAGAGCTAGTGCAGCATTGTTGACTGCTGGATTTGGTGTCAGTCTGCACTGCTGAACCCAGTGCCCTTTTCTTCCACAACCCGTGCATTGACGGCACTGGTTGTTTGCAGCATGATGATACTGGCATTTAGTACACAAAGGATGTGGGCCAGTATATTGTCTCTTGGGCACATTTTGTTCTGCCGCTGCTACTTGATTCAGGGGAGTAGCCACAGTGTAGTTCTTGATTAATTTCTGCTTCTTCTTTTGGTGTTGCTGATGTTGTGGCTTCTTTGAAGATTCTTCCTTGCGCTTCCCGGTGTCAGCCTCTTTCTTCAGAACTCCAGAGGCAACCATCAAATCAGTGAGTTTTCCAGACAGTCTCACTGCAGACTCGACAGTAGTAGGGTTGGCTGAAATAACCATGCCCTGGATGCAGGCGGGAAGTCCACCCACATATCTGTCTATTCTCTTCTCCAAGGTTGGTACCATGTCAGGTACCAAAGCAACCAACTCATGATAACGAGTTGTATACCCCATGTGATCAGCCCCCTTCATCACATGGTTGGATAATTCAACCTCCAGTTTCTGCAGCTCATTCTTGGGGCAGAACTCTGTTCGCAGCAGTGTCTTGAAATCTTCCCATGGCATGGCCATGGCTTCTTCTCTTCCTCGGGCGTTGATCTGACCATTCCACCAGGTCAGAGCCCGCTTGTTGAATGTTCCAGCTGAATAACGGACTTTATGATGCTCTGGACAACTGCAGAGATCCAGAGTAGCTTCAATCTTTTCAATTCATTGGATTAATCCAACGGCTCCTTCAGATCCGCTAAAGCTAGGCGGCTTACATCCTACGAATGACTTGTAGGAGTAGTGTGAGGTACCACCAGTATTCCCACTGGCTTCTCCAGATGAGTTGCCAGTATTGTTCATCTCATTACGGAGAAGGTTGAACATTTCCGGTATCGCTTCCTTCATCTGATTGGTCATCTGGTTGCTCAGTAGAGTCATCAAAGCGATGGTGGTAGGATCCAGTATAGGAGTTGTTCCCGAACCTGATGCCTCGGTGATTAGTGGAGGAGGAGGTGGAGGCGGTGGAGGAGGTGGCGGTGGTGAGTCATTTGGCGATGGCGTCGAGGAGTGTGGAGCTTGGTCTTGTGTCGATGTCAACAGCGGAGGTTGTCTTCGTGGCGGCATTCTGATCATAACCAAATGAATATTGGTTAGTGCAATGATCGAATGCAGAAGACAATATGCAATAAGTCTTAAATCCTATGTTCTCTACATGCAGGGTCCCTAGGTTATAGTCTAGGCCAAACCGTTTAAACAAATGACCTATATTTCTCTATAACCATGGCTCTGATACCAATCTGTCACACCCCGAGCCGGCGGGATAGGATCGGTTGTCCCGTCGGGCGGAAAGTTCCCGGGGCGCGATATCGTGAGTGATAATCGTGATGATCAGATTGTTTACATTGCACATGATACAGATGAGAAATGCTAATTATAATAGAATTACAAAGTTAAATTACATCAGTATTGTTTATAATTTAACAATGTAAATCTACCATAAACATCATATATTTCTATCTTGTATTTACACAAGATATACAAAATAATTTGCATAATGATGTCTTCAAAAATAATGCAGGTCCAAAAGCTAAGCCTTCTATCTGAAGTCCTAGTACGAAAAGAATAACTTCTTAGTTGACCTGTTCGTCACCTGAGAAGTCATGCAAAAATAAAGTCAACACATAGTTGGTGAGTTCATATAGTCTTATGATTTGAAAATGATTTGAAAACCTCCTTCGGTAAAGACCCTAACCTCATTAACTCCACATGTAACATCCACATCGGTATGCTTATATATAGGGCATATGTAAGGGACAAGCCCTAGCCACCATCCCACCACATACTAATATGCATATGACACTGTCGTTAATGATAATTAAGCATTTTTACCCAACACTTCTGATTTGAATTATGATAATGAAACCTGATTTGACTTTGAATCTCTTGAGTTTCTCATAGATAAATGATTTTCCAAACATCAGTGATAATAGTAAAATGTCCAATATTTAATTTAATAATTAAATAATACATTTAAATACAACTAAAACATGATGATTGGGTATAATTTTACTCAATCAGTTAGACTTAGTTGTTGGTGGTTGTCCAAATTGTAACCTCTCACACGTGACCCATACCAGGCATAACTCACAAGGAGTATACCTGGGCGTGACGGGATTTTAATGATTTGCCCTTACAGCTTGACCCAAAGGTCTTCTGTACATGCGGGGACTTTAAGGATATCCTTTGTTTCTTGATCTCTTGATTCTCTTGAGTTTAGACTTTGATATTGATTTCCATGATTGTTCACGTTATTGCCCGTGTAGCCTGACTACAAAAGTCTTCTATACCTGAAGGGACTTTATATGTGTGTTACACGTGGTCTTGATTCCATATACAACTGACATCCACCATGACTTGAGTATTAATGAGTTCATTAGATCATAATGATTTCATTATTTCAATGAGTCACACACATTTATGATTTCTGATCTCTTGATTCTCTTGATCTTTAGAATTTCCATGATTCCCAATGATGTTTGATTCTTGATTATGATTCTTTGTTCTCAGATCCCACACTGAGTTATGATCCTTTGAATATGATCTTTTGATTTTGTTCCTTTGATTCCACTTTGAATTTAGATTCTTGAATTTGAGTTTGATGGACTAAGGGTTTATTTAGAGTTTAAATTTAAAGTGCTACTCATAAGAGTACTTTAATTAATTTGATAATTTGAACTGTTTAATAATTACCTAGACAGGAGTCTAGGAGTATCAACAAACATATATATGTAAAACATATAATAAATAAAAGCATTTAAATAAACAGTTTAAATAAAACAGTTTACGCATGCTTCTCAGCCCCGCGTTTTAAAAACAAAAATGTTTAGAAAAGGGGCAATGAACTCACCTGTGTTGCTTTATATAGAATTACCACAAAATGCGCGCTCGTTGTTGTAGTCTAAGTATCTTCGTTTCCTGAATTTGTTTTAAGAGAATTCGCAGATGATAAGTATTTATAATAAACGATAGGTCTGGGGTTTGGTCTCGGTGTGCAACTAAGTGTCCTAAATTACTAACGAGATTCTAAGACTTCCTCTAACCTATTACCCGTAATAGATCCATATTCCCATATTATTAACTCCTAAACCCTAGACAATTAGGGTTTATTTTAAGTATATTACAAGTCCTTATTCAACACATTTATAAATTAATTTATTTTAAATTAAACTTTTATTTATAAATCAT
The DNA here is from genome assembly GCA_009363875.1 of Mikania micrantha. Taxonomy (NCBI): domain Eukaryota; kingdom Viridiplantae; phylum Streptophyta; class Magnoliopsida; order Asterales; family Asteraceae; genus Mikania; species Mikania micrantha. The sequence goes on along the minus strand of CM018682.1, from coordinate 48,784,472 downwards.
TTAATTATTTTAATAAGATTTATAGTTTAATTTCTTTTATGAAAGCATAATTAATTTAAATGGAAAACTATTTAACATGTGATGAGCTTATATTAAGCCCATTGGGCCATCCTTGGCCCATTTATAAGACTTAGATCATTCCGTGATTCTTTGAATAACTCGTACTAGATAATTCAATAAATCATCTAGAACGACTTCATGTTTGTTATGAAATTCTTTAGGGTTAAGCGTTAATAATTACATTAACAATTCAACCTTGGGTTGTTGTTTTTTTGATTCTCAATGAATTCTCAAAGGTGTTGATCTCAAAAGATGTTGCTAACTCTTGTTTAGTTAGTTACATGATTTAAGAAAACAATTCCTTATCAACCGTATTCTATGTTTTCTTTAAAGAATTTCTAGTATCATAATCCAATGTAACTTGTAAATTTAAACCCCTTGGTCTTTTCTTGATAACTTCTAGATTAAATTAAATAACCCATTCCAAAGCTAGTGGTATGTGAACCCTAAGATGTTCCCCTTGCACAATACACACATGCATGTGAACGTCCCATGCATGCAACCTCATAATCCAACCCTAGCTATTTCTAGTCCCATGGTCGAGCCATTATAACTAGCAACATAAAATGGATCAAATGAACTCTGCCTTAGCCGAATAAATGTTGTCGAATGAGATGGGGTCCGAATGAAGTTAGGCCGAATAGGAACCAGCTGAATAGGGTGATGTATAATAGGTGATGGCCGAATGAACCTTGAGTTGGTCGAATGAGGAGAGTTCTATTCGACCGGTTGTGCCACATGACGAATGAAGGCTCCCGAATGAGACCCCAGCGAATGACCACAATCGAATGAGACATGTCGAATGAGGATACTTGTTATTCGGCCGAAGGAGACCCAAGGCCATTCGGCGAATAGGTGAGGTTGTCATTCGGCGAGCTGTAGAACTACATTCGGGGGGTTCAAACTCGGCATTCCCAGCAGGTCCAGATTCGATCTAAGGCTTATCCTTTGGTGTACCACCATTTCTAAACTCATCTAAGTGCATTTCCCTAGGCTTGTAAGATGCTAAAACCGGTTCTATAAGGATTCGAACACAAGGGTTTTAAAAACCCTAAAACCGAAACTAGATTCGATCTTTACCTCGAATCTGATGGAGGGATGCTTAGATCCGTTGTACTTCCGAGTTCTACTAGTTATTGTGGTGATTTAGACACCAAGAACACAAGAAATGGTGAAGATTCAAGTGAGAAATTCTAGTGAGAAGTGGGTTTCTAGTGAGAGTTTTAGAGAGAGAGTGAGATGAACGAGTTTGAGCTTGAATGGCTGGTAGATGGTGGTTGTTGTGGCATTAAATGCCACAATAAATGTGGGGAAAATACCCGATTCGTTTGGGTTCGTTCGGTCTCGCGTGATTTCGCGTAGAAACGCTGTTTTCGCGTCGTTTTCGTTACGAAACGACTCGGTTTTTAAAATAGAATTATAAAAATTATTTTAGGTTGTAATTCCTAATAAATTAACTAAATATCTTTTAATTATTAAATTTACAAAATATTTATTTAGCGTTTAAATCGAATCGCGCGGTCATCGCGCGTATTTGTTCGAATCAAATACGACGATAACTACACTTTTCAATATTGTTTTCTAATTATCGAATATCATTCAGAACGTTAAACTTTTAGATTTATTCGTACAGATCGTCACCTATACGAATAATCTGTCGGTTTAGCATTCACTTAACGATATTCGTGTTGTTTTGTCCTGTAAGGCCTCACATACGTTTATACATAATAAAATCCTAACAAATAAATTACATGATGATTCTGTGTTGCCAGATAATTATCTGACTCAAGAATCATTGTTCTGAATTGATTTCTCTAAAATGACTGTGAATTCCCTGTTCTGATAACATGATTTGATACTGAATCTTAATATGAATATGAAATACGCTGAATTATACAAGATTTGTACCTGATTACTGTTCACGCACTGTTACGATCACTGTTCCAGTGACGGTTCCGGCACTGATGTTACAAGCACCACGATACGTGGGACCGTTCGAGATCATCGAGCGTATTGGTCCTGTAGCGTATAGACTGAGATTACCTGATGAACTCAGTGGTGTGCATGACGTATTTCACGTCTCGAACTTAAAGAAATGCCTTACTGACGAATCACTCGTCATTCCACTCGAAGAAATTCAAGTTGATGATCAGTTACATTTAACGAAGAACCTTTAGAGATTATGGATCGCAAAGTCAAGCAACTGAGGCGAAGCCGTATTCCGATAGTTAAGGTTCGATGGAATTCAAGACGCGGACCCGAGTTTACTTGGGAACGTGAAGATCACATGAAGTTAAAGTATCCCCAGCTGTTTGAAGAGGAAGCCGTACCCGATAACAATTCTTAAATTTCGGGACGAAATTTCTTTAACAAGGGGAGACTGTAACATCAGTGCCGGAACCGTCACCGGAACAGTGATCGTAAACAGTATGTGAACAGTAATCAGGTACGAATTCTACGTAATTCAGTGTATTTCATATTCATTGCCAAACATTGTTATCATTTCATGTTATCATAACGCAAATTCACAGTCATTTCAGAGAAATCAGTTCAGAACAATGGTTCTTGAGTCAGATAATTATCTGGCAACACAGAATCATCATGTGATTTATTTGTTAGGATCTTATTATGTATAAACGTATGTGAGGCCTTACAGGACAAAACAACACGAATATCGTTAAGTGAATGCTAAACCGACAGATTATTCGTATAGGTGACGATCTGTACGAATAAATCTAAAAGTTTAACGTTCTGAATGATATTCGATAATTAGAAAACAATATTGAAAAGTGTAGTTATCGTCGTATTTGATTCGAACAAATACGCGCGATGACCGCGCGATTCGATTTAAACGCTAAATAAATATTTTGTAAAAATAATAATTAAAAGATATTTAGTTAATTTATTAGGAATCACAACCTAAAATAATTTTATGACTTCTATTTTAAAACCGAGTCGTTTCGTTACGAGAACGACGCGGAAACGACGTTTCTACGCGAAACCACGCGAAACCGAACGAACCCGAACGAACCCGGGTATTTTCCCCACATCTGTTGTGGCATTTAATGCCACAACAACCACCATCTACCAGCCATAACTCCATTTTCGTCACCTCCACCCTCAAGCTTTCTCTCTCTAAGAAAACCCACCTTCTCTCTAAGTGTTCTTCTTCATTTCTCCACGAAATCGACCCATTTCGGTGTCTAAATCACCACCATTACTAGTAGAACACGAAAGTACAACGGATCTAAGAGTCCATCCATCAAATCTGAGGTAAAAACCCATTTTTGTTGCGGTTTAAGGGTTTTGAAAACCCTAATCACGAACCCTTCATGTAACAGGTTTCACACCCTTTCGAACCTTAGGACTTGCACATACACGAGTTTAAGGAGTGTAGGAACAAACCCCCATCAGCTTCTGGTCGCTTAACTCGAAAAATCATGGGTGATTGTTCTTGGGCTCTGTCGGCCGAATGGCCAAGAACCAGATCGACGAATGGGTACCTAACCCCATTCGCCGAATGACTAGCCACGTCCCCATTAGCCGAATGGTTCTAGCCCAACCTATTTCCCTTCGCCGAATGAGACCTCATTCGACCAACTAAGGGTCAGTCGCCCATCAGCTCATTCGAACCCAACCTATTCGCCGAAGCAAGCCTTTCGGCCATGGTCTCATTCGAAGCTATGCAACACCCATTCGACCGTGCATCATTCGACCAAGACACTTTCATTCGACCACTTACCTATTCGGCCATAGTCATTCGGTCGGTATGCTATACTCGAACCTAACTGGTTCGGCCCATCTCTTATCCGGTGAATAGATGGGTTGATCATGGTGGCTAGAGATGGGTAGGGTTGGATCGAATGCATGCATGGAAATTCATAAAGTGTGTGTGTGCATGGTAACGTCTACGTGAACACTACGCATGTGGGTGTGTGTGTGTGCACGTGCATGGTGTACGCATGCATAATATGGGTGCATGAGAAAAACACTAGGGTTTCATTCATGCGAACCAATCTTAGGGGGAACTTAGAGATCAAACAAGAGTATCTTAAAAGTTATTATCGTTTACACATAAATAGTGAACATTATTTGGGTATACTATATTTGAGATATTATGAGGAACAAAACAACAACCTAAGGCCTTGAGTGTTAATGTAATCCTTGACACCTAACTAATCTAGATGGATTAGATAATTATATAGGACAAGTTACTCAAAAGAACTATCGAGGGCTCGTTCAAAGATCAAAGTCGTACAAGTGGGCCCAAAGATGGCCCAATGGGCTTAGATTAAGCCCATCATGCAAAGGAACTTGTTTACTTTAAAAGAAATTATGTTTAAAGTAAAGAAATTAAATTGTAAACCATGTTAAAACAATCAAGTGTTTTTCTAAATAATTAATCTAGAAGGAAATAAATTAAATTGGCAATGTTTACTTTAAGTCTTTAAATGATTAATGTGGGATTTTGGTTATGAATGGGTAATAGGGTTAGCTTAGTTAGAGAAAACCATAGAAACACATTAGTAATCTAAGACACGTAGTTGCACACCGAGACCAAACTCTAGTCAGGACGTTTATTATAAATACTTATCGTATGCGAATTCTCTTAAAACAAATTCAGGAACCGAAGATACTTAGACTACAACAACGAGCGCGCATTTTGTGGTAATTCTATACAAAGCAACACAGGTGAGTTCATTGCCCCTTTTCTAAACATTTTTGTTTTTAAACGCGGGGCTGAGAAGCATGCGTAAACTGTTTTATTTAAACTGTTTATTTAAATGCTTTTATTTATTATATGTTCTTACATATATATGTTGTTGATACTCCTAGACTCCTGTCTAGGAAATTATTAAACTGATCAAGTTATCAAATAAATTTAAGTACTCTTATGAGTAATACCTTAAATTTAAACCATAATTCAACCCTTAGTCCATCAAGCTCAAATTCAAGAATCTAAATTTAAAGTGGAATCTAAGGAACTAATTCAAAAGATTATGTTCAAAGGAATCATAACTCAGTGTGGGATCTGAGAACAAAGAATCATAATCAAATCAGTTATCATTGGAAATCATGAGAAATTCTAAAGATCAAGATCAGGAGACTCAAGGAATCAGAAATCATAAATGTGTGTGAATCACTGAAATAATGAAATCATTATAATCTAATGAAATCATTAATACTCAAGTCAAGGTGGATGTCAGTTGTATATGGAATCAAGACCACGTGTAACACACATATAAAGTCCCTTCAGGTATAGAAGACTCTTGTAGTCAGGCTATACGGGCAACAACATGAACAATCAGTGAAATCAATATCAAAGTCTAAGAGAATCAAGAGATCAAGAATCAAAGGATATCCTTAAAGTCCCCGCATGTACAGAAGACCTTTGGGTCAAGCTGTAAGGGCAAAACATTAAAGTCCCCGCATGTACAGAAGACCTTCGGGTCAGGCTGTATGGGCATCATTAAAATCCCGTCACGTCCAGGTATACTCCTTGTGAGTTATGCCTGGTATGGGTCACGTGTGAGAGGTTACAACTTGGACAACCACCTACAACTAAGTCTAATTGATTGAGTTAAATAAGGCCCAATCATCATGTCTTAGTTGCATTTAAATGTTTGTTTAATTATTTAATTAAATATTTGACATTTTACTATTATCACTGACTTTTGGGAAATCATATATCTACGATCAAAATCAAGAGGATCAAAGGCAAATCAGATTTCAAAATCATAATCTAAATCAGAAGAGTGTTAGGTAAAAATGCTTAATTATCATTAATATCAATGTCCTATGCGGATTAGTATGTGGTGGGACGTCGTCTGGGCGGGGTTGTAGCCTTGACCCAGGGGTATGCCCTATATATAAGCATACCGATCTGGATGATACAGTTGATGTTAATGAGGTTAGGGTCTTTACCGAAAGAGGTTTTCAAATCATTTTCAAATCATAAAACTATATGAACTCACCAACCATGTGTTGACTTGATTTTTGCATGACTTCTCAGGTGACGAACAGGTCAACTAAGGAGTTATTCCTTTCGTACTAGGACTTCAGATAGAAGGCTTAGTTTTTGGACCTGCATTATTTTGAAGACATCATTATGCAAATTATTTTGTATATCTTGTGTAAATACAAGATAGAAATACATGATGTTAATGGTAGATTTACATTGTTAAATTATAAACAATACTGATGTAATTTAACTTTGTAATTCTATTATATTTAGCATTTCTCATTTGTATCATGTGCAATGTAAACAATCTGATCATCACGATTATCACTCACGATATCGCGCCCCGGGAACTTTCCGCCCGACGGGACAATCGATCCTATCCCGCCGGCTTGGGGTGTGACATTAATCCATCACGAGTTCCCTTAGACCAGCATGCAAAGCTATCCAAAGTCGATTCATGAAATAACGAGTTCCATCAGGCATGACATCCAATTGTTTTTCCATTCCTCGCAAGGATTCCTATTCCAAGTTATCCATTTCTAAGGCTTCAAGCTGAGCACTGCGTACCTTGTGAGGTAAGTCAGTATGTATCGTCATCATAAGTGCGCGAACCCGTCTTGTTGATGTTGTGTCTTTTCTGCTTAAAGCATCAGCTACCACATTAGCTTTTCCCTGATGATACTTGATTGCGCATTCGTAGTCATTCAACAACTCGACCCACCGCCGCTGTCTCATATTAAGCTCCTTCTGATCAAAGATATGTTGCAAACTCTTATGATCAGTGTAAATAGTACACTTGGTTCCATATAAATAGTGTCTCCAGATTTTCAAAGCAAATACCACTGCTCCTAACTCCAAGTCATGAGTAGTGTAATTCTTTTCGTGTGGTCGTAGTTGCCTTGAAGCGTAAGCAATCACTTTATCACGCTGCATCAACACACATCCCAAACCCTGTGCAGATGCATCACAGTACACTACAAAGTCTTCTGTCCCTTTCGGTAAGGACAGAATCGGTGCGCTGCAGAGTTTCTGTTTTAACAGCTGGAATGCAGCTTCCTGTTTATCCGTCCAGTTATACTTCGTTCCTTTGTGAGTAAGAGTTGTAAGTGGTTGAGCAATCTTTGAGAAACCCTCAATGAAACGTCGGTAATAACCCGCCAAACCAAGGAATTGTTTAACCTCGGTAGGGGTCTTTGGTGCTTCCCAATTCTTAATCGCTTCAATTTTTGCTGGATCAACATGTATACCCTTTTCATTGACTATATGATCCAGGAATTGAACTTCTCGCATCCAGAAGTCACATTTCGAGAACTTCGCGTACAACTGTTCTTGTTTAAGTAATTCTAACAGCAATCGAAGATGTTTAGCGTGCTCCTCCTCAGTCTGAGAATAGATGAGAATGTCCTCAATGAAAACAATGACAAACTTATCGAGATAAGGTTTGCAGACTCGATTCATGAGATCCATGAATACTGCTGGAGCGTTTGTCAACCCAAATGGCATGACCAAGAATTCGTAATGGCCATAGCGCGTCCTTAATGCTGTCTTTGGAATATCTTCCTCTTGGACTCTGATTTGATGATAACCCGATCTGAGATCAATCTTCGAGTAGTAACTCGAACCTTGCAACTGATCGAACAGATCGTCAATTCTAGGTAACGGATACCGGTTTTTGATGGTAACTTTGTTAAGTTCCCGGTAATCGATACACATACGGAAAGTCCCGTCCTTTTTCTTAACAAATAAGACTGGAGCTCCACAAGGTGAAAAACTACGTCGTATAAAGCCCTTATCCAACAACTCTTGCAGTTGTGTAGATAACTCTTGCATCTCAGACGGTGCAAGTCGATAAGGCGCTCTAGCTATCGGTGCTGCGTCTGGTGTAAGGTCGATTCGAAATTCCACTTGTCTGATAGGCGGTAATCCCGGTAGGTCTTCTGGAAATACTTCAGGAAATTCACAAACTACTGGGATGTCTTCTATCTTCTTCTCAGCTACCGTCTTCTCAGTTGTAAGTGCTATAACTGCTATATGACCTTTACGCAGACATTTATGTGCTTTCATACAAGATATGAGACGCAGTGGCGTACTGCTCTTCTCACCTTGTACGTACAGTGTCTCCCCATGTGAAAGAGGTATACGAACGATCTTTTCATGGCATACTATTTCAGCCTGGTGCTTGGACAACTAGTCCATGCCAATAACTACATCAAAACTGCCTAAAGTGATAGGCATAAGATCAATTTCCAGTGTTTGACCATCACATCAAGGATACATCCCTTAAGGATATTTTCTACTACAATTAACTTGCCATCAGCTAATTCTACAGTGTATGGGTTTTCTAAGGCAGTGGGACTAACATTTAGCAACTTAGAGAATGTACTAGATACAAAACTCCGGTCTGCACCAGTATCAAATAGCATAGAGGCATAGTGATTATTCAAGAGGAACGTACCCGTAACAATGTTGGGATCCTCCCGTGCTTGACGTCCTCCAATCACAAACGCCCTGCCCCTAGCACCATTGTTGTTGTTATTGGTGCCATTGCCGTTGCCGTTGCCGTTTCCGTTGCCATTTGCATCATTAGTCCCGCCTTTCTTGAGTTGTGGGCAATCCTTTTTGAAGTTCCCCGGCTTACCACACTCAAAGCACCCCTTCTGAGTGTTGTTCTGGTTGTTGTTCTGATTGTTGGAGTTGTTTTGCAGTTCTCCGCGGCAATCCTTCGCTGCATGCCCTCCTTTACCGCACCGTTGGCACCGGTACTTATCACACTGATTCCCGACATGATGGAATCCACACTTGTTGCACTTTGGGTATTTACCAATATACCCCCCTGATGATGATGACTGCTGACCACTGTTCAAATTGTGATAAGACTTGTTTGAATCTTGCTTGCGATTTTTCTAAAACGACTGTTGGCTGAAATTCTTGGAGTTTCTACCTTCCCACTTCCGCTTATGATCTCCCACCTTAGTAGCTGATGTTCGTTTAGGCAGAGTTCTCTGTAACACTGCCTGATCGGTTAGTTGATGCGCCAACCGAACAGCTTGTTGAATAGTGGTGGGATTTGCAGAACTAACTAGTCCCTGGATCTGAGGCACTAATCCCCCAATGTACCTCTCTATCCACTTGCTTGCTGGAGTAGCCATGTGAGGTAGGAGTCTGGCTAGTTCATGAGATCGAGTAGTGTACTCCTCGATGTTAGACCCCTCCATCTTGAGATGCCAATACTCCTCTTCCAGCTTCTGCATTTCACTACGAGGACAGTACTCCTCTTGCAGTAATGTTTTGAACCCATTCCAGGTTAACGCATTAGCTTCTCCCAATCCCAAAGTTTGAACATTAGAGTTGCACCAGGTCAACACTGGACCCTCCAACGTACCCGTGGCATATTTGACTTTGTTTTCTTCAGGACAGTTGCACATTTCGAACACTGATTCCGCCTTTTCAATCCATCGTAGGAGTCCAATAGCCCCTTCCGACCCTTTGAAATTGTGAGGCTTGCAATCCAGAAACGTTTTGAATGTGCATACCGGCGGGTTTACTAATCCACCTGTTGGACCCTGAGGTCCTGTCGTGTGTGTCTGGGTGTAGTTCACGATTGCCTCCGCGATCCTGTTGTTGATCAGCTCATTGAGTTCTGCAACTGTCATATTGACGTTTTCACCGGCCATTATCTTCCTAGTTAGAATAAATGTTAGAGTGTTACCAAAATCCTATGTGAAATGTGTAAACAATACAACAAACAAACATGTAACTGTATGAATTAACACAACTGTTGGCAATAAGTAATAACTTTCCAATAGATAATAATTCAAAGTGATTACAATGCTTTCAAAATCAAAACATAGGTTTTCAAATATCTAATATAGGGACACAACCCGCCCCTAATAAGTTTAAACAAAATAAAGAAAAAATCAGGCATCCTCAATAGTAGAATCAGCATCAGAATCAACATCATGTGCTGGTATCTCCTCCTCTTCCTCTTCCTCCTCTACGTCGGATACAAACTGCTCCTCCAGTGCAATCAACCTCCCCTCAGCTATATCAGCTCGATGCTCCTCCTCTTGCACTCGTGTAGTCAGATGTACGATGTGAGACTCCATCCCCTGAACTACACTACGAAGCTCTGCATATCGGGCGTTTACATCCCGGAGCACCTGTAGCATGTGCTCGATCCTATCATTAGCCCACTTTGACTCCCAGGTCAATCGGGCGACATCATCCGACTCAAATCGTGGCCTCTTACAAGCACGAAATCTAGGTGGCATACGGTAAGAAGACTCCTCGGTGGGATCCTCCTCAGGTGCCTTCTGTGGGTCCCCCTGCGGTGCCTCCTCAGGATCCTCGCCAGGATCCTCCTGTGGATCCTCCTCTGGGTCGTCCTCCTCAGGATCCTCCTCCGGATCCTCGTCCGAGTCCTCCACGGGATCCTCCTCCGGATCCTCCTCATGATCCTGAAATGCTGGAGCTATCGGCTCCTCGTCATCAAGTACGATCACGTGCGGTGGTGATGGTGCTGTCATATCTGTTACATAAGACCATATGTAAATACCAGGCAAAAGCAGTTGTGTAAACAAGTGTCTAATGTCTAAAAGTTATAGTCTAAGTCTACTAATGCAAACCTAGTTCGCTATAACCAATGTCTCTGATACCAATCTGTCACACCCACAAATTTCAACTAACGGAATCGTACCGTTTGTGCCGTGACAAACCAGGATCTCAGATCATTAGACATAGCGAAGACCTCTATATGCTTTTCAAACATAACTTTGGTCTTAATAGAAAAATTCAGAGTTTAAAACATTGCGGAAGCGTTTGTAAAAAGTAAAACAGTTCAAGGTTTGAAAACTGTAAATTAAAACGCAAGGTCTCAATTGTTCAAATCCAAAACAACAGAAATGTAAATTATGCATGCGACTCGATCTCCTAGTCCATGCTTGCTTGATCTTGTACCTTAACGTCCTGAGAAAACATGTAAATCAAGTCAACACAAAGGTTGGTGCATACACAGGTTTAGGTGTTCACAAATGTTTGAAACAACTGATTGAAATGAAATGTTTACAGATAACATAATCACACATGCATAGTCATGATAGCTAGTCATTTGTACTATTTAGATAAGCGGTCGACACCGAAGCTGACTGTTTGAATGTTGGTTGCCTTTCCACTATTGTCTAGCACAAACAATAGTAATGTGAATTGGCTAGTCAAACACTTGCGTAGACCTACAATCTACCAAGTGAGGTTTGTCAAACCTAATAGATCTATTTCCAACTACACGCTTTGCACTACGGCAAACTAAACGGTTCGATATGTAAGGACTTGTAATGCTATGTTCGCACTTAATGTAAACAGCTAACTCATGCAAGTGATATGTATCTAAAATGTTTGTTGCACATGCTTTCTCCCCCAAAACAGTTAAAATAAGAAGAGGGGCCGTGTACGCACCTTTGATAGCAAACAGAATGATCAACACACGTGAAATCGCGTAAACTGTCTTCTACGAGAAATCAGTGTTTCAACAATAATCGTTGTGTTATTCGGGATGTCGTTTTGTGTTTGAAATCACATACGTGTCAACACACGTATGTTAGAGTGTTAGAAATGTACATCTATAAGTACGCGTGCCTTTAAAAATCGTTTAATTAAATCATATAACTGTATATGATTTTATTTAAATAAGCGTAATTATACGCGATTACGTTTTCGGGTTAAAATATGAATTTTATTATTCTAATACGTTCTAAATTGAATTCTGGCTCCAACGAAATTCGAATGGATCGAAACGGATTCAAAACGAATGAGTTATGATTAAAATACTAGAAATCGGTTTAAAGCCCAAAAATAGGTGGTGCCCGGGTTCGAACCCATGACCTCCAACCCCTCACACAAACACTCTACCATGTCAGCCCACCAAATAATTGTAATAGAAAGCCCAAATTAATTGTTTTAAGCATAAACCTACAGGTTTCTTCTTTGCTCATTATACCGAAACCAACATCACCCAAATTGGGCTTCAATTCAAATCAAAACGACCCTCAAACCATAGGGCTATGGTTCCTTATATACATGCGAGTTCTATCATGAATTTAATTTGATCATAACTCAAAATCATGGCCCAATTCGTGATCCACATGAACCCAAATATAGATAACAAAATTCCACATTCGTTTGGGTCGAATCAATCAAAATTGAACTGTAAAAATCTTAGGTTCCTCGTTTAACAAAGATTTCGAGTCTTTCTGTAACAACCAATTTGATTTTTATATTCCCTTAAATCAAAATCCCCAATTCGTTACTTTCTAAGAACCCTAGAATCAAAATCGTTTAATTCGAAATTGTGATATCAAATTGATCTGGGTTTTCCCTTAAACGCATTAGTCTGAACCTTTTTAAACACTTTAATTTAATTTTAGAACTCATTTTGATAGAAAACCCCAAATCCTTATATACGAAGAACCCTAATATTAGAAATCATAAAATTCGTTATTGTAACATCGAATTGACATAGGGTTATCATTTTTCGGAGTTTTCTGAAACTCACAGAACCATTCAATTTGATTCTTGAACCCATTTAGATCGAAACCCCCAATTCGTTTTAAATGATGAACCCTAGAATTCGAGATCATCAAATCCGATACTGTTTGATGCAATTGACTTATGGTTTTCAGTAAACCCATGATTTCGAAGCTTTCTATGTGAATTAATTAGATTATCAGACTCGTTTAAATCGAATTCCCCAAATCGGTTCTTAACATGAACCCTGATAATCAAAACCGTATGATTTGATATTAGAACTAGAAATTGACATTTGTTTATCCTTAGTCGGCCATGTTAGAAGAGGTAGGATCGATTACTTACTTGATTTGATATTGAATTGATGATGTTCAACTTAAAGCTTCAATTTCGGCCAACCCTAAATCGATTCTTCTCTTCGCAGGTTCTAGCTTCGAATTGTTGGATGCTACAGAGCCTAAGGATGCCGAATGATACTTCTGAAACTTTAATTGTGAAGATTTTGATCTGCTTTTACGAATTTGCAAGGCATTATGGACGGTTTCGACTATTGAGCATGATGGGAGTTTAATTCGATCATTAATCCACTTAATAACGTATGATTACTGTTAAAGATCATTAGTGTACGTTACTGGAAAGTTTAATTTGATTAATTTCAATGGTTACTTGTGAATTTCGAGTTCCATTGATTATCTATGACGAATTTTGACTTTTAAAGGTCAAAATTGCTTATTTAACATTTTTACAAGTCTAATTCTTGTAAGTTAAATGCTTAATAACTGATTTTGTTAAGTTTTATCCCTTTTTGTTTGGTTTCGCGTGATTTCGTATCGTTTCGGTTAGTTTTGGATTAACGGTGTTAATCCGGAAAAGCCGGATTGTGACACACATTGCCCCTAATGTGTCTGGAAACAGGGAAAAACTAAGATTGAAACCAAAAACAACTAATACACGACAGAAACAAGAAAGAAAAAGAGAAACTTCCCTGACTAGCAATCCATGCAAACGCGTAAGCTCCATAGTGACCTGCTGAGATCCAAGTAAAATGAAACAACCATGAAATACCTGGGATCCTGTAACAATTGCTCATGCGTGAATTCATGGCTCGACAATCAGGTTAGCACACAAACAAAACATAAAATAAAAAAAAAACTAAAAATGGAAAGTAAATACTAAAAATGAAAATGTACATAAATGTGGGTTGCCTGCCAATAGCGCTTGGTTTATTAACGAGTCTTCAGCCGGACTCGGACCCACAATCACTCAGTCGGTGGGTCAAGATAGACATCCTCGACCACTTTCTTCTCAAATGGACCACTCATGTAATGCTTCAACCGATGTCCGTTTACCTTAAACGATGCCCCATCCTTATCTTCAATCTCGACTGTGCCATACGGGAACACTTCCTTCACCTTATACGGTCCAGACCACCGGGATTTCAACTTACCCAAGAACAATCTCAGTCGCGAGTTGTATAACAACACCGCATCCCCACACGTAAAGTCCTTATCACCTCTCAACTTCCTATCGTGCATCGCCTTCGTGCGTGCCTTGTAGTTGTGAGAATGCTCGTATGCATGATCGCGCAACTCTTCCAACTCGTGCAACTGATGAAACCTTAAATGTTTCGCAGTAGCCATGTCTAGGTTCATCGTCTTCAGTGCCCAGTATGCTCTATGCGTCGTCTAACTTATCTGCCCAGTCTAGCCTATTCCAACTCACAGTCTTCTCCAAAATACGCTTGATACCCCGATTACTAACTTCAACCTGCCTACTCGTCTGTGGATTATAAGCCGTAGCTAAACGACGGATCACCCCGTATCGCTGCAAGGCTTTCTCCATCTGCTTATTGCAGAAGTGGGTGCTTCTATCACTAATCAAGGCTTTGTGAGTACCAAAGCGTGCAAATAACTTCTTCAGAAATCTCACTACAACCCGGGCATCATTCGTGGGGCAAGGTTGGGTCTCTACCCACTTAGATACATAGTCAACAGCAACCAGGATGTAACGGTTCCCTCGAGACATCTGGAACAGTCCCATGAAATCCATACCCCATAAATCAAAAATCTCACAGACCTGAATGGATGTCTGGGGCATCTCATTGCGGGATGAGATGTTGCCAACTCTTTGGCAACTGTCACAACTCTTCACAAAGACATGTGCATCCTTATATATCGTTGGCCAGAAGAAACCAGAGTCAAAAACCTTCTTCGCCATCAGTGTCGCTCCATGATGTCCTCCAGTCGGTCCCTCGTGGCAATGCCTTAATATGTCGGCTGCCTCAGCTCCATGCACACATCGTCGAATCACTTGATCCGCTCCAACTCTAAACAAATATGGGTCATCCCACAAGTAGTGCTTCACATCAGCAAAGAACTTCTTCTTTTGCTGGTGAGTCATCCACTTCAGTAATACACCATCAGCCAGGTAGTTTGCAAAGTCAGCAAACCATGGCAATCCTTGCTGCTCGGCCTTTACTACAATCAAAAATTCATGAGGAAAGCTATCTCCAATGGACATATCCCGCATCTCCTCTCGCTTGGGATTTTCAAGTCTCGACAAATGATCGGCGGCCACATTTTCTGCGCCCTTCTTGTCCCGTATCTCAATATCAAACTCCTGAAACAATAAAATCCATCGAATCAAGCGCGGTTTCGCGTCTTTCTTGTTGAACAAGTACCTCGATGCCACGTGATCGGTGTACACAATTGTCTTGGAAAGCACGAGGTAAGATCTGAATTTGTCGAATGAGAAGACCACCGCAAGGAGTTCTTTCTCAGTGGTCGTGTAATGCTCAGGTGCGTCGTTCAAGGTCTTACTCGCATAGTAGATGGGGTGGAAGTGCTTGTCTCTTCGCTGCCCTAAAACTGCCCCAACCGCGAAGTCTCTCGCGTCACACATAAGCTCGAAAGGCGAGCTCCAATCAGGGGCAATCAAAATCGGGGCATTCACTAACTTCTCCTTCAGTAGCTCAAACACCCTCAAACACTCCTCAAAAAACACAAATGGGGCATCCTCCTCTAGAAGCTAAGTCATTGGCCTAGAGATCTTGGAAAAATCTTTAATGAATCGCCGGTAGAAGCCGGCGTGGCCTAAAAAGCTTCTAATGGATTTCACGTTGGTGGGTGGTGGAAGTTTGCTGATGGTCTCTATCTTAGCCTTATCAACCTCTATCCCAGCCCGTGAAATCTTATGCCCTAGCACCATCCCCTCTTTTACCATAAAATGGCATTTCTCCCAATTCAACATCAAATTCGTCTCAACACAACGTGCCAGCATCCTATCCAAGTTCCTTAAACAATGATCAAAGGAACTCCCAAACACAAAAAAATCATCCATGAACACCTCCATGGAGTCCTCAATCATATCATGGAATATCGCCACCATGCATCGCTTAAAAGTGGCTGGAGCGTTACACAACCCAAATGGCATGCGGCGATATGCAAAAGTGCCATAAGGGCATGTAAACGTGGTCTTTTCTTGATCTTCTGCAGCAATAGGGATCTGAAAATAACCAGAAAATCCATCAAGGAAGCAGTAGAACTGTTGCCCTGACAGACGCTCCAACATCTGATCGATAATGGGTAAAGGAAAGTGATCTTTCCTCGTGGCATCATTCAGCTTCCTGTAGTCAATACAGACTCTCCAACCTGTGACTGTTCTTGTCGGAATCAACTCATTCTTCTCATTAGTCACCACTGTCATCCCACCTTTCTTGGGGACAACCTGAACCGTACTAACCCATGCAGAGTCTGAGATCGGGTAAATCAGACCAGCATATAACAACTTAAGCACCTCTTTCTTAACAACCTCCTGCATGTTCGGGTTCAGTCTCCTCTGGCTTTGCACAACAGGCTTAAATTCATCATCCATAAGAATCCTATGCGTGCAAAAGGAAGGGTTAATACCCTTAATGCCCATCAGCTTCCACGCAATTGTCTGTTTATGTTACTTCAACACCTCAATCAACCTCTTCTTCTCCTCCTCCGCCAATTCAGCAGCAATTATGACAAGTAATTAGGAATCCTTGTCCAGAAATGCATACTCAAGGTGAGATGGCAATTCTTTCAGCTCCAAGGACGAGGGTGCCTCGACAGATGGCTTTTCAGCTGACTCTGCTCTGTTTGAAACCTCACACACCTCTTGAGAGATTGAGATCTCATCAATCAAAATATCCGGATGTTGTTCACTAGAATGAACAGACATCCCTACCTCCCTATCCTCAACAATCTCAGGATCACCTATCCTAATCTCGCTCAAGCAACGATCCATGTGTGACATGACAGTGTCAACGAAGTACAAGGTATCGTCCTGGCTCACTGTATGCTGCAAAGATCTACGGATCTCAAAAGTCACTGTCTCGTCTGCAACTCGAAGGGTAAGCTTACCATCACAGACATCAATCAATGCCTTGGCGGTAGCTAAGAATGGACGGCCTAAGATTAGTGGAACTTTCTCATCCTCCTCCATGTCTAGAATCACAAAATCCACAGGGAACACAAACTTATCTATCTTAACTAGCAAATTCTCCACAATGCCCCTGGGATACTTGACTGATCTGTCAGCCAGCTGGATGTTCATGCGGGTGGGTTCAGGCTCGCCTAAGTCTACTTCAGCAAAAATTGAATAAGGCATCAAATTTATGCTCGCCCCAAGGTCCGCTAATGCATAGCTAACAGATGAGCTGCCTAATGTGCACGGGATACTGAAACTACCCGGATCAATCTTCTTCTATGGCAGCTTGTTTTGAACAACTGCAGAACATTTCTCACTAAGTGTAACAGTTGACAAATCCTCCATCTTCCTCTTGTTTGTAAACAAATACTTCAGAAACTTCGCATACTTAGGCATATGCTGAAGTGCCTCAACAAATGAGATATTCACCTTAAGCTGCTTGAACAACTCAAGAAATCTCCTATACTCCTTCTCATATTTCTGTTGAAGGACTCTCGCAGGGTATGGTATCTTAGAAAGGTCAATCTCTAGATCCTTCTTCTTCTCAGGAGTCTTCTCAGGTTGTGCTGTACTTGCTGGAACTAGCCTAGTGGGTTGCACCTCTCTTGGATCCTCCATCTTTATCTCCTCATCCTCAACCGGTTCAACAACCGGCTTCTCAGTTCCCGTACTCCTTCCACTCCTCATAGTGATTGCCTTAGCATACCCTCTCGGGTTCTCTTCTGTTTTGCTAGGTAGAGAACCTGACTGCCTCTCACCCAACTGACTAGCAATCTGACTTACATGCCTCTCAAGATTATGCAATGCTGCCCCTTGACTTTTAATCATGGTGCCATGCTCCTTGTGTTGAGCCTTACTCTCAGAAATGAATTGACTCAACAGCTGGGCCTGTTGTAGCATCATCTCTTCCAAAGTGGACTTCTTCTCCCCATAACCACCACTACTCTGACCTGGTTCTCTAAAAAGATTCTGCATCGGAGGTCTAGAGTTAAACCCAGGTGGGTTACCACTCTTCCAGGTGAAACCTGGTTGGTTCCTCCCTCCCGAGTTGTAGAAATTGCCAAAGGCATTTCCAGGTCCTCGGTTAGGATTTCCCACATAGTCAACCTACTCCTGAGATTCATCAGTAATCTAAGGGCACTGAATGGTCTCATATCCTCCCCGACAAACTTCACACATTGCATTGTTCTTCACTTGCATGTTTTTGACTAGTTTGGTCAATGCTTCAACTTGGGCTATTAAAGCAGTGTTCGAATCAACATGTAAGACTCCAGTTTTCTGAGTGGCAGTGGATTTTCCCCTAGTGGAATACTGGTAGCTACACATAGCCATATTCTCAAACAACTTCAGGCATTCATCAGGGGTCATACTGGTAAGCAAGTTACCCCCAGCAATGGAGTCAAGTGTATGCCTTGTAGCAAAAGTAACTCCATTATAAAACTTTTCAACCAATGCCCAATCCTCAAGCCCATGATGTGGACACCTATTCAGCATCTCCTTAAACCTCTCCCAAGTAGCAAAGAAACTCTCTCCCTCCTCCTGCTGAAACGAATGAATCAAACTCCTAAGTCGTGCAGATTTGGCAGGTGGGAAATACTTGGTCAGAAACAGTTCCTGCATCCCATCCCAAGTAGTGATCGATCCTGATGGAAGAGACTCAAGCCAAGTGATTGCTTTGTTCTCAAGAGAAAATGGAAAGAGACGCAGAAAGACTGCATAATCAGAAACACCTTTGATCTTAAAGGTGTCACACATACGAAGAAACTGGCCCAGATGAGCATTGGGGTCCTCCTCGGGCAGTCCATGAAATTTAGATGAGTGAATGATCAGATTGATGATTTGAGTCGGGATGTGCCAGTTGTCCTTGGCGACAAATGGTCGAGTGATAGAAGAACGATTGCCAGCATGTCACACCCCGAGCCGGCAGGACGGATCGACTTTCCCGCCGGGCGGAAGGTTCCCGGGGCGCGATATCGTGAGTGATAATCATGATGATCAGATTGTTTACATAGCATCAACATTGAGAATAACTAAAGCACAATATAACATTACCCTAGGATTACAAAGTTAAATTACAACTGAAAATGTTTGATAATTTAACTAAGTAAGCCTATCAAAAGAATCAATGTTTACTATCTTGTAACTGTACAAGATATCAAAAGTGACTTGCATTAATAACAAAATATGTGTTTTCCAAAAGTCTACTAGGTCCTCTAACTGGGCATCCTAGCATGCAACCCTGAGCCTTAGCTTAATCCTGTACGTCACCTGAGAAAGCATGTAAGAAAACAAAGTCAACACAACGGTTGGTGAGTTCATATAGTTTAATAGTTGAAAAATAGCTTTAGCAAACTTCTTCCGGTAACAACCTTAATCTCATTAACATCAACTATAATATCCAATTCGGTATGCTTATATATAGGGCATATGTAGGGTCGAACTTACCGCCCAGCCAACGTCCCACCACATACTAAATCACATATGACATTGTTGTTAATGATAATTAAGCGTTTTACCTACAACCCAAATCACGTCTTCATCATAGCTTTTGCATACTGTTTAAAATTTTACAAGTTTATAGCATTCACATAGCTTAGCTTTAAAGTATACTGTACAAGAATAATAGCTTCACAGAATAGTAGTTTAGCATTCACCAATCTCATGCATGGGTACAAGCTTTGCTCTAGCATAGTTTAGCATTTACGTAGCCCATGATTAGATACAAGCTTTTCTCTAGCATAGTTTAGCCATTACGTATCTAGTGAATTGATTCTAGCTTGGCATCAGAATAGTTTAGCATTAACGTATCTCATATAAGCAGATACAAGCCTTGCTCTAGCATAGTTTGCCATTCACGTATCTCATATATAGACACAAGCTTTGCACACACATAGTTTAGCATTCACATATCTCATATATGTAGATACCAGCCTTGCTCTAGCATAGTTTGGCATTCACGTATCTCATACATAGATATAAGATTTGCGTTCGCATAGTTTAGCATTCACGTATCTCATGCATAGATACTAGCTTGCAATAGCATAGTTTGGCATTCACGTATCTCATGCATAGACACAAGCTTAGCATTTAGCATATAATCATGGCTTGTAGCATTTAGCATCTAGTATTAGCATATAGTTTGAGCATATAGTTCATAACCTTCACATTAGCATATAATTTAGCATATAGTTTGTAGCTTTAGCCTTAGCATATAATTTGAGCATAGAGTTTGTAGCATTAGCTTTAGCATAGAGTTTGTAACATTAGCTTTAGCATATCGTTTGAGCATAGAGTTTGTAGCCTTAGCGTTGAACATGTAGTTTGTAGCATTAACACATAGTTTAAACATGTAGCTTGTAGCATTAGCATTTAAGTTAAAGTCTTCGCTTCTAGCATTCAAAATAAGAATAACAAGCTTAAGCGTTAATATTAGCATCATAAATAAGTATAAAAGCAGTTATAAAACATTTCAATACTTGTATAAAATGTATAACATGCTTCTCAGTCCCAAAGTAAAAACAATTATGTTTGAAAAGGGACAAATGAACTCACCTTGTTGTTGAAGTGGTTGACTTAGCTTAAACTAGAATGCACGTGCTTGTTGTAGTATTTGTTGTTGTGCTCACGATCCTGTATTGATTTCACGTTGTTTGCAACTTATAAGTATAGGTTATAGTTGTTTACATGTGTATATGTGTGTGTGTGTTAGCCCCTAAGTTGGCTAACACTCGTAAGTCTCGGTCTTGGTCATTATTCGGCCCTGTGTACTTGTTAAGGGTTTTGATGGCACTTAACTCAATTAGGTTAAGGTTAATATACTTGCTTATTTGTTTAATGTTCATTTTTTATGAGATCATAACCAAGTAATTCTAAGCATAAAACTTAGCTTTAAGTTGAAGGTTAATAACCCTTAACATCTTGTAACTTAGTTTTTGTGTCAACATTGTTCAATTTACCTTGGCACCTTGCAAATCATTTGTTACAACCTTTAGAAATACATGTCTTACACATTATGAACTTCATTACACTCAAAAAAAACGTGTCACCTTTGTAGTAAGTTATAATTAATATCTAAATTCATGCATGTATTTCATGTCTAAAGGTTTAGTGTGTTAGGTCATTCTCTAGCCATGTGGGCCGAATAATCTTGGGCTAAGTGGGTGTTGTTTGGGCCGAATCTTAATGTGGGCTTAGACCAAATGTCATAGCCATAATCTTTTGTGTGGCCCAATTGTTGGGCTGAAAGAGTTGTATGGCCCAACAGTTGTGTTAGGCTGAAATGGTCAAGCTGGGTCGAACTAAATGGGCTGCACTAAGGGAAATTTGGGCCAAATCACATGGACTTTTTGCATGATGATACTGGGCCTGAAACAGGTGTGGACCGAGGGTATATTTCTAGGCTTCGAGGTGTCTTGGCCGAAAGGTTATGTGGTGGTCAACTGAATAGGATGAGTCCCGATTGAATTCCAGCGAACCTGTTGGTTCATGTGGCTGAGGTTCGGCCCTGCTATGGTTCCAGCGAACCTAATGGTTCGTTCAGGTAGGGACCTCGGCACAGGTTTCTTCCAGCTCCTCAGGTTCGGTCGACCAGGGTTCGTGACATCTCACAGCTTCGTGGCCCATGTGATTCGTGGCTATGCAGGTTTGGCTAATTGGCAGTAGGTTCGTAGGGATGAGAGGTTCGGCCATGGAAGGTTCGGTGCTCATGGGTTCGTTTAGATGTAGGTTCGTCGGCCATGGGTTCGCAGCTCATGAAGTGGTTCGGTGATGATGCAGGATCGGCCATAGTAGATTCGGTGGATGATGGTGCTCAGGTCCAAGGTTCGTGGCAGTAGAGTTCAGCTGGTAGTGGAGGTTCGGCCATCTTGGTCTTCGACCAACCCAGGGTTCGGCCACTCTTGGGTTCGGCAGGCTTGCACACCACGAACCCTGCACCTTCATCATCATCATCCTCGAGCATCACCAGTCCCAAGTCTGTTTCATGTTACTGTTTTGCAAAAAGGGTTTCTCGTGGTCGTGTGGTTCAAGATATAGGGTGGTTAACCGGCTAGAGTTAAGTGGAACAAAAAGAAGTGCCAAAAACCCTAGTTTTCGTGACACACAAGCTTCCATACCTTGGTTTTCAGCGGGTAATTCTTCAGATCGGTTGTACTTCTAGGTAGAGGATGTTTGTAGCTTCGAGTTGGAACCAAGATCTTGTATAATGGTGGAGTTTTGAGTGATTTACGGTAGAGAGAAGTTAGTGAGCGAGAGGGGAGCCGAATTTGAGTTCTAGAGAGAGAGTATGAGTGTAAAAATGAGGAAGAAAGTCTCATTCCAAGCTTTAAATACCCCGAGGGTGTTCGGGTTCGTTTAGGTTGCTCGTTTTTTCGTCTCCGTTGCGTTTCTGAATCGTTACGCGCGTGTTTTATAAACTAAATAAAAAGAATTTATTTTCAAATGTTTGGAAGGTGGTTATTTCTAGTAAATCTTATAAATCAACTTTTCTTGAATTATTTTATCGAGATCGATTATTTTACGCGTTTCACCATCGCGCGTATTCTATGTATTTTAATTAAAATGAATCTATTTCAAAAGTCTTTGAAAGGTTGTGATTATTAATAAATGTTAAATATTTAATTTTCTTAATTTATTATAGTTCGTTTCGTTTTTCGTTTTCGTTTCGTCAAATAGTGTCACCTTCGCGCGTATTCGTTCGAATCGTCACCCGAACGAACACTACGTTGGTTTCACTTTCTGATTCTTGTTTTCTACTTTTCAGTCATCATTTCAGAACGTTAAACTTTCAGATTTATTCGTACAGATCATCACCTATACGAATAATTCGTCGGTTTAGCATTTTGTAACAACAACCATTATAGTTTTGTTATGTTTAACCTCGCATACTTTTATACATAATAGCATTAAATCAAGCATATGTCTGTCAGTTTAGTGTTGTCTGATATGTTTCTGACTGTTAAACCATGAGGTTTAATCAGATTTCAGAAACACTTGCATGATAGTTTAGTGTCAAGCATCAAATGTCAATAGCATATACATAGTTCACGTAGTTTGTACCTGAGTTACTGTGCAAGTTACTGTTGAGATCACTGTTCCGGTAACACTTCCAGCATTGATGTTACACAGCAGCAGTCGGCTTGGCATAATCAGCAATGGTCCTCCTAGCAGGTACAGCCATCTCTCCTATAGCAGTGTTGTGTGTGCTGTGAAAAAGAAGGTGAGATCGTAACCTCAGGTGAAACTCTCTTTGTGGCTCAGCAAAAGGAACGTACTCTGGTGACTCAGTCCGTCTGCTGCGGTGCATGCACTGTAACAATATAAGAAAAATAAAAAGAAAAGAAAAGAAATATGTTTACTTACTAAAGTTAAACTAAATAATACTAACTATCTAATACATTACTAACCTAAATAAGAAACAATCACCAAGCAAGAGTAAAACTCAAAAGAAAAACCTACTAACTAAAAAGAAATCTAAAATGAATCCTAGAGACAAAAACTTACTAAAAATAGAAACATGCCAAACATAGCAGCTGCTAAAAATGGAAAGTCCCGAAAAGACGTAAAACAACTAAAACAGACACTTACTAAAAATGGAAAGTTTCTAAAAATAGAAAGTTACTAAATATGGAAGGTAACTATGAATAGAAACTTACCATGAAACTACGAAACTAAAAAGGAAAGGTAGGTCTAAAGCTAAGGTAAATCTAAGGATTACCGTGTCCCTGGCAACGACGCCAAAAACTTGATGTGTCGGTTTATATATATAGAAATCTTAGTTCAACACAATCGAGTAATAAATCGAATTAACCTAAACTGAACTACACACTACAGGCAAGTGTACCTGACATATGAAGTATAGCTAAGGAAAGTCCGGATATCGAACCTAAGGACACGGAATCGGCTAATAAACCCTAACTGCAAACCTAACAAAGTAAGAAACTTCCTAAATTTAGAAAACGGAATTTCTTTTACGAAAATGACTTTAAACAATTAAAGAAACTAAGAAAACTAAATAAGTCAACTCAACACTGCAAGAACTAGAAAATCAAATACGAAGGAGATTCTACCTAGACTAGGAATCTTAAAGGAATAGTAACAGCTATTGGGAATGCTTGGTTGAATGATACCGGATCTAATGATACAACCTATTCAGGAACTTAAGGAATGCTAGATCTCCTATTCAGACAATCAAACACTTAGAAAGATCCTACAGTTTGTGTAAAGCTTACCAGGGTGTACTGATGGATCACCGAGTCAGTCTCTCCAACCTGGCAATGCTTAAGACTTCTATGGTTGAATAATTAGGTCAATCTCCACAACCACAATGTACCAAAGCACAATTGAATCAATCTAATTCAGATTAATTATGAATTTGAAATACATGGCATAAACAATCAACAAATAATCCAATGATCATGCGAATTACTTGAAAAACCCTGTTTAAACCACGATATCCCAACACCTTGTTGCTTGATTAGCCTTTAAGGTGGTATATCCCACTGATTACAATATGATTATATGAAATTCTAATGATTTACTAAGATTAGTCAAATCACAATTAGGTTAAAAACAAGTTTTTATCCCAAAATCATGTGAAAATCGAGTTTTTATCGAAACCGAATCAAACCTTATTCACAAAATAGTTTAAGCATGAAATAAGATCATTCACAATAGTCTAAAATCATTCACAATCATCCACAATCAGATTCAAATCAAAAGCAAAGATTCATTCAATCAAACAAACCCAGAAAACCGATTATTCATCCAATAATCATCCATAATATAGGTAGAATTAAAGCTCTAGCCTAGAATCATCATCCAAACATTAAATAACATGAAATCAGATATAAACATGGTAGAAAATTCAAAAACAAATGGAAAAGAACAACTACGATGCATAAACAAACCCGAAAACGCATTCCGAGCACTTGTATAAGCGAACTGAGCCTCCCCCGAACATCCAAATTGATCCCAAAGCTCCAAAATCTTCAAAAATATGTTTCTCCTACGTTTTCAGCCATCCTTCGGTGATCAATTCGTGAATTAGGGTTTTTAATGGCTTAAATCGGTGAAAATTCCCTAAAAGTTCACGAAAAGGGTCAAAAACCGGTTCAAATGGCTCACAAGGGGGTCCAAAAGGTCGGTCAAAGGACCAGTCAACACGCATGGCCAGTCAACAGGCGCCAAAGGCGCGCGGGTCGGCGTGTCGGACTCCGGGTACACACGCGGATCTCCATGTGTGTGTATTCGGTTTGCTTCGCGGGCTGGAGCGCTCCAGCAGACCCAGACGCGGGTCAAAGAGCTCTTTTAGGGCTGACGTGGCGATCCCAGCACCTGCCACGTGTCCCAAGCTGTAGCAGTTTACCAGATGTGCAGTTTCACCCCCTGAACTTCTAGAAACCCATTTTTAAGCCCCGAAACTTCCTGAAATGCCACTTTTTAACCCTGAAACTTCTAAAAACTATATTTCTAGCTTCTAAACTTCATAAAATTTATTCCTGGATTTGGTTTCTTTGTAAATACGAACGTTTATTCCACGAAACCTATAAAAGTGACAATTAAAATTAGTAAAAATCAATTAAAATCTAATAAAAATTAAATAAAAATCTAATAAAATAAGATAAAACACTATAAATTAAATACGAAAACGATGTGTAAATAACGACACATCATAGGACATTGTGACTGTGTATGTGAACAAATCAATGTTTTCAATTATCAACTTATGAACTCACCAACCTAGTGTTGACTTTGTTTAAATGCATGTTTTCTCAGGTGACGAACAGGTGTAGTCACCAGACATCAGGAACATAGCTAGTGGACTTTTAGAAGACCTGGCTACATTTTGTGTCAAGCATACTTTTGGAATGACAAAACAATGAATCATCTTTTGTAGATCTTGTACAGTTACAAGATAGAAACTCATTGATTCTTTTGAATAGATTTACTTGGTTAAATTATGAACGATACATTGTAATTTAACTTTGTAATTCTATATCATTGTCATGATTAGCATTTCTCATTTATATATCATGTGCTATGCAAACAATCTGATCATTTTGATTATCAAGCGATATCGCGCCCCGAGAACCTTCCGCCCGATAGGAAAGTCGATCCAGCCCGCCGGCTCGGGGTGTAACAGAGGGTAGGTAAGACGCTTAACTATCATTAACAACAATGTCATATGTGGTTTAGTATGTGGTAGGATGGCATCTGGGCGAGTTGTAGGCTCGACCCTTTCGTATGCCCTATATATAAGCATACCGAACTGGATATTACATGTGATGTTAATGAGGTTAAGGTTGTTACCGAGAGGGTTGCAAAAGCTAAATTTTAGATTACAAACTATATGAAGTCTTAACTAAAATGCTTGAAGCTATGATGGAAATGAAGTTGGATGGTAGGTAAAACGCTTAATTATCATTAACAACAATGTCATATGTGGTTTAGTATGTGGTGGGATGGAGTCTGGGCGGGTTGTAGGCTCGACCCTTTCGTATGCCCTATATATAAGCATACCAAATTGAATATTACATGTGATGTTAATGAGGTTAAGGTGGTTACCGAAAAGGTTTGCAAAAGCTATTTATCATAATACTAAACTATATGAACTAACCAACCATTATGTTGACCTTGTTTTCTTACATGCTTTCTCAGGTGACGTACAGAAATAAGCTAAGGCTCAGGAATGCATGCTAGGATGCCCAGTTAGAGGACCTAGTAGTTTTGGAAAGCACACATTTTGCTAATTGTTATGAATCACTTTTGATATCTTGTACAGTTACAAGATAGTAAACATTTGATTCTTTTAATAGGCTTACTCAGTTAAATTATCAAACATTGACGATTGTAATTTAACTTTGTAATCCTAGTTTAATGCTATTTGTGCTTTAGTTATTCTCAATATTGATGCTATGTAAACAATCTGATCAGCACGATTATCATTCCCGATATCACGCCCCGAGAACCTTCAGCCCGACGGGACACACGATCCGGCCCGCTGGCTCGGGGTGTGACAACCAACCACAAGCTTGATGTACCCTCCTACTCATTACTCTCAAAACTACCAGCTAAAATCCGGCTCTTCACTCTTCCTCACCATCATTACAGCCTCTGAAAGCCATTGTTGAGCCCTTGGAATCTCAAGTTTGAAGAGCTGGAGCTAGGAACACATAGGAAGCTTGAAGAAAGAGGCTTGTGAACCTTGAACACCATCATCACCTTCTTTTCTCTGCAAAACCTCACTGTCCAGAAGTTTTTAGAGTTGCTACAACATCATCTTGGTGTTACAAGACCTAGAGAGGTAGTTTTATGAGTTCATACACACATACAACACCAATATACACACATGCATGCACTAAATCGCACATGCAAACACTCAATCTATACATGCACAAATTTGGGTGTTAATATTTTGTCTTTTGATAATTCATATGATGATTTAGACTAATCTACTTGAGTATTTTGATGATATTTGAGTATGGGATATGGGTATGGATGCATGTCACCAAAATAGTAACTTTTATGGACATGCATGTATGATCTAAGATGTTTGGGATGATTTTGCATAATAATGTATGATTATTGATGATATTTGAGGATATGTACAAGGCTCAAAATGATTTTATGGTCATTTTGAGTTGCTTTGAACAAAGTTACTATTAATAGAAACTTTTGTATGTCAAATCTTGCTAGATGATGATGAATGTGAAATGAGCATGGTTAAATGATGATTTGTGACAAATGATGATGATAATGGCATAGTAAATATGTTAGTATTGCTTAAATATTGAAATTTGAACATAGTTACTATTTTTAGTAACTTTGGTAGTACATAATCTTGATAAATGATGTATTTAGTGAAATAGATATATTAAAATGATAGGTTATAGCTAATAATGAGAGTATTAGCAAATGTCATGGAATGGTTTGATTAAAATGATGTTTCAAGTAAAACTTACTAGTTATGGAAACATTGTTTAACAAATTTTTGCAATGGAAACATAAGTCTTGATTTATTTATGATAAATAGCTTAGAATGATACAATATGATTATTGTGTGATAAGTAATGTGATTCTTGATGTTAATCATGCTAAATATAGAAACTTTCCATTTTAGAAAACTTTAATGACTAAAAACGACTTATATGTTTACTTGATCGTATGTAGCAACATGCTATGTGTTAACATGATCTCATAGGATTAATGAGCATGTTAGAACCATTAAAATGAAACGTGTTGTGAACTTTCTAAATATGGAAACTTACTATAAATAGTAAGTTTCCATAAACGTGAATTATGTGTTTTACGCACTATGTGCACGATCACGAATATTACACGAATTATAACCAATGCACGGTTCACCAACAGGTTGTTGACTTTGACACGGTCAAACACGGTCAGCATGGACCGACATAGACAAACATAACAACCGAGGGTTGTTGAGCACAAACACGAGCACGAGCACAAACACGAAACAAACATGAACTTACGTAAGCTATACGATATAGGTAGCGGTGACCGACGCGCCGAAGAATCAGGAACTTACGCTTTACCCGACAATCACTAAGGTGAGTTTACAGCCCCTCTTTAAACTTTTTATGAACTTTCAAAATAGGGGGAGAATACATGTTGATCGAGTCAAACATTATTACTTGTACAAACATTTGTGTATGCCGGTTTATTAGACAAACATTAAGTGTTGTATCGTAACAAAGTCCTCACACAGTCTTACCGTTAATGTTCAAACAACGAGGTGAGTTTAGATAGATCTATTGGGTGTGACGAACCCCACGCGGCGCCAATACTGACTGGAGGTCGAGACGCGTGTAATCTCGACCCATCGTGCCATTGTTTTTACAAGTCATGGCGGAGGCAAGAGCTAACAAGTCTAGCTCGGTAGAGACGCAACTGACACTTGGAGCCTAGGGCTCGGAACTAACATTTGATAAACCACATGACACGTGACAAACATTTCTTTTGTATATGTATATATATTAAAACCTGTGAACTCAACAGCATATTTGTTGACACTTTTTCTTAAACATGTATTCTCAGGTAACTAGCTGCTTATGGATCAGGATGCACATAGGGCATACGAGCATGAGACTAAGCTTGCATCCATATCATGTCTTTTGAACAAACCATTTTTTTTTTATGTTGTGTAACAAACAATGTAGTGTCAGTCATTTTCATTTTCCGCTGCATCATAAACTAATTTATTTCCGCTGCATGAATTGTTAAACTGATTATTTTTGTTAAACAGAGTTTATTCAAACGCATATAGAGTCGTTCTATATGACCGAGAGCTGTGATTCTGGCCACGTCACACCCATGCGGACTGACACCGCATGTGGGAAGTGTGACAAAGCAAGAATCACATACAAAAGTTTGAGAACGTAACCCTTGACTCACACAAAGATCCAAAGTTTAAACCCAATTCTCGACACCATTAATGTTGAATTACTCTCTTCCATACGACAGTACTCTGAAAACGATGAACATAGGCGAAAACCGTGCACGAAACGGAGTTATAATGAAAAAGGGAATTGCGAAAACAAGTTTGACGTTTGTTGACAAATACAAGTCGCAAATCCTTCCTGAAAACTATCCCACATTGCCCAAGAAACCAATATTTTTTTCTCTTTAAACACCTTTAAATACCCTTGCTTGGTCCCTTATTACTTGCAACTCCTAGTTGATTATAAACAAGTGGAACAAACCAAATTTTGGTTGTTCTACAAGTGCAACACCCTTTGGGATGTTGAACATAATATTTTTTTTTGTGCTCTCGACGAGGAGGTGCTTCCCTTTGAGATCATATCGTCTGTAAAGCTTCTTTAAGGTAATTTTCTCTTTCTTCTTCTTCTTTTCATTGTTCGTTTATTTATTGTTTTCCTAATCTAAGTAGTTGAGCTTATGTTCTTAGTTAAGGGGCATTAGTCTCGTGTAGGTATCCTTGTTTAGGCCGCCTTTAGAATTGGTGTAGTCTTGTAGAGGCTCGTTAGGCCTAACAAGTCCGGCCTATGATGTCCGTTCATTTAGTTATGCCTAGCATAATGTTTACCCATCATTGTTGAATTCGTTTGACTAGGTTGAACCACGTTTGCATTCGGATCGTATACTTGTTCCTTTGAGCTGCTGTGTGGCCACACACGTTCAAACCTCAGGGCATCCAATTTGATACAATTGTTGATCTTGATTCTTCTTCATTATACTAATTTCCTCGAGCACCATTAATGTGAGTTAATTCTTACTCCCTTTTTACATTTTGTAACGTTTCGGGATGTTACATATGTCTTATACAAAAACCTATTTATAGAGTCAAAAACATATACATGATGCAAACTCTTAAGCATAGCAGACATGATTTAGATGCTATGTGAATTTATGTGCTAATTGCTATGTGAGATTTAGGTTAGAAGACGTTTCATACATCAAACATATACTAGTACCCATTAGCCTAAGAATGTGGTTACATTCTTCGCAATGACATATGTCTTGTGTTAAAAAGGTGAAAGGTGCACATACATAAACATTATGATTTACATTGTTTAAGTTAAATACCTAGCTAGTCTTGATTTAAGCTTTGTGATATCACTTTTTTGGATTCTTGCTTTGTGGTACTTGAAACTTACATACGCTTTAGATCTTGTTCTAATTAGTTTAATAGTTTCACATCTTTTTATACGTATTATATTAAACAGTTTTGAATTGCTCACCAACTATGCAAATAGTTGACCCTTTTATTTTAAATATGTAACAGGTTAAGATGAAGACATATGACAAAGACATAGATTAAGTTTTGAGGACCTAGTTAATTAAAACATTGTTTACTATTTCATTTGTAATTTGTTTTGAACAATTGTATGTTATTGAATGTTGTGTTCGAATAATTTAATATGGATGTTTTAAATATTGAAACCTTAACATAGCACCATGAGCTTTTGAACAATCACAATCGCGCCCCGACGTATTCCGCCGTCGGTCGGGGTGTGACAGAAGTCCTTTCATCGATACTACCAGCCTTCAACCCAGCTTCTTAACTCCATTTCCGATTAACACTGGTTAAATTCAAGCTCGTTTCACTTGGAACTTATAGCTGGAGATAGTATCGATGGTTTGAGTTTAGAATCGAAGACATTAGGTTCGACAAAAGCTTATTGAGCTGGAAGATCTCACTGTCGATACTATAAGTTCGACAGTCCCTGTAACACCCCGACCGATGGCGGAAACGTCGGGATGCCACGAGGGATGTGTAGATTGTTCAAAAGCTCGTGGGCATCTAAATCAAATCATCACATATCATTCAATCAACCAAAATAATTACACAAAAATCATGTTCATCATGAATTAAATACATCAACTACACAAAAGAATTAGCTAAACTAACTAAACTCTAATCGCCAGAATTTTAGTTAATTTCAGCTAAGTCCAAGATCCTATATGATGATTTTCCAAAAGTGAGATTTCATCCTCTTCAACCTACTTAGCTTCATTACCTGAAACATGTAAGAAAATCAAGTGTCAACTACGAAGTAGTTGGTGAGTAATCATAAGTTTTTATACTTAAAAGGTTTTATAAAGTGAATTTTAAAAGTTTAAGTTTAAAAATGGTTTTATAAAAGGTTTAGATAAATCGAGTATAAATGCTTATGATTTTCTGAGAAAATCCACAAGAATACTTGTATGAGATAATCCAACAAATTTCCAAACTCATCAATCAAACACATACACAAACACACAATCACATATTCAATCAGTCATAGTCAATCATAGATAATCATAGTCAATCATAGATAATCATAGTCAATCATAGATAATCATACCACAAAACCAATCAACAAATCTCAACATCAATATTCTCAAATAATATCTGTTACTATACATGGTCATTATGTCATTAACATAAGTTAAAAACATGATCCATGGAGTGGAAGCTATCCACGTGGCAATACATGAAACCAATGCAATTAACCAAGGTCAAAGGCATTGTTTCACGAAGTTATGATAATCCAAGTGGCTATACATGTAATCTTTGTTATTGACCAAAGTCAATAACAATCTTTACACGGATGTGGTAACCCACGTGACAATACATGTGAACATTGCGTGTAACCGAGGTCATCCGCAATGTCACACGGAGTTTTAATAATCAATTTAATTCTATAATATAAATATCATGTTGATAAACAAGTATTTTCCTTGTGTTATCAAAATAATATTTGAATTTGGTATACATGTTTCACCTCCGAGTTTTAAAACAAAACAATTTAAAGAGAGGGAGGTTATGAGAACTCACCTGAAGTCCTTAGAATATGTGTTCTCGTATTTTGCGCGCTCGCGTATGTAATTCAACTTAACTCAAAGATCTGTAAATTTAATATGTGATCGTGTTTATAAGTACAAGCGTTTTATTAGTATTGAATGTTCATCTAGATTCAATTTAAACCCATAGGTACTTCATGGACTTAGTTTTATTTGTTTCTAAGTTAGGTAGTGTCACCCATGGTTTATCAATATTCAACCTACAATTGTGCTTTAAACTCGTTAGCTTCAATTGCTCAATATATGAGGGCCTTTAATTGATAATTCAAAAGTTTACAACTCATAGAGGTAATAACCTTATACCCTAAATACACTTTTGTATACATGCATGCATGATTAATTCTCTCAACCATTTATATCATGTTATCAAAATTAACTTATGATTTAAAGGATTACAATTAAGTTATTTTCATAGACATTCACATTATATAACATTTCATAACTTAAAAATTGATTTTATCAAAGAAAGGTGGTAATCAAAAGTCCTCATGCATGCATGGTTATACATACATATATATATATATATATATGTATGTATACCTACTTAGTCATATTTCCCATTAGCCCTTAATCCCATTTATTAAACGAGATTGGACCTAGTTTCCCCCTAAGGGCAGCGAACCTATAACATAGCTGCCCTAGGTTAGGCCCATAAAAGAAGAAGGTTCGGCCTTAGAGGGTTCGTGGGTTAACAAGTGGTTCGGCCAGGAGAAGAAGTATGGTTCGTGATAGGTTAGGTTCGGCCACAGCAAGGAAAAAGGTTCGCTGCCAGGTGAAAGGCTCGTGATGTACAAGGTTTGTGAGCCATGGTTCGCCGGTCAAGCCTCTCAACCTTCATAGGTTCGCTTAGGGTTCGCTTTCCAGCTAGAATGTGACAATCCGACTTTTCACACTAACCTTGTTAACGGGAGTTGGTGCTATCATAGGCCCAATAAGACCAACAAGGCCAATGAAGGCCCAACAAGGCCAATGAAGGCCCAGTAAGGCCAATGAAGGCCCAGTAAAGCCAAAGAAGATCCAGTGAAGCCTGTGAAGGTCCAACAAGACAAGTTAGGTCCAATAAAGTTTAGGAAGGCCCACTGAGGCCCAAGCAGGCCCAATAGAGACAAAGAAGGCTCAACAAGGTCAAGGTTGGCCCAATAAGACCCAGGGTAGGCCCAATAAGCTCAAGATAGACCCAGTGAACTTGAAGGAGGCCCAGTTGGATTAATTTAGCCAAAAATGTTTCAATTGGTCAAATTAAGTGACAATTCGGCAATTTTAAGTTAACTTTGTTAACCGAAAATTATCAGGAAAGCAATGAAATCTCATAAGACCAAACTAGAGGGTTTGGGGAGTGTAGGAATTAAACCTAAGACATTCAATTTTATGGAATCAAACTTAGAAGTAGGAAGTATAATGAATTTTGACTTGTGAAAGTCAAAACTTCGGCCATATGATAATTAGACTCGAAATTAACATCAAATGATGATTAATGATCGAATTCAATGTCCATTTAACCTATTTTGATGATAAGTAACTGATTAGAGCAGATGATTAGTCATGTAACAGCTCAATTGAATGAGATTAATGGTTAAAAATTGAAACCGTCGCCCATATGATTAGAACTTCTCTAATGCGGCAAGAACATTACAAATTAAGGAACCCAGAGCATTAATCGGCACTATTAGAAACTCTTTCAATAGCCAATTCAATATTAGAAGCCACAAGGAGAAGGATTGATTCAAGAGCTTGGCCGAAGAACACCAAATAGTCGAATAACATCAATTCGAAGTAAATTCAGGTAATTGTCGATACCTACACCATCTAAAAGAGCCGAATAATGTTAATCCTAAATCAATTTCGGCTAACTATATCAGATTATAAGAGTTCAAGTAATTAGGATTCTTGTCAAAATCGTTTTGGGGGACTTTG
Organism: Mikania micrantha; assembly: GCA_009363875.1. NCBI lineage: Eukaryota > Viridiplantae > Streptophyta > Magnoliopsida > Asterales > Asteraceae > Mikania > Mikania micrantha. Next base: position 48,750,235 of record CM018682.1, on the reverse strand, counting down.
TTCAAATGTAATAAAGAATCGAATTGAATGTTATAGAAAGCTTCATAATGGGCCGATCAAGCTTATCCCTAACTGTATTTTGTGTAACAACATCGAATTGATCAAGTTTGATTCTAGGGTTCATCCTAGAATCGGTTTTGGGGGTTTTCTATCAAATGAGTTTAGAAACGAAATTAAATAGTTCTATTAGTTTCAGAAGGATCCGATTGAGGTTAATCCTATGTTAATTATATCAAAGTTCAACGAATTAGGAGGTTTCGATTCTAGGGTTCATAAGATGAAAATGAATTTGGGATTTTTACTTATAGTGGTTATAATAATCGAATTAATCATGTAGGCAGGGTCGAAATGTTTATGTTAATGAAAACCCAATGGTTTTAGGCTGGATCGAATTCGAATCAAGGTTTAATTTAAGTGTGTATGCTTCGGCTACAATGGAAAAGGGGGGAACCGACTCATCATGGTTTAAAAGATTTAATTCTCAGATAGTTAACGCGAAACCCTAGCGGGCGAGATGGTTAGATGCTGTGTGTTTGGAGTTGTGGGTCGCGGGTTCGAGTCCCGGGCCAACCATATTTTTGAGTTTTTAACATTTTTAGTGTTTTAATCTTAAGTCATTCATTTTAACTCCGAATTAACCCGTTCAAGTTGCGTTGGAACCGTAACGAGAATACGAATGCAGTAGAATGATAAAATTTATATTTTAGTCCGAACACGAAATCGCGTATAATTACGGTTAATTGAATAAAATCAAATATGATTTTATTTAATCGATTTCAGTGACACGCGTACTTCCGTATGCCTAATTCTCACACTTTAACATACGTGTGTTGACACGTATGTGATTTCAAGCACAAAACGATTATTCGAATAACAATAGGTTATTGTTTAAATCACAGATTCTTCGTAGAGGATTTCTACGCAAGTTCACACGTGTTTGATTATTCTACTACTATCAAAGGTGCGTACACGGCCCCTTTCTTATTTTAAACTGTTTTGGGGGAGAAAACATGTGCAACAAACTGATTTTTAGATACATAACACTTGCATGAGTTATCTGTTTACATTATGTGAAAACATATCAACTTGAAAGTCCTTACACACCTCGAACCGTTTAGTTTGCTGTAATGCAAAGCGTGGTAGTTGGAAATAGATCTATTAGGTTTGACAAACCTCACCTGGTAGATGGGATCTACGCAGGTGTTTGACTGACCAAACACATTTTACTATTGTTGTGATAGACAATAGTGGCAAGGCGAAAACATGCTATAGCATGGCAACTAGTCAGCTTCGGTGTCGAACACGTATGTAAATAGTTTATATGACTAGCTATCATGACTGTGCATTTGTGATTATGTTATCTACAACTTATTATTCAAACTGATGTTTTGAACACTGTGATTATTTAAAACCTGTGTTATGCACCAACCATTGTGTTGACTTGATTTGCATGTTTTCTCAGGACGCTAAGGCGCGCGTAACAGCTGGCATGGACTAGGAAGATAGAGTCTCATGCATTTCTTTCACTTTGATTATTTAAATCTGAATATTTTAGTACTTTGAATTGTAATGTTTGATTTACAACTGTTTATGGTTTTTAAACGCTTCCGCATTTTTTTGTAAACTCTGGTTATTATGTTTGTTTTAAAGACCAACGTATGTTTTTGAAATTCATATAGAGGTCTTCGCTATGTCTAATGATCTGAGATCCTGGTTTGTCATGCTCCCAAACGGTATGAATCCGTTAGTTGAAATTGGGGGTGTGACAGATTGGTATCAGAGCCATTGGTTTTAGCGAACTAGGTTTGCATTTGTAGGCCTAGACTATGACTGTTAGACATTAGACACACACACATACTGCTTAGAAATTACATATGACATTATGTAATTGACTTGCTTACGTATTCCATGGCACTGCACTTACATATGATATTATGTAACAGGCATGGCTTCATCATCAGTTCCTTATGTTATCATTGATGATTCCGAGGACGAGGAGCCGATAGTTCCGGTACCACCATCATCACCACCACCACCTATTCCATCACCTCCACCGTATGGGATGGATGACTCAGATCCAGACGAGGATCCAGAGGAGGATCCAGATGAGGATCCAGTTGAGGACCCGGATGAGGATCCGGAGGAGGCACCATGGGTGAATATTCAGGGACTCTATGCTGCAGGACCATCTACACATCCACCACCTACACTAGATGCTCCTGAGCCTAAGAGGCGAAGGACGGACGCGGAGGAGATCGCCAAGTTGCGCGAGGACTTGGATGAGACAGAAGATAAGCTCATACAGAGATCCCAGGAGTTATGGGATGCCATTGAGAGGCAGGATGAACTTGCCCATCTAGTTCATGACATGCGGGATGAGATGGTGAACATGATTGGTCGTCTAGGGGAGTCAGAGAACCGAGCCGAAATCTTGGAGGGCAGGATTGAAGCTTTGGAGGATCTAGTGGTAGTTGAGAATGTGGAACAGGATGAGGATGAGGATGAGGAGGAGGAACCAGCACCAGTTGCTGAGTCCGATCCTGAATCCACCGTTGAGGACGACTGATTATTTTTCTTTTATTTCTGTTTTGTTTAAACTTATTAGGAACGGGTTGTGTTCCTACATTAGTAGTTTGAAATTTTGTATTTCATTTCAAAAAGTATTGTATTCAAAGAAAGTTTCTGTTTATGGAAGAATTATTGTTTGTTTTCAACAACTGTGTTGATTATATTACATGTTGTGTTTGTTGTTTTTACTTACACATGTTACATTGGATTTTGACTTCGTGCTAACACTTCTTATAAATAGGAAACTAATGGCTGAGGGAAACGTACATATGACTGTTGCTGAGCTCGACGAGCTAATTAACAACAGAGTCGCGGAGGCTATTGCACAGTATGCTCAGACACACAACACAGGGCCACAGGGTCCAGCTGGGGGAGTGATTAACCCACAAGTTTGCACATTCAAGATGTTCTTGGACTGCAAACCTCACAACTTCAAAGGGTCGGAGGGAGCCATAGGACTTCTCCGATGGATTGAAAAGGCTGAGTCTGTATTTGAAATGTGCAACTGCCCTGAGGATAGCAAGGTGAAATTTGCTACTGGAACATTAGAGGGTCCCGCACTGACTTGGTGGAACTCCAATGTTCAGACTCTGGGGTTGGGAGAAGCAAATGCGTTGACCTGGAACAACTTCAAAACTTTGCTACAAGAGGAGTATTGTCCTCGTAGTGAAATGCAGAAGTTGGAGGAGGAGTATTGGCACCTCAAGATGGAGGGGTCAAATATTGAGGAATACACGACCAGATCGCATGAACTGGCCAGACTGCTACCACACATGGCTACTCCAGCCAGTAAGTGGATCGAAAGGTACATTGGAGGACTAGTGCCTCAGATTCAAGGGTTGGTGACTTCAGCAAATCCCACCACTATCCAACAAGCTGTTCGTCTAGCACATCAGCTTACTGACCAGGCAGTGTTACAGGGGACTCTGCCCAAACGAACATCTGCTACCAAGGTAGGAGATCACAAGAGAAAGTGGGATAACAACTTCAAGGGTAACAATCAACAGCAGAACAGGAAGCAGGACTCAAACAAGTCCTATCATAATTCCAGCAGTGGTCAGCAATCATCATCATCGGGGGGCTATATTGGTAAGCACCCCAAGTGCAACAAGTGTGGTTACCATCATGCGGGTAACCAGTGTGACAGAGCTAAGTGCCAGAGGTGTGGCAAGATTGGGCACACGGCTAAGGATTGTCGCGGAGAGCTGCAGAACAACAATAACAACCATAATAACATCCAGAACAACGTTCAGAAAGGTTGTTTTGAGTGCGGCAAGATGGGCCATTTCAAGAAAGATTGCCCACAACTAAAGAAAGGCGGGGACAACAATGGTAATGGTAATGGAGGTGGCAACGGTAATGGAAATGGCACCAACAATAACAACAACAATAACAACAACAACAACGGTGCTAGAGGCAGGGCGTTTGTGATCGGAGGACGTCAAGCGCGGGAGGATCCCAACATTGTCACGGGTACGTTCCTCTTAAATAATCACTATGCCTCTATGTTATTTGACACTGGTGCCGACCGGAGTTTTGTATCTAGTTCACTTGCTAAGTCACTAGATGTTAGTCCCACTGCCTTAGATAGTCCCTATACTGTGGAGTTAGCTGATGGTAAGTTGATTGTAGTAGAAAACATTTATAAGGGATGTATTCTTGATTTGATGGGTCAGACATTAGAGATTGATTTGATGCCTATTGCCTTAGGCAGTTTTGATGTAGTCATTGGCATGGACTGGTTGTCCAAGAACCAGGCTGAAATTGTATGCCATGAAAAGATTGTTCGCATACCTCTTCCGCAGGGAGAGACATTATATGTACAAGGCGAGAAGAGCAGTACGCCACTGCGTCTCATATCTTGTATGAAAGCACACAAGTGTCTACGTAAGGGTCATACGGCAGTTATAGCACTTATAACTGAAAAGCCGGTAGCTGAGAAGAAACTTGAAGATATACCAATAGTCTGTGAGTTTCCGGAGGTATTTCCAGAAGACTTGCCGGGATTACCGCCTGTGAGACAAGTGGAATTCCGAATCGATCTTACACCAGACGCAGCACCGATAGCTAGGGCGCCTTATCGACTTGCACCGTCAGAAATGCAAGAGTTATCCACACAATTGCAAGAATTGTTGGATAAGGGTTTTATACGACCTAGTTTTTCACCGTGGGGAGCTCCAGTATTGTTTGTAAAGAAGAAGGACGGGACTTTTCGTATGTGTATCGATTACCGGGAGTTGAATAAGGTTACTATCAAGAACCGGTATCCGTTACCCAGGATTGATGATCTGTTCGATCAGTTGCAAGGTTCGAGTTACTACTCAAAGATTGATCTCAGGTCGGGTTATCATCAACTAAGAGTCCAGGAGGAGGATATTCCGAAGACAGCATTCAGGACACGCTATGGCCATTATGAGTTCTTGGTCATGCCATTTGGATTGACAAACGCTCCAGCTGTATTCATGGATCTCATGAATCGTGTTTGTAAACCTTATCTGGATAAGTTTGTCATTGTTTTCATTGATGACATTCTCATCTATTCAAAGTCTGAGGAGGAACATGCTGAACATCTTCGATTACTACTAGAGCTATTGAAACACGAACAACTGTATGCTAAGTTCTCGAAATGTGATTTCTGGATGCGAGAAGTACAGTTCTTGGGTCACATAGTTAATGAAAAGGGCATACATGTTGATCCAGCGAAGATTGAAGCGATTAAGAATTGGGAAGCGCCAAAGACCCCTACCGAGGTACGACAATTCCTTGGTTTGGCGGGTTATTATCGACGATTCATTGAGGGTTTCTCAAAGATCGCTCAACCACTTACAGCTCTGACGCACAAAGGAACAAAGTATAACTGGACGGATAAACAGGAAGCTGCATTCCAGTTATTGAAACAGAAACTCTGCAGTGCACCGATTCTGTCCTTACCGGAAGGAACGGAAGACTTTGCGGTGTATTGTGACGCATCTGGACATGGTTTAGGATGTGTGTTGATGCAACGGAATAAAGTGATCGCTTATGCTTCCAGACAACTACGAACACACGAAAAGAATTACACTACTCATGACTTGGAGTTAGGAGCAGTGGTTTTTGCTTTGAAGATTTGGAGGCATTATCTGTATGGAACTAAGTGTACTATTTACACTGATCATAAGAGTTTGCAACATATCTTTGATCAGAAGGAGCTTAACATGAGGCAACGACGATGGGTTGAATTGTTGAACGATTATGAGTGTGCGATTAAGTATCACCCGGGAAAGGCTAATGTCGTAGCCGATGCTTTGAGCAGAAAAGATACAACGGGAACAAGACGGGTTCGCGCACTTATGATGACGATACATACTGACTTACCTGACAAGGTACATAGTGCTCAGATTGAGGCTTTGAAAACGGAAAACTTAGTACCGGAATCTTTACGAGGAATGGAAGAACAATTGAATGTTAAACCTGATGGAATTCGTTATTTCATTGATCGAATGTGGATACCTTTGTATGGAGGTTTAAGGGAACTCGTGATGGACGAAACACACAAGTCTAGATATTCAGTCCATCCGGGATCAGACAAGATGTACCATGACTTGAAGGCACTGTATTGGTGGCCTCACATGAAAGCTGATATTGCTAAGTACGTTAGCAAATGTTTGACTTGTTCGAAAGTCAAAGTTGAATATCAGAAGCCATCTGGTTTACTACAACAACCAGAGATACCGATGTGGAAATGGGAACAGATTTCAATGGATTTTATTACTAAGTTACCTCGTACACCGAGTGGTTGTGATACGATATGGGTAATTGTCGATCGATTAACGAAATCTGCACACTTCTTAGCAATCAAGGAAACTGACAAGATGGAGAAGTTGACTCGTATTTACATTAAGGAAGTAGTAGCACGGCATGGTGTGCCAATATCTATCATATCAGATCGGGATGCCCGGTTTACTTCAAATTTTTGGAAATCTCTTCATAAGTCATTGGGGACTCGCTTAGATATGAGTACCGCCTATCATCCACAGACCGACGGTCAGAGTGAACGAACAATTCAAACGCTCGAGGATATGTTACGAGCTTGTGTAATTGACTTTGGTGATAGCTGGGAGAATCATTTACCGTTGGTGGAGTTCTCTTACAACAACAGTTATCATACAAGTATTCAAGCAGCACCGTTTGAAGCTTTGTATGGTCGCAAATGTCGTTCACCAGTTTGCTGGGCTGAAATTGGTGACAGTCAGATAACAGGTCCTGAACTGGTGCACGAAACAACAGAGAAGATAGTTCAAATCCGGAACCGTATGGCAGCGGCTCGGGATCGCCAGAAGAGTTATGCAGACAAACGTCGCAAGCCGTTAGAATTTCAAGTAGGAGACCGAGTTCTTCTAAAAGTATCACCTTGGAAAGGTGTGATACGATTCGGCAAGCGTGGCAAGCTTAGTCCACGTTACGTAGGACCTTTTGAGATTCTGAAAAGGATTGGTCCGGTTGCGTACCAACTCAAACTACCGGATGAACTCAGTGGAGTTCATGATGTCTTTCATGTATCGAATTTAAAGAAATGTCTTTCTGATGAGACATTGATTGTACCGTTGGAAGAAATACAAGTAGATGAACAACTGCGATTCATTGAAGAACCAGCAGAGATCATGGACCGAGAGGTCAAACAACTGAAGCAAAGCAAGATTCCAATAGTCAAAGTCCGATGGAATTCAAGACGGGGTCCTGAATTCACATGGGAACGGGAAGACCAAATGATGAAGAAATATCCTCATTTATTCAAGACAGCTACTGCTAACACTGAGAGCGCACGTTAAATTTCGGGACGAAATTTCCTTCAACAAGGGGATGACGTGATGCTTTCACACATCAACACTGCAAATTTCAAACTGTAAGCACAAACGTTTTAGTTATTCAATTGATTTTGTTACAGATATTTGTGCTACATTACATTTTATATGTTTTATGTGCTACATTTCATATGTTACATGTTATGGTAGTACATACACGATTGGTTACATACATTTTGCTATGCGCGGGGTTGCATAGTACATTGATTACATACACTTTGCTATGTGCGGGGTTGCATAGTACAAACAGTTTCAGACACTCACTATGTGTGAGGTTACACAACACAATATGATCAAACACAAACAGTCACAGTTAGGTGAACTAACTAGTGAACACGCAAAACAGTTACCTTGAATGATCACAATTGAGTTGTGATGTTGCAAGCATTAAACTTTGTGTGTGAGTACACACAAGCACACAGAATGATCAAAACACGCAAACACGTACGATTTAAACTCGCAAGTAGTTTCCTAACTATTCTTAACACTTGTTAATTTTCGGGACGAAAATTCCTTCAACAAGGGGATGATGTGACAATCCGACTTTTCACACTAACCTTGTTAACGGGAGTTGGTGCTATCATAGGCCCAATAAGACCAACAAGGCCAATGAAGGCCCAACAAGGCCAATGAAGGCCCAGTAAGGCCAATGAAGGCCCAGTAAAGCCAAAGAAGATCCAGTGAAGCCTGTGAAGGTCCAACAAGACAAGTTAGGTCCAATAAAGTTTAGGAAGGCCCACTGAGGCCCAAGCAGGCCCAATAGAGACAAAGAAGGCTCAACAAGGTCAAGGTTGGCCCAATAAGACCCAGGGTAGGCCCAATAAGCTCAAGATAGACCCAGTGAACTTGAAGGAGGCCCAGTTGGATTAATTTAGCCAAAAATGTTTCAATTGGTCAAATTAAGTGACAATTCGGCAATTTTAAGTTAACTTTGTTAACCGAAAATTATCAGGAAAGCAATGAAATCTCATAAGACCAAACTAGAGGGTTTGGGGAGTGTGGGAATTAAACCTAAGACATTCAATTTTATGGAATCAAACTTAGAAGTAGGAAGTATAATGAATTTTGACTTGTGAAAGTCAAAACTTCGGCCATATGATAATTAGACTCGAAATTAACATCAAATGATGATTAATGATCGAATTCAATGTCCATTTAACCTATTTTGATGATAAGTAACTGATTAGAGCAGATGATTAGTCATGTAACAGCTCAATTGAATGAGATTAATGGTTAAAAATTGAAACCGTCGCCCATATGATTAGAACTTCTCTAATGCGGCAAGAACATTACAAATTAAGGAACCCAGAGCATTAATCGGCACTATTAGAAACTCTTTCAATAGCCAATTCAATATTAGAAGCCACAAGGAGAAGGATTGATTCAAGAGCTTGGCCGAAGAACACCAAATAGTCGAATAACATCAATTCGAAGTAAATTCAGGTAATTGTCGATACCTACACCATCTAAAAGAGCCGAATAATGTTAATCCTAAATCAATTTCGGCTAACTATATCAGATTATAAGAGTTCAAGTAATTAGGATTCTTGTCAAAATCGTTTTGGGGGACTTTGTTCAAATGTAATAAAGAATCGAATTGAATGTTATAGAAAGCTTCATAATGGGCCGATCAAGCTTATCCCTAACTGTATTTTGTGTAACAACATCGAATTGATCAAGTTTGATTCTAGGGTTCATCCTAGAATCGGTTTTGGGGGTTTTCTATCAAATGAGTTTAGAAACGAAATTAAATAGTTCTATTAGTTTCAGAAGGATCCGATTGAGGTTAATCCTATGTTAATTATATCAAAGTTCAACGAATTAGGAGGTTTCGATTCTAGGGTTCATAAGATGAAAATGAATTTGGGATTTTTACTTATAGTGGTTATAATAATCGAATTAATCATGTAGGCAGGGTCGAAATGTTTATGTTAATGAAAACCCAATGGTTTTAGGCTGGATCGAATTCGAATCAAGGTTTAATTTAAGTGTGTATGCTTCGGCTACAATGGAAAAGGGGGGAACCGACTCATCATGGTTTAAAAGATTTAATTCTCAGATAGTTAACGCGAAACCCTAGCGGGCGAGATGGTTAGATGCTGTGTGTTTGGAGTTGTGGGTCGCGGGTTCGAGTCCCGGGCCAACCATATTTTTGAGTTTTTAACATTTTTAGTGTTTTAATCTTAAGTCATTCATTTTAACTCCGAATTAACCCGTTCAAGTTGCGTTGGAACCGTAACGAGAATACGAATGCAGTAGAATGATAAAATTTATATTTTAGTCCGAACACGAAATCGCGTATAATTACGGTTAATTGAATAAAATCAAATATGATTTTATTTAATCGATTTCAGTGACACGCGTACTTCCGTATGCCTAATTCTCACACTTTAACATACGTGTGTTGACACGTATGTGATTTCAAGCACAAAACGATTATTCGAATAACAATAGGTTATTGTTTAAATCACAGATTCTTCGTAGAGGATTTCTACGCAAGTTCACACGTGTTTGATTATTCTACTACTATCAAAGGTGCGTACACGGCCCCTTTCTTATTTTAAACTGTTTTGGGGGAGAAAACATGTGCAACAAACTGATTTTAGATACATATCACTTGCATGAGTTATCTGTTTACATTATGTGAAAACATATCAACTTGAAAGTCCTTACACACCTCGAACCGTTTAGTTTGCTGTAATGCAAAGCGTGGTAGTTGGAAATAGATCTATTATGTTTGACAAACCTCACCTGGTAGATGGGATCTACGCAGGTGTTTGACTGACCAAACACAATTTTACTATTGTTGTGATAGACAATAGTGGCAAGGCGAAAACATGCTATAGCATGGCAACTAGTCAGCTTCGGTGTCGAACACGTATGTAAATAGTTTATATGACTAGCTATCATGACTGTGCATTTGTGATTATGTTATCTACAACTTATTATTCAAACTGATGTTTTGAACACTGTGATTATTTAAAACCTGTGTTATGCACCAACCATTGTGTTGACTTGATTTGCATGTTTTCTCAGGACGCTAAGGCGCGCGTAACAGCTGGCATGGACTAGGAAGATAGAGTCTCATGCATTTCTTTCACTTTGATTATTTAAATCTGAATATTTTAGTACTTTGAATTGTAATGTTTGATTTACAACTGTTTATGGTTTTTAAACGCTTCCGCATTTTTTTGTAAACTCTGGTTATTATGTTTGTTTTAAAGACCAACGTATGTTTTTGAAATTCATATAGAGGTCTTCGCTATGTCTAATGATCTGAGATCCTGGTTTGTCATGCTCCCAAACGGTATGAATCCGTTAGTTGAAATTGGGGGTGTGACATAGAAGGTTCGCTGCTATGATGGCGACTGAAGGTTCGGCTGAAATGGGAGGCTGCCTAGGGTTCGGCCAACAAAGGTTCGGCCACCAGCTGAGTCGCAGCCCACTGTTCATCATCCTCATCATCTGCTCCCTTGTTGTTGCAGGTCCGAACCGTGGTCTCCCCAACCCTCTGATTAGTTTGCTTTATACATTTAAAAACCCTAATTTCGTTTAAATATTGGCAGCCATGCATACACGAACTCATTAACAAAACCGAACATAACAACCTAGATTTACCTCGAAATGCCGACTAAACTCGAGATCTTCTTGTACTTTCACGTTCTCCTTGATCTTGTGGTCGTCTAGGGCCAAGAATTTCGTGATTCCGTCAAGAAACGAGCGTGTAATTGTAGAGAGAAGTTGGGTATAATGTGGGTGATGAAAATATAGGGTTAGAGAGAGAAAGCTTGTTGGTGAAATGAAAGAAATGGTGGAGCCTTCCACCATTTGTATCTAACCCGCTCCCGCGTGTTCGGTCTCGTTTTTATCGCGATATATTATGAAATGCTCGGTTTTTAAACGTAAACGTATTTAAACATAAAATGTTTAAATAATTAGGTTTCATTAATTAAATTGATTTAAATAATTGTTATTTCGTAAAATGATCTCGTATAATACGCGTTAATCTTTATAAACTTACTCGTTTCCTTTCGTGAACATACTTAAAGTCTTTTTAATTAAATGTGTTTTCGTTGTAATAAAATGATTTGAAGAAATCGTTTAAATAAGTGTCTCCGTTTATTTTATCAAATCAATTGTTGAATAATTTAATTTATTCGGATTCATTTTAGGTTGTGATTCCTAATAAACGTTTTAAGTTTTCATTTATTAATTTAATATCGTTAGATATTATTTAATTATCTCGTCGAAACGCGTTACTTACGTACGTATTCGTAAAGATCGTCACCTTTGCGAATCCGACGCTCGTATCGTATTTCGATTTGATTTACAATTTATAGAATATCGTTTCAGAATATTATTCTCAATAATGATATTCGTGTGAATCGTCACCCACGCGAATACATTTATCAAGTTAATATTTCTGAATTAATATTCGCGTTTTAAGTTATAACCGTAACCTCACCATCGAGTAATTAACTCCAATAATACTCCCATTATTTATTAACTTTAATATTATAAATTCCCAATCCAAAACCCACTAAACCCAAGTCACTGACACATCCATGATAGACCGAAATATGCATATGTATAGGGCATATGTAAGGGTCAGTCGCAACTGCCCTAGCCACCGTCCCACCGCTATTTCGATAAACCATGACCATGTGTCCTTGACTATGTTTAGTAACCAAACAACAACCCACTCATAATCCCATTTCCATTCCAACCTAATAATCCATAATCATCAGGGTATTCATCTGCGATAAACTCTCTGGTTCCGTTTAGTTGAGTCACAACTAAACTTCCCATGGTTTACACGTATAATATGTTCTAAACATGTATACCAGTAACAGTGATAATCATCAAATAATGTATTCAATAATTCATTATCATTAATAATAATAAAATCTCAGGTCGTAACAGTACGATCGTACAATGTACGGATGTACGGACAACCTAAAGTATAGTGATGTTACAGTCCCTAGTCCATCGATTTTATACACGTCGATATTGTTAATATTGACCAGAGGTTAGCCCAAAATCTCTAGAATTCGTCGAACTTAACAAGTTCGACAGGTGCATGGTCAGAATGGTGTGTTGAACATGTTAATCTCGATGAGAAAGGTGTCCAGCTTTGCAGCTCATCGATACTAATCTCTTCCGATTATTCAACCATCGATACTATTCCCAGCCATTGAAATCCTTTCGCAACCTCAATCTAACATGTCCCATGTGTTCTAGAGTCGGTTTGATGGGAATTCGAAGTGGTTTAAAGGTGTAGAACTGAGTTTCAAGCTGGGAAGTTTTGGGCTTGAGAAAACCCTAAAAAACCGCAACTTGCAGCCAACTTTTACATGGTTTCTAGTTTTTTTGAGCTCTGATCTTCTGTACTTTCGTGTTGTAGACGTTCTAAGCTTCGTTTTGATACCAAATTCGTAAGATTTGGTAAAGAATTGAGGAAGATAAGGCTTGAACTTCTAGAGAGAGTAGAGAGAGAGAGAGAACCGGGATTTGAAGTGAGAGAGAGGGTAGATGTGTGTATTAATGAGGGAATTAATGGGATTTAAGGTTTTTATAGCCGAGTTCATTTTGGGTATGTTCGGGTTGCTTGGTTTCGTGTTAACGTATCGTTTACGGAACGTACGTAAGATACATATTTTTGTATAAAATTGCTTTCTTTTTAAATCTTTTAATGTTGTAATTCCTAATAAATATTTTATATTTCTTTTTCTTAGTTTAATGTTTTGAAAACATTTATTTTAACAGTTTCTTCATATCGTATCACCTTCGCGCATATTTGTTCGAATCGTCACCCGAACGAACACGACGATGTTTTCTACTTTTCAGATATCATTCAGAACATTAAACCCACAGATATATTTGTGAGAATCATCACCCACACAAATACACTGTCAGTTTGACATTCGAAGACGATATCGAATTATTGTTTTGTATTTGAAATACTCACATACGAACATGACTAAACTTAACTGTTTTACCTTTGTTCTCACTGATTTCACATTGATTTCTCGTTGTGTTGTCGGCTATATGATTCCTATTTTTGTGGGAATCAGATCACAACCGATCTGTTAATGTCATTGGTTCTCATGAATACTTGTTATTTCACATGGATGTTGCATATTGAAATTTCAATTCTCATCGATATACATACAACTGTTATATGTTTTCACAAATTATTATCACATAATAGTTATTCACATAGAAATCACACACAGTAGTTAATGAAAGTACACATATTGTACGGTTGCTGGACGGTCAGGTACTAGTTGTCACATATTCTCTCTTTTACTTTTAGAATTTTGAGATGTTACATATGATCTATTCAAAATCAATGTTAACATTGAATCAAAATCATTCAATGCAAAGCTTTTAGTCTATCTAGTTAGAATTCTTAGTATGTGTATGTCTGCTTTTATTGAAATTTATGATTCATATTCATATGTTTACCTATTGTAAACAAGGTTGATATAGTAGATGTTATGTTAGTATTCAAACTTGTTTGAGAGACGATTATCTGTTGCAAACATAGTTGATGTACTAGCTATTATGTTAAAACTGATACTTGTTTGAGAGACTTTTATCTATTGCAAACTTGTGTTTTTGCATATCTTAGTTTAAGATTTAATCAGTCTTGACTAAGTGCTATGTATTACACTTGTTTTAGAGAACTTTATTGTTATTATATTCATCTTATATGCAAACATGACTTATACGTGCTTAGATTATAATTTTAGATAGTCTAATTGTAATGCATCATTTATTTTTATAAAACATCTATTTAAAATGTATGTTATACTTAACAACTATTGATATAGTTAATCCAAAACCTATTTTTAGATATGTAACAAGTTAAGGTGAATATATGGTGAAGACATATGAATATGATTAGTAGACGTAGTTAAATTGTAAAACAATGTTTAAAATTTTAATTGTAACCATTGTATATTCAATTAATGTAAAGTATTTAATTTCAATTAATGAAATGTTTTGTGTTGATTAATAATGAGGCATATAAGTATCGAAACATATTAATAGCATCATGAACTAATGAACAATCGATATCACGCCCCGACGTATTCCGCCGTCACCACCAGCCACCAATGCTGCCACCGTGAACACCGCCACCCACCACCACTGTTATGCATCACTATTTACGCAACCCACTACCGCTACTCATAACCTTAAAATAATATATTTTTAGGGCAACATATTTTAAAAAATTTATTTAAAAATTTATAAGTTAATAAACAATTTTAACAAAAATTTCAGTTTAAGTTAAATGAGTAATCCTAAATAGTCCGAAATTGTATACCTTTTGTTAAACAAAGCTATTCCCGGTCTTACACATTTTAACACTATCCTTGATCGATTAGAAGCTTAACATGAAGCCCTAAATACAACTTGCACGAATGGAATCAAAGCACATATGGAAATGGGCGATTGGCGGTTAGGCAGGTCGATGAGCACGTAGCCGTACCAATTCAAGAAATCGAATCACACAAAAGACACAATCTTTCTTATAAATTTTACATTACCCACTACAAATTAGGAGTAAACATTTCAAAATTGACCGATAAAATACGATGGCCGGCGACGGCGGTGCCGGAGTTCGCGGTGTTGTGCTGGACAGCTCTGTGATCTTGAGCTCCGATACACTTCGCGTCGGAGTTGACTATCTACTTCGCATGCTTCGTTATTCTAACATTCCCACGGTAACTCTTGTTCTTCGTTACTTTTGTCTGATTTATTCTTGTTTTTTGAGCTTTATTCGAACTGGGAATTTGTCCCAAAACGAAAGTTGCAATCAAGCCGCGATGTAATTGTGATGCTGCTTAGAAGCCGTAGGATTTGATGTTATTGGTTATGATCTGGTAATGTAATGTAGAAAGGTTTGATTGATGATCAAATGAGATAAACACTTTGACAAGATGATCGGTGAGTCCAGATTGCATGTGATTGAGGGAGTGCTTATTACTCTTGTGAATATCTGGTAGCCTTTTGGTTTAAGGGGGTGTTTGGATGTTCATTTTCAAAGTGATTGCTGTGACATGGATTATGATATTCAATTGCTTGAATCTTGGTATTGTTGGGTGATTTTATATATGATTAGTAATCAGTTTTGTAGCTGCTGCTTATCCAAATCTTGTCATTTGAAACCCTAAACAATCACATAATTAAAATCAGAGCAGTTGATCCAAACCCCTGAAAACCGCATATTTCATTGTTTTTCTATTGGCATTTAACCATCTCTCTTTCTCTCTTTTGTGTGTGTGTATGCAGGGATTATCTTATGCAGTAGATCTTTCAGAAGCAAAGGTAATACTTGTTTATGATGCTTTACCACCAATTGGACGAAACCTATTTTCTATAATGTACATGCTAAATGGGGTTTACACTCCAATAGGTTCTCTATTTTATTTTTTCAAACAGTTTGCTTTGCAAAGAGTATCAGTATGAATTATATCTGATGTATAATGTTTGGCTATTGGAAGTTTAGGGGCTATCAATTATTAGGTAATTACTATGCCTCTTTCTTTTTTGTATAACTTTGTGTCTTCATGTTATGTTGATTTGTTGCCCCTCTGTGTGGTATCGTTCTTAAAATAATAATAATTATATATATATATATATACACACAAAAAAAATTATATATATATATATATAGGATTGGCATCCTATAATAACCCACCCTTATTGTGTTAACCCGAAATAACCCGTCAAGATCTACCCGAATCTTTTGTTTTTTTATTTCAAATTCTTTATTTTACATGTACAAGAGTATGTTCTTTTATGTGTTTGTGCAAATTCTTTTTCGTTTGAGATCCTACATCACTGCAGTGATGTAGGATCTCAAACGAAAAAGAATTTGCACAAACACATAAAAGAACATACTCTTGTACATGTAAAATAAAGAATTTGAAATAAAAAAACAAAAGATTCGGGTAGATCTTGACGGGTTATTTCGGGTTAACACAATAAGAAGGGTTAACAACGGATCCTTACCCTATATATATATATTGAAAACTCTTTGAGCCAGGAGTCTCTTACGAAGCAGCCTATCTACCATAGTGGGTAGGGGTAAGGTATGTCCTCATCTCTCCCCCTCAACACCCCTCAAAGTGGGATTACACTGGGTATGTGTTGTTGTGTTGTTGCTTATGGCAGCATGCAAGTATTAGCTAGACATGACAATTTGGACTCATTTATTGGTAGAAGGGTTTAATCGGGTCATCTTTCATCTATAAAGGGTTAGTAAGTTTAAATTTTTAAAAAATTGAGCTAAAATGGAAAAGGGTAAAATGGGTCAAACAAATTGAAGCCACCTCTACTGTTAATAGCTCAAAATTAGGTACCTAACAATTTGATGTGCTCATTTTAGGTAAGCCTTCTAGAGAAGCTGGCATGTGAGTACTCATTCAAGCAGTTCATCTACAATCCATCGTGTATAGATGACATTGTAAATGCGGTTTGTGTGGCTTGGGAAAACAAAGGTGCAACTATTTTGCATGTGGTTTCAAACTACAATGAAGGACTTGTTCCAAAATCCTTGAATTCTGGCTGGATGAATGTTGTTGTAAGTAAGTAAACGTTCCTGTAAGGGCGTGCTTCTTATCCAACCATGTGTCAATATACAAAAAATTTGTTTCTAAGTTCGTACGTCAATATTTTTATCCTTGATAGCCATGTGAACATTTGAAATGATGTACCTGTTCTGTGTGTTAGATGTTGATGGTACAAGCACGAATCCAAGTGGGATCCTCATAGAGAAGCTAGAAGAGTTGCCTTTGATGATCTGTGAATTCAATAAGAAGGTCATAAAATGATTAAAATTATTTAAACCTTTTTTTAAAGCAGTTAAGGATGCTGTAGGCACTTGACTACGTTACAGGTTGGATTGACCTAGTCTAGTGATTGAACTAATATTAATTGAAAATTGTTGAGTGGAAAGATACTGATATGTGTCTGTTTGTGTATCACCTTATTATTCATGTTCATTGTTTGATCCCATTTTTTTGGGGGGGTTTTTCTTTCAAGCAGTGGAATGAGGATAACGTGGTTGTGGGTTATATTATGAAGCCTTCTCGCGAGGAAGATTTTGCGAAGGTGAGAATTTTTCACTCTTATAAAATAGTAGTTTTACAAATTATTTCATAGTTTGTTATCGTTATTGCATTGAAAACTAAATAATAAGATGTTCTGTTTGCAGAGAGGTGCGTTTCCATTAAACCCTACTGAAAAGGGGTTGATATTTCTGCCTCTCACATTTGATCTCCCGATGTTGTATCAGTTGAGAAAAGTGGACATTGTTATCCATAAAGCAACTGATGAAATTTCTTCAATTGAAAGAAGAAAATCTTGTGATCACTCTAGTAACATTATTTATACCAGCAGAATGAGGGAATTACAGAGGTAAACCTCTGTTAATGTCTCTATAATTCTGTTCTTTGTATGCTCCTTTAATGCAAGCTTCATGACTTAAGACTCAATGAGTATATAAGCTGAACTTTCTGTTTAACTTGATTCTATATCCACATGCATTTGTAAAGAATTAATCCGAATGGTATTGAAGTTGACTTATCAGTTTGATAGGGTGGTATCTTATAAATATGCGTGTGCATCAGGTGTGTACGTGAACTGCCAGATTGTTGTGTGATTGATCCATTTGACAACATCTTTCCAGTTGTGGATCGGTTGAAAATACAAGAAATCCTACTTGGATTGGCGAATCTTAAAACAGAAAGCAAACTCAAAATAAGAGGGGCTTATTATTTAAAGGTTTTCTACATTATAATATCTATGTGTTGTATGTCTGTTTATTATTGTTTTAATCCACTTTGGCATTGACTTTAAGTGTGTGAGTTGTTTTCAGGTTGATAACTTTGAAGATGTTCAATTGGAGCAAAGGCTGCGTGAAGCAAAATTATCCCTACCAACTATTGTAAAACCTCAAGTTGCTTGTGGTGTAGCTGATGCCCATAGTATGGTAAAAGAATGTTGACTCTAACTTTGACTTGCTAGATAAAGTGAATTTATCCTGCATTGACAAAATCACCACCACTATTACTCTTGAAGACACCAATTAGAATCCCTAAGGCTTTAGTGTTCAAACTCCCCAATTTAGTTTTTATACAATCTTCCCAATTTTAGACTTGCGTCTGTTTTGTTAATGAACCGGGGGTTTCTTTGGAAGCAACCTCTCTTTTCTTAGGGATAACAAAAGGTTTGCCTACGTCTCACCTTTCTTAAACCCTATAAATATTATATTATGAGTGGGATTTAATGGGTATGGTTAATATGATAATTCTCACTTCAAAAAAATTCAAGTCTCACATTCTAGAGAATTTTAGTCACTTGAAATAACCTTGGATAGTTGGATCACATATTAGAAGCTAGGAGGCAATGGAAATCCCTTATGTTCATCAATATCTATCAAACATTCGTTTTTGTAATTGGCAGGCCATCGTCTTTAAAGCTGCTGATTTTACAGGTTTGAGTGTTCCTCTTCCAGCAGTTGTGCAGGCATGCAATTTATTTTATTAAAAAGATTTATTAACAATACATTAACTATTTAGAAAATATAAAAACAAGTAGACGATAAAGTGCTGACTTCCATTTGGGCCCATTTCATGTCCCACCTGTCGTTCTATCTCTACTTAACTTCCTTCTTGTGTTGTATGTGAATCTGAATTGCAGGAATATGTGGATCATTCATCTATTCTTTTCAAGGTGTATGTGTTGGGGGAAAAGGTGTTCTATGCAGTCAAGAATTCAATGCCTAATGCTAATATCTTGAACAACTCCTCTGAGAAAAATGGATTCAAACCTTTACTCTTTGACAGGTGCTCAATGTTACGCTTGTCTCCAGGGGGACATCCTGGTGGTAAAGTGGTTTATATCCTAATTTGAAGCTTAAAATTTTAATTTTTTGTTTATCTTATATTTATATGTGTTTATTTATAAAGTTGTTTCGGTTTGGTACAAGTATTAGGGTTTGTTTTTGTGTATTAATAGTTTTTATTGATTATTGAATATAAAGAACTCTGTTCTTGAAACTTTTGGCTTTTTATTAAAGAGTAAATAATGGTTTTGGCTCCTATGGTTTAAGTGTTTAACTATTTCAACCCCAAAAAAAAAAATAGTTATGTATGGGGGCCAAAATCGTTAATTGTTTAAACCATAGGGGCTACATTGATAGAAGATTCTATTTTGGGTTGGAATAGTTGAAACACTTAAACCAAGGGGCAAAAATTTTAATTTCCTCTTTATTAAAAGATGTGGTTACGAGTGCAATCAAATGGCTCAAGAATGATTAATTATTCAAAAACACAGTTCCTTGTATTCACTAATCAACAAAAACTAGCAACACACGAAAACAAACCCTAATATTTTATGCCAAACCCCTAACAACTATAAAGATAAACACAAATAAATTTAAGATAAACAAAAAATTAACCTGTAAAATTCAAATTCGGAGATAATCCTGCATCAGGTTTGCGGAATCCATCCAACAGTTTTTAATAACGTCATCTTCATGGTGTTTACAGCTTAAAAACTCTGCCTATTGATGGAAACAAGAAGCTTTCTGAAACTGGTCCAGACCTTGATGTTGGGCTTGTTATCGATGCTGCAACTTACCTTAGAAGAGTTCTTGATCTCACCATCTTCGGCTTTGATGTTGTTGTGAGTCACCTTCTCTAGTTGGTTTTTCTTTGAAAATCAGTCTTCCTGCAAATATTCAAAAATGAACATTTTTGTTCAAGAAATCAAACTACAATGGTTGCTTATGAATATTTTAAGTAGTTAGCCCAAACTCATTCGGTCTTTCAGAGTAAAGTAGTTTGAAAAGTGAAGAACATTACCTTTGTATTTTATCTGCATTTCAGATCCAGGATGGCACAAGCGATCATGTTATTGTGGATGTAAATTACTTGCCTTCGTTTAAAGAAGTGCCAAATGAAATTGCGATTCCTGCATTCTGGGATGCTATCCGAATGAAGCATCAATTGAGCAAAGATGTTCACGTTTAACGGTAACGGTTGTATTTGCTTGTAAAATAAACATGAAATTGTGTAAGCCAAGTATTTGATCTTCATGACTATCTTTCATGATTTCATTTTGTGAGCAAGCCTGCTTGAGTGTTGAGAGGGGTGGCAAATGCAATTAGTGATTATATGCATGCATACATACATACATTTATATCTATATATAGACACACATACATGTATATATATACATGTGTGTATAAACAAACAAACATACCCAGTTTTATCCCACTTTTAAGTAGGGCCCAGGGGAGATAAAAACAAACATTACCCCTACCCCAGAAGGGCAAAGGCTGCTCCAGTAGAGACTCTTGGCTCTAGAAAATGTTTTTTTTTTTTTTGGTTAAAAACATAAATAAGTAGGAATAGATGGCACTAACATATGCATAAACATATGAAAACATGAGAGGGGACATTTTTTTTCCAAATAAAGACCCAAACAAGTAGGAATAGATGGCGATCACATATACATGAACATATGAAAACATGAGAGGGGTACATATAAAAGTAGTAGCAATACAATCGACACAACAAGCTAACAAAGTAAGTATCTTAGACGAACACAGATAAAGCTTAAAACCCATGCAATTAATCATAAATAAATTGTGGCATGTATCCTGAACACTAGCATATAACACTCAAAACGAACAATACCAACATGTCCATGCATTCCTTAGGTCTAGAGTTACTGACTTATCTCCAAACTAACTAATGGTCTCTAACCTTTATTCTACGTCTCCATGATAATTTATTACTGATCATGTCCTCAGAGAGGTGTAATGTTATCAGATACTGGTGAACTTGCTCATCTCATGTCAACCTAGGTTGTCCCCTGCTCTTCCCGTCCACTATTATGTTCTTTACGCTTCGAACAGGTGCCAAAGCATGTCTTCTCCTCACGTGACCGAACCATCTCAATCTTCCCTCATTTTGTATGAGATGCATGCTACACCCAATCTTCCCATGATGGTTTCGTTTCTTATTCTGTCAAGTCTTATGTGCACACACATCCATCTTAGCATCCTCATTTCTGTTGTTTCTAACTTCCTCTCCTGAATCCTTTTGATCAGCCAACAATTGCTTCCATACAGCATGGCTAGCCTGACTGCCATTCTATAGAAATTACCCTTTAGTTTGTCTGGGAATCTCTTGTCACATAGGATGCTCGTAGCTGATCTCCACTAGTTCCAGGCTGCCTGAACTCTGTGAGTTACGTCGCCATCAATGCCTCCATCACTCTGTACGAAAGACCCTAGGTGTTTAAACTTTGTTGTTTGTGGCACCTCTTGACTTACAATAGTCAATTGGTTCTCTTCGTCTTTTTCGTCGTTGGTCCCACTAAAATTAAAGCAGAGATACTTTGCTTTTGACCTACTAATGCAAAGTCCTTCACTTTCTAAGGCCAATTGCCATTCTTCTAATCTTACGTTTAGGTCCTCCTTTCTTTATGCCACTAGCACAATATCATCCGCAAAAAACATGCATCATGGAATGTCTTCTTGAATAGACTTTGACAGTTCATCTAAAAAATCTGCAAAAAGGAACGGGCTCAGTGTCGAACCTTGGTGTAGACCCACCTCTACAGGAAAGAAGTCTGCATCCCCCATTGGAGCTCTAACGCTTGTTTTAGCGCTTGCATACGCATCATCTTTATATATCTTCAAAGGATACCTCTTCTCTCAAGGCTATCCCAGATTAGCTGTCGTGGTAAACTATCGTACGCCTTCTCCAAGTCGATGAACACCATATGTAAATCCCTTTTTTTTTTCTCTATATTTATCCATGAGCCTCCTCAAAATGTGTATCGAATTTGTTGTCGACTGCCCTGGCATGAGTCCAAATTGGTTTGCAGTTACTTGAGTTTCTCTCCTCAATCTTGTGTCGATCACTCTTTTCCAACGTTTCATGGTATGGCTCAAAAGCTTAATTCCCCTATAGTTTTCGCAATGTTCTGCATCTCCCTTATTCTTATATAGTGGAACTAAGGCACTACTTCTCCACTGATCTGGCATCTTATAGGTTTTGAGTATACTGTTGAACAACTCTGTCAACCATGTAACCCCTTCTTCTTCTAGACATTTCCATGCTTTAATTGGAATATTGTCCGGTCCCACTGCTTTCGCTCTTCCCATCCTCCTTAGAGCTCTCTGCACCTCTTCCTTAGTAATAGTAGCAGTTGTTTCTTGATGCTTCTCTGCTAGTGTCGGTCTCCCTTTATTCTCTGTCATGACTGTTGTTCAAGAACTCACTAAAGTAGGTTTGCCACCTTTTTTTTTGATGTCATTCTCCTTCACTAGGGCCCGTCTGTCTTCACTCTTTATGAATTTTAGTACTCCTATTTCTTGTCTCTTTCGCTCCCTTGCTTTAGCTCTCTTGAACATGTCGTGTTCTTCTTCTTTTGCTTCTAGGCGTTTATACATCTCATTGTACGCTTTGTTTTTTAGCTTTAGCCACTGCCCTCTTTGCCTCTCGTTTCACATCCTTGTATTTTTTCTTTAGGCTTTCCTTTTGTGCTTCGTCTGTGCATGTAATGAACTCCCTAAATCTCTGTTTCTTTAGTCGCACCTTGTGTTGCACTTCATCATTCCACAACCACGACTCCCTTCGGCCGTCTAAGTTTCTAGTTGTCATACCCATCACTATTGCTACTCTAGTGACTTTGTCAGCCATTGCTTTCCACATTTCATTTGCATCTTCACACTGTACGTGATCTCCTCCTGCTAGAACCCTTTCCCTGAACTTCTGCATCTTGTCTCCTTTTAGATTGCCCCATCTAATCCTTGGTTTAACCTTTCTCCCATCCATCAGCTTCTTTCTCATGGCAATATCTGTCACTAAAAGTCTGTGTTGTGAAGTCGTCTCCCTCGGGTAGGCTTCTTAATCTACCCACTTGCTACGATCTCCTTATTGCATCAAGATGTAATCAATTTGTGTGTCCTGTCCACCACTGCTGAATGTGATCAAATGAGAATCCTTTTTCTTGAAAAAGAAGTTTATGATTCCTAGATCATAAGCCACTGCAAAGTCTAGTAGGTTTCCACCATAGTCGTTTCTGGACCAAAACCCGTAGCCTCCATGTATCGACATGAAACTGTCATTCTCCTTTCCAAGATGACCATTGAAGTCCCCTCCGATACAGACCTTCTCATCATTTGGTATGGTTCTCAAGACTTCTACCATACAATCCGAGAACGGTCTCTTCTCGTTCTCCCCTAACCCGATGTGTGCTGCGTAGGCACTCACTACTGTTACCACTTTCTCACCAAGAACCATCCTCAACACCATGATTCTATCATTATACCTTCTGACCTCTACCACCGTGTGTTGCAGTTCTCTTGCGACTAGGAACCCCATTCCATTCTTCGCTCCATTCGCACCTGAGTATCACAACTTGTATCCATTATATTTTCCTCCTTTATTCCCCTTCCACCTTGTCTTTTGGAGGTAGGCTACTTGTACTCTGTGTCTTCTTAGTACATCCACTGTTGCAAAAGTCGGCCTCCAAGGCCGAGTACTCGCTCCAAGGAGTTGTTCCGAGTCCGATTACATCATGAGTATTACCCGAGTACTCCCGCCTAGGGCCAAGTACTCCCCGATTACTCGCTCCAAGGAGCTATTCCGACCTAGGAGCGCCTAGCGACTTTTGCAACCTTGAGTACATCTACCAACTCCAGCAGCTTTCCAGTCAGCGTTCCCATGTTCCATGACCCTACCCGTAGAATACACCTCCCCCCTCCCCGCACCCCCTCCCACCCCCAAGGACATTATCATAAGGAAGCATATTGCATGCTACTACCTATGCTGTAAGCTCAGACAAACCACAATCAGAGAAACTAGCAAGTATCACGCAATAATACACACAATATCCCAACAAGACAAGTTCTCAGAAAAGTAATACACACAATACTAAAACGCAAACATATTAGTAATGCACTCTACTAGCACGTATCACACAATAATCCAACACCACAAGTAGTCAGTATTGAATGCACACAAAGACTGTATTACTGCACCCAAAGACTACTACCCAATAAATGTGCATTGCGAATCTAAAATTAGGCCAAACTATTGCAATCAATGCCAAGTAGAAATGAAACAATCTCACCGCGGGTTGCCCAAAAATATGTTGATGTGTTCTTCATATGTTTAACTATGTCTCCTTATCTCGTTGTACCTGCTACACAAAACACACAAATACCTGAAATTCTTTCTTTGTTTATGTTCCTTTGTTCGTTTCCAGCATGCAAGTCTCTGGTGGGATGAAGAAGAGGTGGTGTAGAGGGAGGGGAGAGAGAGAGGGGGAGAGAGGGAGAGAGAGAGAGATGCCGTTAAAGCTGTAGAGCTAGGGATGGAGCGCGAGAGATAGTGAGAGTGAGAGTCACACCCCAACCAGCAGCGTAATGCGTCGGGCGTGAGTATGAATGCTCAGTAGCTCATGGTGTTATTATAACTTTTAACCTAAGTTATATTGAATTGGTTTATGAATTTGTATTATTATTATTATTATTATTGTTGTTGTTGTTGTTATTATTATTATTGTTATTGTTATTATTATTAAATATTTAGATCATAACCAACATATACTTGTTTGTGTATATAAATTGGTTTTCATAATCTTTTTATTTACTTGTATTGAAAATTTGATTTATAACTTATAACTATTAACCTTTGAAATCATTGTTTTATAAAATAATTATTTTATAAGGTCTTAAGTTATGATTTATATTATTATTTTTATATTAATGTAATAAATGTTGTAAAATTGTTAGTATTTATATGACAATATACATGCATATATATATAATATATAGGGAAGTATTCAAATGAAAACTTATGGATAGAGTTATAATCCAATAACTATCATCTTATAGTTAATGTACTTTTTTAATAAAAGTTTACCCCTTCTTTTTTTATACATTCATAACTTTTTTATGCTATATTATTTTTGTATAAAAATTTCACCATTTTACTCGTCTCAATTTTTTTTAATTATGTTAGTCTTAACTATAATTTTTTGAAATTTTTAAATGTTCCGTATTTACATCATTGTAACGAGCTTATAAGATAACAAAATTAAATTTTTTTTAACAATGGTAAATTACAGTGATATAACACATTATTTAAACATATGAAACTTATTATTTACAGTGATGTAATTTTTCTTTTTAATTCCGTTTTAATTTATACTAGTTTTTTAATTTTTTTTCTAAATATTCTGCTTTACATCGATGCAACAAGCATAAACTTTGCACACTATTTTTATTTGTTTAATAGTAAATTAAAGTATCGTAATGCAAAATGAAGTAATTTACAGTAATGCAAAACATTATTTACAGTGATGTAGTTTTTCTTTTTAGTTTTGTTAAAACTAGAATAGTTTTTTTTACCCAGATATCCCGTTTTACATCGATGTAACGATCATAAAACATTATTATAATTTTTTTCTAACGATGGCAAATCAAATTAGTGTAATATACCATGATGTAATTTAAGGTGATGCAACACATTATTTACAGTGATTTACTTTTCACTTTAATTCCGTTACAATCTCGACTAATTGTTTTAATTTTTTCACATATGTCCTTTATTTACATTAATGTAAAGATCATAAAAATAACACATTATTTTGAATTTTTTTTAACAATAGTAAGTTAAATTGATGTAATATAGTGATAATTTACAGTGATGTAATTACAAATTTTAGGAAAAAATTCAAATTAATTTGTTATCTTTATATTTGTTACAATGATAAAAATAGTGGCATCAAAAAAAAAACTAGTCGAGACTATAACGGAATTGAAGAGAAAAATGAGATGATTATAATGGTTTAACTTTTTTAAAAAATAATATAGTATAAAAAAGTTATGAATGTTTAAAAAAAATGAAGTAAATTTTAAATAAACAAATAGTTATAACTTGTTACAAATTTAGAACAAACGTTATCTTTAGTTGATTTTAAATTAAAATTTTGTTGCGAGTCGTTAGATTAATGCAAACAGTTTTTTATATGACGTGAATGGTATGTTTTCAATGTTTGTTACATTGATGTAAATATGAAGATCAGAAAAAAAAAATGAAAAACCTAGTCAAGACTATAACGGAATTAGAGAGAAAAATGAGACGAGTAAAATGGTGCAATTTTTATAAAAAATAATATAGTATAAAAAAATTATGAATGTATAAAATAGAGTGGGTAAACTTTTATTAAAAAGGTAAATTAATTAAAATATAATAGAAGGTGATAAGTTTCTCCACCATATTAAAAATAACAAAATGTCTAGTATGTCCTTGCATAATAAAAAAAAACATGACACATGACATTATCTTATTCACTTGACTTTTTAATTAACCATTGGATGATAGCTATTGAGTTATAGCTCTATCTAAGGGTTTTTATTAGTTCACAATCCTATATATATATATATATATATAGGTTTTTGAATACAAAAGTTTCAAAGAAAATACCAAAGGTTTTGTTTTATTATAATTCGAACTCGATTACAATATGCGAATTCGTAGCCAATGGTCATA
Organism: Mikania micrantha; assembly: GCA_009363875.1. Lineage (NCBI taxonomy): Eukaryota > Viridiplantae > Streptophyta > Magnoliopsida > Asterales > Asteraceae > Mikania > Mikania micrantha. The sequence goes on along the minus strand of CM018682.1, from coordinate 48,723,231 downwards.
GGGATTACAGCCTCCCCTACTTTAGGAAATTTCGTTGTGAAATTTTATTTAAATACAGTTGTTGACACGTATGTTTGTTTATTAGTTTTTCCTTTCAATATGCTTCATTTACTCCCAAACTTTGATTATTGATTTAATCGCATTAGGATTATTATATATATATTTTTTATTATTTTATTGGTGTTAATAGGATAATGTAATAATTCATAGGATATTAGATAGATGGTTAGAGGATTTTGAGGTTATATTTTGTTTTATGGTTTAAAAATTATAATGAACTTTAATCCTAATATATGTTAGTAACATACACGTTTCTAGGATTAGTCTACTCTAACTTACCTTTCAATAGAGGTTTCAAGTTTAATGTTTGTTGTCTTGACTTAGGATAAGAATAATGATCGGTATCTTTGATTTAACTTGTGATAATACACACTAAATATTTATATGTGAATAACAATTGACTGAAACGCTTAACATAAGCATGGTTTACTTACTTTGTAGATTAAATTGACTAATTCAACTCTTGATCAAGACTTCGGTTCTACTACCAATGTATTATTGGTGCTTATCTATAAGGTATACCGCAGCCAATCCACCACATCACTAATACTTTGATAGCATTCCAATTACCCACCAAGACTAACTTAACCTTCACTACCTTTGAATAGACATTTGAATACACGACTAACTTTGGAAATCATATGAGTATAGAGATTCTAATAATTGCAATCTTGCAATAGGACCTCATGGTTGTATAACTTGATAAATGATTGATTTTGAATATACGAATGATATAGAATACACTTGTATGTGATGTTATATGGTTGTGATAACTGCTTTCATTTACCTTAGACATACTTGAGTAATTGTTTGAACATACGAATATAGAATAATTCAGTCAAGAATCATTAACATGATTCCTATGATTTTCGAAATCTTTGATTTAATCTGGTGTAAGAATACACACCAAGATTAGTAATTGAGTAACAGTTGATTTGACTAGCATAGTTTGCTCAAAACTGCATATTGAATTGACTACTCTAACCCTTGATCAAGCTTTTGGACCACTATCAATGTACTATTAGTGCTTATATATAGGGTATACCGCAGCCAACCCACCATACCACTTATACTTTGATAGTATACCAAACGCCTACCAAGGCTAACATATACTTTAGACAGGTTTGAATAAGTGTGGGAGACTTTGACTTGCTTTTAAGAATAGTATTAGCATAGAGGTTCTAAACATTTTGATTTGTAGATAATCAATATTTGGATGAACAAATGATGTATAATACACAAGTATTTGATATTATATGACCATGGATAGTTGTGAAAATAACTATCACTAATCTTAGTCATAATATCATTGAATCTTTGAGTCGTTGTCTAAATATACAAGGATGGGATGATTTGTCTTGAACTCAATAATGTGATTCATGTGGACTTGCTTTAAAATTTTAAATAGAATCACCCAAACTAAAATTCAATAAATCCGAGTAATGTCACCTTATTAAAATCTAAACAAGGCGTGGAACATAATAAGAGTTCATTATGTCTTTGTTAAAATAATGGAATCAGAAATCATTGTGACTTATTTAAAATGTAGGAAATGATATCCAATATTGAATGATTATTCATCACTGATCTTAGGCATAATATCATAGTGGCTTTATAGAATTATAACATAGACATCATGGATTACAATAAGATATAATAACTTGATACAGGTAGTGACAAGTAACTAATCATATGAACCATATAATCAAATTTTCTATCATGAGTTTGGATATTAGAATATATGATATTATAACCTTTTATATTTATTGATGAATCACCATCAATAAATCTTAAGTATAATATCACTAATTTTCTTGAATCATATACATCATAAATCAAAGAAAGATAACACCATAATATTTTAGATTTAGTGATGTATCACCATCACTAATCTTAGGTTTAATGTTAGTTAAATCAAAACATATGTAACATCAAACAAAGAGAGATGATATCATATTCTATGAGATACAGTAATGAATCACCATCACTATCCTCAAGTATGAATCATGGAGGTATTGAATCATGACATATACATTATAAATCCAAAGAAAGGTAATACCATTGTCTGTAGTAATGTATATCTATTACAATCTCAGGTATGATATTATTAACTTTCTTGAATCATAACATACATATTATTCAACAAAAGGAAAAAAAATGACATTCTAATAATGATATTTTGGAGTTCTTGAATCATAACATATATATTATCAATCCAAGAAAGATAACATTATAACTCTTAAATGTAGTGATGTAATCACAATCTTAGGTATAACATTTTTAACTTTCTTGAATCATAACATATATATATATATATATATATATAATGATTCATCAAAGGAAAATGACATCATAACCTATGATATGTAGTGATGAATCACTATCACTAATATTTAAGTATGATATCGTAAGATTTGAAATTGTAGAAGCAATGTATTGAAATCATTTTGAATTTGATTAAAATCTTGAGGAATAGTATCCAAGTTGGACACCTTTTGCCTTATTAGAATTAATGTTGTTTGCAAAATGTAACATGCTTTGGCCTATAGGTAAAATACTCTCATTAAGAATCCTTAGGAAAGCTAAACTAGTGATGTGTCGGTTTATATATATAGAAATAATGGTTCAACACTGTCTAGTAATAAATTGAAATAACCTAATCCGAACTACACACTACAGGCAAGTGTACCTGACGTATGAAGTATAGCTAAGGAAAGTTCGGATATCGAACCTAAGGGCACGAAATCGACTAATAAACCCTAACTGTAAACCTAACAAAACGAGAAACTTACTAAATTTAGAAAACAGAATTGGTTTTACGAAAATGACTTTAAACAATTAAAGAAATTAAGAAAACTAAATAAGTCAACTCAACACAGCAAGAACTAGAAAACCAAATACGAAGGAGATTCTATCTAGACTAGTAATCTTAAAGGAATCTAAACAGATATCGGGAATGTCTGACTGAATGATACTGGATTCTAATGATACAACCTACTCGGAACTTAAGGAATGCTAGATCTCATGTTCAGACGATTCAACATTTAGAAAAATCCTAATGGTTGTGTGAAGCTTACCGGAAGGTAAGAATGGATCACCGAGTCAGTCTCTCCAAATTGGCACTGCTTAAGACCTCTACGGTTGAATAACTAGGTCAGTCTCAACAACCACAATGTACCAACACAAATGAATCAATATAATTAATATTAATTATGAATTTGAAATACATGGCATAAACAATAAACACGTAATCCAATGATCATGCGAATTGCCCGAAAACCACGTTTAAACCAAGATATCCCAACACATTATTACTTGATTAGCCTTTAAGATGGTATATCCCACTGATTACAATATGATTATATGATGTTATTATGATTTACTAGGATTAGTCAAATCACAATTAGGTTAAAAACTAGTTTTTATCCTAAAATCATGTAAAAATCGAGTTTTCGTCGAAACCGATTCAAACCGTATTCCAAAAATAGTTTAAGCATACAATCAAATCATTCACAATAGTCTAAGAACATTCATAATCATTCACAATCAGATCCAAATCAAAAGCAAAGATTCATTCAATCAAACAAACCCGAAAAACCAATTTTTCATCCGATAATCATCCAAAATCTAGGTAGAATTAAAGATCTAGCCAAGAATCATCATCTAAACATTCATAAACATGAAATCAGATCTAAAAATGGTAAAAAAAATTAAAAACACATGGAAAAGAACAACGAAGATGCATAAACAAACCCGAAAACGCGTTCCGAGCACTTGTATACGCAATCTGAGTCTCCCCCGAGCGCCCGAATTGATCTCAAAGCTCCAAAATCTTCAATTTTATCTTTCTCCTTCGCTATCAGCCGTCCTTGTTTGATAAAAAATGCGAATTAGGGTTTCCCGTGGCTTAAATAGGTGAAAAAATGCTAAAGGTTCACGATTTGGGGTCAAAAACCGGTTCAAAGGGTTCAAAAGGGGTCCAAAATGGCTGGTTAATGCGGGAGGAGAGTCGGTCAAAGGGCCAAAGGCCGGTCAACATGGGAGCTAGGCACGCGGGTCATCGGGTTGCTGACCGGGTCTCACGTGGAGCGCGCTGTGTGTGGATATAGGTTTGGCGCGAGTTGGGGCTGGGTACCGGATACATACACACGGGTCAAGGCCCTTTTGGGCTTATGTGGCAGCATCAAGTTCCGCCACGTGTCCCTTGAGCTGCACTTTTTCCAGATTTTCACTTTACCCTCTGCACTTGTTGAAATTCGAATTTTTAAGCCTCCCCTACTTTAGGAAATTTCGTCCAGAAATTTTATTTAAATACAGTTGTCACGTATGTTTGTTTATTAGGTTTTCCTTTCAATATGCTTCATTTACTCCCAAACTTTGATTATTGATTTAATCGTATTAGGATTATTATATTTTTTTATAATTATTATTTTATTAGTGTTATAGGATAATGTAATAATTCATAGGATATTAGATAGTGTGACATCAATGCCAGAACAGTAAGAAATTACTGTAGATACTTGTATGGCAACTATTTGCATGTGAAATCAAGTGAGAAACAATAATACTAACAGTGAAAACACACAATACTGACACACGACAAGCGCAGACACGAAACCGACATACTTGAAACAGTAAACAGTGATAGGACAAATTATGTGTTTGTTAGTAAGGATCCTATTATGTATAAACGTACGTGAGGAAATCCAAACTAAAATCATTACGGGTGTCGTTATGTGAATATTAAACATACGGTATATTCGTGTGGGTGACGATTCATACGAATATAATTGTAAGTTTAACGCTCTGAACGATATCCTATAATTAGAAAACCATATTGGAAAGTAACGTTGTCGTCGTGTTCGTACGGGTGACGATTAGTACGAATACGCACGAAAACGATACGATCTGATGAAACAATAAAATAAACGTTTTTGAAATTTTAAAAGTAAATAAAAGATATTTAGTTAATTTATTAGAAATTACCACTATAAAAAAGTTTAAAAATTTCTATCTTTATAAATTTACGAAATGTAACGAAAAACGACGAAAATGACGCGCGAAACTGAAACCGAACGAAACCAAACGCACCCGAACATACCCGAACTATAAAAGCAACAAACACCCTCTTTCTTCCTCATTTTTCAGCCAAGCTCTCTCTCTCTCCTCTCCAAATCCCGTCCACCTCTCTCTCTCTCTACATTTTCTCATCTTCAAACCTTCATATCTCTCTCATTTCGCCACCAAATTTGACGTTCTAGTAGTCAGAACGACCGTGGGAACGAGGAGAACACAAAAGTATAGATGATCGGAGCTAAAACGAGCTGATTTGGTTGCAGTTTTAGAGAGAAGTTCCAGCTGAAGTGGGTTTTCTACTATTCCAGCGAGGTAAGCTTCAAATCCGTTTTTATCACTTCAAATCAGTTAGGTCGACACTAAAATGACTGTAGAAACATGTAGATCGTGTTAAGAGGAAGAAATCAAGCTTTGAATCATCAAACGAGCTGAAATGGTGGTTGCTGCTGTTGTGGGAGTTTCTCGAACACTAACACCATTACAGCCGAGTTATGAGCATCTAAACCCTAGGGCCATGCACCAAATTGACTTAGGAATCTAAGGAACATGTTAGATTGATGTTTGGGTCGGTTGGGAATCGATTTGGAGCTATTTAAACATGGGTTAACCGGTTAGAGATCATTAGGGTGTTGTAGTGTTAATCGGTTTTGTGGATTATCGATATTAAGATTTCTTTTCCAACATTAAAGCTTCACTAAACAATTTTAACGTATAAACCACTGTTTTAACATTCAATTTGAATTAAAATACTTAGGTCTTGTCAAATAAAACCATAGCTTTAAAGTTAATATAAATGGTAGTGTAGATGTTAACCGAAAGCTCAGAATTTATGTGTACTAACTTGGCAACCTTCTGGTTAATTAAACTAAGTCAACTAGTAACTTACATTAATATAAAATGCTGTTATATGGCTAAGTGTGTCAAAGGAATTTAAGAACAACAAGTTGGAGATAAGGAAGTTCAAGTCGCAACATTAAGCGTATAGGTTGGTAGTAATATCAAAACTCAACACTTGACAAACTCATAACGATGGTATTCAATGGGATTATTCAAAGTGAATAACCTTAGTTGATTACCAATTCAAAGATGTGAACAAAAGGTCAAAGGAACAAATAAGGACATATGTTATACTTAATTAAAGTTAACCTAAGTTCAACCTTGTAAACTTTATGATATAAAACAAATAAGGACGTAGGTTATACTTAATTAAAGTTAACCTAAGTTCAACCTTGTAAACTTTATGATATAAACTTATATTTATAAAATTAAAGTTATTATTTATTTGCATAAAGAAAAGTTAAAAGATTATATTATTTATTCTTAGCTAAAGAAAATAATGTTTTATAAAAGTAAATCAACTTTCTTTTGAGTTACAAAATTTTATAACCAAACTTCTTTTATAAGCAGGTTTCCCGTTTTTGGTTCTTCCTTAAGACCTTAAGGGGGATCCGAAGGTTAATTCACAGTTTCCACTTTTTGTTCTTTTACAATACCTTATTAGGGATCTTAAGGTAACATTTACGGATTCCCTTTTTGGTGATTAATATTACCTTATGGGGGATGCTTATCCTAGTTCAACAGGTTTCCCGCTTTTGGTTCTTCTTTAATGTCACACCCCGAGCCGGCGGGGTTGGATCGGAGTCCCCGTCGGGCAGAAAGTTCTCGAGGTTCGATATCGTGGATGATAATCGTGATGATCAGATTGTTTACATAGCATCAATGTTAAGAATATCTAAAGCACAAGAACATTTAACTAAAATCTACAAAGTTAAATTACAATATCAATGCCTGATAATTTAACCAAGTAAACATTTCAAAATGAATCATAAGTTCACTATCTTGTATTAGTACAAAATCTCAAAAATGATTCACAATGATCAACAAAAGATGTGCTTTCCAAAACTACTAGGTCCTCTAACTGAGCATCCTAGCATGCAATCCAAATCCCTAGCTTAATCCTGTACGTCATTTGAGAAAGCATGAAAATAAAACAAAGTCAACACAATGGTTGGTGAGTTCATATGATTTTGGTATTTGAAAATAGTTTTGCAAACCTTTTAGGTAAAACCTTAACCTCATTATCAACACCTGTATCATCCAACTCGGTATGCTTATATATAGGGCATACCCCTGAGTCGAGCCTATGACCCGCCCAGACGCCGTCCCACCACATACTAAGTCACATAGGACATTGTTGTTAATGATAATTAAGCATTTTACCTACCATTCCCTTCTATGATCATCTGAGATTTAGAGCACTCTGTTTAACAGTTTATGATATCAACCCAAAAATGTTCATGTTTCCCCCTAGGTAACAAACTTAATCTCATTAATATCACCTGTATCATCCAGCTCGGTATGCTTATATATAGGGCATACCCCTGAGTCGAGCCTACGACCCGCCCAGACGCCGTCCCACCACATACTAAGCCGCATAGGACATTGATCTTAATGATAATTAAGCGTCTTACCTAACACTCACTTCTATGTTAAAAGACTTGATTTCCATAATTTGAAATAAAACCGATTTCCTGGGTTCACCATGTTTTCATGATTTCCCAAAAGCAATTGTAGAAATAAAATGTTAAATGTTTAAATAAATAAATAAATAACATTTTCATACAACTAAGACATGATGATTGGGTCTTATTTGACTCAATCAATTAGACTTAGTTGTTGGTGGTTGTCCAAGTTGTACCCTCTCACACGTGACCCATGCCAGGCATAACTCACAAGGAGTATACCTGAACTGACCGGTATTTTAATGTTTTGCCCATATCAGCTTGACCCTCTGGTCTACTGTATGCGTAGGGACTTTAAGGATATCCTTTGATTCTTGATCGTTCTTGATCGTCCTTGATTCTCTTGATTGTTGATATTGATTTCATTTGATCGTTCACGTGATTGCCCATGTAGCTTGACTACAAGGGTCTACTACTGTGACGGGACTTTATGTGTGTTACACGTTATCTTGATTTCTATACAACTGGCATCCACCTTAACTCAAATGTTAATGATTTCATTAAATCTTAATGATTTCATTATTCAATGATTCACACACATCTATGATTTCTGATTCCTTGAGTTCCTTTGAATTGATCTTTAGAATTTCCATGATTTCACAATGATTTTAGATTAATGATTAGGATCCTGAGTTTACTAATCACACACTGGATTAGATTCCATTGCATTTGATCTTTAGCTTTTGGTTCTTTTGATTTCACTTTGAATTTAGATTCTGAAATTTTAACTCGATGGACTAAGGGTTTATTTAGAGTTTAGAATTGAGGTATTACTCATAAGAGTAATTTTATTAACTTGCTTAATTAACTTGATAGTTAATTCAGCCTGGGATTTACCTAGACAGGAGTCTAGGTGTATAAACAAGCACATATAAAGTATATAATAAGTAAAAGCATTTAAGTAAACAATTTAATGAAAACAGTTTACGCATGCTTCTTAGCCCCGCGTTTGAAAACAAAAATGTTTAGAAATGGGGCAACGAACTCACCTGTGTTGCTGTGCAATGAACCACAAAAGATATGCGCGCTCTTTGATTGTTGCCTATGGATCTTTAGCACCTGAGTTATTTTGAGAATATTCGAATACGATAAGTATTTATAATAAACGCATCTAGGGTTTTGGTCTCGGTGTGCATCTAAGTGTTCTATGAAACTAATGTGTTTATAAGATTCTATCTAATTAATCTAACCTATTACCCAAGTAATAATCCTAATCCCACCAATGATCATTATTCATTTCTAAACCCTAAATGAGTAGGGTTTATATTAATTACTTGACAAGTCTTTATTTAAAATATTTATGTTAATTCATTTTAAGTTAAACTCTGAGTTAAAATTATTTATTTTTAATTTAATAAAATTTACAATTTAAATCTCCTTCATTAAATGTATTATTTGTTTTAAGGAAAGTATAATTCAACATGATGGGCTTAAGTTAATCTTGTTAGATTATCCTTGGGCCCATCACTAGTCTTTGATTTCAAAAAGATTCTTTGATCACTTCTTGCCATAATCCATCCTAGATAGTTCATATAACTATCTAATGTAATTATTCACTCCATGAAATATCTAAGGGTTGAATATTGGTTATGAAGCCAACATCCTCATTCTTATTCATGGTCTTGATCCCTAGTGTACTCTTTACTATAACATTATTAGTTTAGTTTAGTGAAATCCGATTTTTATTAGTCAAAAAGGATGACTACAACATTCATGTTGTAGTTCCTTCCTTGCTTGTATAAGTGTTTACATCATAAGTCCATAACTCAAGTAATTTTACAACTTGGGTTCCTAATTTGAAAACCCTAATTTGTGATGTTTTTCATTGAAATATTGTGTCTTAAACCAACCCATATCTAAGTTTAAGTCCCATTGTCAATAAGATAAAACCTTAGTTTATGACCTCATAATGAAACCCTAGTAGTTCCTCCCCCATGCACTAGTCTACGTAACCCCTTCATGCATTTCATGCACACACACACCCTCGTTATGTATGTTAATCATGAGCCGAGTTAATTTAACCGATCGAATGAACCCATGGGGCGATCGAATGACTTGTTGGGCCGACCGAATAAAGGTTGGGCCGAAGTAGTATTCGACCGAATGAGAACCTGTCTGCGAATGGGTAAGATGCCGACCGAATCAGCTTCTTGGCCACATGAGGTTTCAACGAATGATGGTGTGTGGCCGACTGAACCATGTCCCGACCGAATGGGTTTCATGCGAAAGGTGACGATCGAATGGGTGTGGCCGAAAGGGTACCTGGGCCGAAGGGAGGCCTTGGCTGAATAGGTCTCAGCCGCATGGGGTGGGCGATCGAATGAAGGTTGTAGCCGAAAGTAGTGGGCGAGTGAAGCTGTGGCGAATGAGCTCAGACCGAAGCAGGGTGGCCTTGGCCATTCGGCTGAAAGAGGCTTGGGCTCATTCGGCGAGCTGTGTGAAAAACCCCTTCGGGTGTTCAAACAACCCAACCGTTCCCCCTTAAATCGTGAACTTTCTGACCTGCACTCAACCCTCCACAAGTTCTTATGGTTTCCTAAGTGTTTTTAGTGCTGATTTCCTAGGATTAGAAGGGTTAGAACCGACCAATAGAGTAGGCAACCATGAGGGTTTTCAAAACCCTAAAACCGAAACTAAGTTTGATCTTTACCTCGATTTGGCTGGATAAAACCTTAGATCCATTGTACTTTAGTGATCTACAAGTTGTGAGGATCGTTTAGACACCAAGATGGGTCAATTTCATGAAGAAATGAGGAAGAAATCTTAGAGAGAGAGTGGAGAGTTCTAGAGAGAGATGGTGACGGGAGAGAGGTTGAAGATGAAGTGGTTGTGAGGAAAATGAGGGTTCAAAAGCCTCATTAAAGGCTTTCAATATACTCGGGTGTTCGGTCGCGTTTGGTTTCGCTTGGTTTCGCGTAAAAATGTCGGTTTCGTTTCGTTCTCGTAACGAAACGTCTTGGTTTTAAAAGCAGTAATTTATAAAATTATTTTAGGTCGTGATTCCTAATAAATTAACTAATTATTTTTTGTTTATTTTAAATTTTCAGAAATATTTAATTTATTGTTCAAAATCGAATCATACGGTTATCGCGCGTATTCGTTCGGACCGTCATCCGTACGAACACGGCGATGACTATACTTTTCAATATTGTTTTCTAATTATTGGATATTATTCAGAACGTTAAACTTCCAGATTTATTCGTACAGATCGTCACCTATACGAATAATCCGTCGGTTTAGCATTCACGTAACAACATCCATATTGTTTTGTTCAGTAAAGCCTCACATACGTTTATACATAATAGAATCCTAACAAATAATCACATGATGGTTCTGTATTGCCAGATAATTATCTGACTGATGAACCATGATTCTGAGTTTTGTTTCTGAAATGATTCTGAAACTGTACGATGATAACATAAAGTGATAATAATATATGAACAACAACTGGTATGTGTACCTGGTTTACTGTTCATGCACTGTAGAGATCACTGTTCCGGTGACGTTTCCGGCACTGATGTTACAGTCTCCCCTTGTTAGAGAAATTTTGTCCCGAAATTTAAGAATGGTTATCGGGTACGGCTTTCTTTGTAAACTGTTGGGAATACTTAAACTTCCTGTGATCTTTGTATTTCTCAACTAAACTTGAGTTTGCGCTTTGAATCCCAATGAGACTTATCAATCGGAGTACGGCTTCGCCGTAGTTGTTTAACTCAGTGAGGCATACTCTTCAAAGATTCTTAGATAAAGTATAAATGTTTGTCCAGTTGAATTTCTTCACCTGATATGACGAGCGATTTGTCATTAAAACATTTCTTCAAATTTGAGACGTGAAACACATCGTGCACACCATTGAGATCATCTGGTGATCTCAGTCTATATGCTTCAAGACAAATACGTTCGATGATCTCGAACTGTCCTGCGTTTCGTGGTGTGTATTTGTCCCTATATTCCCAAAATGGACTACATCTTTCCTCAGGGTACCTTTAACTTGATAAGATTTTCCACTCAAAATGTCAACGGCTTGCGTTATTCATTGGTTTAACTATTCTGTCTTATCCTTGCTATCCGTAACCTTTGTTAAATCTGAGCTATCTGGTCAATAGTTGCTCTACTAAGCTCTGGTTTAGCTGTTCGATTACAGCCTATCTCAGTCCAACAGTTAGGTGACCGACGTTCCCAGTCTTAAGGAGCCTTGAATGGTGAGCATTCAAAACTACTATTACAACTGTTGTTGTAGGAGAATTTGATCAGTGGCAATTGAGAGTCCCAATTTCCACCGAAATTTAACACACAGGTTCTCAACATACCCTCTAGGGTCTGTGTCGTACTTTAGTGTTAGGTTTCCATTATGAGATGGTGCCCTGCCCACAATTAACCAATCCTTCTACAAGCTTCACGTTCATTAAGTCCATTTAATGATGGCAACATTCTAACTCTCTTTACTTCTGTTTTTTTTCTATTTTATACAGATTTATTTTGATATGCTGATAAATTTGAATAAAGTTCAAATCCATATAATATGTTGATGTGTTGACAGGCATAATACAGGCAACACATATGGTCCACATCTCTGAACCTTAAACCTTTCTATTTATAAGATCATTATTTGTTAATTGATTCTTATGTTTAAGTGTTTAGTAATTTCAGGAATTGTTAAGGATGTTGCAGTGCTGACAACCAAAGTCATAATGTTGAAAGCCAACTCATTGAAGATTCAGATGCTGACAAGTTCTCAAAAAGGAGTCTTCAATTTACTCATTCGAATGTTTTGCTACAAGCTCTCTTGCAAAAGCTCAATTTACTCAACATGATCTTGAAGAAATAGATCCAAAGGATATTGAAGAGATGGATATCAAATGGCAGATGGCCATGGTTGTCTTGAGGCACACAAAATTCTGGAAGAAGTATGGTCCCATGAAATTTGAAGCTGATAAAACAAAAGTGGGTATTGATCTTGATAAAGTAAGATGCTACAACTGCAATCTTTATGGTCATTTCTCACGAGATTGCAAAGCTCCCAAAGACACCTCTAGATATCAGTCAAATCATCAATCAAATCAATCTACACCTGCTGTTCAAATGAAAGCTATTGAACCACCAAAGCCAAAACCACTTGTGGTAACAAACAACTCAGAGGATTTTGATTGGAGCAAGTATGCTGATGAGTATGATCCTGCACAAGCCATGATTGCTGTTGCAAAAAATTTTCAAGAAGACACGGATGAATCACTCCTTGCTTTGATGGCACTGGGAAATGAGGTAACCAGACCATGTTCCGATGAGTGTAAAATCGAGCAAGAAGTTTCAAAACAACACATAGCTGATTTGCAAAGAGAGTTAAGCAAATGCAGGTTTGAAGAGAAATAGTGGATAAATGACAAAGTAACGCATGAAAATAAAATTAATTCTCTTTTAAAAGATAATGAACAACTTAAAACTGAGAAATTAATTTTGCAAAAAGAACATGATGAAAACTTGTCAAAATTAACAAAAACATTATCTGATTTATCCACTGCAACTCAGAAAGTTGAAAATTTTGAAACTTCTTCCAAAAACTTGACTAATTTTCTCAACAGTCAACTTCAAGGAAAGTCAAAGGCAGGGTTGGGTTTTCATGAGGTTCCACCTCCATACAATGAAAACTATACACCCATGCCTGAGTCAATGACCAGTCCAAAAGTGGTATTCCAAAAATCTGATTCTCAAAATCAGACAAGTACAATTGTTGATGATTCACATTCGTTTTCTTTTAAAAATTTTGTTCTTGCTGAAAATACAACTTCTGATGCTTTAAAATCATCAATTGAAAATGAATCTGAGAAATTGGTGAAAACTGAAAACCAAACAAATTTAAAAATCAAACAAAAGGTCTCTAATTCAACTCAGAATTTAGAGAAATCAAATGGATCTAAGTCATCAAATTCAGATTCATCAACAAAATGCACAATTTGCAAAAGCTTGTCTCACACAAGGAAATAATGCACATACAAATCAAAGAACCATTTTAACAAAATGTCTGAATTTGTGGAGAAAAAGAAAAGACTGCAGGGTAAAAACTACTCTCCAGTTTCTGCAAACACTTCAAGGTACTGTTCTATATGTAGAACAAACAATCATGACCTTGTTGAGTGTTACTATTATCAGCCTGGTTTGGAGTGTATGCAGAACAGTAAAAATGTGGCTTATCCTTTTCCTGATAGTAAAGTTGCCAAAACAAAGGGCAAATCTGGAAACAATGCCTATCATTCCAGAAATTCCAAAGATTCTAGATTCAGACAACATCAATCTGAAAATAGAATGTTTGGGAATTATTATCAGTCACAAATTCACACATCTCAGCAACCAAGAATTTCTCCTCAAAACTATCAGCAATGGCAAACTATGTTTGGTGGTTATCAACATCCCACACATAGTTTTGGTACTCAACAGTACTATAATGATGACAGCTATGGATACAACTTTACCTCACCTAAAATCAGAAAACAGAATTTTCACAAAACAAAAGCATCAAACATTTTTCATGAAAATTCATTTTATGAATCAGATCCAAACAGTCATCATGCTGATCATAAAACAATTTTGAAGAAACCTGTTAATAAATCAAATGGATATGACTCTTCTTCATCTCTCAAGAATGAGAAAGGAAAGATCAATCAAAAGAAAGTTTCCTTTGAATCACAATCCACTCAGAATTGGAAACCAAAAGCTGATTCTGAAAACAAACAAAAGGATGAATCTGATTTGCCAAATTTATCAAAAATGTAGAAAGTTACTTTTCAAACTTTTGAAAATGGGAAACCCAAGACCTGGGAGGCTTGGGTTCCATTGTCTATTTAATCTGTTTCATTGATTACAGGGGCATCCAAGGAGAACTGACAACATCTGTGTAGAAAACCGGTGAGCTGAGGAGAGACTAACTTAACCAGGATCAAGAGCTTAGACAAAGCTTTTGGTGTTTTGCTCCCTCTTGAGTTTTGCTCTTTAGTTATTTTAGTGTTTAGTTTTCATAAGTTAGAAGAAAAGAAAAGAAGAGAAAACAGTAGGGCAACACAAAGAAGATTCAGAAAAGTGTTGTTCTGTATATCTTTTTTATTCAGACTATGTTGGGGTATAAATAGCCCCGACATTTAATGTTTCAGGACAAATACAAGAAGAAGACAAACAGATAAGACTGATGACACTATTACAGACACTGTAGCATCAGAATAGTACAAGTGTAAAGTCAACATAGGATCTTTAAAGATCTTAGTTCAGACTTTTGTACTGATGCTAAAACATTATTCTTTCGGAAGCTCTTTATAGAAAACTATCTAATGTAGACAGTTATCCAAAAGAAGGTTACATTTATTCTTTCATCAGAAGAAACATATGTCTTCTGAAATATTGTTTTTCTTCCGAGGCAGATGTCTTTGGAAGTCTTCCGAAGTAAATGACTTTTATTCTTCGGAAGCAAGTGTTCTCTTCCGATAGTGTCTTCTGAGGTTTGTCTTCAGATAGAGTCTTCCGAAGCAACTTCTGAAGTATTGTCTTCGGAAGCATTTTTCTTTTATTTGTCTTCGGAAGCAGTTGTCTTTTATTTATGTCTTCCGAAGGTTCTTCTGAAGACTTGTCTTCGGAAGCTAGTGTCTTTTATTTGTCTTCGGAAGCAATTGGCTTTTATTTGTCTTCCAAAGGTTCTTCTGAAGATTTGTCTTCGGAAGCTAGTGTCCTGCAACATTTATTACAAAGATTATTTGAAAGGTGGTTTTGCTTCGTCAGTCCTTATTTTCCAACAATCTCCCTCTGGACTGATGAAGCCAAAACCACTTAATGTTAGATCCCAATCAATTTCTAGAACATCAGACTCAGTTGGGGAAAGAAATGAGAAAGATTCAAATGGGATCTTAGTAAAGCAAAGGCTTCTTTGTTTATCAGAGCTAATCAGAGCTAGGCTTCTTTGGATTATCTCCCTCTTTTTGGCTTAATCAGCCGGAGACAAGGCAGGGAAGAAAGAAAGACAGAAAGAAGTGGGAGAAATGCTCCTTGAAGGGCAGGGGAGGAAGGGTAGTAGTAGTGAAGGTGGTTGAAAAGATTAGAAAACCTTCAAGTGAAGGTGCCTGCATGGTGTTGGATTTGGATTACAGGACTAAAGATATCCGTCAATTCCATAGTATGAAGAACTGATTCGTCCATCATTTTGTAGATGTCATCCGAATCCCTGACTAGAGAGTCAGTTTTATTATGACCGGAGTCCATCTCAGAGATGTCATAAACCCCTTTTTCTTGGTTCTGGGGATTTCCTAGCCTTAGTTTAAAGAAAAACTTCATTGGCTGTTGCCATACCAGGAGTCTTATTGCCTGATCCATTCAAATGAAAAGCCATTGGATTTGCATATGAAATGGATGCTCCTGATATATGATCAGGAGGTCAAGATGGACTTGACGACCGGATCTCATCCTCTTTTATAGGGTAGAGAAATGTTGATGGATAGTGGGGGGGCTTTTAGAAACAGAGTTGTCCCTGGGAGAGAGGACGACCAACTGAAAGTCAACTGACATTTCAATGGTTAGTTAGGGTTCCCTTAGGAATACAACATCATCCTGTGAAGAGGATGAATGAGGAGCAGGATGGGAAGAGATGCTTGATATATCTGTGAGGATGAAACAGATGTATCCATGTGTTCAGTGGGAACACAATCATGTTCAGGGATCTCATCTTCCTGAACAGATTCTTTTGGGTTTATTAGGCTTGGAGGGTTTGGGAGAAGTATTTTATGGCCAGTACCTAATTTAGGTGTGGAAGAAGGGTGGATGTGGGTTTACTAAAGATGGGTGTTTCTTTAGTATCATCAATCATTTTGAACATCAGTTAGTCAAGTCCGTCGTAATATTATGAAGATCAAAGAGACAAACTGAAGGCATAGCCGTAACTTATGAACATTTTGGATGATATACCAGGTTATCAAACAGATGTTATTTGAAATAGTTGCCTGTAAAGATCAAAAGGACTGACTTCTACATAATCAAGTTTTTCAGGTTAACCTAAAAAGTTCATGATTAAGTATGAAATTACAAAACTGAGTTAGAATAAGAGAGAGAGAGGTTGAGACTTACACATTTGGTCAAGAAGACATGTTCATGCACATCCGAAAAGTACAGACGAAATTTTGTGAGGAATGAAGCCTGGTCCGAAGCCGTTACGCCATTATCATAAGCATGAAGCTTGTGACAAAGGAAGCATAAGTGCTTCGTGCCAGACGACATGCCTGACAATTTATCATCCTTAACCATGAGCATTACTTAGAGTCTTCAAGAGGAAGAAGAGTTTCTTGAAAAACCAGAGGAGGAATAGGGTTTAAGTGGAATTATGGAGAAGAAGATGATAAATAAGGGAAGTAATCCGAGAAGATTATTGGTTAAAAGAAAATGGCGGTAATAATCTTCTTGAGCCGTGAGAGTCAGTATTGAGACTCGGGTCTATCAGAAAGATTGACAACTGTCACATCAAATGCAAAGCTCAAGATTTTTATTGCAGAATCGGAAGAATCTTATTTTAGACACAAGTGAAATAAACTTATGAAAGTTATCGGAAGAAGAAAATAGAAGAAGAGGATATCTTCGGAAGAAAAGACATCGGAAGGAGAGGAATGTAACAATGGAAAGTTTAAACATCAGATAGATATGAAGCAGTGATTATATAGCCACTGATCCTATCTGTGTATATAGATAATTACTGAAAGAAATCAAGAGTTCTTTATCAGTTGTTTATCCAATATCCATTGTTTGGATAATTAAAAAAATTATCCTTTAATGTTTATTAACTCATATTTATCATGCCCAGTTTTGCTACAAACTTAGAGAAAGTTGAGGAGTCTAAGGGCTTGGTAAATATGTCAGCTATTTGATCACTTGTAGAGACATGTTCTGGAACTATTAGTCCTTTTTCAAAACAGTCTCTAATGAAGTGATGCCTTATTTCAATGTGTTTGGTTTTAGAATGATAGACAGGATTTTTTATTATGTTTTTGGCAGCTTCGCTGTCTATCAGAAGAGGTGTTTTTAGTTCAGTTATTCCAAAATCTAGCAGTTGATATTGTAACCAAAGAATTTGGGCAGTGCAATGGGCTGCAGCAATGTATTTAGCTTCAGCAGTTGAATTTGACACTGATGTTTGCTTCTTGCTTTGCCATGACACTAAGCAACCTGCAAAGAACTGACAACCTCCTGAAGTAGACTTTCTGGTGAGCGAGCAGCCAGCATAATCACTATCTGTAAAACCAACAAGCTTGCAAATTTGATTAGCAGGATACCAAATACCTAGTACAGGAGTACCTTTAAGATATCTGAGTATCCTCTTCACAAATGAAAGATGAGATTGTTTGGGAGCAGATTGATATCTTGCACAGACACATGTTGCATACATGATGTCTGGCCTTGATGCAGTAAGATACATCAGAGAACCAATCATGCACCGGTAGAGAGTTTGATCTACAGGTTCACCATTGTCATCTGAACATATGCCAGGACTTGTTGCCATGGGAGTAGAAATTATTTTGCAATCATTCATATCAAATTTATTAAGAAGATCTTTTACATATTTAGATTGATGAATGAAAGTCCCATGTGGGGTTTGTTTGACTTGAAGTCCTAAAAATGTTTTTAGTTCACTTAAAGCACTCATTTCAAACTTAGAAGACATTAATTTAGAGAATTGTTCACACATGGACTGTTTTGTTGATCCAAAAATGATGTCATCAACATAAATTTGGACTAACAAGAGTTCCTTATCTACCCTTTTTATGAACAAAGTCTTATCAATGGTTCCCCGTGAGAAATTATTAGAAAGAAGGAATTGAGAGAGAGTGTCATACCATGCTCTTGGAGCTTGTTTTAGGCCATAAAGTGCTTTGTCTAGTTTGTACACCCAATCAGGATGATGAACATCATCAAATCCTGGTGGTTGACAAACATAGACTTCCTCTTTTATTGTCCCATACAGGAAAGCGCTCTTTATGTCCATCTGGTATACCTTTATGTTATGAGAGATAGCAAATGCTAGGAAGAGTCTAATGGCTTCCAATCTTGCCACAGGAGCAAAAGTCTCATCATAGTCAATACCTTCCTCTTGACAGTAACCTTGCACAACTAACCTGGCCTTATTTTTTATTATAATGCCTCTGTCATCTGTTTTATTTCTGAATACCCATCTGGTTCCGATGGGATATTTTCCATCGGGCAAGGGACATAAAGTCCAAACATTTTGCCTTTTGAACTGCAACAGTTCATCTTGCATTGCCTCTACCCAATTATTGTCTTTAAGAGCCTCCTGATATTTAGACGGCTCAATTTGGGATAGAAAGGCTGCATGAAGACAAAAGTTTGAAATCTGGCTTCTTGTTTGAACTCCTTTACTTAGATCACCTAAGATTTGTTCTAGAGGATGATTTTTGTTGAAAGGAATGATGTCCAAACAGTTATTTGAGGAGGCAGCATCGGAATAAGATAAGTTTTCGATGGGGGTCAGAGAGTTTGGAATGTGATCAGGAACATCTATGGATGCATTATCCAAGACAGGAGATGGAGGAGTAGATGGTATATCGTCTTGGTTTTGAGAATTTGCTTCTTGAGAATTTATTTGATGAGATGGAAAAGAAGTGAAGAACTTTGAAACAGAATCGTCCTCAATAGAAGATAGATCTTCAGAAGTTTGACATGACTCTGATGAAGGAGAAGAAGAGGGGATGGAAGGGATGAATGAGAAGCTTTCAAGATCAAAAAGATCATCAGGTGCAGAAGGAAAGGATGAGGTTGACGCTAATTCATTGAATTTTACATCAATAGATTCCTCAATTATTTTTGTTCTGAGATTGAAAGCTCGATATGCTTTAGAAGTCTGAGAATATCCAACAAAGTATCCAGAATCAACTTTAGCAGCAAATTTGGACAAAGAGTCTTTTGTATTTAGGATAAAACACGGACATCCAAAGACTTTGAAGAAGGAAATGAGAGGCTTTATTTTATACAGAATTTCATAGGCAGTCTTGTTATGTCTTTTTACAATGTGAACTTTGTTCAATACATAACAAGCAGTGTTTACTGCCTCAGCCCAGAATGATAAAGGTAATCCTGAGTCTGCAAGCATGGTTCTTGCAGCTTCAATCAGTGTCCTGTTCTTTCTTTCTACAACTCCATTTTGAGCAGGAGTTCTAGGAGCACTATATTGTCTAAGGATTCCTTTAGAAATACAAAATTTATCAAGGACTTGATTTTTGAATTCTGTGCCATTGTCACTCCTTATCATTTTAACAGGAAGACTGAATTGTCTTTCAAGATGAGTGACAAGAGCAATTATTTTATCAGAAGTCTCATCTTTGCTGAAAAGGAAGAAGGTCCAGCAAAATCTTGAGTAATCATCTACAACAACTAGACAATATCTTTTTCTTGCCAAACTAGCTACCTTCACTGGACCAAACAGATCCATATGAAGCAGATTAAGACAGTTAGTTGTTTTGGATTCCTCAATAGACTTATGTGAAGTTTTATGTTGCTTTCCCTTTAAGCAAGATTCACATTGACCTTCAAAATGAAATTCTTTAGAAGGCAATCCTCTTACTAAGGAAAGGGTGGAAAGCTTATGAAGAGTTTGGTGATTAAGGTGACTAAGTCTTCTGTGCCAGAGAGTGGTTTCAGAAGATGATGCCTTGGCTATCAAACATGTAGGAGAAGATGTTTGAGAATCAGTAGTCATGTCTACAATATAGACGTTTCCACTTCTTTTAGCCGTTAGCAAAGTGTGTTGATCAATCAAGACCTTTATTTTTGAGTTTATTTCTGGAGAAAGAATTTTGCAACTGTCTTTAGTGAAAAATGAATTAAAATTTTTGTCAGCCAGTTGAGAAACACTCAAGAGATTAAACTTGAGGTTTTCAACTAAGCTAACATCTTTAAATTTCAAATTTCCTCCTGAGACAGAACCGGATCCCACTATCCAACCTTTTGCATTATTTCCGAAAGAAACAGATCCACCATTATTTGGAATGAAGTCATTTAGAATGGATCTGCATCCAGTCATGTGCCTAGATCCTCCACTATCCACATACCAGAGATGATTTTGGTTTGAAGAGGATTTCTGAGCATCAGAAATATCTGCTTCAGGTTGATCAGAAGAGCAAGAATCTTCACCAACAGCCATAAGAGCAAAATTTGTTGGTTCAAAAGTGATGAGGGCATGGCCAACATCTTCAGGCAAGCTGCTCCAGTCTATGTACTCTTGAGAGAAAAGAGCCTGTTGACCAGATGATGAAGATTTGACAGCATGTCCGGGAGCATTTATTTGTGAAGAAGGAGCTGTAACAACTTGAAGTGAGGCAGGAGTAAGTTGGTACATGTTTCCATTTGCAGTTTGTACATATTGCACATTGTTAGAAGAGTTTTGTGCAATGTGTGCTGATTCTTGAGGATTATTGGACCTTTTGAAAGAAGAAAAGGTGGATGAATGTGGTGTTGAAGAGGTGTGTGAAGGTATGTTTGGATAGGTCACATAAGAAGAAGGGTTAGAGTTTGAAGCATTAGTGCATTCCTTGGCAAAATGTCCAGTGCCATGACATCTATAACATTGGACAGTAGCCTTATTTAGACCAATCCTGGTTTTTCCATGGATACCAGGAAATTTTCTTCCTGTCCTATTGTAGAACTTGTTAGTTCTTATGCTCAAGAGAGCCAGTTGATGGAGAATATCCATCTCTTCCAAGTCATCACTTGGAACTTGATGAAGATCGTCCATGATAAAACAAGGATGGTCAGAGGGGAGAGAGTGGTCATCACATGATGAGAATGAAGAGGTGATACCAGTAGTTATGTCAATATGTTCATCATAACCCTGATCATTTATCACAGAGTTATGACTAAGGAGAGCAGTGTTCCCTTGAACATACTCTTCAGTTGATTTTCCAGATTTTATTAGTTTTCTTTTCTGGTCAATCTCTCGCTCAAAAGTGAGTAACTTACCATGAAGTTGGGTAAGTGAGAGTTTACCAAAATCTGGTGAAGATCTCATGACTATAGAGTAAGTTTCCCATTTTTCAGGGAGAGATCTTAAAAATCGATTTAGAACTGAGACAGGAGGATACACTTGACCAGCTAATTTTAGTTCACTTAAGAGAGAAGTGAACCTTTCAAATTGCTGAGTCAGTGACTCATTATTTAGTTGGCAGAATGTCTCATATTGTTGAGCCAATATCTCTCTAGTATTGGCTACAACATCATCAGTACCACCGAATTGCTCTTTTAGAGCATCCCATAAGTCCTTAGCAGACTCATGGTGAAGAAGACCCGAATAGATTTCATTCGGAAGGGCCATGGCCAGCTGAGCATGTGCCTTGGCATCAAGCTCCAATTTATGAAAGTCTTCAGTATAGTTTCGGGGATCCTTAGGGACATCATCTCCAGTCTCTGTGTCCAAGACCATTGGTTTATGAGGTCCGAACATGACAGACTTCCAACATCCTGTATGATTATTTGACAGGAAATGTAACATCCGTCTCTGCCAAATATTATATTGATGCCTAACCAGAATTGGTGGCTTCATGGCAGAACCAGTGTTATGCGGGTCTAAGGTGAATTTTTCTGCCATTTGTTTAAACCGTTTTGAGTAAATCAATAGTGAGTACTCAAGATAGTTTGGTTGAAGGATTTTTGAACACTTTAAAGTTTCAAAAATCAATCTTTAGCAGATTTTGAAAAGATTAAGATGAAAGAAAACTAAACACTGATATCAGGGTGAGCTTTGAATTTTAGTTTCGATGGTTAAACCAAAACTAAAAAACAAGGCTCTGATACCAATTGCAGAAAACCGGTGAGCTGAGGAGAGACTAACTTAACCAGGATCAAGAGCTTAGACAAAGCTTTTGGTGTTTTGCTCCCTCTTGAGTTTTGCTCTTTAGTTATTTTAGTGTTTAGTTTTCATAAGTTAGAAGAAAAGAAAAGAAGAGAAAACAGTAGGGCAACACAAAGAAGATTCAGAAAAGTGTTGTTCTGTATATCTTTTTTATTCAGACTATGTTGGGGTATAAATAGCCCCGACATTTAATGTTTCAGGACAAATACAAGAAGAAGACAAACAGATAAGACTGATGACACTATTACAGACACTGTAGCATCAGAATAGTACAAGTGTAAAGTCAACATAGGATCTTTAAAGATCTTAGTTCAGACTTTTGTACTGATGCTAAAACATTATTCTTTCGGAAGCTCTTTATAGAAAACTATCTAATGTAGACAGTTATCCAAAAGAAGGTTACATTTATTCTTTCATCAGAAGAAACATATGTCTTCTGAAATATTGTTTTTCTTCCGAGGCAGATGTCTTTGGAAGTCTTCCGAAGTAAATGACTTTTATTCTTCGGAAGCAAGTGTTCTCTTCCGATAGTGTCTTCTGAGGTTTGTCTTCAGATAGAGTCTTCCGAAGCAACTTCTGAAGTATTGTCTTCGGAAGCATTTTTCTTTTATTTGTCTTCGGAAGCAGTTGTCTTTTATTTATGTCTTCCGAAGGTTCTTCTGAAGACTTGTCTTCGGAAGCTAGTGTCTTTTATTTGTCTTCGGAAGCAATTGGCTTTTATTTGTCTTCCGAAGGTTCTTCTGAAGATTTGTCTTCGGAAGCTAGTGTCCTGCAACATTTATTACAAAGATTATTTGAAAGGTGGTTTTGCTTCGTCAGTCCTTATTTTCCAACAATCTGGTATGTTGACAGTGGATGTTCCAGGCACATGACAGGTAATGCCAACCTGCTTCATGATTTTCAAAATATCAATGGCATCTCTGTTGCCTTTGGAGGAGACCAGAAGGGAAAGATCACTGGTATTGGAGTAGTGAAGTGCAGAAATCTCAGCTTTGATAATGTGAGCTATGTGCAGCAGCTTCAGTATAATCTGTTGAGTGTCTCACAGATTTGTGATAAAGACTACTCAGCCTTCTTCACCAAGCAAGAATGTGTGATTGTCAAGCCTGGTTTTAAAATCCCTGATGAATGGGTCGTGATGAGAACTCCAAGAAGGAATCATGTATACACTCTTAATATGGAATCACCACCCCCAACATCACAAGAAACATGTTTACTTTTAAAGGCTACTGATGATGAATCAACACTGTGGCACAGAAGACTTGCTCATGCAAACTTCAAATATATGAACAAGTTGGTAACTGGAAATCATGTCATTGGTTTACCACAAAAGGAATTTTTCTGTCTTGACCACTGTGCTGCTTGTTTGAAAGGTAAACAGAAAAGATCTTCCCAT
This sequence comes from Mikania micrantha, assembly GCA_009363875.1. Lineage (NCBI taxonomy): Eukaryota > Viridiplantae > Streptophyta > Magnoliopsida > Asterales > Asteraceae > Mikania > Mikania micrantha. The sequence continues at coordinate 48,699,299 of CM018682.1, read as the reverse complement.
AAATCAATTACAACCAGTGTAATTAACTCCACATTACAGTTAATCCATATGGATTTATTTGGCCCTGTAAATGTGTTGAGTTTGGGAAAGAAACAATATTGCCTTGTGATGGTGGATGACTATTCAAGATATTCTTGGGTGTTCTTCTTGAACAAGAAAAGTGATACTGCTAATTTGATAATTCAGATGGTGAAAAGAATTGAGAATCAAATGGGAAAATCAGTTAGAGGTTTCAGGAGTGACAATGGTTCTGAATTTAAAAATGAAACAATGGACAATTTTTGTCTTGAAAATGGAATAACAAGACAGTTCAGTGCAGCAAGAAGCCCTCAACAAAATGGTATTGCTGAAAGGAAAAACAGGTCCCTAATTGAAGCTGCAAGATCAATGCTTGCTGATTCAAAGCTTCCTTTATCATTTTGGGCAGAAGCTGTCAACACAGCTTGTTATGTGCAAAACAGAACTTTTATTGTCAAAGAACAAAACAAAACTCCGTATGAAATCATGTTCTCCAGAAAACCTCAAATAAAATTTCTCAAAGCTTTTGGATGTCCAGTCTCCATTTTGAACACAACTGACAGATTATCAAAATTTGATTCAAAAGCTGATGAGGGATATTTTGTTGGATATTCCAGTGTGTCAAAAGCGTACAGGGTCTTTAACAAAACTGCATACACTTTGCAAGAAACTGCTGATGTTGTGTTCTTTGAACATAATTTCAAGACAAAGTGTATAGGTCCTGATTGGCTATTTGACATGGACACTTTTATGAAAAGCTTTGATATTTTCCCATCTGATGATGCAGGCTCAAGTGGAACAAAAGATGATGATACAGAGTTAACAAGTTATGGGGGAGGATGGATTAAACCACTTGTTTCCGATAATCCACCTATCATTGCTGATACTCAAGATCCACAGCCATTAGACTCTTCTGCAGAAACATATTCAACTCATCAGCATTCATTATATGATGATGCTGATGCACAAAATTCTTCTCTGAATAGCAGTTCATCAGCAACACATCCAAATCCCCCAATCCATTCATCTAACACAAATCCTTCTGATGAAAATAATGTTATTGATTTAAATGACACAAATTTAGATATCAATACTTTGGTTCCAACAAATTCAACATACAGAACTGTTGAAAGAAATCATCCTTCTACAAACATAATTGGCAATTTATCATCAAAGACAACAAGGAGTATGCATGAATATGCAAATGTTTGCCTGTTTTCTTGCTTTCTTTCTCAAGATGAACCCAAAAACATCAAAGAAGCCTTAAAAGATAACAGTTGGGTAGAAGCAATGCAGGAAGAATTGCAGCAATTTAGAAAACAAGAAGTTTGGACCCTTGTTGATCTACCGGAAAATCATGTACCCATTGGCACAAAATGGGTATTCAGGAACAAGAAAGATGATAGAGGGATTGTGATCAAAAACAAAGCAAGGCTTGTAGCACAAGGCTACACTCAGGAAGAAGGTATTGATTATGATGAAGTATTTGCACCAGTTGCAAGAATTGAAGCTATTAGAATCTTTCTAGCTTATGCAGCTGCCTTCAAGTTCACTGTTTATCAACTGGATGTAAAATCTGCCTTCCTGTATGGCAAACTTCACGAAGAGGTCTATGTGGCACAGCCACCAGGTTTTGAACATCCAGATCATCCATACAGAGTGTTCAAATTGGACAAAGCTTGTATGGATTGTATCAAGCTCCCAGAGCATGGTATGAAACCTTGTCTTCTTATCTCATTGAAAATCATTTTAATAGAGGTAAGATCGACCAAACACTCTTCTTGAAGCATGTAAATGGTGAACTCTTGGTAGTTCAAGTGTATGTGGATGATATAATATTTGGGTCCACAAACAAGACACTATGTGAGGAATTTGAAGCCTTGATGAAGAAGAAATTTCAAATGAGTGCCATGGGTGAACTCACTTTCTTTCTTGGCCTTCAAGTCAAGCAAATGCCTAATGGAATCTTTATCAGCCAAACCAAGTATGTCAAAGATATCCTCAAGAAGTTTGACCTCACTGATTCAAAGCCAGCTTCAACACCTGCAGACCCAAGAGACAAGCTACAACCAGATCCAACAGGGAAGCCGGTCAATCAAACTCATTACAGATCAATGATTGGTTCCCTCATGTATCTCACTGCAAGCAGGCTTGATATCATGTTTAGTGTATGTTTATGTGCTAGATACCAAGCTGATCCCAAAAAATCCCACGAAATTGCTGTCAAAAGAATTTTTAGATATCTCAAAGGAAAACCTGATATTGGACTAATGTATCCAAAAGATGAGGATTTTTATTTAACTGCCTACACTGACAGTGATTTTGGGGGAGATAATTGGGATAGAAAATCAACGTCAGGAGGTTGTCAATACCTTGGTAACAAGCTGGTATCTTGGCAATGCAAAAAACAAACAAATGTGTCCATATCAACTGCAGAAGCTGAATACATAGCCGCTTCACAGTGTTGCTCTCAAGTTCTTTGGATTCAAAACCAGATGCTTGACTTTGGATTCAACTTTTTGAAAACTCCAATAAAAATAGATAATAAAGCAGCAATTTTCATAACTAAAAATCCAGTACAACACTCAAAAACAAAGCACATAGAAATAAGATATCATTTCCTTAGAGATAATTCTGAAAAAGGATTGATAGAATTAAAGTACATAAATACTGAATTTCAACTTGCAGACTTATTTACCAAAGCATTAGACCCAAAAAGGTTTGAATTTCTGGTAAAAAGTCTAGGCATGATGAAATATGAAAATTGATTAAATTTTGCTAAGTTATAGTGATAAATTTTTTTTTTTTTGGAAAAATACAAAAACATTAAAAAAAACATTTAGAAAAACAAAGAAAAATACAAAAATATGTGAATTTCAGTATTGTATATATTTTCCTGTATATCTGATATTGATTTCTTGAAAAATGATAGGAATCTGAGATAGAAAAGGATATATCAAGAAGCAAAGGTTCAGGGAAGAATATTGAAATCCTCAAAGCTTTGGTAGGCTCAGCTGAAAACTAGTCAATTCTGGAAAATGAGAAACAAGATTAAAATGAAAAGTATGTAAGGCATTTTATCTATCTCATGATAAGGTATTAAATCTTTTTGATTTAGAATATAAGAAGTGAAAGTTGAATTTATGACTATCTCCCACCATTTAAAGTACATATGCACTAAAATAAAAGACTACATTATCAGCTGCATCATCAACCAAATAAGTGTAGTTATACACAGCAGTCTGTATATTGCAATGTCTCAAAAGAACAAAAACATAGAAAAACTTTCTAATTTGACAGCACACATCAACCAAATTAGTGTTCATTGAACACAGTGCTGGTCATTGATGAAAAGAAAAGAAAAACAAATTTTCATTAATATAGTTACTTATAAAATGGTAATCAAGTGGAGATCTTACATAAATCCTTAAAATATTCTAAAATTCGACTTCAAACAGTGCCTTTTTATGTGTGTGATAACTTGCTAATTTACATTTAAATGATACCTAAATTGAACAAGTTCTCATTATCTGGTTTATGATTATATCAGCAGAGTTTAAGTGGATAAACAATACCATTGTTTGAATTTTCAATAGTATTTCAAAACATTTCTTTTGATACAGAAAGTTCTAAAACAGATATGATTTTAAGAATCAAATTCATATCAGATTTAAGTATGTAAATATTAATTTCTGTCAAATTTTATTTATCACTGTGACTTACCAAAGTTTGAATCAAACTAAACAAAATAGAAAATCAAATTTCAGAAAACCAACAAAAATAAATTGGATTTAGAAATTTGCTAATCTCAATAAAAAGGAGTTTCATAAGTTGATTTTCAAATAGTTGAAGCATGTGATAATGAATCTGTTTGTTCCCTAACTTCCAGTGCTGACAGCTAATTCTCAATGCTGACGAGTAAACTCTCAGTGCTGACAAGTAATTCTCAATGCTGACAAGTAAATTCAGTGCTGAGAAGTAATTCTCAATACTGACGAGTAAACTCTCAGTGCTGACAAGTAATGCTCAATGCTGACGAGTAAACTCTCAGTGCTGACAAGTAATTCTCAATGCTGACGAGTAAACTCTCAGTGCTGACAAGTAATTCTCAATGCTGACAAGTAAATTCAGTGCTAAGAAGTAATTCTCAATGCTGACGAGTAAACTCATTGCTGAAGTAATTCTCAATGCTAGTAAACTATCAGTGCTGACAAGTAATTCTCAGTGCTGATGAGAAATTCTCAAATGCTGATGCACAACTTGATCAAGTAGCATGTTGCCTAACAAATTAATCAATGCTGACACTCAAAATAACCAAATCTCAAAATTTTGGCCAAGTGTAACTCCGGAACAAATGATCAATGCTGATGATCATGAGTTAAACTTTACTCTCAACCCACCAATGCTGATGATCAAAGTTTCAATCACTTAACAGTTGTTTTGAGTAAAATCATCTGAAGAAGGGGAGCATGTGAGAGTTAATGAAATCACCTATAAAAGGAACTTGAAAAGTGAACCCTAATCCTTATCAGCACTCTATTGCACTTGCGAGAAAATCCTTCACTCGAACCCTCAAACCTCAGCAAAACCGCCATTATACTGCAATCTAATCATCAATACTCTTCATCTTCAAACTCAAAACCCTTATTCACTGATCGTAAAGATATGGCTCTTTTAGAAATTGCAGACCAACACAACGTGTGCGCTTTCTTGAATGCAGAGCATCCCAAAGCTCATGGGTTTAGGGAAACTCTTCGTTTCGTAAACCGATCAAACTTGGTGTTTGCCCTAACGGCAAGGCCAACCTTGTACAGACAAATGATAAACGAGTTCTGGATCACAGCAGTTGAAGAAGTACAGAATGATATCTGAACTATTGTTGGAACAGTTGGGGGGCAACAAGTCGTCATTTCTGAACAGACATTAAGGAATGTTTTGCAATTAGGAAACGATGAATGTGATATCACTGAACTACCAGATGATGAAATTTTGGATTTCTTCCAAAATTTTCTTGGTTATACGGGTGGAATGCCCAGAAGACAGATTCTCAAAGGTCAATTGGGACCGAAGTGGAAACTGTTAGCTCACATCTTGCAACACTGCATCTCAAATAGGAGATCAGGATGGTTTGAACTTCCACTTGGCACAACATCCATGATCATGAGCTTGTTGATGTCAACCCCATTCAACTTTACAAGAACCATCTTTAATGGGATGACAACAAATGTAAATGCAGGAAGTAAAAAATTCTTGATGTATCCAAGATTCATTCAGCTAATAATCAACCATCAACACCCAGACATGCAACCCTTTGGTGAAAAGATTCATGGGTTGAAACATCATGATCATCTTACATGTCCATCAATGAACAGGGGTAAATTTGAGGGAGGAGATGCAGAATTCCCTCAAATATTCTTTGACTTACAAGATGCATTGATTGAACAAGGGATGTTTATAGCTGATGATGAGGATGATGATTCTAGCACTTCATCATCAGATCACATTGATTCTGATGCTGATGTGTCTAGTAGTGATAATGCTGATAATGGTGATAATAATGAAAGATTTCAAGAACAGAGTTTATCTCCTGCACATCTCTCTCCAGCACAATCAGTTGATTCACAGGCAAGGCCTGATGATCAAGATTTTATTCAAAATCTTGATCTTTCTCCCAATCTTTCTCCAATCCAAGCTGCAATAGAAATTTTATCAATTCCAAATTCTCCTTTGGAAGTTGATAACCAAAACATTGATAACTTTCAAACATTAGAACAAGAAGAAGAACAACAACAACAGCAACAACAGGAATCAGCAACAGTGCTTGCTACTGAACAGATTCATTCTGTTATTCAAGATATTCAATCTTCACAACCACAACCTCAAGCTCAATTGCAGTAAGAATGGTTCCAATTTTGCTGCAGCACATGGTCTCTCAAATTGAAGCCAAGGAAACTGAAATCAATCAGCTAACCGCTGAACTTGAAAATGATTTTGATGATCATTTGTATGAATACAACCAGTTTCAAGATGCACTTGATGAACAGAATGCTGAAATCACTAGACTTCTGATTGAACTTGAACAGAAAGACTATCATCTGGCGGTTCAAAATGCATATATTGAAAGTCAGGATGCACATATCAGAGATCTGAGTGAAGCAGCTGCTCAAGCTCAAATTTATGTCCAAAAGAGTGATGATTATGTTAATCAATTCACAAACACTTTGGATTCGCAAGTGGAAGAGATAGCCACCTTAAAAGCCTTTGTAGATGATCTACAAAGTGATTTGAAATACTCTATTGCTCAAAGAGAAAGATATATTGAGAAATCTACTGAATTGAGCCAAAAGCTAATTAGTGCTCAAAATGAAGTAGCTTATGCTCAAAAGGCTCAAGATAAAATGAAGGAGCATGTAGATCTTCTCAAGTCTGAGATTCAAAAACTGAAAAATCACCTTGCAGCAGCCAGTGGCCTGGCTGATAATGATCAAAAGGCAATCATAGCTGAACTTAAAGATATCATCAATTCAAGAGAACAGAAAATTGCTGAATTAAATGCTCAATGTGAGAAAATCACTGAATTAAAAGATCAATTAGAAGAGAACAAGCTGGCCTATGAAAAAGAAGTTGAAAAGATGAATCTTCAGTTAAAATCAGTCAGAGCAAAATCCAAATCCTTGCAGAAAGAGATTGATGCTCTAAAACAAACTGATCAGAACAGGATCAATTCTCTGCAAGAGGCTGCAAGAGAAATTACAAGGCTTAATGCCATAATTTCTAAATCAAAGAGAGCAGAGACTTCCTTTGAATCCCTTGAATATACTATTGAAGAGCTTGAAAAAGAAAATAAAATATTAAGAGAAAGAATTGGATGAGGTTGAAGATTTCCAGAAATCAAAACAAGTTGTCAGTAGTGATGATATTGACTACAGTTCAGGGGGAGATGATGCTTCCTCCAAGGGGGAGAAGAGGAAGTTTAACCATGACAGAGATGATAAAGCAACAAAAAGGTTCAAATCTTCCTCACCACCAAAATCCCCGGAGAAGTCAAAATCCCCATCTCCCCAAACTCAAAAAGAAGTAACATCAGCCAAGGACTTAGATCCAAACTTTAAGGCTGCAATTTTCCAAAGATATGGATTCTTAGATCTTCTGAATAAAGCAACTGAAGATCTGTTAAATGTCAGCATTCCAAGTTTTGAAGAGTTTTCAAGGGGGATTCCTGGAACAGAAATTGACAGAACCTTAATCAGGAATCACCTTGAGGGTCTAAGAAGAAAACAAGAAAATGCCCTGGAAAAGGCAAAGGGCAAAGAAAAGGCGTCTAAATCTTCAAATCCTTCTTCAAAGTTTGATAAGAAACAAGTGAAGGCATTGGCTGCGATTCTTGGTGAATTAACAGATGCAGAACTGGCTGCAAATGAAGCACTAATGTCAGAAATCCAAGAATCCAGCAGCATGCATGCACCAACATTCTCCACTGGTCCTCAAACTGAAACTTTATCAGCAACAATCACTCCACAATTTAAGGAACCAAACATTTCTTTTAGTGAAAGCTTTGCATCACAATTCACTGCTAATGCTATGGCTGACACACATATGAAGCTGGTGTTGAAGCTTGTGGAGTATGGTGGCATGGACTTTGAAACTATAAATTTAATGCCATTTGAACAATTGTCAGTAGGATCTGATAGAATTAACTCTCTCCTTGATCCACAAAATGAATCTGATATTGATAAAAAGGAGAAAGAAGAAAAAGAGAAGAAGGGAAGGGAGCAAGAAATAGCTGATTCTGAAATTGCAGAGGGTATGGTTCAGCCAGATCCAAATACCATGAATGATCAAGCTCTAAGAAACTTCTTACATGACAGAGGGGTTCTCTCTAGAAGTTATACCAAAATGAAGAGGGACACTCTGATCAAAAGGGTGAAAGAATTTTTGCGGGCAGATGAGAAAGCAGGCAAGAAAGCCAAACTTGATAAATCAAACATGCCTGTCATCAGCCGAATAGCCTCCACTAGTCAAATTTTTGAAAAGCCAAAGTCATTTGTTCCAAAATCTTTATCAGCATCACAAGCAAAATCATCTTATACACAATCCTCTGCTCCTAGACAATCCTCTCATTCCTCCCAATACATGAGAAATACTGGAATGACTTTTCAAGAAACTTTGACAGTTCAAGATCAAGAATTAATAAAAAAAAGTCAAATAATGGGATGGAAATATGACTGGAGCTGGGATGCTTATCAAGTCAAAAGAGAAACAGGTGCAGTAGAAAGTTTTTATCCATTCTTTTAGATATTCAATCTTTCTGATCAAGATTTAATTGAATTGGCTGGTCTAGAGTTAGTAAACAGAAGCAATCATGCTAGACCAGCAGCATTTCAAGAAACATTGAGAAAATGTATCAGGCTATACAGATTGCCAGATGGTGGGCTAGATCAAGACAAAGTTTTGCGTGAATTCAAAAAATATGAAAAGAAATATAGTGAGCACAATCTGAAACTTAAACCTCCTGAAATCAAGAAAAAGAAAATAGTTGGAAATATGAAGGAGTACCCAATCACTGGGTGGTTTTATGATGAAAAATCATGGGAGTTGGTAATTTTCAGAAGAGATCGAGTCTTAAGTGCAACTGATATAAGGCCATATGCCTATTCTGAAGTTAGACTCCTTGAGAACTCCTATCTCACATATTTGGATAATCTGATCATTGAAAAACCAATGTCTGCTTTTGGGATAAGAAATCCTTTTCAATTCTTGAACCTGATCAGAAGGTTAAGAAAAGATTCAGAAGATTTGTTCATTGGCTATGAATTAAGAAGAAATGAGCAAAAAGTGAAAACTTTGAAGAAACCACAAAGAGTTTCTATTAACAATGATGGAAACCTTGTGGTGGAATGTCTTGATAAATCATACATCTTCACTGACAAAGATGACTTGTCTGAGTTGGATTTCAAATCTCTATCTGCACTAAATCAAATGCCTATTTATTACATGAGAGAAGATTTGAGAGCTCCAATGACTCAATTTGCTGGCATTATACATCATTTGATGTTATCTTTCAGCATGAGTCAAGTTAAAGAAGATGAAGATGTGTGAAGATGACAGATGCTGATGATGACAAGGCTTTGGATGTATATGTGATCCTACTCATATGAAAGAGGTATTCATGGATTATGATGGGCTAATTGTAGGAAGCATCATCTCAGGGGGAGATTGTTAGGTTTCCATTATGAGATGGTGCCCTGCCCACAATTAACCAATCCTTCTGCAAGCTTCAAGTTCATTAAGTCCATTTAATGATGGCAACATTCTAACTCTCTTTACTTCTGTTTTTTTTCTATTTTATACAGATTTATTTTGATATGCTGATAAATTTGAATAAAGTTCAAATCCATATAATATGTTGATGTGTTGACAGGCACAATACAGACAACACATATGGTCCACATCTCTGAACCTTAAACCTTTCTATTTATAAGATCATGTTGATACATGTAATGTCCCTAGTTCTATTTTGTAACTCTAATCATGTAAAGTTCAAGTTATTAATGGAAGTTGTTTTTATATATCATTCTTAATGTTTATTATTGATTATATGATTAGTTGATTTGATTAAATTAATTGTTGAGTATGAAGAATGCACATTCGGGCGAATGACTCTAGAATGAAGTCATTCGCCGAATGAACGACCTAGCGAATGGCTGGCGATAGAATGAGTCATTCGCCGAATGACTCATTCGATTGACAGCCCATTCGAGCAAGGTCATTCGCCGAATGAGCTGCTTCGGCCACTCATTCGGCCGAATGACTACAGCCTATATATACTTGTTCAAATCATTTCAACACTAACTTTTTTAAGAGCCCTCCTTCTTCCCTGTGATCCCAGAGTCAAACCCTAGGAGATTAGAGCGGCCATTGATCGTCCAAGTTCGATTCTCAACCCGTGGTGTTCGATTCTTGCTTACAAGTCCTTCCTACACCTTCGGATCACCACGGTTGTTGTTGATTTCGATTGGAAAACCCTAGAATAGGATTCCGCACTATTCCAGCGGCTGTCGGGTAGATTTCCATAGGAATCGGATTGTTTCCGAGCTCCTAATCGGTCCAATAAAGTGGTATCAGAGCTTTGGCTCTAGATTCTACTCGATTTTCACTCTAAATCATCAGATCTAAAGTTTCCAAAACCCTGATTTTCGTAACTGTCAAAAACCCTAAGTTTCTTGCTCTTCAAGTTACTATTTCATTGAAAATTCGTGGGTTTTGTGCTGTGTTTGTCAAAACCTTTTTCCAATTGATTGATTATCATGTCTTGAAGTTCTGTACCAAATTTGGTGCATAGATTTGGTCAAAATCGCAAGTTATCACAATTTTCGTTGCTGAAAACCCCAGATCGCCCGAATGGCAATTGCGGCCGAATAGGTTCAGCCGAATCACCCTTCATTCGCTGAATAGGCCTCATTCGCCGAATAGCTCCTTCGTTCCAGTCATTCGGCGAATAGCCCCATACTCCACTCTCATTCGGTGAAAGACCTTATTCGATCAGTCATTCGCCGAATAGGTTCATGTGATCTTCTCAATCGCCAGGTGTCATACTCAGCCCTCATTTGCCAGTTTAATCACATTCGGTCCCCGACATTCGCCCAAATCATCTCATTCGGCAATTTTTCTGAAATTTTTCTAAATGTTGAATTTGGTCATTTCTGATTAAATGGAGGATTTAGCACTCATGGCAAACCAAAACCATCGTATTCAGACTCTACTGTTGACAGAGAATGAGACAGGGAATTCCAATAAAGCTCCCAAGTTACTAACCTTAGACGATTATCCTCATTGGAAGTATAGATTTGAGATTCACATTAATGGAGTGGATACAAATCTATGGATGATGATAGAAGGAGGGTATCTGAGGCCTTTGAATGAAGATGGTACTCCTATGCTTGTTACAAGGATGACTGAGCCTCAAAGGAAGCTGTATGACTATGAGAAGAAAGCTTATGCTATTTTGTCACAGTCTATTGCTACTGATATCTTCCATCAGTTTAGACAGTTTACATCTTCCAAGTACCTATGGGATGCTTTGCAACAAAGATATGAGGGGAATGATGTTTTGAAGAGCATTAAGTCAAAAGCATTGAGAAAAGAATTCAATAGCTTTATGTATGTGGGAAATGAGTCACTGGATGAGCTGATTGCTAGGTTTTATCATCTTTTGAGCGAGTTATTCAACCATGAGGTCAAGACTACCACTCAGGAGAAAATTCAGTGTTTGGCGGATGCTCTACCTCCAAAGTGGGAGTCATTCTTGATGGTACTCAAGCAGAACCAGATGTTGGCACATATGGATATCAATGATTTCATCCAGAAGCTGAAAGAGCAGGAGATAGAAAACAAATGGAAAGCCAAGAGAGTTGTTCAAGTTCAGGACCCCTCCTTATACTATTCCACTCCCACAGTAGATAAATCCAATACTCATGCTCCTCTAAAGACTGCTTTTGTTTCTAAGACATCTGAGGCTCCATCTACCGCTCAGATTCATTTCAGTCAATCATCTTCAACCATTTCACAAACAGAGCATCATCAGCCTACCGCCAGTCTGAAAACAGAAAATTTCGACAAGGTCACCGTGGAGATTGCAAAAGAGCATATGGGTCTTTTGTCTACATTGGTTAGCTCATATGATGGATTAGTTGCTGGTCAGATCGGTAATCCTTATTTGACCAATGATGACTATTCTCAGATAGATCCTGATGACATGGAACGAATTGACATTATGTGGGCATTGGCAAGTGCGGTTAGGAGAGCTAAGGAGTTTGTCAAGAGGACTGGGAAGGATATCAATTTAAACAAGGAGTCTAAGTTTGGATTTGATATGGCATCGGTGACATGCTACAATTGTGGAAAGAAGGGTCATTTTGCCAGACAGTGCAAACAGCCGAAGAAAGCAGGCAACAAGAATCCATTTCAGCATCAGAAATCCTCTACTGCCAGTCCAGAAAGGAGATTAGTCCCCATTGATTCTCCTTCTCAAGCTGGCTCTTCATCCTCTACAAGTAAAGCTTTAATGGTTCAACAGGATGAAGGGGTAAACTGGGATTTCAGATTCAACTCAGATCAAAGTGAACAAGATAAGGCATGCGTTGCTGAAATTCAAAAGATTGGTGATTTAAGTGAGGAAAGCATTTCTGAGGAAGCAAATCTCAACACCACAGAAGTATCAAGCTCAGAGTCTGATAGCATGACAGATTCAGATACTCAGGATTCTGATGCAGAACTGGATGATTCTACTACTCAATTTGCCTTGATGGTTAATTCTTCTGCTTCATCAGAGTCTGAGCAGGTATACACCGATTGTTCATCTTCACTTTCAGAGTGTTTTAATTGTGTTGACCTAAGAAGCAAGGTCCTTGCTTATCAAACACATAATGGTGCTTTGATGAACGATCTCGACTTATGCATTGAAGCTAACAAAGTTTTAAAATCTAATAAAAAGATTTTCAAGCTAAAATTGATCTTTTAAATAGACAATTGCATGAGGCCGAGATCGCAATGTTGAATAAGCAAGATGCTATCACTTCTTATCTTAATACCATCAATGAGATCAAGAAGAAGTTAGCTATAGTCGAGTGTGACTATGAGACCTTGGGACAGAAGCTCAAGAGCTATGAGAGCTCATCTTACATTATTGAGCATATGATCAGTAGGGGTACTGATCATCAGGGAAAAGAAAAGGTTAACTATCAAAATTGTCCTCCACCAATCCTCAATGCCTTTGTCAATACACCAAATGACAAAGATGTTAAAGATTTTCAAGTTACTACTTCGTTAGTAATAGATCCAGTTGGTCTGAGTACAAATCAGAGTTCATCAAAGACTGAGGGATCTCGGGTGGATGGAATTGTTAAAGATTGGGTCTCCGATTCTGAGGATGATTCAGATGATTCATCTATTCATGCCACTCATCAGAATCAAGCACCTATTGTCATGAAAGGTTTACAAAGAATTGGGCTTTGTGAAAGCTTCAACAAAAAATGAAGCTTGTGTGTTGAACAAGTTTGACAATCTTGTTCAAAATGGTAAAAAGGGTTTGGGTTATAGTCAGAACAAGCCTAAAACAAATGTTTTTAAATCACCTAAGCAGTCTTTCTCTGATTTAAAACATTTTCATAAAAAGGGTGAAAAAGTTTGTTTTGAGTGTGGAAAACCTGGGCACATTGTTAGATTTTGCCCTCATTTGATCAGGCCAAAGGCTGTTTCTTTCAGAAAACTAAATTCTGCTTTACCAAAACCAGTAAAATCTGTTCCTAAGCCTGTTCAAACAAAGGCCAAACAACCAGTTCAGATTAAAACTTCAGACAAGGGTAAAGAGAAACTGAAGACTTTGAATGTTCCAATTGTGCTTAAAGTCAACCAAGCAAAAACATCATCCATTTATCTGAAAAATTCTTTTGATAAAAATGCAATCTGGAAAGTTAAACCATCTGAGGATTCAGTTCCACATATCTCAGATAAGCCTATTCCAGATGGTAAATGGATTGATGTATGGATCCGAGACTCTCTGGGTCAACCCAAGACTGTAAAGGCTTGGGTTCCCAAAGTGAACTGATTGTCTCTTTGTTGTGCAGGTTGCCCCAAAAGCTGGAGTTAACAGCAATTGGATCGTTGATAGTGGGGCTTCCAGACACATGACTGGTGATATCTCTTTACTCACCAATGTGAATGCAGTTCGCGGTGGATATGTAGCTTTTGCCGGTGACAAAGGCGGATTCATTACTGGAGAGGGAATTCTGACAAATGGACAAGTTTCATTTGATAAAGTCAGATATGTTAAGCAGTTGGAAAATAATCTTCTCTCAGTTTCACAAATCTGTGACAAAGAGTACAAAGTGCTATTTGATGATTCCAAATGCTACATTCTAAAGCAAGGTGTTAAGATTCCTGAAGATTGGATTTTGATGTCCACTCCCAGAAAGCAAGACTTATATGTTCTCAACATGGCCACAGCTTCAACTACATCCTCCACAGCTTCATGTTTTATGACAAAGGCAACTGAGAAAGATTCAATCCTTTGGCATAAGAGGATGGGTCATTTGAGTTTACGCAAGATGAATCATTTGGTTCATAATAGTCTGGTTGAGGGAGTTAGCCTAAAGAATTTTAAGCTGTCTGATATCTGTGTATCTTGCAAAAAGGGAAAGCAATCTAAGCAGTCTCACAAGCTGAAAAAGTTTCATTCAATCAATGTTCCTCTTGAGCTTCTCCATACGGATTTGTTTGGTCCTGTGAATCGGAAGAGTATTGCTGGAGTTCAATACTGTCTTGTCATCACTGATGAGTATTCCATATATTCTTGGGTTTTCTTTTTGAAGGAGAAATCTGAAACGTTTGATTGCATTCAAGTGTTGGTTACCAAACTTGAATCACTTTATAAGCTCAAGATTCGTCAGTTTCGAACAGATAATGGAACGGAGTTCAAAAATCACAACATGGAGAATTTTTGTAATGCAAAAGGCATTGTGCAACAGTTTAGTGCTCCATATGTTCCACAAATGAATGGTGTTGCTGAACGCAAAAATAGGACATTGATTGAGGCTGCTAGAACCATGCTTGCTGATTCATCTCTACCGGTTCAGTTCTGGAATGAAGCTGTAGCAAATGCTTGCTATACATTGAACCGGGTTCTCATTGTGAAAAGACATGGGAAGACTTTCTTTGAACTGCTCCATAACAGAAAGCCAAATCTTAAGTATCTTGAACCGTTTGGTGCACCGTGCACTATGCTTAAGAAACATGAGCAGGGCAAGTTCAATGAGAAGGTGGAAGAAGGGTACTTTCTTGGGTACAGCACTCCAAATAAAAGAGTTTACAACATTTCAACTCATACTGTGGAGGAGTGGTACCATGTTGATGTTCAGAAATATTCTATGCCCCCACCTGGAAAAGGCCCAGATTGGATGTTTGATTATTCTAGTCTTTTTGATTCATTCAATATGGCTCCCATGTATTCAGATGAAGATGTTGCAGTTCAGATGTTGTATGATGTACAGAATGCACCTGATGAACCTTTGCAACCTTCCTCTGCATCTGTTCCAATCACACAGATAAATGATGACAGCTCAGACACAGATGACAATTTTTTTCAGCCAGCTGATCCTGAACCAGCTGTTGACAATCTTGTACCTAATCTTGAGGATTTGAATCTGAACAACCTAGATCCTCAGGTTGAGGTTTCAGCTCATCCTGTTGGAAGAATTAATCGCATTCATCCTCAAGAGAACATTATTGGAAGTCCTTTGGATGGAGTTAAGACAAAAAATCAGCTATCTTCAGGAGGTCTTGCTGACATTCTTGACTTTGCAGATGTAAGCTTTTGTGCTCATTCCTGCTTTATCTCCCAAGTTGAGCCACGTACTGTCACTGAAGCTCTCAAGGAAGAGTCATGGGTAGATGCAATGCAAGAAGAACTCCTTCAGTTCAAAAAGTTAGGTGTCTGGCAATTGGTTGACAGACCCAAAGGTGCAAAAGTCATTGGCACTCGATGGGTTCTTCGTTGCAAGAAAGATGATCACGGGATCATAGTGCGAAACAAGGCACGTTTGGTGGTTCAAGGATTCAGACAGATAGAAGGGTTGGACTACAATGAGGTGTTTGCTCCGGTTGCTCGACTAGAAGCCATTCGTATCTTCTTGGCTTATGCATCCTTTAAGAAGTTTAAGGTTTATCAAATGGATGTCAAGAGTGCGTTCCTTCATGGTGTGATCAGAGAAACAGTGTATGTCAGTCAACCTCCCGGGTTTGAGGATCCATTGCATCGTGACCAAGTCTACAAGCTAGACAAGGCCTTATATGGATTGCATCAAGCTCCGCGAGCGTGGTATGAGACACTTTCTACTCACCTTCTGAACAATGGGTTCAGAAGAGGTGTCATTGACTGCACATTATTCATCCGTGAGAAGGACAGTGATTTGCTCTTGGTGCAAGTATATGTGGACGACATAATCTTTGGTTCCATAAATGATAGTCTGTGCAAGGAATTCGAGAAGGTTATGAAAGAAAAATTTGAAATGAGTTCTATGGGAGAGATGAAATTTTTCTTGGGCTTGCAGGTGGATCAGTCTGAGGCAGGGATTTTCATTCATCAAACCAAATACGTTGGTGACATTCTGAGCCGGTTCAGTATGTCTGATGCAAAGCCTGCTGGTACCCCACTGGCGATTAATCACGGGATTACTCCAGATGAAAAGGGAGAGTTAATTGATGCCACTCTGTACCGAGGAATGATCGGATCTATTATGTATCTTACTGCTTCTCGGCCAGATATCATGTTCGCTACTTGCTTGTGTTCACGCTATCAATCAAAACCAAGAGTATCTCATCTCATTGCTGTCAAAAGGATTATGCGTTATCTGAAGGGTACACCGGAACTTGGCTTATGGTACCCTAATGATGATAACTTTGAGCTTACTGCATATAGTGATTCAGATTATGGTGGATGCAAGAGAGATTTCAAATCAACATCTGCAGGATGTCAGTTCTTTGGAAATCGTTTAGTTACCTGGCAGTGCAAGAAGCAGACGTCGGTGTCTACTTCAACCTGTGAAGCTGAATACATTGCTGCTGCTAGTTGCTGTTCTCAAATCATCTGGATACAACAGCAACTCAGGGACTATGGGTTACATTTTTCTAACACTCCTATCTATGTTGATAATACTGCTGCCATAGCTGTCACTAAGAATCATGTTCAGCACTCCAAAACAAAACACATCGACATTAAATATCACTTCATACGTGATTGTTTTGAAAAGAAATTAATCGATGTTGTTAAAATTCACACCGAACACCAGAAAACCGATCTTTTCACAAAAGCTTTTGATAAACCCAGATTTTTATATTTGTTATCGGCTAATGGTGTTTTCCAAAAGGATGAAGTTCAATCCTCATCTGAGTCTAACAAATGATCATCATTTTTCTTTGCTAGTCTTTGCTTTGTTTATTTTAGTCCAGTTCTTAAATTTTTTCTTGTATAGTTTATTTTCTTCATCAAAAACTCAAAAAGATTTTCTGTTTTTAGGTTTTTAGGGGGAGATATTCTGTTATTTGAAAAACCTAAAAACAGAAAATCTTTTTGAGTTTTTGATGAAGAAAATAAACTAAACAATAAAAAATTAAAAATTGAGATGGTCTTGTTTTATAAAGTAATACATTAATCTATCATGTCATAGAAACAGAAGTGAATGTATGAACTAAAATCACAAGAGAATTATGATGGGATGTACTGATAGGCTGACTATACAGAATGAATAAACAACTTGTGATAACTTAGAAAGTTTGATCTGTGGGACTCATTTTATAAAACCACTTGAGTGAGAAACGGTTTTTGACTCAAATCAAGCATACACCTGTCATCATGGAATCAAATGAGGTTTCATTCAAAGAAAAATAAAGGCAAGCTGGTATTAAGCTTGAAGAAAATCAAAAACAAGCTGGTATTAAGCTTGATGAAAATCAAAAACAAGCTGGTATTAAGCTTGAAGAAAACCTAATGCAAGCTGGTATTAAGCTTGAGAAATACTTAAACAAATTAAGTTCGATTCCATACATGTGCCATATTGCTGGGACGGACCTAGCTGAAGCCATCCATTTGGATAGAACAAGAAAAATACAAAAAGATAATAATGTTTGAATCTTATTGAATTCATGATGACTGGTTTTAAGATATGCAGAAATGAGTTTTGAACTGATTTTGATCTTTAATGGTGAAATGAAATGGGGAACTCAATCAGAAAATATGAGTGATCATAAAGTTTGTTTAGTAGTTGTGTATTGTTTGGCTTAATTTTGGACAAACATATCAGTAATCGTATCATAATAAAATTGTGTTTGAAGTAAAGCATTCATTGAAGACAAAGTGATGTGATTAGAGATATGTGTTAGTTTATTAATAGACTTCTCACAAAAACATGTGTTTATTTGTCTTTAGTTACTATTTGTATAGTCGTATTTGTTGTTTCAGAAAAATACAAAAAGATTTTCTATTTTAAATTTTATTTTAGATGATCATTTGTAGATTCGGATGTCTGTCATATCTGAATCCTGAACCACCCAGACATATCTTCATAAATTGTCAAAAGTTTGTTGTTCAAAATGCCATATATTGAAAATTTTGAGTTTTGGGTGTTAACATCTCTCATTCGTCTGAATGAGAGGTAAAATTCATTCATTTGGCCGAATGACCTCATTCTGCGAATGAGTCATTCGACCGAATCAATCAAACAAAGTTTTTATCATTCGACGAATGAGGGGTGTCGAATGTCTCATTCGACATTCTTATTTGGCGAATAAGTGTTACCGAATGACCTCACTCGCAAAACTCATTCGGCGAATGAGACTGAGTCTCAACTGACCTTTCGGCTAGCTTATTCGGCGAATGAACGTGGCTATATAAGAGCTCTTCGGCCGAATGAAGGTCATTCGACCAAATTGTCTTTCGCCACATCAGAGAACTTTTCATTCGGCGATTATCACTTGCATCTCTTTCGTTTGATTTTCTGTGACTATTGTTAACCCTGCGTCTGACCATCAAGTTCTAATTCATCTCAGGTACTTGGAGAGTGATTAAAAGCCATTTCCAACCGTGGATTCATCAAAAACAGATCAAATTTTTAGAATCTAGGGTTTTGATATTCGCCTGTTAAATAGACGATCAAAATGGAATTGAAACCGTCTAAGACCTGTTCTAGATAGCTTAATCGGTCGATTCTGAGCATGTTTGTGTAAATTTTGTGGGCTGATTTGAAGATTTTGAAAAAGGGGATTTTTGAATTCAATCTGACTGTCGAATGTCGTCATTCGGCGAATGACTCATTCGGCGAATGAATCTCATTCGGCGAATGGCTCATTCGGCGAATGGCTCATTCGACGAATGACTATCTTAGCTTATGGCTCATTCGGCAAATGATGTCTATTCGACAAATGACTTCCATTCGGCGAATGGGTCATTCGACCAAAGGTTTCATTCGGCAGAATGAATCTCATTCGACCAAATTGTTTAAGCTGATTTTGTTTTTCTGATTTCTGTTTTCTGTTCAACTGAATTGCACTAACATGTTTATTTCTTCTATTGTTCAGTATGGCAGGTTACAAGTCAGTCCCCAAGCATAACATCTGTGCTCATTTGGATCTCAACACACCGAACGCCAAACACTACTCAGAGATCATTACTTTTCTACGGCGTTCGAGGATTTTTACAGCGATATCTACTGTATATGTGCCTTACCACTCTCACCAGCAAGATTTCTGGTCTTCAGCAGACATAGACTGTGAGGCCGAGCCTACAGTTATCAGAGGGAAGGTGCAAGGGCACGATGTTGTCGTATCTGCTGAGCACATTAGGAGAGTGTGTGGATTTCAGGACACTCCCGATCAGCCATCTCTGCTTGATCGTTTCTTGGTTCGTGGATGTTTTCTGAGATGCAAGTATGAGGGTGATATTGGAGCGGGAATCCTCAACAAAGCTTTCATGTCTCCACAATTCAAATATCTCGCACATGTTCTAGTTCACTGTCTCGGATCAAGGAGAGGTGGATTCGATGACATGCGAGAGACTATACAGTGTGCTTTTGCTGCTTTAGTGCTGAACAAGCCGTTCAACTTCTCGGAGATGATTTTTATACACATGAAGGAGAACGTGGTCTTGAAGGGAGACAAGAAGTTTCTGATGTACCCTCGGTTTCTGCAGCAGATTATTGATGCTCAAGTTCCTGATCTGCCAAAGATCAATGCTGATATTGTTCGTCTGGAGCACATGAATGACACCACTCTGAACAGAGTCTTGTCATACAGGGGGAAAGAGAGGAAGCCAGCCACCCGATCCTTATTTGGTCATCTCTCTAGACCAGATTATAGAGCTCCTGCTGGTCGCAAATGGAGGCACGATGATTCTGATCCAGATGTTGAAGACATTGTTGTACCAGTTGATGGAGGTGACAGTGATGGAGGAGATGATGGTGATGATGCAGGTGTTAGTGGTGCAGGAGGTGGTGAGAGCTCAGTGATTGTGAGCACTGCAGCTGTGAGTTCTGTTGTGATGAGTGTGGGTACAGGTGTCATAACCACTGCTGCTGATATGAGCATGGTTGATGTTGGTGGTGCTGTTGCTGGTGGTGATGCTGGTGTGTCTACAGCTCAAGAGGAAGACATAGATGTTGACTTTCTTAGAGTTGGATTTCGTGTCTACCACCACAGTTGCTACTTCTGCCTCTTTTGATACTACAGTTCCTCATGTTACTGGAGGTGATGATGAGTCAGAGGACTCTGGTGATGATGATGGTGTGGCTGGAGAAGGTAATGAAGAAAGTACTGATTCTGATGATTTCATGGAGGAAGGTTATGAGAAGGTCATGGTTGGTGGTAAGATGGTTGTGAGGAAGAGGAAGAGAACCGAAGAGGAGATAGAGGAGATTACTGATCCACTGTTCATTCCAGAGTTTGATTTGTCTCCTCCACCTCGGTCTTCTGCTTCTGTTTCAGTGGCTATTTCTGCTACCACTTCTCAGCCTACATCCTCTCGAGCTGGAAGGGGAAAGAGGTCCAGGTTTTCTTTTCAAAGGAGGTCAGAACTGACTACAGCTGCTACATCTACTGTTACATCAGTAGCAGCTGTTTCAGTTTCTTCACTGACACGGTCAAGGGCTGTTCTTTCACATTCTACTATTGCCCCGCTGACCACTCCTATCACTCATGAGCCAGTGTATGTTGCTGCTTCTGCTGGCCCCTCTACATCCAGAGCTGATATGTTCATACCTACTGTTTCAGTTGTGGATCAGCTGAGCACACTGAACAGTATGGTTCTGAGGCTGATGGAGAAGAACATGGAGCAGGAGAACAAGATTGCTCAGCTCACTCAAAGAATAAATGATCAGGATGCCTTGTTGCTGCAGGCAGCTGATCAACAAGCTGATCTTAGGGCTCGTTCTGCTCAACAAGAGGAGCAACTGCTGAAATATATCGATGAGCATAACCAGTTGGCTATGACTGCCACTGGTTTCAATGAGAGGATTTTGTTATTGGAAGCTGAGAATGCTCGCCTTGCTGAACTTGTTGAGGGTTCCAAGGAGGGCACTCCCAGGCTTGAAGGCACTGAAACCCGATCCGATGATTCAGATTCGGAGAAATCCAAGGAAGATGAAGATGAAGAAGATGAAGAAGATGAAGAAAAGGATGATGAATCTGATGAGGAGAAGGTGGATTATGAGGAATCTGATCAAGATGGTGATCAGGACGGATCTGGGAGTGGGTCTTCTGAATCATCCGGTACTGATGACGATGATGACGATGATGATCAAGCCCCTCCTTCATCGGAGATCCGGTCCAAGAAGGCGAATGATAAGAAGCAACAGGCTCCCCCTCCATCTCCTCCGGCACAAACTGAAGAACTAACAGCTACTGAGGAAGTCGAAGCTGTGCCTGTGAGACGTCAACTGGATGAAACACTTACTATGATTCTTGACGCTCAAGGCATCATACAGCACTCAGTCAGCTATGACAAGGAGGAGGGAGAGATTATTCATTGCCTGACAAAGGAACATATAGCTGAACTGTCTAGGTTAAATCCTGATGAGGTGATCACTAATGATACCTCTGTTCCTATTGATGAGGAGCCTGAGCCAGAAATTTTTGATGATATTGATGAAGTGATTTTGGAGGATATCACTGAAGAGGAATATCCCAAGTACACATCGGCTGAGGATGAGCTGCCTACATTTACTGAACCATTTGATCAAGAAACAGAGGATCTTTTGGTCAGATATCTGGAAGAACAAGTCGAAGCCAGCAAATCCGAAGCCGATGATCAAAAGAAGAGAAAAGAAGAATGGGAGGCCTACTGGGTGGCATTGAAGAAACAAAGCACCAAGAAGATGCTAGCTACACACAAGAAAGTTTACAGGACCAAAGGCTACAAAGCTAGAGGTCAAATCTTGAGCTGGGCATACTTTCACGACCTCGGTTGCTATGCAGTGAAACAAGAAAAGGGTATTGATTACTTCAAGCACCCTCATGACTTCAAGACGTTGCCGGGCTTTGAAGTCAATCAATTAGCACGTCTGAAGTTACTGTACGGTGAAGACTCAGGAATGTCTGCCTGGTTTTCTAGGCAAATTCAGTACGAGTACAGGAAGAGATGGGTGAACTTTCAGCCCCAGCAGCCAGAACGTTATTACTTGCCAGAAATTGATGGAGATACCCGCAAGCATAAAGTTATCCTGAAGTGGCTTCCCCCTAGAGTTTTGAAGAAGATTCCTTTACGGAAAATGCGACAAGACTTTATGGATGGCTTCCGATGGTGGTATTATGATGGGCGCACTGGCGAGGCTGTGATTGTGTTGTGCAAGGATAAGCAGTGGGAGACTGTCAGGATATTTGAGCCTATGTGGTTGACTAACTTGTCCCACAAAGATGTTATAGCACTGTATCGTCATCAGATTTTCTTCGACGTACAGGATATGGAACAGGCACTTCAGTTCATGAGAGTGATCCGAATCTGCATATGCTTAAAGGTTCATGCTGGAGCTGACTGGAAAGCGATCTCGGCAAAGTATTTCAAGAAAGACACTTCCAAGAGTTAAACTAGGTCCAAGGGGGAGTTTGTTGATACATGTAATGTCCCTAGTTCTGTTTTGTAACTCTAATCATGTAAAGTTCAAGTTATTAATGGAAGTTGTTTTTATATATCATTCTTAATTTTTTATTATTGATTATATGATTAGTTGATTTGATTAAATTAATTGTTGAGTATGAAGAATGCACATTTGGGCGAATGACTCTAGAATGAAGTCATTCGCCAAATGAACGACCTAGCGAATGGCTGGCGATAGAATGAGTCATTCGCCGAATGACTCATTCGATTGACAGCCCATTCGAGCAAGGTCATTCGCCGAATGAGCTGCTTCGGCCACTCATTCGGCCGAATGACTACAGCCTATATATACTTGTTCAAATCATTTCAACACTAACTTTTTTAAGAGCCCTCCTTCTTCCCTGTGATCCTAGAGTCAAACCCTAGGAGATTAGAGCGGCCATTGATCGTCCAAGTTCGATTCTCAACCCGTGGTGTTTGATTCTTGCTTACAAGTCCTTCCTACACCTTCGGATCACCACGGTTGCTGTTGATTTCGATTGGAAAACCCTGGAATAGGATTCCGCACTATTCCAGCGGCTGTCGGGTAGATTTCCATAGGAATCGGATTGTTTCCGAGCTCCTAATCAGTCCAATAGATCATTATTTGTTAATTGATTATTATGTTTAAGTGTTTAGTAATTGCATGCTTTGTTAAGGATGTTGCAGTGCTGACAACCAAAGTCATAATGCTGAAAGCCAACTCATTGAAGATTTAGATGCTGACAAGTTCTCAAAAAGGAGTCTTCAATGCTGACAGCTTAAAGTTGCAGTGCTGACACTCAAAGTACACTGCTGATGTTATTCCAAGGATATTGCAGTGCTGATGAACAAATCTTGAGATGATGATAACCAAGTGTGATGCTGATGATATATGTTGTAGTGCTGATGATTACAAGAGCAAAGTATTCATCAATGCTGACATTGAACTCTTCAATGCTGACAGCCAATCCTTAATGCTGACAGCTTGACATTGTAATGCTGACATGAAGTTGCTGATACCACATTGCAATGCTGACAACCAAATGATGTGATGCTGATCAAGAAAATATGAAGTACAAGAAAGTAAGTTTGCAATGCTGACATGCAAACTTACTAATGCTGAAGTTCAAGATTGTTGTTGCTGATGAAGAATCTACACTTAGATTTTGTTGTTCATTTGTTTTTGCTGACATCAGTTATGACGTGTATAACTGATGTGACGTTTGTATTGTTATTTTGATAGCGGTTATCCGTTAGGGCCTTTAATATTCATCATCATCTGTTCTTAATTGTTCTTATTAAATATGTCTTGAATATTAATTACTGTGGGTTTTGTTATTTTAGATTGTTACAAAACTTAGATTGATTGCATGTTTCCGCCTTGTTATCAATCGAAATCATAGCTTATTGTTATTATCAGATCTCAGATTCAGATCTGATCCGATCCGATCCTGACATTTAGCTTCGACCGTCCGTTGATTGATGGTGAACTATACTCGAATTTAAGTACATCCCTAGAGGTTTCTGCGATGTTGGTTAGAACCTTCATGTGAATTAGTTGTCTCTATCTAAAATGTTAGACAATAGTACCCCATGACGTACTACCATCTCATTGTTGTATACTCCGTCAGTTTACCTATCGCGAAGTTTTCCTGCGTTAGCAAGAAATGGATAGATTTCTGTCAATCGGTCATTGGTGACTCAAAGAGCACTATGACCTATGGAAGCACGAGGTAGCTTGGTTTTGATATCCATAGCTGTTTGTTCCCACTTCCAGAGCAGAATTTCAGGCTATCCCAATAACCCTGACGGCTTCTGGTGTTCCGCCTTTACTTTCGCACACTTAAGGCATCGACCGACATACTCGACGATGTCTTTCTTCATTCCCGGTCATCAATAAAATCTCTGTGAATCTCGATACATTTTATCGATATCCGGATGTACTGATTATCTGACTCGTGTGCCTTCCCAAGAATAAGTCTTCTTGATTTACCTACTGCCGGAATCCACCCACTATTTTGGTAGTAGGTATTTCATCCGGTTTATCTCAAACTGTCCTTCTGTTCTACAATCTGACACACTCCTTAAAGTTTTCATAGATGGCTCTCACAACTCTAGGTCTTGATCGTCAGATCGAGGCCCTTGAGTTGCACATGGTGAATCCTTAGGTTATTTGATATAACCGTATACCTACTTCACCATCTGTTTAATCTATTCTCCTCTTTAAAAGAGTACTCTATAAGTCAGGGAGGTCTACCATAAAATATGGCAGGTCCATTAAGATAAAGGAAATGATTTATCTTTTAAGTAATCCTATACACATCTCCGAAGTGATGCATATTTACCTTACTTCTACCCGAAAGTCATGTGACTTATGGAAACCCATTGTAACTGTTGTTCCAACTGTTACTTATTCTTATCCTAAATTTACACTTGAAAAATTTAACATATAGTTGTTCTTCCTTTAACAGCCCTAAAATATCCCTGAGATGTCGTTCGCGTTCTGTCTTGCTACAAGAATAAATCAGTATGTCATCCTTAATGACAATGACAAACTAATCCAGATACGATTTGCACACTCGGTTCATGAGGTCCACGAAAACCATGGGTGCATTCTTCTATCCGAAAGGCATCACCGTAACTTGGAATGCCCATATTTCATTCGGAATATTATCTCTGGCGTATTTTCCTATTACCTTCACAACTGATTTTCCCCTGACTTACTTATCTAGCTTAGATAAGAATCCAGCACAGTTCTAACATTTATCCTTTCCTAACATCCTTGAACCGGGTTCTCGACTTAAATAATTCAAAATTCTAGGAGGTCTAGATAGAAAATGAAAGTTTACCCACTAACTTTGACACTTTGAATTTCTACAGCTTTTAGTGTTCTACTCAAATAAAGTCCTCTTCCTAATTACAATATTTAAACTGTAACCAAGAATTTCCCTATCTCTTATTTAGTCATTTAACGCTTACTTAACCTAAAGGTTCCTTAAGTTATTATTCCGATTATCTTTTTGACACTGACTTTGTTTACGGCTATCTTAAATTTATTGTTTCTAAAATTACAACAAACTATGCCGTTCTAATTAATATACCAATAAATAATTTAATGTATCAAGCTGAAATTTGCATACCTATGGGTCATCGGACTCCGAATGTTCCCCAGGAGCTGGTAAAGCGAGTAGTTCCTCAGTGACCGCTGGGTCTGCTGAAGAAATTCTCCTAGGGCAGTCCCTTGCGAAATGTCCGTGCATTCCGCACACGTAGCAGTTGTTGTTATGTTGAGAGGAAGTGGAGGTGCTCGCTTTTTGTTTCTGTTTCCTAGTGGAAATAAACCGGCACTGTTGGATCCGGTGTCCGTATTTTCCACAATTCAGACAGTGCCTACAAGGTTTCTTCTCACCGTGGTGGAAACCACATCTCGCACATTTAGGGAATATGCCAACATATTGATGGGGAATAGGGGTAATCGGTGTCCTGCATTGTTGCATCGAATGACCTGCCTTCCCACAGCGTGTGCATCGTACACATGGAAGTTCAGCCCGATGATAGTAGTGACAAGCTGAACAGAGAGGGGTTTTTCCCTCATGGTGAGCACTGACTCCTGTAGTCAAATCTGGCAGAATTTGACTGATAGGTACAGCTTCAGTGTAGTTCATATTTCTCTTTCGTCTTTTTGCAGAACGACGTCTAGGTTTCTTGCTGGTTTCTCCTTCTTCAGGTGCCTTCTTCTCTGCAGACAGTAGTGAGAAGTTCCTAGCAAACTCCTCACTGTTCCTGATCCGGGTGATGATTCCGGGAAGAACCGCCACCAACTGTTCAGTGATCAGGGTTGCAAGTGCCTCAACTGCTGAGTCCGTCTCCTGCGAAGGGGGAGGCGGTGATGGTTGTCTTTTTGGTGACATTCTGATCACAACCAATAGAACATTGGTTAGTGCAATGATCGAATGTAAAAGACACAATGCAAGTAAATTCCTAATTCCTATGTTCTCTACATGAAAGGTCCCTAAGTTATAGTCTAGGCCAAACCGTTTTAAGTAAATGACCTATTATTCTCTATAACCTTGAGCTCTGATACCAATCTGTCACACCCCGAGCCGGCGGGGTTGGATCGGAGTCCCTGTCGGGCGGAAGGTTCTTGAGGCGCGATATCGTGGATGATAATCGTGATGATCAGATTGTTTACATAGCATCAATGTTAAGAATATCTAAAGCACAAGAACATTTAACTAAAATCTACAAAGTTAAATTACAATATCAATGTCTGATAATTTAACCAAGTAAACATTTCAAAATGAATCATAAGTTCACTATCTTGTATTGTACAAGATCTCAAAAATGATTCACAATGATCAACAAAAGATGTGCTTTCCAAAACTACTAGGTCCTCTAACTGAGCATCCTAGCATGCAATCCAAATCCCTAGCTTAATCCTGTACGTCATCTGAGAAAGCATGAAAATAAAACAAAGTCAACGCAATGGTTGGTGAGTTCATATGATTTTGGTATTTGAAAATTGTTTTGCAAACCTTTTAGGTAAAACCTTAACCTCATTATCAACACCTGTATCATCCAACTCGGTATGCTTATATATAGGGCATACCCCTGAGTCGAGCCTACGACCCGCCCAGACGCCGTCCCACCACATACTAAGTCACATAGGACATTGTTGTTAATGATAATTAAGCATTTTACCTACCATTCCCTTCTATGATCATCTGAGATTTAGAGCACTCTGTTTAACAGTTTATGATATCAACCCAAAAATATTCATGTTTCCCCCTAGGTAACAACCTTAATCTCATTAATATCACCTGTATCATCCAGCTCGGTATGCTTATATATAGGGCATACCCCTGAGTCGAGCCTACGACCCGCCCAGACGCCGTCCCACCACATACTAAGCTGCATAGGACATTGATCTTAATGATAATTAAGCGTCTTACCTAACACTCACTTCTATGTTAAAAGACTTGATTTCATAATTTGAAATAAAACCGATTTCCTGGGTTCACCATGTTTTCATGATTTCCCAAAAGCAATTATAGAAATAAAGTGTTAAATGTTTAAATAAATAAATAAATAACATTTTCATACAACTAAGACATGATGATTGGGCCTTATTTGACTCAATCAATTAGACTTAGTTGGTGGTGGTTGTCCAAGTTGTACCCTCTCACACGTCACCCATGCCAGGCATAACTCACAAGGAGTATACCTGAACTGACCGGGATTTTAATGTTTTGCCCATATCAGCTTGACCCTCTGGTCTACTGTATGCGTAGGGACTTTAAGGACATCCTTTGATTCTTGATCGTTCTTGATTGTCCTTGATTCTCTGGATTGTTGATATTGATTTCATTTGATCGTTCACGTGATTGCCCATGTAGCTTGACTACAAGAGTCTACTACTGTGACGAGACTTTATGTGTGTTACACGTGATCTTGATTTCTATACAACTGACATCCGCCTTAACTCAAGTAATAATGATTTCATTAAATCTTAATGATTTCATTATTCAATGATTCACACACATCTATGATTTCTAATTCCTTGAGTTCCTTTGAATTGATCTTTAGAATTTCCATGATTTCACAATGATTTTAGATTCATGATTAGGATCCTGAGTTTACTGATCACACACTGGATTAGATTCCATTGCATTTGATCTTTAGCTTTTGGTTCTTTTGATTTCACTTTGAATTTAGATTCTGAAATTTGAACTCGATGGACTAAGGGTTTATTTAGAGTTTAGAATTGAGGTATTACTCATAAGAGTAATTTTATTAACTTGCTTAATTAACTTGATAGTTAATTCAGCCTGGGATTTACCTAGATATGAGTCTAGGTGTATAAACAAGCACATATAAAGTATATAATAAGTAAAAGCATTTAAGTAAACAATTTAATGAAAACAGTTTACGCATGCTTCTCAGCCCCGCGTTTGAAAACAAAAATGTTTAGAAAAGGGGCAATGAACTCACCTGTGTTGCTGTGCAATGAACCACAAAAGATATGCTCGCTCTTTGATTGTTGCCTATGTATCTTTAGCACCTGAGTTATTTTGAGAATATTCGAATACGATAAGTATTTATAATAAACGCGTCTAGGGTTTTGGTCTCGGTGTGCATCTAAGTGTTCTATGAAACTAATGTGTTTCTAAGATTCTATCTAATTAATCTAACCTATTACCCCAAGTAATAATCCTAATCCCACCAATGATCATTATTCATTTCTAAACCCTAAATGAGTAGGGTTTATATTAATTACTTGACAAGTCTTTATTTAAAATATTTTTAAGTTAATTCATTTTAAGTTAAACTCTGAGTTAAAATTATTTATTTTAATTTAATAAAATTTACAATTTAAATCTCCTTTATTAAATGTATTATTTGTTTTAAGGAAAGTATAATTCAACATGATGGGCTTAAGTTAATCTTGTTAGATTATCCTTGGGCCCATCACTAGTCTTTGATTTCAAAAAGATTCTTTGATCACTTCTTGCCATAATCCATCCTAGATAGTTCATATAACTATCTAATGTAATTATTCACTCCATGAAATATCTAAGGGTTGAATATTGGTTATGAAGCCAACATCCTCATTCTTATTCGTGGTCTTGATCCCTAGTGTACTCTTTACAATAACATTATTAGTTTAGTTTAGTGAAATCCGATTTTTATTAGTCAAAAAGGATGACTACAACATTCATGTTGTAGTTCCTTCCTTGCTTGTATAAGTGTTTACATCATAAGTCCATAACTCAAGTAATTTTACAACTTGGGTTCCTTATTTGAAAACCCTAATTTGTGATGTTTTTCATTGAAATATTATGTCTTAAACCAACCCATATCTAAGTTTAAGTCCCATTGTCAATAAGATAAAACCTTAGTTTATGACCTCATAATGAAACCCTAGTAGTTCCCTCCCCCATGCACTAGTCTACGTAACCCCTTCATGCATTTCATGCACACACACACCCTCATTATGTATTTTAATCATGAGCCGAGTTAATTTAACCGATCGAATGAACCCATGGGGCGATCGAATGACCTGTTGGGCCGACCAAATAAAGGTTGGGCCGAAGTAGTATTCGACCGAATGATAACCTGTCTGCGAATGGGTAAGATGCCGACCGAATCAGCTTCTTGGCCGCATTAGGTTTCAACGAATGATGGTGTGTGGCCGACTGAACCATGTCCCGACCAAATGGGTTTCATGCGAAAGGTGACGATCGAATGGGTGTGGTCGAAAGGGTACCTGGGCCGAAGGGAGGCCTTGGCCGAATAGGTCTCAGCCGCATGGGATGGGCGATCGAATGAAGGTTGTATCCGAAAGGAGTGGGCGAGTGAAGCTGTGGCGAATGAGCTCAGACCAAAGCAGGGTGGCCTTGGCCATTCGGCCGAAAGAGGCTTGGGCTCATTCGGCAAGCTGTGTGAAGAACCCCTTCGGGTGTTCAAACAACCCAACCGTTCCCCCTTAAATCGTGAACTTTCTGACCTGCACTCAACCCTCCACAAGTTCTTATGGTTTCCTAAGTGTTTTTAGTGCTGATTTCCTAGGATTAGAAGGGTTAGAACTGACCAATAGAGTAGGCAACCATGAGGGTTTTCAAAACCCTAAAACCGAAACTAAGTTTGATCTTTACCTCGATTTGGCTGGATAAAACCTTAGATCCATTGTACTTTAGTGATCTACAAGTTGAGAGGATCGTTTAGACACCAAGATGGGTCAATTTCATGAATAAAAGAGGAAGAAATCTTAGAGAGAGAGTGGAGAGTTCTAGAGAGAGAGAGTGACGAGAGAGAGGTTGAAGATGAAGTGGTTGTGAGGAAAATGAGGGTTCAAAAGCCTCATTAAAGGCTTTCAATATACTCGGGTGTTCGGTCGCGTTCGGTTTCGCTTGGTTTCGCGTAAAAATGTCGGTTTCGTTTCGTTCTCGTAACGAAACGTCTCGGTTTTAAAAGCAAGAATTTATAAAATTATTTTAGGTCGTGATTCCTAATAAATTAACTAATTATTTTTTGTTTACTTTAAATTTTCAGAAATATTTAATTTATTGTTCAAAATCGAATCATACGGTTATCGCGCGTATTCGTTCGGACCGTCATCCGTACGAACACGGCGATGACTATACTTTTCAATATTGTTTTCTAATTATTGGATATTATTCAGAATGTTAAACTTCCAGATTTATTCGTACAGATCGTCACTTATACGAATAATCCGTCGGTTTAGCATTCACGTAACAACATCCATACTGTTTTGTTCAGTAAAGCCTCACATACGTTTATACATAATAGAATCCTAAAAAATAATCACATGATGGTTCTGTATTGCTAGATAATTATCTGACTGATGAACCATGATTCTGAGTTTTGTTTCTGAAATGATTCTGAAACTGTACTATATGATAACATAAAGTGATAATAATATATGAACAACAACTGGTATGTGTACCTGGTTTACTGTTCATGTACTGTAGAGATCACTGTTCCGGTGACATTTCCAGCACTGATGTTACATTTAAAACCTTGCGGGGGATCCTCAGGTTAATTCACGTGTTCCCTCTTTTGGTTCTTATACGATACCTTATAGGGGAACTTCTTTAAACCTAACTTTGAGCTTTTAAGTTAGTCTTCCTTTATGTTGGGTAAGGGTGTAGTATGTCCAATATGATAAGGATAGACTTAAACACTTAGTAACTAATCATAGTAACCCACTAGTAAAATACTAGGACACTTATTCACACACTGGTGATTTAAAACACAATAAAAATAACTATAAACAATTATAGTATTCAAAATGTAATAAATCAACTCAGGCATTGAAGATATTTCTATTACCACAAACGAGTGCGCATATTTTCTTGGTGGAATCATAAGAGCTACAACACAGGTGAGTTCATTGCCCCTTTTCTAAACATTTTTGTTTTACAAATGTGGGACTGAGAAACATGTGTAAATTATTTCCTTGGATTATATTTTACTTAAATGCTATTACGTTTTATATGTTTCATATGTATAATTGTTACCCTAGAATATGTCTAGGTAAACTTATTTTAGGTTTCATAAAGAACTATTTTCAAAGATCTATTTTCAAAGAACTATTTTCAAAGATCTATTTTCAAAGAACTATTTTCAAAGATCTATTTTCAAAGATCTATTTTCAAAGATCTATTTTCAAAGCACTATTTTCAAAGATATAATCATTTTCAAGGGGAATGTCTGGGAAATATCAAAGATAGCATGTGCCAATCCTATATTTCAGAAGATGTCCTAGCTAGACTGATTGATTATAGGACGCATGTTTGATGATATTTACAGAATCCCCTAATCATTTTCAGAGGAATATCTGGGAAATATTCAAAGATAGCATGTGCCAAAGAACTAACGATCTATACGAACAAGAACGAACATGGACGATCTAGAACGAACTATAAAATCCTATATTTCATGAAGTCCTAGCTAGACTGACTGATTATAGGTCGCATGTTTGATGATATTTACAGATTTCCTCAACTACTAAGAACCTAGATTGCTAGACTAGTCTACTCGAGTTGACCAAGGTCCAATCATTAGGACTTAGATTTTAGTTAAATGTTTAATTATTCACTTATGTAAGCAATTTAATTAACTACTATCTATATTTGCCATGGTTGTCGTATGTGTGTGATGTTGGTTGAGAGTGAAACGCTTAATTATCATTAATAACAATATGTTATGTGGTTCGGTATGTGGTGGGCTGGCGGTAGGCTGACCCTACGTATGCCCTATATATAAG
Source organism: Mikania micrantha (assembly GCA_009363875.1). Taxonomy (NCBI): domain Eukaryota; kingdom Viridiplantae; phylum Streptophyta; class Magnoliopsida; order Asterales; family Asteraceae; genus Mikania; species Mikania micrantha. The sequence goes on along the minus strand of CM018682.1, from coordinate 48,666,834 downwards.
CATACTTGGCTGGATAGCATAGGTGGTTGTTAGTGAGGTTAAGGTTGTCATTTCGGGTGTTCAAAGGTAGTCATTTTCAGATTGTACAAAGGATAACATTTACAGATGGTTCAGATGTTAACATTTTCAGATTATTCAAGATTTTCAGTTCAGTGTGTGGGGTGAAACGTTTAATTATCATTAACAACAATATACTATGTGGTCTGGTATGTGGTGGGCTGGCGGCTGGGCTGGCGGTAAGCTGACCCTACGTATGCCCTATATATAAGCATACTTGGCTGGATAGTATAGGTGGTTGTTGGTGAGGTTAAGGTTGTCATTTGGGCAGGTTTGTACAAATTTAATTTTCAATAACAAAACTATATGAACTCACCAACCATGTGTTGTCTTTGTTTTATTACATGTTTTTCTCAGGAGATTTACAGGATTAAGCTAAGGATCAGGATTAACACTAGGATGCCCAGATAGAGGACCTAGTAGTTTTTGAAGAAGCATACCTTTGTTATTACTTGTGAATCATTTTGGTATCTTGTACACATACAAGATAGATACTTATGATTCTTTTGTGTAGGTTTACATTGTTAAATTATGGAACGCTACTCTTGTAATTTAACTCTGTAATCTTATTTTAATGTATGCTTTAGTTATCCTCATATGTTGTGCAATGTATACAATCTGACCGAAATGAGATGAAAAGGGTTGAAATCTTTAAATGGAGGTGTTGGGGTTGAAATACACACGATTTGGATGGTGAAATGGTCCGATTTCGTGTGGAAATGGCCGAAAATCGAGAGGGCCGAAAGGGGGGTTCGTTTGAGAGAGTTGGGTGAAAAATGGGTTTGAAAAACGTAAGTGTTGCTTTTACAGCTGTGCTGTCACACGAATCAGCCGTTCGCACGAATGGCTCCCATTCGTGCGAACGAACTGTGGCTATAAAGCTTCACGAATTAGACCAGCTCGTACGAATGAGAGCCCATTCGTACGAATGGTTGTGTGTTTTAAAATTTTGATTATTTATTAAATTGTTTTGGGTGGGTTTTATTTTAAATTATTATTATTTTACATCAACATTAAAGTCTCACGCTGACATCTGTATGAATCGTCACCCATACAAACGCCGCGTTGTATTTAACTGCTGACGTTATTTGATACTATAAGGATTTCATTTTGGGTATCCAAATCTAACAACATATCCACATGGATCGTCACCCATGTCGACATCTCGTTGGATCGATACTCCAGATGTTATCCATTGAGGTTTTGTTCATTGTTTTCCCTCACAGCTTGTTTTCTTTTCTTCTGATTCATGTTCATGTGATTAAGTGGATTTTCCTAACTGTTTTAGGAAAACCTGTGTATTTTTATTGTTGTTTATTATTGTTGTCTTCTCTCTTGTAACCCTATGTCTTACACTGTGATTGTGTACACCCTTGGATTTCCGACTCATGGTTGCTCGGATACTGGTTGTCACAGTCTCCCCCTGTTGAAGGAATTTCGTCCCGAAATTTGAATATGTGTTATCGGGCCCTCATTTTCCTTTTGAATGTACTGGGAGACGACTGGTTAGGATTTTGAGTCTCCATGTTCTCCCTGTTGTACTGTGGCATACATGGGAAAAATGTTGTCACAGTATGATATCCATTTGGGTGCACTTCGCTCGCGTCCTATAAGTTGCCGACCGTAGTGTCGGTTTGTGGTTCGGCAAAGATGTACCGAATGTCCACTTGAAGTCTTATCGTTCATGATTGAGTGATGTGGTCAACTCTGTTTTACACAGGCGATAGGTGCACAAATGATGTTACGACACCACCTGTGTCTCTGTGTACTTTACTGGCTGAGTTGATGGCTGTGGTTTGGTAGAACAGATGTATAACTTGGATCTGTTATTCTTGATGCTTCCCAATTGGGTTAAGCTTACAAACTTGGTTTGCATAGATTTTGGGGTTTGATTAGTGAGTTAGTCTAATCTGTTTAGACTTTTCATTGAAGCAGTGTTTCCACTTTGCGTTTCCAAGAACGTCCACTTCTTCAATTTACTAACTGTTGATAATGCAACGTGTTGAACCATGTTCTTTGCATCGTGCGGTTTTCTTGAATTGTTCCGGATATGGTTACATATGGTTTCCCTCCTTCAAATCCCCAAGTTCACGGTTTGCTCCTGGAGTTGTATGGATGTCCCCTCACCTTGAAGTCGTGACTGCTCTGAGGCTTTGGCGTTGTAATTTGTTCGGGTAGAACAAATTATGGATCGTCCTCGATTGGGTTTTAGAAATTCTGCCCATTGGCGATTGCCTTCCCTCGTCTTATTACCTGGTGATTGGGTACAGATAGGTCAGCTGTGGCATTGCACAGTCTGGCAGCATATTATCTTGGAACTATCCTGGATTGTTTCTCTTCCAATCCCATCGAGCTCATGGAGTAATTCCTTTTTTGAGTTGGACGCCGCATATAGAGGATGCTTTCTGATGTTGGGTTGTTGAAAGTGATACTCATTTGGGAGGTGAAAATTATCATTTCTTGACATTCTTGTTTGTTCCTTTGCCGTCCGCGATCTTAATGTGTTGATCTGAGACAGTCAATGACCGTCTCTTCACATCCATCCTCAGGATCGACCTCCTCATTGTCCCTTGCAGTCATTGGTGCTAGTCCGGGAGATGTAAGCAGACTTTAGCTACAGTGCCATTCTAGGAATGATGATTCGCAAGAAAATGGTAGAATATGTCTTGTTTTCAATCTGCTAATGGTGTGCAGCTTCCGACTCCACCATAACACCACAATTAAGGCGTGCAAGGCCTATGCCTTTTTCCTTGACGCGTTGTATGGTTAGCACTACCTCATCAAAAGGACTAAAGTCCTAGTGTTTTGGAGTAAGATAATTACTATCTCTTTCCTCTAGTGTCAACCACTTGGGGTTGGCCTCCCCACAAATCCTTTGATCTAGGGCATTGAGGTAGAGAAATGATCATGGCTGTAGGCGGTCTATGTTCCACTACGCCTACAAGTCCCCAAAATTAATAGTCAGGTCTCATCCGCGCGAAGATGTTTAGCCGACGAACGATCTTTGAATGTGTAGGAAATGACTATTCAACACCAGGCCAAATTGGTCAAAAGTCTCTCATTTAACCAGTTTGACAGCCCAATCATTGAACATCCATCCTATCATTTCCTTCGTCTGTGTTGTCGTGTTCAGTATTCGTCGACGTAGACTTCGATGGTTCACCCGAACAGGACCTTTAGCTTTCAGGGTTAGAAAGCTCAATTGAAGGGATATAGGGCTCGCATGAGTTCTCTTGATTCCTGAAATAACTCCTGATCTCTCAGGGGTATTGGTTTCCTTGTAGTTGCCAGGTGATCAAGGTCGAGCCTCGCAGTCGCATCGGCTCGAAATTACTCAAGATGTCCCGAGAAACGCCCTTACAGACCCTCTGCTTGCTGTAGTAAGTTACAGTCTCCTTTCTCCTTGTGTCCCTCATTTGCTAGTGGTGACTGAGGTTGTCCTTACACTCGTTCCTCTAGTCCTAACCAAAACCCTATGGTGTGCCTCGCTCACCAGTCCCTAGGGGTTTCGGGTTGTCAAAGGATTTGGGATGGGTGAACACATGGTAATGCATATGTTTAAATTATGCATACTATGTTTATGAAGGATGTAGAAGAAGGTACTTGTGTAGGTGCTGTGTTGGCGGTGCCTCGGGCGCGTGGGCGCGGTCAACGACTTGTTGTAGTCATCTGTGGTGATTCACACTCTCTTGGGATACTTCTTAGCTACGTGACCCGGTTCACCACATGTGTAACAACGCTTGACGTTGCTTGGTTGAAGGTGGGTTGTGGTCACACTGGCTGGACGTTGAGTAGTTGGAGTCCTGCAGTTCTGGCTTTCATGGCCCATCATCCCGCATGTCGTACAATGTTTGCACAGTTGGCTTGTGGCATGATGGTGTTTACTGTGGGTACACTTAGGAGAGGTGCCAGTGTACCACTTACGAATTGAGCCCACTGTTGAGTTGCAGTGTTGGGCCCAATGATATGGCTTCCCACAATTAGAGCACAACTTGCACCCTTTGTCGTCAGGGTGGTGATACTGACATTTGGCGCAAAGGGGAAATGCTCCAGCGTAGGATCTGTGAGGTTCGCCTTGGTGGCTGGGACCCGCTTGGTCAGGGTTGTCGGTTCTTCGTCTCTTGGGGAGAGGGCAGCTGGATTCGCCTGTCGATTCCCTTGTAGCGGATTCGGCTTCATTCTTCGGCACGATGGATGTGTCTGCTGGGTATCGAGGTCTGCAATTGATTTGATCCACAACGTCGAGGATGGAAGCGATAAGTTGCTCTGCGATGAGAGTAGCTAGGACGGTGGTGTCCAGGTTGGCGCGTGGTTGTTCCTTTGGAGGCATTTTGATTACCCCCGAAGTGGAAACGATTAGTGCCTGTGATTAAACACAAGTAATATATGAAATTCTTCCTATCCTAATTTCTCTACATGACGTCCTAGGTTATAGTCTAGGCCAAATCGTTTAAGTAAATGACCTAATTCTCTATAACCATGTCTCTGATACCAATCTGTCACACCCCGGGCCGGCGGGCCGGATCGAAGACCCGTTGGGCAAAATAGTCCCGAGGCGTGATTGTAATCGGAGTGATCAGATTGTTACATAGAACATGATAATATGAGAAATACTAAAATACATTAAATGAATAAAATTAAATTACAATTGTTTCATAATTTAATTCTATTACAACTTGATTTGGACATCTGGAATGTGTACCAGATGTCCCACAGGAATGCTTGCACAAATGCAAGCCTTGAATCTTGTATCCAGCATGGCCAAAGAGATTCCATGCAGGAGTTGTAGGTTCCTCTAAGGAATTCTATCTTTCTCTCTCTAAAGTCATCCTGCTTTCACCTGTTCTTCACCTGAGAACATGTAAAATCTGTCAACACTAGGTTGGTGAGTCATATTTATTTTGAAAATGTTAGGTTTTGTAAAAGGTTCGTCAAAAGTCTTTCCATTCACATCGATTTTGAAAGTGATGTGTGAATGGCATTGAAAACACGAATGAACTACATAAGTGCGTCGGTCTGACCATCATTACTGACACCATCCCAAATCACCGAAGGTAGTTTATGTATAGGGCATACGTAGGGTCACGCTTACCGCCAGCCCATTCCTTAACGGAAATCGGACCTTGTCACTTGTGTATCTCCACTCTACTCGACACGACAGATGATTGTAAAATGAATTTGCGAGAAAGAAGCGTATGCTATGTCTTCTGATATAGGAGACAAGATTTGTTTAAAACCAAACAAGTGACGCTCCTTTCTTTTAGTAAAACATTGTTTACTGTGTACTCATTTAAAACTCGTTCAAGACCAAGTCTTGAACATTTATTTTATTTGAAAACTCTTGTTTTTGTTGTGTAGTCTGTCTGTAATATCACCATTGTGATCATTTACCAACCCTAACTGATATGATTGTGTGATTAGTTACCCTGTAACTAATCTGACTTGTTGTTGTACGTGTGCTTAGTGTAACGCACCAGCCTCAGCGCTGGAGGTTTGTTAAACCTATGGTACCATCTACGTTACCTTCGGTTGACCCGCGTCAACTAACGGTAAATGACTCTGATGTGTGTTGTTCGAGAATTCCTTAGTGAATTCCCGATGTGTTGTTGTGTGGACGCATGTCCTAGTGAACTACCCTAGACAGATACCATACAAAAATGTTTTTTGTTTGATAGGGGATTCCCATGAAAATGATGGTATTCGATTGTGCACTACACAATTCCACGACTTGTGTCCGTTCACCTCTTGGTTGGGCACAAAGCCTCGAACTGTTGTGGTCAACGGACATCTCATCGGTGATTTTTGTTTTGAACCCTCGAAACTGGTTTGTTGCTGTTGTTTGATGAAAAGTTAAATGGAGCGATGAACGCTCAGTAAAAGTAATTGAAAAGACACTTATACGTATAACATTCGTATAAGTGGTTGAGGGTTGATCCTTTTATTGAAATCATTTGAAAATAACTCTTACTCGTTGATCACTCGAACAAGAGGTTTCATGTTCTTAGCCCCAAATGATTTGGAAGGAAGAAAATTGAAAATAAGGGGTCTGTGAACTCACCTGAGGTCTTGGGTCGTCGATGCACTCACCCGGTATGTTCTCTTGGTTTGAGTCCTGTGTTAAATATTAGTTAGCTAGGTTTTAGGTGCTTATGTGCTCTGTTTCTTGATGTGATTTTGGAAAATGTGTTTTCATTGGTTTTAGTTTGATTATATTTAAGATCGGGTCTAAGGCTTGGCTCTATCAGTACAAACTGTGTAAGATAGAACTTTCAACACTTAGCCGTTTTGGGCTGTTCTTGGTGCGAACGAGTGGTTCATGCGAATGGCCCTCATTCACACGAACGGAGTGATGTGAATGCATGTTCTCCTTCTTTTCTTCCGTTCGTGCGAATGGGCCTTCGTTCGTATGGTTGTCCCGCACGAATGAACCCAATTAGTTTGTGCAGTGGCTCATTCGTCTGGCAGCTCGTTCGTGTGACTCTTCTTCATGAACGAGGCTTCTTGTTCGCACGAATGAGCCCTTCGTACGGCTCATTCTCCTGCAAGTTTACCAAGAACACCATTTTTGAAATCGGTGGTTGTTTTTTGTGTTTTTATGGTCGAAATTGATGATAAAAAGTTTTGGAGTGTTTTGGTGCTAAGGATCGCTGCTAATACTTACTGTGGAGCTCATATTTGACCGAAATGAGATGAAATGGGTTGAAATCTTGAAATGGAGGTGTTGGGGTTGAAATACACACGATTTGGACGGTGAAATGGTCCGATTTCGTTTGGAAATGGCCAAAAATCGAGAGGGGTGAAAGGGGGTTCGTTTGAGAGAGTTGGGTGAAAATTGGGTTTGAAAAACGTAAGTGTTGCTTTTATAGCTGTGCTGTCACACGAATCAGCCGTTCGTAGGAATGGCTCCAATTCGTACGAACGAACTGTGGCTATACAGCTTCATGAATTAGACCAGCTCGTACGAATGAATGCACATTCGTACGAACGGTTGTGTGTTTTAAAATTTTGATTGTTTATTAAATTGTTTTGGGTGGGTTTTAATTAAAATTCTTATTATTTTACGTCAACGTTAAAGACTCACACTGACATCTGTATGAATCGTCACCCATACAAACGCCGCGTTGTATTTATCTGCTGACATTGTTCGATACTGTAAGGATTTCATTTTGGGTATCCAAATCTAACAACATATCCACAAGGATCGTCACCCATATCGACATCTCGTTGGATCGATACTCCAGATGTTATCCATTGAGGTCTTGTTCATTGTTTTCCCTCACAGGTTGTTTTCTTTTCTTCTGATTCATGTTCATGTGATTAAGTGGATTCATGTTCATTGTTGTCGCATTCCTAAAATCATAATTATCAAGATTGTGCACCGCGAAGGACCGAAGTCAACTCAATCAACTGTGGAATCGCTCCGGAGGACTGTAGTCAACTCAATAAACATCAATTCAATCATCGCGGAGGACCGAAGTCAACTCAAACAACAATGACTCACTCAAAGTATATCATCCCATATTCTCTATTCATCTCAATAATCATCTCTCAATAATAATCCTGGTTCCACACTTGTTATATCAAAATCAGTTTATTTTGGTATACATGTTTCACCCCGAGTCTAAAAGCAAAAGGTTCAAAAAGGGGGTTATGAGAACTCATAGTGATGTCTTATGTTTCAGTATATTGTAGAACACGTGCTCACGTAGGTGGAATCAAAGATGACTCAACAACTTGTGTTAGATTCAATATAGTTTGTAACTTATAAGCATGAGTTATAATTTCATAAGTTAACCTTAAGGTTGGTTAACATTTTATAACTATCTGTTATTTATTTTGATCTAACTCAATTGTGATGTAATGCACTAACACTTAGCCAATATAGGCTAAACATTAGGATATTGTTATATTATCATATTCTTTGTTTACGTGTTTTACACTTAGAATATTGCCCATTACTACTCTTAAAAATGGTTATTATCACTGAATGTTTTAAAATAAGTATTATGTTATCGAAACATAACCCTTTAACGTTTCACCCACAAGTTTAAATGATATATTGTTACTTTAAAAATATTTCATCAACTTTGTAGTAAAGTTGACTAGTTTATTTTATAAGTATCACCTTGTTATCTTGATTAATCATGAATGTGTTGTAAACCTTTGTTATGTTTTAAAACTGTGTATAATTTAGAACAATTGTTTAAAGGTTTGGCCAATGTTAAGATAATTTAACCAGTTGCACCAACACCCCAATTGGTCTTCGATTAACGCCAAGTTACGAGTTTTAAGTTCTTATAACTGAGAAAGGTGATGTTCTGGACTTTAGGTGAGTGTTCTCGAATTTGGATCCCCAAATGGGAGGTTCTAGACTTCTTTGAAAGAGAACCACATGGTTCTCGAATTCTATGTTATGCAATTAAAGGTTCTCTAGTTTTGGATTACCCCAAAATAGAGTTCTCGAATTTTTTGTGAAGTACCACATGGTTCTCGAATTTTTGGGACATCCAAAATAAGGTTCTCGAGTTTGGTTATAGCAAAAGAGAGGTTCTCGAACTTGCAATGTGGTTCTTGAGTGGCTAAAAGAGCAAGGGTTCTCGAGTTGTTCATCTCCTTTCTTTCGTTCTCAGAACTCCCGTAACTTGCAGGTTCCTTCAAAAACCTCATTTTCCACTTTATTCCTACTCAAATGGTTTCCTAAATCTTTATATTTCAAGTTGTTTATACCCAAATGATTCAGAAAACTCATTTAAATGTGAAGAAACTTATGATTTACGTTTAAACTAAAAACCCTAAATAAAATTGAAATAAACTCATAGATTTACCTCAAATCTTGACCTTTAGCTCGAATGGCTTGTACTTTCGTGTTATACGCGAGTGGAGAAACGATTTGGGAACGGAATCAATCCAAATGGTCAAGAATTGAAGAAGTTCAGTTTTTGGATTTTTAGAGAGAGAAAAGTGATGAGAATGCTTTCTTAGAGAGAGAAAAGTGACGAGAATGCTTTCTTAGAGAGAGAAAAGGGTGGGAAAGAATGAAGAAGGAGGGAAAGTTATTCCCTTTTATACCCTGTAACATTCCCACGTGCTCGATTACGTTTATTTACGCTTATAAACTTTATATGTTTGGTTTTTCACGTAATTTATATTTAAATTACGAAACGTTTAGTAAAACGATTTCGTTTAATAAAATATTTTTATTTAAATCGGTTTAAGGTAGTAATTCCTAATAAACGTTTTAACTTCTTTTTGTTAATTTAAATATCGTAAATATTATTTCGGTTATTTCATCGAAACGCGTTACTTAAGTACGAATTAGTAAAGATCGTCACCTTTTCGAATTCAACGTTCGCATCATATTTCGATTCGATTTACGATTTATGGAACATCGTTTCAGTATATTATTCCTAATGATTGTATTCGTGCGAATCGTAACCCACGCGAACACACTATTAGGCTAATATTTCTGAAATAACATTTGCGTTTTATTTATATTCGTGACCTCACAATGGCGTAATTATTTTCCAATATCCTTTTCATCATTTTAATAAAATATATTTTTCAATTATCCATTTCCCAATCCTCAACCTCACTAAATCATATCACTGACACATCCACGATAGACCGAAATAAGTTTATGTATAGGGCATACGTAGGAGTCTGTCGCAACCTATCCAGCCGCCGTCCCACCACCATTTCGATAAACCATGACCATGTGTCCTTGACTATATTTAGTGACCAAACCTCATCTGTTAACCATTCCATACAAAACTAGATCATTTCATGAGTGTTCCACTGCAATAAACACTGTAGTTCAGTCTAGTTGTATTTCAAACTAACTTCCCCATGGTTTATGCTTAATTATCATATGTTCTGATCAATGCATACCATCAATATCATCATCACTCAAATCAATAATCATCAAATTATCGTAATAGGTTCTATCAATACATGTTTATATTGTAAAGACAATACCTGAAAAATAGTGATGTTACACGCGGGTCATCGGGTCGCTGGCCGGGTCTTATGCGTAGCGCGCTGTGCTTGGAAATGGGTTTGGCGCGGGTCGGGGCTGGGTACCGGATACATACACGCGAGTCAAAGCCTTTTAGGGCTTATGTGGCAGCATCAGGTTCCGCCACGTGTCCCTTGAGCTGCACTTTTGCCAGATTTGCACTTTACCCCCCCCCCCCCCGCGCACATGCTGAAATTCAATTTTTAAGCCTCAGAACTTCCTAAAATGCTATTTTTTTAACCCCCGGAGCTTATGAAAATTATATTTTAGCTTCCAAACTTAATAAAATTTATTCCGGGCTTCGGTTTCATCGCAATTACGAACGTTTATTATCGCGAAACCTACAAAAGTAACATAAAAAATAAAAATAAGTAAAAATAATTAAAATCTAATAAAACTAAAAAAACTAATAAAATAATATAAAAGAAATACGAAAAGGATGTGTGAATTACGACACATCAACTGGTCCCTCATCAGGGATTATGAATCGCTTTCCTAGTCATGAGTCTCAACTACCGGTATTCACCCTTATAGTTACTACATGTTCATCTATAACAAACTCAATTCTAACAAGGTTTTAAATCAAAATCTAATAAATAATAGAATCAGAATTAAGTAAATCGTTTGAACTTGTTTAGAAATATAAGGAATGATGTTCAAAATTGAATATTAGGTGACATATTAGAATCATTTAGTTTGTAAGATGTTTGGTATGATATGCTTTGGCTATAAGTGATTGTACTCTCATCAGAAGTCCTCATGAAAGCTAAACAGGTCCCACAGTTGCTCGAGGATTTATACGAATAGCTTTCTTAGACAGGAATTCTAACTAACGGTACTACACTCTTCCAGTTAGTACATATCCACCTCACAAACATAATTCTAATGGGATCTTAAAAATCAATATTGGAATTCCTATTTTGTTTAAAAAATAATATTAGACATTAAGTCTAATGAGTTTTAATTCCTATTGTCTAAAGATTGTTTGCGCGTATGTGAGTTTGAAATAGAGTTTATTTGAAAGCAAATTCTAAGGCATTTACTTATACTAAGTAATTCTAAATATAAGAAGTTATCTTAAATATAAGGCATTCTTAGCTATATGTAAGCAAAAACATTTTATTAACTATGGTTTTTCCTCTATGGTAATTAACAACTAAGTTTTTCCTCTCTGTTAACAAATAAACATAGCATATCACATTATGCATAATTATAACACATAGCACATAAGCATTTAACAAACAATAAGTGTAATGTGAGATAACTCACATTTTGGGTAAGCTTAGTTATAGTCTAGGCCATTATTTTCTAATAACTAAATCCTTGTAACCATGTCTCTAATACCAATGTGTCACACCCCGACCGACAGCGAAATGCGTCGGGGCACGAGTATGAATGCTCAATAGCTCATGGTGCTATTATAACTTTTTAGTTATATTGAATTGGTTTATAAATTTGTAATATTTATTATTATTATAGTTAGAGTTAATTACACGGATGGTCCCTGTGGTTTACCCTGATTGCATTGATGGTCCCTAACTTCGAGAAATTACAACGGTGGCCGAATACTTTGCAAAAACATAACACGGGTGGTCCCTAGATTGGATATCCGTTATATTTTGGGGTTAATTTTTTAAAAATGACCATCATACCCATACTCCTATCCTATTCTCCTTCCAACCAATTCCACCACACCTACTACCAACCATCACCTCCACCTGTAATTGCAACCAACACCGTCACCGCCCTACTGCCACCATCTCCGGTCACTATTACGAAACATGCGTTCTCTTCGTTTTCGAGGCCGTTAGGGGAATCGGTTCTGATGGAACAGGATCAGAACTCGCAGATCGGATCAACGTTGTGTCTATCTGCAGCAATTGAGGCCTCGCCAGATCCAGAACCGGCGCAGTTGCAGAAGGTACTGCCTAGGGTTTTGAAATTAATCAGTTCCAATAGATTCAAAGCGAAACCAACAATGCTTCTGATAACCGACCACCTAAACCAACATCCTGCACACATTTCTTAACCCTCTTTATGATAGACAGAGGCCACAATTAATACAATAAATACTTTCAGCTCAGCAGAAGAAGAAAACATGCTCATATAATACATAGATCAAACACAACAAAATCGAATCAATCAACCAGTAATGTACTGTGAGTATGATATATTCGGAATTTAAGTAACACCCTAACCTGTTTAAATACAACATAACCAAATGTGTGCCGGTAAGCATGAAAACTGAAAACCAAGTCTATAAATAAATTGTTCGCTTTTGAGGTTAACAAGAAAAAATAACAGTTGGTTGATAGTAAAAGTCGTGCTGTATTCACCGATCAAGATTGAATCCATTGGATTTGATTAATTTATTGGTGTATTGATTAATTTCAAAACCTATGGTGGCAATTCTTGATGATTAAAATTTATAGGTGGTGGTCGTAATAAACGGGTGCATTGGTGGTGGCGGTGGTGGCCATAATGTTGACGGTGGATGGTGACCGGAGACGGTGGCGGTCGCAATGGCCGGTGGAGGTGATGGTTGCTTGTAGGTGTGGTGGAATTGGTTGGAAAAGAAATAGAATAGGAGTAAGGGTGGAGGGCGGAGGTGGTGGTGATGGTTGCCAGAGGTTGCATATATGTAAGTGTGTCTATGTGTGTATATGTGTATGTATACATTTCTCTTTTTTTGTCTTTTTAATTACAAGAAGGGCAATTTAGTCATTTTATACACACTTAACGGCAAAATCTAACGGCCTTCTATTCCAGGGACCATCTGTGTTACATTTTTGCAAACTCTTCGGCCACCGATGTAATTTCTGATAGTTAGGGATCACCAGTGCAATCTGAGCATACCACATGGACCATCCGTGTAATTAACTCTTACAACAACAACAACAACAACAACAGCCACCACCACCGCCGCCGCCGCCACCGCCGCCACCGCTGCCACCCCCACTACGACTATGACGACCACCGTTGCCGTGGCTGCCGCTGCTCCTCCTCCTCCTCCTGCTGCTCTTGGTCCTGCTACTGTTAAATATTTAGATCATAACCAACATATACTTATGTATATATATTGGTTTTCATAATATTTTTTTTAATTGTATTGAAAGTTTGATTTATACCTTATAACTATTAACTTTTGAAATCTATTATTTTATAAAATAATTTTTTATAAGGTATTAAGTTATGATTTATATTGTTATTTTTATATTAATTTAATAATTGTTGTAAAATTGTTTGTTAAGTATTTATATGACAACATCCATCCATCTGGTGATTAATTTACACAAATTCATAAAAGAATAAACTATTTTAAATGTGTTCAAATGATGTTAAAAAAATCTATGATTTGCCTTCATCTTGGTGGAGTTTTTTTAGGTTATTGTATTAAGAGTTAGTGAATTATATTTTTTCTCAAATATATATCTATATCTATATATATATATATATATATATATATATATATATATGATTTAGTTCAAATAAGAAACCATCATATTTGTGATAACCTATTAACTCATTTAAGCCAATCAGATTCACCTACATCATAGATTCCTTTTTGATTTAATGAGGGTATTATAGACTTTTTTATTTCTAACCACATCACACTCTTAAAAATCTATCTATTTTCCTTTTTTTAAATTAAAGTTTCCCCTTGATTTTTATATACTTATAACTTTTTTATACTATGTTATTTTTTTATAAAAATTACACCATTAAACTCGTTATATTTTTCTCGTTAATTCCATAATAGTCATGCCAATTTTTTTTGAATTTTTTTCGAGCGCTCGTAATTACACCAACGTAACGAACAATAAATACAATAATTTTCTCTCGTTTTTTCAAAATCTTTCCATCTTTAAAATGTTTTATAAATTATTTTGAGCGTTCGTAATTTTCACTCATTTTTTCGAACGTTTGCAATTACACCAACGTAAAATCTTTCCATCTTGTTACAAATTTCGAACGTTCGTAATTACACCAACGTAACGAACAATAAATACAATAATTTTCTCTCTTTTTTTCAAAATCTTTCCATCTTTGAAATGTTTTACAAATTATTTTGAGCGTTCGTAATTTTCTCTCATTTTTTCGAGCGTTTGCAATTACACCAACGTAAAATCTTTCCATCTTGTTACAAATTATTTTTTATTACAAAAATTAGTTCATTAATATTTTAAAAAATTAAGAACACTTTGAAAAATCCAGCTCCTTACATCAGTGTAATTACGAAAACTTTTTAAAAATTCAGCTCGTTACATTATTGTGATTACATCAGTGTAAAAAAATGCATTTCGTTACGTCAGTGCAAAACGTCGTTGCATCAGTGTAAAACGTCATTGCATCAGTGTAAAACGTCGCAGCATTAACGCAAATTACGAAAATTTAAAAAAATTTAACAAAATTATACTTGAATTAAAGATAAAAAAGTGACAAATTTAATGGTGAAATTTTTATAAAAAAATAATACTGTATATAAAAGTTATGAGTATTTAAAAAATTGGGGGTAAACTTTTTTTTAAAAAAGGAATCAAGTACATCCTACCAATGTCAAATCAGTGTAAAAAATGCATTTCGTTACGTCAGTGTAAAACGTCGCTGCATTAGTGCAAATTACGAAAATTTTAAAAAAATTTGACAAAATTATACTTAAATTAAAGATAAAAAAGTGACAAATTTAATGGTGAAATTTTTATAAAAAAATAATAATGTATATAAAAGTTACGAGTGTTTAAAAAATTGGGAGGTAAACTTTTTTTAAAAAAGGAATCAAGTACACCTCACCAAATGTCAAAAATACCCTTAAACAAATCTCATCTACATATTTTTTCCAGATTTAATATGGACCACTCATTTTAAAACACACTATTTCAAGATTCAATCAAATGTAGTTAAATGGTTACCACACTTGGAGTGGTTACCAATGGAACATTTCCCTATATATATATATATATATATATATATATATATATATATATATATTTCAATTAAAAACTATTTTACTTGAGAACTAAATGAACAATTTCTAGCCATAAGCCCTACTTTAAAGGAAAATTATTTTTATACCCTTTAAATTATGTGTCTATAAATATGGTTCTTTTAATTCTTTACAACTTGTTGGTTCTTAATAGAATGAATCACTATATGTATGTATTATATATATGTATGTATACATTAGAAAATTCTTGGTTATTGATTAGGATATTAGAACTATGGGTTTGTAACTTAATGGTTACCCTCTTGAGTCTTGACTTTCATATGAGTGGTCTTGAGTTCTACTTGAGACATATTTGCGGAGGTAAGGTCAACGGGTTTAACTTGGTGTGGGGTCCCTCCCAAGGTAAGCTTGGGCGTATGTCCCAGATTATCAAATCTTAGAAAACGGTTGAAATCTCATCTTGGTGTTGTCGTTCCAAGCCATTAATTTTTTTAGGATATTATGATTTATGTGGGTATTTATTACAACCGATTGAAAACTGTTTGATTTGAATTTTTCCCTGTGATATGACATAAGCATCTTGGCTAATTACTTATTTTTCACTTGATGTTAGGGGCTTTTTACATTAACGATAACGATGCTTATTATAAGCACAAGTCATAGTGAAATTACTCATTTATTCCTTTTTTTTTCCCACCTTCCATTGTTAAAATTAGTTTTGTAACACCCCGACCGATGGCGGAAACATCGGGGTGACACGAAGTGTAGATTGTTCATAGCTTAGGGTATAAAGATGTAAATAAATCATTTAATGCAATTAATTTAAGCATTCAATACATAGTTAAACAAATTCAAACCTAACTATTACATCATTCAATTTCAAATTCAAATTCAAATACATAATTCAAATCAACAAAAACTAAATCCAAGCTCATGTGATTGCTAGTTTCCATTTCCTCCTGAAACATGTTAAAATCAAATGTCAACTCAAAGAGTTGGTGAGTTTCATAGGTTTAGTCATATAAATAAAATAGTTTTTAATAATAGATAAGTTGAACACATGTGTAACATAAGCCAAAAGCACAAAGCTTTAAGTGAAACTAAGGCAGATCAAATAGTTAAGTTTGACCAATAGGTAACAATCACCACAAGTTTTCCTTTAAAGGGGAAAACCCAAAATGGGTGGGTGGTCAATCCAATGGCACCATTATTGCTTCCAAATAGTTAAGTTATGATCAATGCAAGTTCAACAAACAAGTTCACTACAACTAAGGCCAATAGCTAAGTTCACATGGTTTAAAGATAAGTTAAGTTCATAACATGTTCCACCTCTAAAACATAAAACAAGTAAAATAGAGGCTATGAATACTCACCTTAGTATGTGAGCTAGCTTTTGCAATGTCTTGTCAAATATAGTTCAAATATGTCCAACACAAATTCAATGTTCACCTAAATAGTTCAATAGGCATATGTTTAACAAAACTATGTCATTCTATGGATCTAAGTTCTAAAAGGATTAACGGGTTCGATTTATTTTGAATAAACACAATTAGGTTTATTATGAAAATAATAAAATATCTAAATTTCAAATGTCGACTTTAAAGTATTTATTTACAAATTTAAATATTGATTTAAAACAATTTATTTTTGATAATTCTTGTATAAACATATTTAAGTATTATGTTTATAACATTTAAAATAAATAAAAATAGGTTTATAAGTATTACTAAATAAATAATTAAATAAATAAATGAAATAAAGAATTGTTATTAAATAAATAATTAGATAAATATCTAAATATATGAGATAAATAGTTGTAAATAAGTAAATAGATAGATAACTAAATAAATGAGATAAATAGTTGTAGAACAATAATTAAATAAATAGATAAATAATTAAATAAATGAGATAAATATTTGTAATTAAATAAATAAGTAGCTAAATAAATGAGTAAATATATAAATGAATAAATAAATTAATAGATAAATGATTTAAGAAATTATAAGTTTATAAAATTGTTTATTTAGAAAAATAAGTAATTACATATTAATTTATTTTAAATGATTAAAATAAATAACTAAGTAAATAAATGATTGATAATAAAAGTTACAATTAAAATTCTAAGTATATAACATTTTATTATTTATTTCAGATTATATTTTATTTATAAAAATATTTTCTGAATAATTAAAGTATTTAAAATAGGTTTATTATAAAAAAAAATGACAAAACCGGTTTATTTTTACCCGGATGGGATTCGAACCCGCGACCACAGCCCCAAACCCACATGTGTTTAACCGGTTAGTCTAGACTGAAGTCTGCGAAATAATCGGTTCTGAATTGTTATTAACATAGCGCGAGTTTGAATTCCCAAATCAGAACTCTAAACAAACGAAACCCTAATCCTTTTTCCTTCGAATTCGATCTGTTATGAACCCGATTGATGTCAACATCATGGGGTTATTGTTTAGAGGTTAAAGACGAGTGAGATGGTGTAAGAAACACCTACCTGAATGTTCGATTTGATGATGTTCGACCTTAGACCGAGTGGCGCACAAAAACGAGTCTTCAAGATCTTGATTCGCCTTTGTTTTGAATTGAGGATGTGTTTTGTGTTTGCAGACAGTTTCGACAGAAGCAAAGGAAATGTTTTGGTCGAGTTAATTGGGATTTTATACTCGGTTTCATTGATTTTGAATTATGGATCGTATCTCGTATTTTTGGAAGTTGATTTTGCGTTTAATGGTCGTTAATAAACATTTAAATCGATTGTAAACGATTACGCGTTAATATCCTTGCCTAATTTGATGTTGCTTGGTTGTAATCGAGCTGTAATCGCGTGTATGTTGAAAACGGGTCGAACGAGAAGGTTTGGGTCGTGGGTCGGTTGGGACGGGTAAGGGAGAAAAAGAGGTTTGGGGTTTTGACAGAATTTGCCCTCCCATGTTTTCTTTTAAAATAGAACTTTCATATTTGACACTTTTAACCTAAAACTTTTACAAATCATTGTTTTACATGTTTAAAATCCATAATCAATATAAATTGATTATATCTTCATAAAAACATTATTTTATTGTTAAAAATTTAAAAACATATTAATTGTTATTATTTATTTAATTATGAAATAATGTTTATAAACATTTATAAGTAAAAGAAAAATTTATTTGTTTATTTTATAAAATCGTAAATAATTTCTAAACTTTATAATAAATACAATTAATAAAAAATAATAAAATTCTCATTGACGTCATAATCGTTTTATTACATTTAAATGATTATTACAAAATTCGTAAATGTTACAGTCTCCCCTACTTTTAGAAATTTCGTCCCGAAATTAAGAAGAAACTGTGGAAAACAAATGAGGGTACTTGGCTTTCATTTTGTCTTCGCGTTCCCAAGTGAACTCTCGACCATGCTTTGACTCCCAACGGACATGAACAATAGGAATTCTGCTTCGTCTGAATTGCTTGACGTGTCGGTCTATGATCTCTACCGGCTTCTCAATAATACGCATCGAAGCATCAATGTGAATATCATCAAGAGGCACTTGTAAATTCTCATCGGACAAACACTTCTTCAGGTTCGACACGTGAAAGGTCGGATGAATGTTACTAAGTTCAGAAGGTAGATCAAGTTTGTAGGCCACTTTCCCAATTCTTTCAAGAACCTTAAAAGGACCAACGTAACGAGGTGCAAGTTTACCTTTCTTCCCAAATCGAATTACTCCTTTCCAAGGTGAAACTTTTAGAAGTACCATGTCACCAACTTGAAATTCCAAAGGCTTACGACGTTTATCAGCATAGCTCTTTTGTCGGCTTCGAGCCGCTAATAAGTTGTCGCGGATCTGATGAATCTTGTCGGTCGCTTCTTGAACCAGTTCAGGACCGGTGATTTGAACTTCTCCAATCTCAGTCCAAGAAATAGGCGATCGACACTTACGACCGTATAGAGCTTCGAAAGGCGCCATGCCGATACTCGCGTGATAACTGTTGTTATACGAGAACTCGACTAGCGGTAGATGATTATCCCAATTGCCACCAAAGTCAATGACACATGCTCTAAGCATGTCTTCAAGAGTTTGAATCATGCGCTCGGTTTGACCATCCGTTTGAGGATGATAGGCCGTGCTAAGATCCAAACGAGTACCGAATGATTCGTGAAGCGATTCCCAAAAACGAGCCGTGAAACGAGCATCGCGATCAGAGATGATGCTAAGAGGTATACCATGTCGGCTTACTATTTCGTTAACGTAGATGCGAGCTAACTTTCGCACGGGATAGTTCTCGCGAATCGGCAAGAAATGAGCTGATTTTGTCAAACGGTCAACGATTACCCATATACTATCATGACCATTAAGTGTTCTCGGGAGTTTAGTGATGAAGTCCATAGAAATGTTTTCCCATTTCCACATAGGAATTTCGGGTTGAACAAGCAAACCCGAAGGTCGTTGGTGCTCGGCCTTGACCTTAGAACAGGTCAAACACTTTGCTACATACTCGGCAATGTCTTTCTTCATGCCGGGCCACCAATAATGGACTCGAATATCTTGATACATTTTATCCGCACCGGGATGAATGGAATAACGAGTCTTGTGTGACTCATTCATAATAGTGAGTCGAAGATCATTGCGATTTGGAATCCAAATACGGTTCAAGAAATAAAGCAAACCATCAGACTTGGTTTCTAATTTACGTTCAGCACCACATGACATTTCATCATACAAATTGCCTAGGTTCAAAGATGTTTGTTGAGCTACAAAGATGTCGTTATGAAGATTGGTTTGGATTCGAATGCTATGAAGTTGGACATGACTTTTACGACTGAGTGCATCGGCTACAACATTTGCTTTGCCGGGATGATAACGAATCTCACAATCGTAATCGTTTAGGAGCTCAACCCAACGTCGTTGCCTCATGTTGAGTTCCTTTTGGTTTAGAATATGTTGAAGGCTTTTATGATCAGTGAAAACCACACATTTGGTGCCATAGAGATAGTGCCTCCAAATCTTTAAGGCAAAAACGACCGCACCAAGTTCAAGGTCATGAGTGGTATAATTCTTTTCGTGAACCTTCAATTGTCTTGATGCGTAGGCAATGACTTTCCCACGTTGCATTAGAACACAACCAAGCCCTTGATTCGACGCGTCACAATAGACCACAAAATCATCATTACCATCTGGAAGAGTTAAGATAGGTGCATCACAAAGCTTTTGCTTTAACAATTGAAAAGCTTCATCTTGCTTTGGCCCCCATTCATAAGGTTTATCCTTATGAGTCAAAGCAGTGAGAGGAACGGCGATCTTAGAGAAATTTGAAATGAACCGTCGATAGTAACCGGCAAGTCCAAGAAATGAACGGATTTCAGTTGGAGTCTTTGGTGTACTCCAATTTTTAACAGCTTCAATCTTCGCGGGGTCCACGTGGACACCTTTTTCATTGACAATGTGTCCTAAGAATTGAACTTCCTTAAGCCAAAATTCACATTTAGAGAATTTGGCATACAGTTGTTCTTTTCTTAAGAGCTCCAAAACCAACTTAAGGTGTTTTTCATGGTCCGCTTTGCTCTTGGAATAGATCAAAATATCATCTATGAATACGATCACGAACTTGTCCAAGTATGGTTTACACACTCGGTTCATAAGATCCATGAAGACCGCAGGTGCATTGGTTAGTCCAAATGGCATAACCAAAAATTCATAGTGACCATAACGAGTTCGAAAGGCGGTTTTAGGAATGTCATCCTCATGTATACGCAACTGATGATAACCAGAACGAAGGTCGATCTTAGAAAACCAAACCGAACCTTGAAGTTGATCAAAGAGGTCATCGATACGAGGCAAAGGGTATCGATTCTTGATGGTGAGTTTATTAAGTTCGCGATAATCAATGCACATACGGAATGACCCGTCCTTCTTTTTAACGAAAAGAACCGGCGCACCCCAAGGTGAATGACTTGGACGAATAAACCCTTTATCAGAAAGTTCCTGAAGTTGACTTGCTAGTTCTTGCATCTCAGAGGGTGCAAGGCGATAAGGGGATTTAGCCACAGGATTTGCACCGGGCATTAGATCAATACGAAATTCAACTTGTCGCGTTGGTGGAACTCCCGGGAGATCATCGGGAAATACATCCGAATAGTCACGTATGATAGGAATATCCTTAACAGTTTTGCCCGTTTCTTTCTTGTCCACAATATGGGCTAGAAAGGCCACGTATTTCTTACGCAGATATTTTTGGGCCTTTGTGCAAGACATGAGTTTAAGACCCTTACTAGACGTCTCTCCAAAGATTCTTAGAGTCTCGCCCGAGGGTAGGGGAATTCGAATAAGCTTCTCAAAACATACTATCTCGGCTCTATGAGTGGCTAACCAATCCATTCCAATAATAACATCAAAGCTTCCAAGGTTCATTGGGATAAGATCAATTGGGAAAACGTGATCCAAAAGGTTCACAGTACATCCAATTATAATAGAGTTAATATCGATCGAGTTACCATCGGCCACTTCCACATTAAATGGTTTATCTAGTCTAGTTCTTATGCTACCAAGTAAAGGTTCAAATTCATGTGACACAAAACTCCTATCAGCACCAGAATCAAATAACACAGAAGCATAACAATTATTGATCAGAAACGTACCATTAACCACATCTTGATTGGCTTGGGCCGCTTGGGCATTAAGTTGAAAAGTTCTAGCACGGGCCACCCTTTGATTGTTGCCCACAAGTTTCGGGCAAGTGTTTTTGAGATGGTTAGGGTCACCACATTCATAGCAAGCCCTTTGGTTGGCAATGGCAGGGACCGCGGGTGTCACACCCCGAGCCGGCGGGGTAGGATCGAAGTCCCCGTCGGGCGGAAGGTTCCCGGGGCGCGATATCGGGAGTGATAATCGAAGTGATCAGATTTGTCTACATTGCACATGATATAAATGAGAATGCTAAGTATAATAGAATTACAAAGTTAAATTACAGCAGTAACGTTTATAATTTAACAATGTAAATCTATTGTAAAACATCAATAAATGACTATCTTGTATTTACACAAGATATACAAAATAATTTATATCATGATGTCTTCAAAAGTATGCAGGTCCAAAATACTAGTCTTCTATCTGAAGTCCTAGTCCAAAAGAAATGACTTCCTAATTGACCTGTTCGTCACCAGAGAAGTCATGCAAAAATAAAGGTCAACACATGGTTGGTGAGTTCATATAGTTTAATATTTGAAAATGATTTGAAAACCTTCTTTGGTAAAAACCCTAACCTCATTAACACCACATGTAATATCCACATCGGTATGCTTATATATAGGGCATATGTAAGGGACAAGCCCTAGCCAACATCCCACCACATACTAATATGCATATGACACTGCTGTTAATGACAATTAAGCATTTTTACCCTTAACACAATCCCATAAGTTCTTCTGCTTGTTGTCCCTGTCATTACAATCATTTGAAATCCTTGTTGATTTCACAAGTTCATCACACAATATGATCAACTACACAATTGTATAAACAGTCATAAATGCTTAATTAAACAAGTAAATAAACATTTAATAAAATCTAAGTCCTTATGATTGGGGCCTTTGGTCATACTCGAGTAGACTAGTCTGTCAATCTAGGTACTTAGTAGTTAGGGAATTCTGTAAATATCATCAAACATAAGACCTACAAGTCAATCAGTCTAGCTAGGACTTCTTGAAATATAGGATTTCTGAATTCAATGTGTTGGCAAATGTTATCTCTGATATTTCCCATACTATCCCTTAAAAATGATTTAATGATCGTCTGATTTTGTCACAAGATGTACTTGATGTGTTGATCATAGAATACAAGATTCATTGATCGGTTGTACACTTGATTCATTGTTCAACAAACACTTGGTTTGTAGAACATTGATTGTTGTCTTTGCAAAGATGGTTCTGTTGATGTCTTGATGTCCCACACTTGTTTTGTCAAAATGCTTGATTTGATCCCTTGAATTCACCCACTTGTTTTGTCAAAATGTTGTTTTGATCCCTTGAATTCACCCACTTGATTTGTCAAAATGTTTGTTTTGATCCCTTGAATTCACCCACTTGATTTGTCAAAATGTTTGTTTTGATTTGTTTGAAATGTTTTGACTTATTGAAAAGTTTAGTTTAACTTGATTATTCACTTAATATATAAGTAAATCAGTTAATAAACCTGCATAAAATCTTCCTAGACATGGTCTAGGATAACATTTATATATATGTAAAACATATAAATTTAAAAGCATTAAAGTAAACAATTTAAGTAAACAGTTTACGCATGCTTCTCAGCCCCGCGTTTTAAAACAAAAATGTTAGAAAAGGGGCAATGAACTCACCTGTGTTGCTATGTAATTTGATCTAACACAAAATGCGCGCTCCTGTATGTAAGCTAAGTTTCTTTGGTTCCTGAGTTATTTTATAAGAATTCAAATATAATAAGTACGCGTAGTAGTCGTTGTGCCTAAGGTTTGAGTCTTGTTGTGTGTGCAACTAAGTGTCTTAGTGCTAATTGTATCTATGATCTAATCTATCTTAATTACCCTTCTTATGATCCCACTTCCCATGGTCAGTTATAATATCTTACTTTTATATTTTAGAAAATTTCAGCAGAGTTTCCTTTGTTTTTAGAACAAATCCAGACAATTATGTTGTCTCTTTATGATCAAATCCCAACAATTTAAATCACAATAAGTCTTTAAACCAAACATTACACTTAACTTTTATAACTAAATAACTTAAAAGAAATCAATATCATATATTATTCATATTTCAATTTAAACAAAACTTTAGAATTTATTAAACCAACTTTTATAAATCTATAATGCTTTTATTTTATCAAAATATCATTACATGATTTACGTCATCATTTAATACATGATGGGCTTCACTAAGCCCCATTGGGCCCACTTAGGCCCAATTGAACTTCTTTGATTTCTATTTGGTTTCTAGACTTGAACCTTTGATTCTCGTGATCCCATGAGAATGTTATTTGGTTATGAATCCATCTTATGTCCGGTAACAACTCACGTGGAGTTATTATTGTATGTTAATTATTGTTTTGTTATGGGTATCCCTAACCCATGCACCCACAAAATGTTTATGCATGCATGTAACTTATGGAACCCAATCCTTGTTAGATACTTAGGTGAATGGCCAACAACTCATTTCTTAGTTTACTAACACTAGTTTTTGTTGATCCTAGATCCATATTAATCCAATTAAACCACCTTTAGGTTCGGGATGGTATCTAGGGCAGCGAACCTATGGTCATAATTCTAAGGTTCGGCTGTTCAAAGTTAGGTTCGTGTAGGGTTTGCTGCTACAAGGTTCGCCCAACACCTTGGTTCGTGGTCATCAGGGTTCGTGTGCAAGGCGTAGATTCGGCTGATGTAGGGTTCGGCTTTAACATAAAGGTTCGTTTGCCCATGGTTCGTCACCCTATGGTTCGGTTAGCAAGTAAAGGTTCGCCATGCATGCAGGTTCGTCTTCTAGGGTTCGTCCAAGGAGGGTTCGTGGGTAATAGGTTCGGCGATCAGTTGGGGGCAGGGTTCGTTGCAGAAAGGAGCAGGGTTCGTTGCAGGCTACACAGGGTTCGGCTCCCAGAAGGTTGCAGGGTTCGGCTGCATTGTGGGTTCGCGTAGGGTTCGGCCAGCGAACCTGCATCACCAACCAGCTCCTTAGCCCCACGAACCTGTAACTTCTTCCCTTCTCTAGTTCCAATCTGTTACAACTCGATTTCTGGAACATCCTAGGTGCTAAATATGATTTATTCCAAGGTTATCTAGTGCCCAAACTCGATTATAATCGCGAAACCTCAAGATTCGTGAAAACCCTATAAAACCGAATTTAAAAATGGTTATTTACCTTAGATCTTGTGGATAGAACCTCGAAATGCTTGTACTTCTGGAATCTACACAATGAGAGGATCGTAGTGGCACAGAAATGACTTGAATCCGACTTGAATCGAGTGAGATCTTCTAGAGAGAAGTTGGAGAAACGGTTTCTAGAGAGAGAAAGTTGGTGGACGAAAATGAGGTGAAGTGTGGGTCTTGGTGGTGGTGGTTGGAGTCTTAATGACTCATTAAATGTTTAGGAAAAACACCCGGTTGTTCGGTCTCGTTCGGTTTCGCGTAACGTGTCGGTTTCGCGTGGTTTTCGCGGTAAAACGATACGATTATAAAATAGAATTTATTTAATTATTCCAGGTTGTGATTCCTAATAAATTTACTAATATCTTCTCACTTATCTAAAATTTAAAATATTAATAACTGTTTAAATCGAAATGTACGGTCGTCGCGCGTATTCGTTCGGATCGTCACCCGTACGAACACGACGATAACTATACGTTTCAATCTTGTTTTCTAATTATAGAATATCATTCAGAACGTTAAACTTCCAGATATATTCGTACAGATCGTCACCTATACGAATAACCCGTAAATTTAGCATTCACATAACGATATTCATGTGTTTTGTTCTGTAAGGCCTCACATACGTTTATACATAATAAATCCTAAGCAAATAATCACATAATGGTTCTGTGTTGCCAGATAATTATCCGACTCAAGAACCGTTGTTCTGAACTTGTTTCTGTTAAATGTGTCTGAAACTGTTCTATGACAACTCACCATGATAATGATAAATGATATGAATATGAAAATTACTGAAATGTGTATGATTCATACCTGTTTTACTGTTCCTGTACTGTAGAGATCACTGTTCCGGTTGCGGTTCCGGCACTGATGTTACAGTCTCCCCTTGTTAGAGAAATTTCGTCCCGAAATTTAAGTGTTGTTATCGGGTACAGCTTCCTCTTCAAACAGTTGAGGATACTTTAACTTCATGTGATCTTCACGTTCCCAAGTGAACTCGGGCCCGCGTTTTGAATTCCATCGAACCTTTACAATAGGAATACGGCTTCGCCTCAGTTGTTTAACCTTGCAATCCATAATCTCTAAAGGTTCTTCAATGAAATGTAACTGTTCATCGACTTGAATCTCTTCGATTGGAATGACGAGAGACTCGTCAGCAAGGCATTTCTTTAAGTTTGAGACGTGAAACACATCATGCACACCACTGAGTTCATCTGGTAACCTCAGTCGATAGGCTACAGGACCTATACGTTCGATGATCTCGAACGGTCCCACGTATCGTGGTGCTAATTTGCCTTTCTTTCCAAAGCGTACAACGCCTTTCCATGGGGATACCTTCAACATTACACGATCTCCCACTTGGAATTCCAACGGCTTGCGCCGTTTGTCGGCGTAGTTCTTTTGTCTGCTCCTTGTTGCTTGTAGTCTTCTTTGAATCTGAGCTATCTTGTCAGTGGTTTCTTGGATAAGTTCTGGTCCAGTTATTCGGTTGTCTCCAATTTCAGTCCAACAAATCGGTGATCGACATTTCCGGCCATAAAGAGCCTCGAATGGTGCACATCCGATACTGCTGTGGTAACTGTTATTGTAGGAGAACTCGATCAGTGGCAAATGGGAATCCCAATTCCCACCGAAGTCTAGAACACAGGTTCTCAACATGTCCTCCAGGGTTTGAATAGTACGTTCGCTTTGGCCATCCGTTTGTGGGTGGTAAGCTGTACTCAGATTCAACTGTGTCCCTAGAGATTTCTGTAATGATTGCCAGAACCTTGATGTGAATCTGCTATCTCGATCAGAAATAATAGACAATGGCACACCGTGGCGTACCACTATCTCGTTGATGTATAATCTTGCCAGTTTATCCATGGTGAAGTTCTCACGCATGGGCAAGAAATGAGCAGATTTGGTTAGACGATCAATGATCACCCAGATTGTATCATGACCGCTGGAAGTGCGGGGTAGCTTGGTAATGAAATCCATAGCTATTTGTTCCCACTTCCAGAGCGGAATCTCAGGCTGTTCCAATAGACCAGACGGTCTCTGGTGTTCCGCCTTTACCTTCGCACACGTAAGACACTGTCCGACATACTCGGCTATGTCTTTCTTCATTCCCGGCCACCAATAAAATCCACGCAAGTCTTGGTACATCTTATCAGCGCCTGGATGAACAGAGTATTTGGTCTTGTGTGCTTCATCGAAGATAAGTTTTCTCAATTCATCTACCGCAGGAATCCATACTCGATCCTTATAGTAGATGATTCCATCAGGCTTCGTGTCAAACTGTTTCTCCGCTCCGCAATCAAGTTCCTTCTTCAAATTGCCTCGGTCAAGTGCTTCTTGTTGTGCTTGGATAATCTTGTCACTTAAACTGGTCTGCACGGTTATCCCCATCGCCCTAACACGTAGGGGTTTGACCCGTTCTTTCCGGCTCAAGGCATCGGCTACAACGTTCGCCTTTCCCGGATGGTATTTGATCACACAATCATAATCATTCAGAAGTTCAACCCAACGGCGCTGTCGCATGTTGAGCTCCTTCTGATCAAAGATGTGCTGCAGACTTTTGTGATCAGTGAATATGGTACACTTGGTGCCATATAAGTAATGTCTCCAAATTTTCAAGGCGAAGATTACTGCTCCTAGTTCAAGATCATGAGTAGTGTAATTCCTCTCATGAATCTTTAACTGTCTTGATGCATAGGCTATGACTTTATCCCGTTGCATTAACACACAACCGAGTCCCTGATGGGAAGCATCACAGTATACTACAAAGTCATCACAGCCCTCTGGGAGAGATAGAATTGGAGCATCACATAGTTTCTGTTTCAATGTCTGAAAAGCATCTTCCTGTTTCTGCTCCCAGACAAACGGTTCGCTTTTCTGGGTTAGCTTAGTGAGAGGCAAAGCTATCTTAGAAAAGTTTGAGATAAACCTTCTATAATAACCCGCCAATCCCAGAAAAGACCGTATCTCCGTCGGTGTCTTTGGGGTGTCCCAATTCGTTATCGCTTCGATCTTGGCGGGGTCTACATGAATTCCCTCGCTGTTGACCACATGACCCAGGAATTGAACTTCTCTTAGCCAGAATTCGCATTTGGAGAATTTGGCATAGAGTTTCTTTTCCTTCAGCAGCTCCAAGATCTTTCTAAGGTGTTGCTCATGTTCTGTTTTGGTCTTGGAATAAATCAGTATGTCATCAATGAAAACGATGACAAACTGATCCAAGTACGGCTTGCACACTCGGTTCATGAGATCCATGAAAACCGCTGGTGCATTTGTCAATCCGAAAGGCATCACCATAAATTCATAATGCCCATACCTTGTTCGGAAGGCCGTTTTCGGTATGTCTTCATCTTGAACTCTCAACTGATGATATCCGGATCGCAAGTCAATCTTGGAGAAATATTGAGCTCCTTGCAGTTGGTCAAACAAATCATCAATCCTCGGTAATGGATACCGATTCTTGATGGTTAGTTTGTTCAGTTCACGGTAATCTATGCACATTCTGAACGATCCGTCTTTCTTTTTCACGAACAAGACCGGAGCTCCCCAAGGTGAGTAGCTCGGTCTGATGAAACCCTTGTCAAGTAGCTCCTGTAACTGATTAGACAATTCCTGCATCTCTGAAGGTGCTAACCTGTAAGGAGATTTAGCAACAGGAGTTTCTCCAGGAATTAAGTCAATATGAAACTCTACTGGTCGCACAGGTGGCAAACCAGGTAGGTCTTCGGGGAATACTTCAGGATATTCTTTTACTACTGGTACATCTTGAATCTTCTTCTTGTCTTTCTCCTTTTTCACCACATGAGCCAGGAATGCTATGCACCGCTTCTGTAGACACTTACGCGCCTTTATGCAAGAAATGATTTTGACACTTCGCTTTGCTTGATCCCCTTTAACTTCCAATACACGATCACTCGGCAATGGAATTCGAAGCAGCTTCTCAGAATAGATGACTTCCACTCGGTTAGATGAGAGCCAATCCATTCCAACAATGATGTCAAAACTACCCAGCTCCATCGGTATCAAATCGATGGTAAATGTAAAATCATTTAGTGTCAATGGGCAGTCCTTATAAACTGTACTAACTGTGATCTGTTTCCCGTTAGCTACTTCTATAATGTAAGGGGAGTCTAACTGTTCCTCTATGGAATCTAGTTGGCATGCAAAGTCGGTAGAGATAAAACTCTGATCCGCACCAGTATCAAATAAGACAGATGCATACAAGTCATGTAAGAGAAACGTACCAGTGACCACATTTGGGTCCTGGCGTGCAGCTGGTGCTCCGATAGCAAAGGCTCGTCCACGGGGTGCTTGAACTGCTGGTTGAATCTTCTTTGGGCAGTTCTTCGCAAAGTGGCCTTGTTCGCCACAATTATAGCATCCACCATTGTTCTGATTTGCTGGTGGAGGAAGAGCCAAAGCAGCATTGTTGACTGCTTGGTTAGGTGTCATCCTACAGTATTGGACCCAATGGCCCTTTCTTCCACATCCCGTGCAATGTTTACACGGAGCGTCAGCAGGGTGATGATACTGACACTTGACACACAGAGGATATGTGCCAGTGTAGGGTTTGCGGTTGGGGTTTTGTGGTGTTACTGCTATTTGTTGAAGAGGTGTGGCCACCGCGTAGTTCTTGATAGTCTTTTGTTTCTTCTTCTGATGTTGCTGATGATGAGGTTTCTTTGAGGACTCTTCCTTGCGTTTGCCAGTGTCAGTCTCTTTCTTTAAAACTCCAGAGGCAACCATCAAATCAGTGAGTTTGCCAGACAATCTCACTGCTGATTCAACAGTAGTAGGGTTGGCTGAAACAACCATACCCTGAATACAGGCGGGAAGTCCACCCACATATCGGTCTATCCTTTTCTCCAAAGTTGGTACCATGTCTGGCACCAAAGCAACTAACTCGTGGTAACGAGTAGTGTAACCCATGTGATCAGCCCCCTTCATCACATGGTTAGATAATTCGACCTCCAGTTTCTGCAGCTCATTCTTAGGGCAGAATTCCGTTCGCAGCAGTGTCTTGAAGTCTTCCCATGGCATGCCCATAGCTTCTTCTCTTCCTCGGGCGTTGATCTGACCGTTCCACCAGGTCAGTGCCCTCTTGTTGAATGTTCCAGATGAGTAGCGGACTTTGTGGTGTTCGGGGCAGCTACAGAGATCCAAGGTTGTCTCGATCTTCTCAATCCATTGGATTAATCCAACGGCGCCTTCAGACCCACTGAAACTGGGTGGCTTACATCCTACGAAGGACTTGTAGGAGTAGTGAGATGAATCTCCAGTGTTTCCACTGGCTTCCCCTGATGTGTTGCCAGTATTGAGGATCTCATTACGAAGACGAAGGAACATCTCCGGTATAGCTTCTTTCATCTGATTCGTCATCTGGCTACTCAGTAACGTCACCAGAGCGATAGTAGCAGGATCCATGGTCGGTACTGTGCCCGAACCAGATGCTTGAGTAATCAATGGAGGAGGGGGAGGAGGAGGTGGAGGAGGTGGTGGTGGAGAGTCATTCGGAGACGGTGTGGAGGAGTGTGGAGCCAAGTCTTGTGGTGGTAGCTGTATCAAGGGAGGTTGTCTTCGTGGAGGCATTCTGATCATAACCAATAAAGTCATCGGTTAGTGCAATGATCGAATACAGAAGACAATATGCAAATAAGTCTTAAGTCCTATGTTCTCTATATGCAGGGTCCCTAGGTTATAGTCTAGGCCAAACCATTTAAATAAGTGACCTATATTTCTCTATAACCATGGCTCTGATACCAATCTGTCACACCCCGAGCCGGCGGGGTAGGATCGAAGTCCCCGTCGGGCGGAAGGTTCCCGGGGCGCGATATCGGGAGTGATAATCGAAGTGATCAGATTTGTCTACATTGCACATGATATAAATGAGAATGCTAAGTATAATAGAATTACAAAGTTAAATTACAGCAGTAACGTTTATAATTTAACAATGTAAATCTATTGTAAAACATCAATAAATGACTATCTTGTATTTACACAAGATATACAAAATAATTTATATCATGATGTCTTCAAAAGTATGCAGGTCCAAAATACTAGTCTTCTATCTGAAGTCCTAGTCCAAAAGAAATGACTTCCTAATTGACCTGTTCGTCACCTGAGAAGTCATGCAAAAATAAAGGTCAACACATGGTTGGTGAGTTCATATAGTTTAATATTTGAAAATGATTTGAAAACCTTCTTTGGTAAAAACCCTAACCTCATTAACACCACATGTAATATCCACATCGGTATGCTTATATATAGGGCATATGTAAGGGACAAGCCCTAGCCAACATCCCACCACATACTAATATGCATATGACACTGCTGTTAATGACAATTAAGCATTTTTACCCTTAACACAATCCCATAAGTTCTTCTGCTTGTTGTCCCTGTCATTACAATCATTTGAAATCCTTGTTGATTTCACAAGTTCATCACACAATATGATCAACTACACAATTGTATAAACAGTCATAAATGCTTAATTAAACAAGTAAATAAACATTTAATAAAATCTAAGTCCTTATGATTGGGGCCTTTGGTCATACTCGAGTAGACTAGTCTGTCAATCTAGGTACTTAGTAGTTAGGGAATTCTGTAAATATCATCAAACATAAGACCTACAAGTCAATCAGTCTAGCTAGGACTTCTTGAAATATAGGATTTCTGAATTCAATGTGTTGGCAAATGTTATCTCTGATATTTCCCATACTATCCCTTAAAAATGATTTAATGATCGTCTGATTTTGTCACAAGATGTACTTGATGTGTTGATCATAGAATACAAGATTCATTGATCGGTTGTACACTTGATTCATTGTTCAACAAACACTTGGTTTGTAGAACATTGATTGTTGTCTTTACAAAGATGGTTCTGTTGATGTCTTGATGTCCCACACTTGTTTTGTCAAAATGCTTGATTTGATCCCTTGAATTCACCCACTTGTTTTGTCAAAATGTTGTTTTGATCCCTTGAATTCACCCACTTGATTTGTCAAAATGTTTGTTTTGATCCCTTGAATTCACCCACTTGATTTGTCAAAATGTTTGTTTTGATTTGTTTGAAATGTTTTGACTTATTGAAAAGTTTAGTTTAACTTGATTATTCACTTAATATATAAGTAAATCAGTTAATAAACCTGCATAAAATCTTCCTAGACATGGTCTAGGATAACATTTATATATATGTAAAACATATAAATTTAAAAGCATTAAAGTAAACAATTTAAGTAAACAGTTTACGCATGCTTCTCAGCCCCGCGTTTTAAAACAAAAATGTTAGAAAAGGGGCAATGAACTCACCTGTGTTGCTATGTAATTTGATCTAACACAAAATGCGCGCTCCTGTATGTAAGCTAAGTTTCTTTGGTTCCTGAGTTATTTTATAAGAATTCAAATATAATAAGTACGCGTAGTAGTCGTTGTGCCTAAGGTTTGAGTCTTGTTGTGTGTGCAACTAAGTGTCTTAGTGCTAATTGTATCTATGATCTAATCTATCTTAATTACCCTTCTTATGATCCCACTTCCCATGGTCAGTTATAATATCTTACTTTTATATTTTAGAAAATTTCAGCAGAGTTTCCTTTGTTTTTAGAACAAATCCAGACAATTATGTTGTCTCTTTATGATCAAATCCCAACAATTTAAATCACAATAAGTCTTTAAACCAAACATTACACTTAACTTTTATAACTAAATAACTTAAAAGAAATCAATATCATATATTATTCATATTTCAATTTAAACAAAACTTTAGAATTTATTAAACCAACTTTTATAAATCTATAATGCTTTTATTTTATCAAAATATCATTACATGATTTACGTCATCATTTAATACATGATGGGCTTCACTAAGCCCCATTGGGCCCACTTAGGCCCAATTGAACTTCTTTGATTTCTATTTGGTTTCTAGACTTGAACCTTTGATTCTCGTGATCCCATGAGAATGTTATTTGGTTATGAATCCATCTTATGTCCGGTAACAACTCACGTGGAGTTATTATTGTATGTTAATTATTGTTTTGTTATGGGTATCCCTAACCCATGCACCCACAAAATGTTTATGCATGCATGTAACTTATGGAACCCAATCCTTGTTAGATACTTAGGTGAATGGCCAACAACTCATTTCTTAGTTTACTAACACTAGTTTTTGTTGATCCTAGATCCATATTAATCCAATTAAACCACCTTTAGGTTCGGGATGGTATCTAGGGCAGCGAACCTATGGTCATAATTCTAAGGTTCGGCTGTTCAAAGTTAGGTTCGTGTAGGGTTTGCTGCTACAAGGTTCGCCCAACACCTTGGTTCGTGGTCATCAGGGTTCGTGTGCAAGGCGTAGATTCGGCTGATGTAGGGTTCGGCTTTAACATAAAGGTTCGTTTGCCCATGGTTCGTCACCCTATGGTTCGGTTAGCAAGTAAAGGTTCGCCATGCATGCAGGTTCGTCTTCTAGGGTTCGTCCAAGGAGGGTTCGTGGGTAATAGGTTCGGCGATCAGTTGGGGGCAGGGTTCGTTGCAGAAAGGAGCAGGGTTCGTTGCAGGCTACACAGGGTTCGGCTCCCAGAAGGTTGCAGGGTTCGGCTGCATTGTGGGTTCGCGTAGGGTTCGGCCAGCGAACCTGCATCACCAACCAGCTCCTTAGCCCCACGAACCTGTAACTTCTTCCCTTCTCTAGTTCCAATCTGTTACAACTCGATTTCTGGAACATCCTAGGTGCTAAATATGATTTATTCCAAGGTTATCTAGTGCCCAAACTCGATTATAATCGCGAAACCTCAAGATTCGTGAAAACCCTATAAAACCGAATTTAAAAATGGTTATTTACCTTAGATCTTGTGGATAGAACCTCGAAATGCTTGTACTTCTGGAATCTACACAATGAGAGGATCGTAGTGGCACAGAAATGACTTGAATCCGACTTGAATCGAGTGAGATCTTCTAGAGAGAAGTTGGAGAAACGGTTTCTAGAGAGAGAAAGTTGGTGGACGAAAATGAGGTGAAGTGTGGGTCTTGGTGGTGGTGGTTGGAGTCTTAATGACTCATTAAATGTTTAGGAAAAACACCCGGTTGTTCGGTCTCGTTCGGTTTCGCGTAACGTGTCGGTTTCGCGTGGTTTTCGCGGTAAAACGATACGATTATAAAATAGAATTTATTTAATTATTCCAGGTTGTGATTCCTAATAAATTTACTAATATCTTCTCACTTATCTAAAATTTAAAATATTAATAACTGTTTAAATCGAAATGTACGGTCGTCGCGCGTATTCGTTCGGATCGTCACCCGTACGAACACGACGATAACTATACGTTTCAATCTTGTTTTCTAATTATAGAATATCATTCAGAACGTTAAACTTCCAGATATATTCGTACAGATCGTCACCTATACGAATAACCCGTAAATTTAGCATTCACATAACGATATTCATGTGTTTTGTTCTGTAAGGCCTCACATACGTTTATACATAATAAATCCTAAGCAAATAATCACATAATGGTTCTGTGTTGCCAGATAATTATCCGACTCAAGAACCGTTGTTCTGAACTTGTTTCTGTTAAATGTGTCTGAAACTGTTCTATGACAACTCACCATGATAATGATAAATGATATGAATATGAAAATTACTGAAATGTGTATGATTCATACCTGTTTTACTGTTCCTGTACTGTAGAGATCACTGTTCCGGTTGCGGTTCCGGCACTGATGTTACAGCGGGTGCAGCGGGTTGGTTGTTCATTGGTTGCCTTTGTTGGGCTTGTTGTACTAAAAGTCCACTTCGACAGGTGTTAGCAAAATGGCCATATCTACCACAAACCGTGCATATACGACATTGTCGGTTAGGTGGGTGATGCAACCTACAAGTGTTGCATAAAGGTTGAACTCCCACATATGCTTTGTTGGTTGGTGGGGCTTGATGGTTAACAGGGAGAGCAGGTATTGCAGGGGTTACCATGGCAAAGTTCTTAGCCTTTCGCTTTCTAGGATTGAACTTTGAAGTGTTTGAGGGTTCAGCTTTGACCTCCTTTGAGAGTTCATTAGTAGTTGGCTTGGATTCAACCTTCTTGGCACCTTTTCTTGTCAAAGTGCCATCCTTAACATGATTATCAGTTAAGGTTGCAGAAAGTCTGATTGCCTCTTCAAGAGTGTTAGGGTTGCTACCATAGACAGTATCTTGAATTTGCATAGGAAGGCCACCAATGTACTTTTCAATGGCCCGAGACAAAGGAGTGACCAAGTGTGGCACTAGTAGACTAAGTTCATGATAGCGGGTCGTATAAGCAAGGTTCTCCCCACTGTCTTGCTTGAGATCCCAAAACTCAGCTTCAAGCTTCCTCATTTCGTTGCGAGGACAGAATTCATTAGTCATAAGTTGCTTGACCTCTGTCCAAGTCAAAGCAAGTGCAGCATCCGAACCCCTAGTTCGTTTCTCACCATTCCACCAAGTCAGTGCCCTTTTTTGAAAGACACTAGTGGCATATCGAACCTTAAGGTTCTCAGGACAGTCCGAATGGATAAAGGTGCTCTCAATACTTTCGAACCATTGAAGGAGTCCAGTTGCTCCTTCAGTGCCAACAAACTTAGTGGGGTTACATGAATTGAAATGCTTGAAAGTGCAAGTTGGATTTGCACCCCCACCATTACCATTGTTTTGAACTGGGTTCACATTAGCAGCTTGATTGAGTTGGGTCACCAAAGTGGGTAACACAACAGCCACTTGTTGCGAAATGATCTGGGCCAACTCTTGGATAGTAGGGTTCGGATTGTTGGTGTTATTTGTGTTGGTGTTGGTGTCATTGGTGTTGTTGGTGTTTCTGCGAGTACGACGAACATGCATGATTCTACAAGAGTTCAATTGAAGCGAGTTAGAATTTATATAACTCAAAGAGTTCAAATAAGAAATAGATAGTTCAAATGAAAGTTCAATCACAAAGCAATATTTGGATTGCATTCCTGAAGGAATACTTTTGACAGATCAAAGTGTTTAAGTTCATCTTAACTTTCAGAAAGACATACTTTAGCCTATAGGTTCATACTCACTCCAAGGGTTCCCAGGAAAGCATAACAGGTCCATCGGTTGATTTGGATTTATACGAAATGCTTTCCTAGACAGAACTCCCCAAAGTACAGGTATTCCCCCTTCCAGATTGTATGTGTTTCCTAATCATTAGAATGAACCTAAAGACTATTGACGGGATTCAAGAATAGACTTAGAAGTCTAAGATCATTCCTCGTAATGACGATCCTCGTTCAAGTCGTAAGAAAGGGGTCGAGAAGTTTTGAACCTTAAAGTCTAGTGTGTGCATACTAAGGTATCCTAAACTAGGTTCAAATATTTGACCTATCAAACAAGTAGTCACATAAGCAAGTATGACCTATCATGGCATATAAGGGCTCAAATAACAGTTCATGGCCTAGTATGGCAACTAGAGAGTCCAAATAACAGTTCATGACCTATGAGTTCAAACTAAGGCATCCTATGGTTATAGTCTAGGTTATCTAGTTCAAATAACCTAATTCTCTATAACCCAGGCTCTGATACCAATCTGTAACACCCCGACCGATGGCGGAAACATCGGGGTGACACGAAGTGTAGATTGTTCATAGCTTAGGGTATAAAGATGTAAATAAATCATTTAATGCAATTAATTTAAGCATTCAATACATAGTTAAACAAATTCAAACCTAACTATTACATCATTCAATTTCAAATTCAAATTCAAATACATAATTCAAATCAACAAAAACTAAATCCAAGCTCATGTGATTGCTAGTTTCCATTTCCTCCTGAAACATGTTAAAATCAAATGTCAACTCAAAGAGTTGGTGAGTTTCATAGGTTTAGTCATATAAATAAAATAGTTTTTAATAATAGATAAGTTGAACACATGTGTAACATAAGCCAAAAGCACAAAGCTTTAAGTGAAACTAAGGCAGATCAAATAGTTAAGTTTGACCAATAGGTAACAATCACCACAAGTTTTCCTTTAAAGGGGAAAACCCAAAATGGGTGGGTGGTCAATCCAATGGCACCATTATTGCTTCCAAATA
Source organism: Mikania micrantha (assembly GCA_009363875.1). Classification (NCBI taxonomy): domain Eukaryota; kingdom Viridiplantae; phylum Streptophyta; class Magnoliopsida; order Asterales; family Asteraceae; genus Mikania; species Mikania micrantha. Next base: position 48,629,873 of record CM018682.1, on the reverse strand, counting down.
GTTAAGTTATGATCAATGCAAGTTCAACAAACAAGTTCACTACAACTAAGGCCAATAGCTAAGTTCACATGGTTTAAAGATAAGTTAAGTTCATAACATGTTCCACCTCTAAAACATAAAACAAGTAAAATAGAGGCTATGAATACTCACCTTAGTATGTGAGCTAGCTTTTGCAATGTCTTGTCAAATATAGTTCAAATATGTCCAACACAAATTCAATGTTCACCTAAATAGTTCAATAGGCATATGTTTAACAAAACTATGTCATTCTATGGATCTAAGTTCTAAAAGGATTAACGGGTTCGATTTATTTTGAATAAACACAATTAGGTTTATTATGAAAATAATAAAATATCTAAATTTCAAATGTCGACTTTAAAGTATTTATTTACAAATTTAAATATTGATTTAAAACAATTTATTTTTGATAATTCTTGTATAAACATATTTAAGTATTATGTTTATAACATTTAAAATAAATAAAAATAGGTTTATAAGTATTACTAAATAAATAATTAAATAAATAAATGAAATAAAGAATTGTTATTAAATAAATAATTAGATAAATATCTAAATATATGAGATAAATAGTTGTAAATAAGTAAATAGATAGATAACTAAATAAATGAGATAAATAGTTGTAGAACAATAATTAAATAAATAGATAAATAATTAAATAAATGAGATAAATATTTGTAATTAAATAAATAAGTAGCTAAATAAATGAGTAAATATATAAATGAATAAATAAATTAATAGATAAATGATTTAAGAAATTATAAGTTTATAAAATTGTTTATTTAGAAAAATAAGTAATTACATATTAATTTATTTTAAATGATTAAAATAAATAACTAAGTAAATAAATGATTGATAATAAAAGTTACAATTAAAATTCTAAGTATATAACATTTTATTATTTATTTCAGATTATATTTTATTTATAAAAATATTTTCTGAATAATTAAAGTATTTAAAATAGGTTTATTATAAAAAAAAATGACAAAACCGGTTTATTTTTACCCGGATGGGATTCGAACCCGCGACCACAGCCCCAAACCCACATGTGTTTAACCGGTTAGTCTAGACTGAAGTCTGCGAAATAATCGGTTCTGAATTGTTCTTAACATAGCGCGAGTTTGAATTCCCAAATCAGAACTCTAAACAAACGAAACCCTAATCCTTTTTCCTTCGAATTCGATCTGTTATGAACCCGATTGATGTCAACATCATGGGGTTATTGTTTAGAGGTTAAAGACGAGTGAGATGGTGTAAGAAACACCTACCTGAATGTTCGATTTGATGATGTTCGACCTTAGACCGAGTGGCGCACAAAAACGAGTCTTCAAGATCTTGATTCGCCTTTGTTTTGAATTGAGGATGTGTTTTGTGTTTGCAGACAGTTTCGACAGAAGCAAAGGAAATGTTTTGGTCGAGTTAATTGGGATTTTATACTCGGTTTCATTGATTTTGAATTATGGATCGTATCTCGTATTTTTGGAAGTTGATTTTGCGTTTAATGGTCGTTAATAAACATTTAAATCGATTGTAAACGATTACGCGTTAATATCCTTGCCTAATTTGATGTTGCTTGGTTGTAATCGAGCTGTAATCGCGTGTATGTTGAAAACGGGTCGAACGAGAAGGTTTGGGTCGTGGGTCGGTTGGGACGGGTAAGGGAGAAAAAGAGGTTTGGGGTTTTGACAGAATTTGCCCTCCCATGTTTTCTTTTAAAATAGAACTTTCATATTTGACACTTTTAACCTAAAACTTTTACAAATCATTGTTTTTACATGTTTAAAATCCATAATCAATATAAATTGATTATATCTTCATAAAAACATTATTTTATTGTTAAAAATTTAAAAACATATTAATTGTTATTATTTATTTAATTATGAAATAATGTTTATAAACATTTATAAGTAAAAGAAAATTTTATTTGTTTATTTTATAAAATCGTAAATAATTTCTAAACTTTATAATAAATACAATTAATAAAAAATAATAAAATTCTCATTGACGTCATAATCGTTTTATTACATTTAAATGATTATTACAAAATTCGTAAATGTTACAAGTTTATACCCTTTTAATGGTATAATCTCATCTCATCGTAATGTTGAATGGTATTTTAACAAAAAAAAAATTAGTTTAATTAATTAAAGTACAACTTGTATGGTGGGGGAATATTAAAAAAAAACGTTAGAGCAAGTAAAATCGATATCATACAAATTAATAATATTAGAAATTGTCATGTAATCATTGGAAAATTGATGTTACCCCATAACAGTTTGAAAACCGTCAAAACCGTCAATATAATATGATAGTAGAGATTGATCCTAACATCGCTTATGAAAACCAACGTTCAAATCTATATAATGTAATATGTTCAAGATGCAAAAGTGAAAAGTTTTATTTACTGTCTTTGATGATGCCGTCTCCGTCTAGGGATGACAAAAAAACTACACCTAACGGGTTTACCCGAAACCCGCAACATATAGGACGGGCATTCCCGAACTCTATGGGTATTAATTGGGCGGGGTATGAAATTAATTTTTAAAACTTATGTGGGTATTGGACAGATGTAGGATTTGTTCATACGTCCGTTTACCCAACCCGATTATATATACCCTTTTACACTTCCTGCTTACCCGCCATGTGTACCCTATTATAAATACCTATTCACCCAATAAGTATACCCGATACCTGACGGGTAAATACTCAATAAGTTTAGGGTCGAGTATGAGACAAACTTTTATAAATGGGTACGGGGATTAGATTATTCAAACCCGTCACAAACCCGACCCGTGACGTCCCTATCTCTGTCCTTGTCCTTGTCGTCATCTTTTTATAAGAGCAGCATCATCATTAGCCGAGAACCAGCTCTAAAGAATTTTAGAACTTTGGTTGTTGATGCCCAGGTCACCTAACCCAACTAGATTTGATCCGGATCAATTTTTGTATGTATACATAAGTAGCATTAGAAACTCATGTATTATATTGGTTGAATATATATATATAACATGTTATAATATATTGGTTCAAATGCTAACCCTCATTTATGGCACTAACCCATTAACTCTCTTTACCCAATCAGAATTAAACACATGGCATTTTCTTTTATTATTAGATAAGGGTAATTTAGTAATTTGCTATATTAAATACTTTACCCCCTCTTTTTTTATACATCCATAACTTTTTTATACTATAATATTTTTTTATAAAAATTGCACCATTTTACTCGTCTTATTTTTCTCTTTAATTCCGTTATAGTCTTGACTAGGTTTTTTTTATTTTTTTTCGGATGTTCGTATTTACACCAATGTAACAAGTATAAAAATAACAAATTATTTGGAACGAGTTGTAACGAATTTGGGTTTACATTGTTGTACAATAAATAAGGTTTACGTTTAAGAGTGTAAACGAGCCAAGCCGATCCCGAGCTAGTTAATTACGTTATATTCTTTACTAGGTTTTTTTATTTTTTCCGGATGCTCCAAAATTCGTTATATCTACAAGATTGTAAATACATTTTAATACTATAAAAAAATTATATCTACTAGATTGTAAATACATTTTAATACTTTAAAAAAATAGTATAACATTTTGTTGATAAAAACCAAAATTCGTTATATCTAGTATATTGTAAATACGTTTTAATATTTTAAAAAAATTATATCTACAAGATTGTAAAGACATTTTAATACTTTTAAAAAAAATAATATAACATTTTGTTGATAAAAACAAAAATTCGTTATATATACAAGATTGTAATACGTTTTAATACTTTAAAAAAATTATATCTACAAGATTGTAAATACATTTTAATACTTTAAAAAAATAGTATAACATTTTGTTGATAGAAACCAAAATTCGTTACATCTACTAGATTGTAAATACGTTTTAATACTTTAAAAAAATTATATCTACAAGATTGCAAAGACATTTTAATACTTTAAAAAAAAATAATACAACATTTTGTTGATAAAACCAAAATCGTTATATATACAAGATTGTAAATACGTTTTAATACTTTAAAAAAATTATATCTACAAGATTGTAAATATATTTTAATACTTTAAAAAAATACTATAACATTTTGTTGATAAAAAACAAAATTCGTTATATCTACAAGATTATAAATACATTTTAATACTTTAAAAAAATACTATAACATTTTGTTGATAAAAACCAAAATTCGTTATATCTACTATGTGTAATACGTTTTAATACTTTAAAAAAATATTATAACATTTTGTTGATAAAAACCAAAATTCGTTATATCTACAAGATTGTAAATACATTTTCATACTTTAAAAATTATATTTACAAGACTGTAAATACATTTTAGTACTTTAAAAACCAAAATTCGTTACAAAATCAAGAATATAACGTAATTAACGAGAATCCGGAAAAAATAAAAAACGTAGTCATGAATATAACGTAATTAACGAGCTCAGGATTGGCATGGCTCGTTTACACTCTTAAACTTAACCCCTATTTATTATACAACAATGTAAACCCAAATTTGTTACAACTCGTTACAAATAATTTGTTAGTTTTATACTTGTTACATTGGTGTAAACACGAACATCCGAAAAAAATAAAAAAAAAATAGTCAAGACTATAACGGAATTAAAGAGAAAAAAAGACGAATAAAATGGTGCAATTTTTTTAAAAAAATATTATAGTATAAAAAAGTTATGGATGTATAAAAAAAGATGAGGTAAAGTATTTAATACAACAAATTACATTAATACCCTTATTCCATTTTCTTTCTAATCAATTACATTATTATATTACAGTTTAATATGAACCATTAGATTGGAATCTTGTAATTTGATCATTCAATATGGTAAGGTTAATGGGTTATTACTCTATCCTAAGGTTAGCATTTGATCAATTCCCTATAAATTTATATGTTATTGGTGAAATAAAAAATATGAATATCTAAAAATTATAAAACAAATAATAATAATAATAATAATAATAATAATAATAATAATAATAATAATAATAATAATAATATTCAACAATTATAAAATTATATTTCAAGATAACATATAATTTAAATTTTAATATACTTTATCAAGTTTTGGTAAATTAGTAAATTATTATAATAAGAATTTTATATTTTTAATATTTAATTATTAAAAATTGTTTAGATTTTATTAGGAGAGAGACTGAAACATAAATTCCAGATTTCATCATGATATAACAGGTATCTTCTAAATATACTATTTTATTAAATTCGATAGATAAGTAATAAAAACCAACCCTAGTGAGTTGTTGGGTTCGAAGATTCAATAAAGAGGCATTCCGTTTAGCTTGTATGCCATTCAAAAATTGTACTATATGAAAAAAGACATCCCGCCACTACCGACTCACACACCGCGCGTGAGAGCGTGTGGCCGTGGGACCGCCTCTGGTTTGTTTTCCATTGTGCTCAGTCTTTGATTCCAATCACCCTTGTGTAGTCAATTTTAGGTTCTGGTCCCTTCGAGTCTGTCCCTCTATTCTACACTATGGCCTTGTTAGTATCTGGTTATCTTAATTGGTTTTCTTAGTTTTCTCTAAATGGTGGTTTTTTTTGGGAACCCTCCCATATATATATATATATATATGTATGTATATAGGGAATGATCAATTGTTAACCCTTTTTTATTGCGATAACTGAATAACTACATCTTATTATTGTGGTGCTCACATTAAATTATTTAAAGGTGTAGGTTTTTTTTAATTAATGTAATTAAAGTCGTCCCATTTACATTAATTAAAAAAGAAGAAGAAACCTACACCTTTAGATTTACTTTAATGTGGGTCCCAAAGTAATAAGATGTAGTTATTCGGTTACCGTAATAAGGAAAGGTTAACAATTGAACCTTTCCATATATATATATATATATATATACTATTTAATATAAATACTCCCAACTCTAAACAATTCACAAAATATGTTAAAAAAAACAATTCAATTCAAAATTTTGGAAAATAAGGATGTGATTAGTGGCTTCCATTCACGTGAAATTTTTCCAGATGTTAAAAAAATAAAACAACACATATGTATACTAAGGGTATGTGCTGCGATCAAAAGAAAAAAAAAAGAAACAGGAAGTGGGAGAATCAGTCGAAGGAAGGGAGAAGAAACGAACAAGAAATATGTGATTTTGAGCATTTATCACGAGTCTAGATTGTAAACCACCCGAGGTAATCACGTTTTCTTACCCTTGAATCACCATAGAAGGATGTGATGTGGGTTATGACTAGGATTCTAGAAACGTGAAATTGTGTTGAGTTTTGAGTAGTTATGAAATCCTAAATTCGTGTATAGTTGTTTTGACATGTTTTATACATTTATTTTTGTATGAATCATGGGAACCCAAGTTAAGGTTCATAAGAGTAGATGAGAAAGATGACTCATTTAGGTGATTGTTGTTGTATAAATATGAAAAATGTATAGAAATAAAATCGAGGTGTTGTACTATTAACAGTTGTTTAAAACTCATATGAAGAGATTACTATGAGTTTAACCTAAATGGGTTAAATGAGTTAAATTGATCAAATTAGTATAAAGATTATCCTAGAACGATTGAAACTTGAATGTTGGGTGAAAGGTGATAAGTATGAGAAATTATACATAGTATAATAAATATGTTAAACAAATTCAAACGGGTCGAGTGTGTATAGTATGTTAAAAATATATACACGTATATGTGGTGTGTATATATTCATGCAAATGTTTATATAAACATTTCGAACATAAGGTTGAACGAATATACAAATATATTGACACGTATTAAGTTTAACAGGAAAACAAGATTTCAATCGAAAGGATAATCAAGCAGGATCATCTTTAGATAGAGGTAAGTAATCTAACCAGATTACTATATGAGAAATGATGTAAACATGATTCGATGCAGAGTCATGTGTTTTATGGTAGGTTAGGGTTGCTATGGTGGTTTTACTAATAATGGTTGAACATACTTAATGTATGGATATAGTAGAATACATGTGGGTTGTATATATGGTGGATTCATAGTATGTTATAAAAGATATGGTGGTTAAATAGTGGATACACCTCTATTATGGTGGTGGGAGTTTATTTTCCTTATAGTGGCAAAATGAATGGTTTATACTTTCATTTTAGTGGAAAAATGTAAGATTTATATCTTACTTATGGTGGTAGTAATCCTATTATATGGTGATTAGGTAAGAGACGATTTATCTTATTATATGGTGGATGGTGGATAATAGACTCTGACTAATGTCAGTGTAAATAAAATGGTGGCAAGTATTAATTAAAGTGGGTGGTGATAACTATTATTTTGTACAAATATGGTGGCATTGATTACTTAGCGTTTTGCTAATTTAAAATGTTGGGTGTAATTGTAGGTAAAGCCCAATGCAATAAGGACCGGAACAAGTCTCGGATCGGTTATCTAATATGTCACATGACCCATGACTAAATGTTTTTGGTGAAACTTGAATGTTATAATAAGTATGGTATTGTTTTGGGTTTCTGTGGATAAATAAGTTATAACGAGTCGGAGGTTTCTATAGTGTTGTTGTCAAATAGTACCAGTTACTATGACATAAATTAGTATGGAGGTAATAGTTTGTTGTCGTGGTGTAAATTGTTGGTTTTGAACAGGTTTATTTCGTAAGGAAATAGATGTTTTAAAATGGGTCATGTCGAAATTTTGAAAAAAATCTGGGACCATATTTCCGCACGTATTTTAATTAAGTAATTTAAAAATTTGGGTATTACAATTATCTAAAATGAATATAAACACAATAAATGAAGAAGAATATTCAGATAATTATCCTGAAATAGAAGATCAATTTAATAGCACCTTAAATAAATTAAGATGAAATAATACATGTACTCCAAGACCATAAACAAGGAATTGGTATTCTAGACCAACATCTCCAGATCTACAATATAAAGAAAGATCTAATTTATCCTTTTCAAGATATGATGGACATTCTTTATATTAATGGAATATAGGACCATCAGAATCTCAAATTTTAAATCACTTACAAGAAATGACTATGGCAACAAATGTTTATAAGTCTGTAGGTAATACAGAACCTCAAATTCTTAATATGATCATTGCTGGTTTTACTGGCATTCTTAGAGGATGGTGGGATCATTATACTACAGAAGAAGATAGACAAACAATTATTAATGCAAAAAAGACTATAATAAAATTTGAAAATAACATACAAATTCCAACACAAGAATCAGATATTATCAATACTTTAATATATGCTATAATAAATACTTTTATAAGAAATCCCTCAGATTATCAAGAAAGAAATTCATTAATATTATTAAATTTAACATCTAGAAAACTACAAGATTTCAGATGGTATAAATATGTATTTATATCTAAATTTATGACAAGAGAAGATTGTAGAGAAGCCTATTGGAAAGAAAGGTTTATTGCAGGATTATCAAAATTATTTGCTGAAAAAATAAGAGAAAAAATTAAGAAAGAATATAGTAATAATATACCATATAAAGAATTAACGTATGGACAAATTATAAATTATATAAATTAAGAAGGATTAATAATATGTAATGATTTGAAATTAAAACAAAAAATGAAAAAGGATGGGATTCAAGGTAGAAATGAATTAGGAAATTTTTGTTAACAATATGGATTTGAAAATATTTAATTACCAGAAAAACCAAAAAGAAAATATAATTTTACAAAAAGAAAATTTAATATGAAATTATATAATAAAAATAAGGAAGATAAACCAAAATTTAATAAAGCAAAAAATAAGAAAAAACAACATTCATATAAAAAAACAAGGTATTATTATTTGTTATACATGTGGAAGACAAGGTCATAAATCAAAAAATTGTTATACTAAGAAAAAGATTAATGAACTAAATATCTCAGAAGAATTAAAAGAACAAATTAATAAGATATTAATTAATAATTGTCATACCCCGAGCCGGCAGGCTAGATCGACTTTTCCGTCGGGCGAAAAGGTCTCGGGGCGCGATATCGGGTGATGATCGGAATGATCAGATTGTATACATAGCGTCAACATTTGAGAATAACTAAAGCACAATAATAATAAACTAGGATTACAAAGTTAAATTACAATTGTACATGTTTCATAATTTAACTAAGTAAACCTATCAAAAGAATCATAAGTTTACTATCTTGTAATTGCACAAGATATCAAAAATGATTCATAAGAAACAACAAAATATGCGCTTACAAAAGATACTAGGTCCTCTATCTAGGCATCCTAGTATGCATCCTTAACCTTAACTTAATCATGTATGTCACCTGAGAAAACACATAAGAAAACAAAGTCAACACATGGTTGGTGAAGTTCATTATAGTTAATAATTGAAAATGAGATTTGACAAAACCTGACCGAACGACAACCTTAACCTCATCAACAACCACCTATCCTATCCAGCTAAGTATGCTTATGTATAGGGCATACGTAGGGTCAAGCTTACTGCCAGCCCAGCCACCAGCCCACCACATACAGAACTACATAGTATATTGTTCTTGATGATAATTAAGCGTTTCATTCCATACACTGAAATCACAACCTTGAACAATATGAAAAATGAAAACATTTGAACAATCCGAAAATGACAACCTTAACCTCACTAACAGCCACCTATGCTATCCAGCCAAATATGCTTATATATAGGGCATACGTAGGGTCAAGCATACCACCAGCCCATCCTCCAGCCCACCACATACTGGACTGCATAAACATATTGTTGTCAATGATAATTAAGCGTTTCACCCGCTACTAAATTCACCAGACAAACCTACCAGCGCGACAACCCTAACATCACTAATGACACCTATCCTATCCGGCCAGATATGCTTATGTATAACGCATACGTAGGGTCAAGCTTACCGCCAGCCCACCACATACCGAGCCATATATGATATTGTTATTAGCGATAATTAAGCATTTCACACCCTACCAACACCCCAATTGTTAGAGTTTGAAAATAGTTTTGAGTTCGCATCTGAGGACAACTAGATACACACGGTATTCAGTATCAATCCACAGAAGCAACTTGGGTGTAACGGTCTGCATCGGTGCGTAGTTAGAGGATATCCATTAGTAGACACAAGGTCTGCTGATAGTATCATAATCATCCTAGACATCATTACAAAACATGGATGGACAATGAGGAACACAGAATGGCAAGTACAAGTGGGCCAATCAGGCTGTCCTACAAGGTCCTGACAACGAAGAACACTGAAAGGCAAGTATGAGAGGGCCAATCAGTCTGTCCTACTAGGTCCTGACAACGAAGAACACTGAATGGCAAGTATGAGCGGGCTAATCAGTCTATCTTACGAAGTCCTTATGCTTATTATTCAGACTTATGATCTTCCGATACCATGTGCACATGTACATGTTTACCCACCAAAATCCCTTTGTTAACATGTTTAAGTTTTAGAGCTTATTGAGTACTGAGTATAAGTATTGAATATGAACATTGAATGCAAGTATTGAATACTGAATAAAAGTATTGAGCAATGAGTACAAGTATTTAGCATACCGTGTAAGTATTGAACATTGACTAAAGGTATTGAGTATAAGTTCTGAGTAATAGTTTTAAGTGTAAGTTTTGAATAATTGGTTTGAATGTAAGAAAGTAAGTGTTTGAGAAAGTATATAATCATGATAGTTTATAGATGAAATCGTAATGATTCAAGCATAAACATAACGAGTAAACAATTTAACAGTTAACAATTAACCATGGGTTGATTTATTATGATCGAAATACTATGAGTATTTATAGTTGATGTATATAGGGTTTTGGTCTCAGTGTGCAACTAAGTGTCCTATAGACTTCCTAATGTGTTACTAAAATTCTTATAAGTATTCTATGCCACAACCCTCTATGAACCCTTATCCCTAGACTAATTATCACTAAACATTATTTACAAAAGATTTATAAAATAAAAGTCATAATCCTTTAATAATTCATCATTTATAAAATATTAAATTACAACAGTTTAAATTTATAAAATCCTTTGAATTACCTTAAAATATTTTAATAAACTAAGTTATGATAATTTATATTTTATTTCTTAAAATTATACGTTATTTTATGAAAACGTAAGTTAAACTTGTTAGAACTTGGATTAACCGAACTAGGTTAAACACCAAATCCTTGAATAGTTCTTTGTTAACATCGATCTTGTTCGTTCTTGAGTCGGTTACTAACTAAAATTATTCATTTTGAATATCCTTATTTTGTTAACCGTTAGAGGAATTTACTAAGTGGTGGGTGTTGATAACATGATATCAAACAACCCATACTTAGTTGTTTCTTTGAATTTCCATTGATTTCATTATAGTTCTTTTGTAATCCATTTGCTATTTGAAAAATCTTTAATCTTAGTATGTAACTCAAAAAATAATTTTAGTTTATTAACCTAAAAAGTTGCTAAGCTAGTACCCATGAACTTTAGGTTTTTGATTAACACTTGTTTAACCACCTAAGACCATTGCCGATGCTACCATCGAGACTAATCTTTTAAATGGTGGTTTTGATTAAACAAACTTAAGTGTGGTAATACCATTTGATTATTCAAACAGGTGTAAACATGTTTAAATGGTTTTAGAACAACTTTGGTGTTACAACCTTTAAGATCAATGAGCACAAAACCGATTTACATTGCACTAAAACCCTCATGTTATCTTACTCGATCTTACCATGTTCTAACAGCTCTCCCATGTTCATCTTTGATTGTTATGATTTCAGGTTTAACTCCCTTGGATTAAACCAAAGTAACAATATCGATAGTGCTAACCTAGTATCGGTGGCCATTACGTGCTTAATATCGATGAAAAGTCCAGCTGCTTTGTATCGACGCAGCAGGTTCGACGGGTTTGTGTTCAGGAGCCTTTAACCATCGATATTGACTGTTGGTTTGGTGAATTTGATTTGGATCGTATCAAGAAGCTCTATGAACAATTAAACACATGCGGAATCTATGTTTAATCTATAAGAATCAAAGAAGCACAAGTATTTCTATAAACATCTTCATTCAATTAATCAATAACAATTGATTACAGCTCACACACAGAGAAAACACACACAGGTTTCTGAAGTTCTCCAAAGTTTTCCCAGAAGTTATGAGAAAATCAGACAAACCTTCTATTTATACAAACACACTGTCAGCCGAACCTATTCCTAGCCGAACCCTTAGGATCGCCAGCCGAACCTTGAGGTTCACTGGGCGAACCTAGGTTGCCAAACCTAATAGGTTCGCCGAACCTTTCCAAGGTTATAGGTTCGCCAAACCTATCAAAGTGATAGGTTCGCCGAACCTGCCTAGGTTCGTGGGCCAGACGAACCTATGCAAAACCTTTACAAAACTTTCTATAATTTACATTTTGAATAGCAACCTATTACAAATATGTACTAATATTGACATTATCGGTGGTTCCTTGACCCAGTAGACTTGGGAAACGTCGACCTTAACAATATCGAAGCACTACACCAATTTTCAATTTATTGTATCCCTTAAGTTCCTACACTGATTTTGTGCAAAACCTAAGGGTTTTGAAGGTTGATTCACGGCTGAAATGTAAGCATCTCACCGGAAACAGTAACAACAACTTAATCAGCTCGTTCGTGCTCAATTTTACCTCAAATTCGATGCTCCAAAACTCTATTTCTTCGTCTCTTCACGATCTATACGTTTCCACAGTCATTTTGACACCAAATTTGCCCGATTTGGTTGAGAATTGAGCAAGATACGTGGGTTTTTAAAGAGAAGGAAATGTAGAGAGAGAAAACGAGTTGTAGAGAGAGAGCTCGGTTAGAGAGAGAAAAGGTGGGTTGGTGATGACATTTATTGTCATTTAATGACATGTTTATGGTTTTAAATGTTCGGGTTCGTTCGGTTTAGCTCGGTTTAACGCAAACGCGTCGGTTTTCGGCTTTCTCGTAACGAAACGATACGGTCTTTCAAAATAGATATTTCTAATTTATTTTTGGTGGTAATTCCTAATAAATTAACTTAATATCTTTTGTTTATTTTTTAAAATTTCAAAAAACATTTAATTTAATTGTTTCATTGGATTGTATCGTTCTCGCGTGTTTTCGTACGAATCGTCACTCGTTCGAAGACGACGACGACGTTACTTTCCAATATGGTATTCTATTTATTAGACATCATTCAGAACGTTAAAACCATAGATATATTCATGCGAATCGTCACCCAAACAAGTACTCCACCAGTTTAGTATTCACATAACGATGTTCGTCAATGTTTTGATTTATACGTTCTCACATACGTTCATACATAATAAATTCCTATCTAACAAGCACAGAAAATTTCACATCATAGTTTCAAATCTTGTATCATGTTTGTATCGTATCTGTATGTATCTTCTGTATGTATTGAGTTCCTATACTGTTTGCAAGTTGTTCACATAGAATTTACACGAAATAATGTGCATATAGTTTCCGTACACATATCCACAGTATGACCCTACTGTTTCGATCTACTATTCAGGCACTGATGCTACAATAATAACGCTAGTGAAGAAGATATGTCTGATTATAATAGTGATGATTTAAATTATATTGATAATACTAGCAGTGAATATGATTCTTAAGAATGCGAATGTATTGGCCCTTGTGTTTGTATTATAAATTGTTGTGTACCTAAAATTATTCGGGATATTTCAGGATCAGGGATATTTAGGGATATATTTACGACTAACTAATATCTCTGTTTATTCCTAACTTGATTGTCGAGATTGTAGGTTAACAGGTTAACAACTTGCCGAGCTATAATCACGGAAGAAGTCAACAAACATTACAACTAAAAGATCATGGACTACGGAAGCCTCGAGGACTCAACACCACTAATTTGAACAAGTCGTCCACAAATGGAAAGATCCCGAAATAAACTCAACGCCTATTATGATCGTTCTTTGTAATTTTGTAGTATAAATACAGAGGCATTGATCGATATTAGGGACACACAACACACCTAGCAGCTATACGAGATTGCTAACACTTCTAGCATCGATCATGTTGCACTCTTTCTTAGTATTTTTGTTGATTTCATACTAATAAACTAGGCAGAGTGACAATTGTCACCTCTCGAGGTTTTTATGTCGGCAATCCTAAGGGATTGATGGCTTTACTTGCCTAAATCTCGTGTGATTCACTATTTTATTGTTTCATATCCTGAAATATTCCTAGGGATCCTCAGGGATATTTTCGTTACAAGTTATACATAATTGATATTTTAGATTGTAAAACACAAAACCCCACTTTACTAATTCGGTTTTGCTAAAAATTATACCTGTTAATTTTTACCCAAAACAATTTGGCGCCCACAGTCGGGCAAAATTGTGTTTTTTTAATAAAATATTTGTTTAAAGGCGTTTGCTCAAACAACTATAGTGAAAAATGGCTTCACAATTGAGATCAACATCTGCATTACCTACTGTTTCTGCTGCTACTACTAATGTAACCTCGCAGATTCCTGTTTTCTCAAAGAAGCCCGAAAATTCTGGAAAAAAAGATCACATTTGCAGCCGAAAGTGTTCCGTCAACAAGGATGACTACTACTGCTCCTGTACTTATTTCTAATAATGAAATTTTTAATATGTTTCACTAGGTTCAGTAAAAAACGATAGATTAACAACGAATGAATCAAGACTTCTCAGGGAAATGGAGAATTTAAAGGCTAAGAAGAACAAGTAAATTGAAGCTACTACACCACTAGCATCAAGGAACCTTGATTTTGGGACATCAGGGATGTCCGGAAATCATTCTAGAGATTTTATTCCTATGCAAACCAACATTGGAACTTCATCAGGATCCCAAGATCTGGGGATATCTCGGGATAATATTCTTATTCTGAGGACATTACGTTCGACATTCATTACTGGTAACACTTATAATTATTCTCCTATTGATAGTACTAACCTTGGTTCTTCTTAGGAAACAAGAATAACCCCTAAGTGGCTAAGGAAATACAAAAACTTTGGGATATGATATCAAGCGTTCCAGGAGTAGTTTAGCATATTCCGGAAGTTCCCGCGGTCACTCACATGATATCCAGATTTGCTCCACCCACATGCGATGCTGAGATCCCGAAAAGATTCCAAACTCCCACCATGAAATTGTACGATGGGACCACGGATCCTGAAGGACATGTGGCACAATATAGGGAAAAAATGGAGACCAAACCCATACCTTCACATCAGAAAGAAGCTTGTTTATGCAAAGGATTTGGTTCAACATTGACAGGAGTCGCCTGGAAATAGCTACTTAATGTTTCTCCTTATTCGATTACATCATTTGCTCATTTGACTAACTTATTTAATAATAAGTTCTCTTGTAGTAGGACATTTGAAAGGCTAACTAGTGACTTCTACAGGATAACTCAAGGACCTGATGAATCTTTAAGGAATTACGTCAACAAATGTGGCAGAGAATCCTTAGATATCCTTAACCTTGATATCACAACAGCTGTTCAGGCATTTAAAATGGGTTTGTAAAGAAACTCACCATTTTATGATGACTAGGTTATGAATCCTTGCAAGAATATGGATGAAGTCCAGAACCATGCATTAAGATTCATTAGATTGGAAGACGACAAAGAAATCCAAACGAGGATAACCACAATGCCTCCAAACGATCAAGTCAAAAAGGAAGCTGGACTCTTGCACGAGCAAATCCTTCAAGTCCAAATCTTACTACAAGTCCGATAATCATAATATAAGTGTTGTAGACGATGATGAGGATGAAGAAGAATATCTCAGGATATCCGATTATTGTTTTTCTGTGGATACTCCCGAACTAATATGTGATATGCAGGATTTAGGTGAAAAAGCCAGATGGCCTCCTAAGGATAAGAAGTTTGCTGCAAAAGATAAGTCCAAGTGGTGTGCATTCCATGAAGACTTCGGCAATATAATAGAAGATTGCATTGCTTTGAGAAAAGAAATAAGATATCTGCTTAGCAAGGGCCATCTCAAAGAACTATTCAGCAAAAGGAAAGAAAAGAGACAGGATCCCGAAGGATTTCCGAAAAGAGCTGCATCTCCACCAAAGGATGCCAAGGTAATTTTCTTTTATTTTATGGAGGGTCTGACATATGTGGTACCTCATATTCTGTAGCTAGGAGACATGCCAAAGAAGCTAAAATGGAGAATGGAGAGAGACCAACAAGGACATTGACCTAACCACAGAAACCGTGGTATCCTTCGAAGAAGAAGACTGGGAAAACATTATGGATCCTTATCATGATGGGTTAGTAATTACTTTTTATGTTGCTAACCATTATGACCGCAGGATACTCATAGATGGAGGAGTTTCTAGTGAATATAATCCAATTGGAGACACTCAAAAGGATGAATATTCCTGAATTCGAGATAACAACAAAATCATTGGTTATAGTTGGATTTAGCGGAGAGGCTAAAGCCACTGTTGGAGAAATCAAATTACCGATATATATTGAAGGGGTAAATTCTATGCAACTCTTTTGTATTATAGATTCTTTGTCCTGTTATAATATAATATTAGGTAGACCATGGACACACGATATGAAAGCAGTCCCCTCGACTTAACACCAATGTGTCAAACTACCTACACCATGGGGAGTAGTGAAGATTAACAACAACTAGCTAGATGCCAATGAGTGTTATTCATCTTCAATGAAGGCAACAACGAAACCATAATCAGCATAGCAATCAAAAAGCGACCTTGGGGATACTCAAGAATCTAGGGAAAAGGAAGTAAAAGAAGTACCACTAAATCTCGAGGATCCTGAAACTAAATTTCTCATTGGAACTGATATCCCTAACGATATTGAAGAAAAATTGATTTGTTTCCTGAAATCAAGAATTTCTACTTTCGCATGGAAACATGAGGATATGATAGGGATATCCTCAGACGTAGTTACACATAAGTTAGGATTAGATAGAAGCTTTAAACCTATCCACCAAAAAAGAAGGAAATTTCCCCCTGAAAGGAATATAATCATCCAAGAAGAAGTAGAAAAACTTCTCAAAGTAAGGATGATTAGGGAAGTAAAATTTCCATGGTGTCTAGCTAATGTGGTTGTGGTTAAAAAGAAGAATGGAAAGTGGAGAGTTTGTGTAGATTTCACAAATCTTAACAAAGCCTGTCCAAAGGACTCCTTTCCATTACCACACATAGATTTTATGGTAGATGCAACAATAGGACATGAAATGTTAACTTTCATGGATGTATCGGCATGATTTCAGCAAATTCAAATGGAGCCTACGGATCAAGAAGATAATGCCTTCATGACTCCAACAGGGATATATTGCTATGCAGCAATGCCATTTGGCTTGAAGAACGCTGGAGCTACCTATCAAAGGCTTGTCAACATGATGTTCAAGGATAAGCTGGGGGACACCATGGAAGTATACATCGATGATATGGTAGTCAAATCAAAGATTACCGAAAATCATCTTAAGGATCTTCAGGAGTCATTCGATATCCTGGACCAATACAATATGAAACTTAACCCCTCTAAGTGTCATTTTGGAGTAAGATCAGGAAAGTTATTGAGATATATGGTCACCAAAAGAGGGACAGAGGCCAGTCCGAAACAAATTCAGGCTATCCTGAACATGAAATCCCCAACAAACACAAAAGAGGTACATAGATTAACCGAAAGGATAATTGCACTCAACTGATTCATCTCAAGGTCTTCTGAAAAATTCAATGGATTCTATGATATCCTCAAAAAGAATAAGAAGTTTCAATGGGATGAAGAGCATGAGAAGGCGCTTCTGGAGTTGAAAGAATAGTTATCCTCGCCGTTGTTGCTCATGAAACCAGAAGATGGTGAACCATTATCACTATACTTAGCAGTATCCCGAGCTACTGTAAGTGCCGTGCTAGTTAAGGATTACTAAGGATCATAACATCCAGTATATTATGTAAGTAAAAGCCTATTAGATGCTGAAACTAGTTCGGTTTCTAAGATTATAGAATTCCGATCCAAATTTCTTGACTCGACATCTAGTCTCAGAAAAGTATCCCTAAGACCTTTCAAGCTTATTGTAGACTTAATGCTTTCTTAAGTTTACTTAGATTCCTAAGTATCCTCAAGCCTATAGCACTTAGTCCTATTGGGTAGCTTAGGTTATAGTCTAGGTCATTAAGTATTGGGTTTTTCCTAGTTCTCTTCAACCTTGGCTCTAATACCAACTTGTCACACCCCCTGTGCTGCGTGCGGAATCCACGGCGCGGTGACGATCGATGGTTGAATCATGCGCAAGTATTGAATAAGAACAACCACAATGCATTACTAGATTTCATAGAGATTAGACCATTGTTTAGTTACAGACAATTTATCTATCTACCAAAAGAATGACAACTACAGACCCAAAATATAGTTTACAAAATAAGACTTCAAACAAGACAATTAAACAATCAGGATTTTAATGTGTTTCTAAATCCATCCTAGCATGTTTCTTCATCTTGTTCTATCTTAAAATGGTCCCCTTAGTTGTCCTTGAGAATGATCTAAACCTGATTACCTGAAACATGTGAAAAGTAACTGTCAACTACAAAAGTAGTTGGTGAGAACAATAGGTTTAACATTTGTAAATAATGAATCTGCATTGTAAGGCATATATATAAAACAATGAATGAAAATACATGGATGGTTGCAACCCAAACTAACATCAAGTATGTATAATGTGTCCAAACAGTCATCAGACTGTTTGCTAGAAAACCAACATATAATCAAGTCCCAAACTACGTTTGGAGTCAGAAAATTAGTCAGCAAACGCATCAACACGAGCTGTACTAACGAGTTTACTCAGAAGACAACTCCATGTTGACGTAACCCGGTCAATATGACTTATGCTAGTAAACTAAATTAGCAGCAATTTCATATTACCGTAATGCAACCAATTCTGCAATTAGCTTTTAAAACAAATTTAAAAGCTAATTCCAGCTTTGGCGTAACCAAATGTGTCCGCTTTCCCTTGTTGTGATCACCCAGTACTAACGCTATATGAATATGAATATGTAACTTGATGTATGTATAAGTTTGTTCACAACGATGAACACCATGTTTTTGAATACTATGACTTGAAGCCATTGATTGAAATGCCTTATTTGATTATCATGATTTGAAAACCTTGCTTGAATACCATGAATTGAAAACCTTGCTTGAATACCATGAATTGAAAACCTTGCTTGAATACAATGAATTGAAATCCTTTGGTTGAATACCGAGAATAGAGTCCTTGTGTAATAACAAGGTTTAAAAGTATCATTTTATTGAAAACACAAGATTTTAGTAAAAGATTTTATAAAACTTATTTCTTAAAAGTATTTATCATTTATAAAACCATTTATGTAAAATTGGTGTAAAACAGTTTATTGTATCCTTTTATAAAACATTTTAGTAGAAAGTGTTTAACAGCTGATAAATCTTTTGAAAATAATTGAGAAATCCCTAGGATTTCTAAAGTGAACTTGTAACAGATGAACTGTAGCATAAATCATGTATATGAAATATGTTTGGCATAAAGATTGTTTGATCACGTGTTCCACCCCAAAACAGTTGAAAAACAGTAAAAGAGGGGCTAATGTTCTCACCTGTCTGCCGTAGACTCTGAACTATAACAAGTAGCAAGTAGCAAACAAGACTTACTATCTGGTTCCTATGTCAATGTAATCATACATAGAATATAAGATTTATGATTGTATAGACTTTGATTCATTGATGGACTTGTTTTATCTTGAACTTGATTAACTCTTGAATACTTGTTCTCATGCTTAAGAATGTTGTGTGAATTTGAATATCATGATTGAGTCCCTTGATTAATAATTGATTCATGAAAAAATGTATCATGTTTCTTTTATGCACAAACTTGTTATGCATAAAATAACATGTGTTTGTGAATTTTGATAAACCTTGTTAAACATGTAGTTTGAAGAGATGTTCGAATTGTTTTAAGTCTTTGGGATTATGAATTGATCTCTTAATTATGTTAAGTTATAAACTTAACCCGAATAAGATCAATTCACAATTACCTTAAGTTGTGGGCCAAACATTTGGGCCTTGAGCCCATGAAACCATGGTGGGAATAATCCAAAGACCATGGGCCTCTTAGATTAGACTTGGGCCGAAAGATGATTGGGCCCTGGGCCGGTTTATTGGTTTGTTGGACCAAAACACTTGTTATTGGGCCAAACATGTATATGTAGGCCGAAATTCCAAAATAGGCTCAATGTTGGGTCCCTATTGGGCTGATATAACATGTAATGGGCTAAGTAAGTGGAGTTGGGCCGGAAACTGTTGCGGCTGAAAGAAACCCGATGGGTTCGGCTCCCATCCAGTGAACCTAAGTGGTTTAGTTGATTAAGGTTCGGTCAAAGTGTGATGCTACAGGTTTGGCTATATTGCATGGGTTCGGCAAATTGATCAACGAGTCATCCAAGGTTCGGTTACATCCCAAGGGTTCAGCAAGCTCATGATGGTTCGGCTGTTTCAGTTAGGTTCGGCAAGGGGATGGTTCGTCGGTTGCATGAAGGTTCGCTGGCTACTGGAATGGTTCGTTCACATGGAAGCTTCGGCTGAGGTTCGGTGGGCTGAAAGGTTCGCTCGATCACGAAGGGTTCGCCACAAGAGGGAAGGTTCGTTGCATGGAAAGGTTCGGCCGAGGGATTCACCACCCTTGGGTTCGTCCCTGCTCATGGTTCGCGGCCATGGTGTAGGTTCGCCTAATGAGGCTAACAGGCCGAGGGTTCGTTGGCATGACATAGGTTCGCGAGATCGTGGGTTCGTGGAGCTCAACTAAGGTTCGGCTGATGATCAACAACCCATGCAGGTTCGGCTCAGTGAGGATGAGGGTTCGGCTCCAGCTTGCAACACACGAACCTGTGTGTGCTCGTCATCCTCAACCGCTCGAACCTTCGGTTTGAGGTTTCCCATGGTGTTGTTGCATGAGTACAAGTCCTGGTGAAGGTTGAGGCTCGACTTAATTGGGTTGGGAACCGGCTAAACATCAAATTCGAACAACATAACCAAAAACCCTATTTTTCGAGTTTTTCAAGCTCAAATACCTCGAGATTCCTTGGGTAAAACTTCAGATCTATGGTACTCCCTTGTAGAGAATGTCGAGAGCTTCGCGTAGGTTCAAGAATCATCCATTTTCATCAAGAAACGAAGTAGATATGAAGATTTTAGTGATGTTTTCTAGTGTGAGAAAGTGGAAACCGAAAATCTTAGAGAGAGAGAGAGGGTTTGGCTGCCATAAATGAGGGGAAAAGCCTTTTTGAAGGCTTTTATACTACGAGTGATATTAGGGTTCGTTTCGGTTGCTCGGTTTGCGTTTTCGGAACGTAACGCGCATTTTACGCGCTTTAGATAAAATAGTTATTATTCTCATCATTTTGATGAGTTTCAAAATTGTAAAAATGTAAAATAATTTATTTCACTTATTTTTACTTTTCGTTCGTTATCAGACCGTTAAACGACTAAGATTATGTGTATACCCGCAATCGCGTACGTTTTTCGATCGTATTATTTATTTATTGCCGTTTACACGTAATTATAAGTTCAACATTAGTATCATTATGGATCGTCACCCATAACTATACTCAGTCTTGCTTACACATTACGATTTTGTTTGATTAATTTGCTTGTCATACTATTTGTCATAACACTACGCACTAACACTATCCCATTACACCGAACTCAGTATATGTATAGGGCATACCCCAGAGTCCAGCTACCTGCCTTATCTGACGCCATCCCACCACTGTTTTGATATAATACGATACTGTTCTTGCCTAGCATATCGACTGTAAATAAATAATACATACTTATCCCATTACACCGAACGCAGTTTATGTATAGGGCATACCCCAGAGTCCAGCTACCTGCCTTATCTGACGCCATCCCACCACTGTTTCGATATAATACGATACTTTTCTTGCCTAGCATATCGACTGTAAATAAATAATACATACTTGTTCCTAATCAAAGAATTCCTATAACACACAAACACAAATATGAACACTTGAATCACATTGACATACTGAATCAAATACATATTGTACTACCACTATTTATGACTACCATGACTAAATGCAAAGATGTTACATAAGATGTTTGGAAAAACCTGAAAGTCTAGAAGTGATGAAAGATATTCATGAAGATGATTGTGAAAATCACACTGGGGCAGAGCATTACTCTCAAAGATCCTGAGAACAGGTTATTTCTGGCCAACCATGATAAAAGACGCAATGTCTTAATCTCAGAAATGTGATGCTTGTCAAAGACATAGTACTATTCATCATCAACTAGCTGAACCTTTATATCTGATAGTCTTATCATGGCCATTAAGGAAATGGGGAATGGATATAGTAGGTAAACTACCCAAAGCACTAGGAGGAAAGGTGTTCATGTTTGCCATGACCGATTATTTCTCAAAATGGATTGAAGTTGAAGCTTTCGTACAGGTTAGAGAAAAAGAAGTAATTTCATTCATAAAGAGAAACATCCTGATCAGATTCGGGATACCTGTAGAAATTACTTGCGATAATGGATCTCAGTTTATCGGTAAAAGAACTACAAACTTTTGCGAAGCATGGGTGTTAGTACATATTTTTAATAGGTTGCTATTCAAAATGTAAATTATAAAAAGTTTTGTAAAGGTTTTGCATAGGTTCGTCTGGCCCATGAATCTAGGCAGGTTCGGCGAACCTATCACTTTCATAGGTTTGGCAAACCTATAACCTTGGAAAGGTTCGGTGAACCTATTAAGTTTGGCAACCTAGGTTCGCCCAGTGAACCTCAAGTTTCGGCGGGCGGGCGAACCTAAGGAATCGGCTAGGAGTAGGTTCGACTGACAGTGTGTTTGTATAAACAGAAGGTTTGTCTGATTTTCTCATAACTTCTGTGAAAAATTTGGAGAACTTCCGAAACCTGTGTATGTTTTCTCTGTGTGAGAAATTCTCTGTGTGAGAGCTGTAATCAATTGTTATTGATTAATTGAATGAAGATGTTTATAGAAATACTTGTGCTTCTTTGATTCTTATAGATTAAACATAGATTCCGCATGTGTTTAATTGTTCATAGAGCTTCTTGATACGATCCAGATCAAATTCACCAAACCAACAGTGGTATCAAAGCTTTTGGTGAAGTTCTATACAAGTTTTGTCAAAGAAATTCAAGTATTTGAAGATTTGAAGATTAGAAGATCTAGTTATGGATCAAAATTCTTCTTTTTCATTGTGATTGATTGCTGTTTTGTGTGCAAATTCATCATCAATTGTTGTGGAATACTACAATTCACGGATTTGTGGTGTTGATTTGAAGAATTAGAAGGATTTTCTTCAAATTTTGGAAGGTTTTCCCTCCAAAATTTCGAATTTTGCAGTACAGGTTCGTGAGCCGAACCTGTGGATAGCTGGAACAATAGGTTCGCTGTTCAAGGCAATTTTCTGATGTTCGTTTGGGTTTTCAGAAGAGGTTCGTGGATTTTCAGCTAAGGTTCGTTGCTTTTCTGCAAGGTTCGCTGGTATTTTGCAAGGTTCGTCTGAAGGTTTTCTGCAAGGTTCGTTGCTTTTCAGCAGAGGTTCGTTGCTTTTTAGCAGAGGTTCGTCTGACTTGAGGTTCGCTTTTCTCAAGGTTCGTGTCTTGAGGTTCGTGAACAAGGTTCGTTGCTTGAGGTTCGCAGTTTGAGGTTCATGATCAAGGTTCGTTGCTTGAGGTTCGCAGTTTGAGGTTCGTGATCAAGGTTCGTTGCTTGAGGTTCACTACTTGAGGTTCGTGTGGTTAGAGGTTCGTGTCTTCAGGTTCGTGACTGAAGGTTCGTTCAGTTCACAGATTGTTGAAGGTTCGCCTGATTGATAGGTTCGTAGTTGGAAGTGCGAATAAAGTTCCTAAGTTTTTGGATTTGGCAGACTATGACAACTGGAATGGTCGTTTTGAAACACACCTTAATGGAACAAATACTAATCTTTGGGAACGGATTTTATCTCCATATGAAAGACCTAGAGTTGTGGGAACTGATTTGTATCAACTCTTAGAGAGATTAGATGTTGATGAGAGAAATAAGTTTGATTCGGAGAAGAAGGCGTACTGGATACTTAGCCAGGCCATTCCTAATCAGATTTTACATCAGTTTGATGAGCACAAGACTTCTTATAGTCTATGGAATGCTTTGAAAGCTAGAGTTGAGGGAAATACAAATTTGAAGAAGATGAAAGCTACAGACATTCGCAAAGAATTTGAAAACTTTTATATGCAATGAAAGTCTGGAAGCATTGATCACTAGATACAGACATCTGCTGACAGAAGTTAGAAAGTGTGGCATCGAATATACTGAAGACGAAAAGATTGATTGTCTTGCAGATGCTTTGCCTGACAAGTGGAATTCTTTAGTGCTAATCTTGAGAGAGAATTTACTAGGAATGACTTTGGTAGAATTTGTTCAAAAGCTTGAAGAGCAAGAGATGAAGGATAAAAGAAAAGCTCGAAGAGTAAATGTTACACAAGATCCTTCATTATACGGTGGATCTGTAGTTACACCACCGGCTTCATCTGCAAAGATTCAGACGGCATTTGTTTCTAGTACTTCTGAAAGTACTCATGCACCTTCTGCATCTACAAGTTCCAGTTCATCCTATTCTACAAATGAGAAGAAGTCTGACTCGACATAATCTCCTGTTCAGCTAAATACTACAAATCTGGGGAAAGTAACAGTCGAAGCTGTTCGGGATCACATGTCTATTTTGTCTTGTGTAGTCAACGTATATGATGAACAAATTGCAGGAAGAATTGGAAATGCTAATCTGACATTTGAAGATTATGAACAGATCGATGATGACGAAATGGAGCTGATTGATACACAATGGGCACTGGCAAGTGTTATTCGAAGAATCAATCGATATGAAAAGAAGACTGGCAAGAAATTCACTTTCGACTGCAACACCAAGTTTGGATTTAATCCAAAGACTACTCAATGCTACAACTGTGGTGAGTTAGGTCACTTTGCCAGAGAATGTAAGAATCCTAAGAAACAAGGTAACTTAAACCCGTTCAAGCCAAAAGATACTTATCAGAAAAAGAAAGAAAAATCTGAAGATTCATCTAAAGCTCTAGTGAGCCAAGCTGATGAGGGCTATGACTGGGGGAAGCAGTATGATGAATTGATGGGTGCTTTTATGGCTTCGTTGGATGAAGACACTGGCAAAGGCAAAGAGAAAGTGGATGAGGTAAATGAGGATCTGTTAGAGATCATTGATAAACTTAAAGAGATGAATTCTCAGCTGTATGCTGATCTGGTAGAGTGCACAAAGGCAAACAAGAAGCTAATTTCAAGAGAAAAATATTTTGACAAAAAGATAATTGATACAATCCAGATCAAATTCACCAAACCAACAATGGGGCATAAAAATGGTTACTTCTACACCTGTACATCCTCAAGCCAATGATCAAGCATAATTAAGCAAAAAAATCGTCATCAACAATCTCAAAAATAAGTTGGGATCCATGAAAGGAAAATGGGTTGAAGAACTTCCATTTGTCCTATGGGCAGATAGAACAACCACAAAGAATGTGATTGGTCAAACACCATTCTCATTAGTATTCGGTTCTGAGGGTGTACTCCCAACTGAGATGGTTACCCCTACCGCAAGAAAAATT
Source organism: Mikania micrantha (assembly GCA_009363875.1). Classification (NCBI taxonomy): domain Eukaryota; kingdom Viridiplantae; phylum Streptophyta; class Magnoliopsida; order Asterales; family Asteraceae; genus Mikania; species Mikania micrantha. The sequence goes on along the minus strand of CM018682.1, from coordinate 48,604,176 downwards.
TTACAAACTATGGAATCCAACAATGAAATGTTATCTCAAATATGAATAACATTGATGAAATTAGGTATATTGCAAGAATTAGGATGGCAACTTATAAGCAAAAGATGGCTAAATCCTATAACAAGAACATAAGGATCAGAAGATTTCAAGTTGGAGATTTGGTTTTGAGAAAAGCATTTCAGAATACCACCAATCCGACATATGGGAAACTTTCCCTAAAATGGGAAGGACCCTATAGAATCAAATCCGAAGTAGGAAAGGGGGCATATAAGTTAACCACTATGGAAGGTGAACCTCTTCCAAGGGCATGGAATGACATTCACCTTAAAAACTACTTTATATGATAAAAGATTTTTACTTTAAACTTACACATTTATCTCTCATTATTCTTAAATTCTGAAATATTCCTAATTATCCTAATAATGACTTGAGCATCGGAGGAGCGTTGGGATTCCTGACGCCCACCTTTGTAAAGGTGTTAATGTTTTGCAGGTGTAGCTGGAGAAGAGACGAGACTATATGTCTCATACAATTTTTGACCTGAAATCAAAAATTGATCCTCACTTGGAGCATAGACTACTCGTCTCATGCAAGTTTTGACTAGAAATCAAAAATTTGTAGAAGACCAGCGCACAGACTCTTTGTCTGGTTGCAAGTTTTTACCTGAAATCAAAACTCAAGGAACTGTTGTCTCTCAACTGAACTAGGGTTCATACACCCTCGCCAGTAGCGCACGAATATCCTGTTATAGTTCGAGATAATGGGACCAGTACACGCTTTAGTGGCTGACAATTTCATTATTAAGAACTATAATAATGGATCCTCCGAATTATCCCGGTATAGTTTGAAATTTTGGGACCAGTACCCGTTTTAGTGGCTGACAATTTCATTTTCAAAGACTATAACCAGGGATTTTCCGAAAATAGCATTCATATGCTAGATAACCAGGCCTTGTCACCAGTATCTTTGGCCTTAGTCGCCAGTATATTTGGCCTTATCGCCAGTATCTTCGGCCTTAGTCACCAGTTTAATCGGCCTTGTTGCCAGTATCTTCGGCCTTAGTCTTTAGTATTCTCGGCCTTAGTCTCCAGTCTAACCGGCCTTGTCACCAGAATATTAGGTTTATCCCAACCTTTCTTGTTTCTTGAATATTTGCAGGAAACTATGTAACATTTGTACATTTAGTCATGGTAGTTGTAAACAGTGTTAGAACAAATGTGTTTTCATATCAAATCAGTTAATGTGATTCATGTGTTCATAATGTGCTTGTGTGTTAGGATCTTTATTATTTAGGAACAAGTATGTAATATTTATTTACAGTCGAGTTCGCTAGGCAAGAACAGTATCGTATTATATCGAAACAGTGGTGGGACGGCGTCAGGTACGGCAGGTAGCTGGAATCTGGGGTATGCCCTATACATATACTGCGTTCGGTGTAATGGGATAGTGTTAGTGCGTAGTGTTGAGACAAATAGTATGACAATTAATTAAACAAAAATCGTAATATGTAAGCGAGACTGAGTATAGTTATGGGTGACGATCCATAATAATACGAATGTTGAACTTATAATTATGATTAAACGCTTTAACATTTTTTTTCAATTCGAAAAACGTACGCGATTGCGGGTATACACGTAATTGCGGTTGTTTAACGATCTGTCAACACACGAAGAGTAAAAATAATTATATATATATTATTTTACATTTTTACAATTTTGAAACTCATCATTTTGATAAGTTTAACAACTATTTTATTTAAAACCGCGTAAAATACGCGTTACGTGACGGAAACGCGAACCGAGCAACCGAAACGAACCCGAATACCACGAGGGTATATAAACACCAAATGAGGTGTTTATTCTCATTTATTTCACCAACAACCTCTTCTCTCTCTACAAAATTCGTCCAACTCTCTCTCTCTAGAAAACCGAACTTTAAACGCTCGTAACTCGCTCGTTTCTCAACGGATTTTGGTGTTCTTGGCGTCCACGCGTAGCTCTCGACATCCTCTACATAGAAGTACAAAGGATCTGAAGGTTTATCCACAGAATATCGAGGTAATGGAGCTTGAAAAGTCCGAAAATTAGGGTTTTTATATGTTGTTCGATCCCATGTGTAAAACCGGTGTAAAAGCTTCGACCTACACCTCCTTTTCATCGCCAAATACCGGCTCATGCCTCTACACATCATGGGGACAGTTAGATCGAGGATTGGGGCTGATGGTGGGAAGAAAAACAAAAGGGTTCGTGGCTGGTTAAGGGACCGAACCTTCTTGCTGTGATACAAGGTGGCCGAACCTTGTTCAACCCCCCACGGCCGAACCTTCCTTGGATCAGAACATCCCAGGCGAACCCTTGAACCGATGGTCATCACAGACGAACCATGCGTGAATAGCAAACCCTAGGAGACGAACCTATTCTATCCCATGCAGGCGAACCAGGAGCCCCGAACCCTATGGGAGGCAGTCACGAACCTTGCATGGTTCGCAAACCACTTAGCCGAACCATCACTATATTTGCGAACCCTAACCGAAGCTTTGAACAAGCCGAACCTTTCTGAGGGCCATGATCAACGAACCCTAGTTCTGTCAAACCTATGATGTCTCACACGAACCCTGCTCGACCACTAGGACCACGAACCTTCCATGCATGCAATCGACAAACGATACTGTTTCATGTTCACTGAACCCTCATGTCATAGAGCCGAAGCTAGGCACGCACGAACCCTAAGGTTCGCCTGATTAACTATGGCCGAACCTTAGGCCAGAACCATAGAAGGTTCGCTGCCAAGTGGGTTAGTCGAGACACAAATAGGCATTCTCCTTAATCTCCTCGGCCCAATCAGTTAATTAACTTTGGTCCACATTAAACTAAGCCCAATAGGACTCTTATCCCAACAACTCAATCTCATTTGGCCCACAATATCCATTTCGGCCCAATAATGAACCAACATTTAGTCTCGTTTGGACCTTTGGCCTACATATACATACTTGGCCCAATAACAATTGTTCTTGGCCCAATGGAAACCTTGAACCGGTTTCCATATTCGACTCAATTGGCTAAGGCCCATAAGTTGGTCAAATATCATACTCGAATGGGCCCATGTCTAGGCCAAGAGGCCCATGAGCTTTGGTTAAGCTCGCATGGTTTCATGGGCGAAAGGCCCAATGTGTGGCCCACGACTTAAGGTAATTGTGAATTGATCTTATATAGGTTAAGTTCACAACTCAATATAAATATGAGATCAATTCATAATTCCAAGGGCATAATAACAATTCACACATCTTTTTCAAAAGTTCATGTTAAATATTGGTTATCAAGAATCATTAACATTTGTTATTTTATGTTCCTAAGTTGAGTACAAAAGAACATGATACAATTGTTTCGTTTATCAATCATCAAACAAGAGAATCAAGCAAAATATTCAAACTATCACAACACCTCTAAACATGAGAACAAGTTATTCAAGAGTTAACACAAGTCAATCAATGAATCAAAGTCTATACAATCATAATTCTTATATCTTATGTATGATTACAATGATATAGGAACCAGTTAGAAGTCCTGTTTGCTACTTGCTATTTGTTTTAGTTCAGAGTCTACTGCAGACAGGTGAGAACACTAGCCCCTCTTTTAACTGTTTTTCAACTGTTTTGGGGTGGAACACGTGATCAATTACACTGTTTACATTTGTATTTCATTATACAAGATGTATGCTGTTTTACAAACATTACAGGTTCATGGTACAACTTCATCAGTATATTCAACTGTTTCAAGGGATTTTTATCAATTGTTAAACACTTTCTATCAAAGAGGTTTTAAAAAGTTTTCGAGAACTATTTTATACTAGTTTTACTCAAATGGTTTTATAAATGACAAACACTTTTAAATAAATTGACTTATAAACTCTTTTACTATAAAATTGTGCTTTTGAGAATAATTCTCTTATTAACCTTGTTATTATACAAGGACATTATCTTATGTACTCAATTAAGGGTTTCAAAACATGGTATTCAAACAAATGGTTCATTTCATGGTGATCAAACAAAGGATTCAAATCATGATATCCAAATAAGGTTTCAAGTCATGTTATCAAACAAGGTATTAAATCAGTGGTTTTAAAGTAAGGTTCAAAAACATGGTGTCCATTGTTGTAAACGAACTTATAAACACATCAAGTTTCACAATCATTAGCGTTAGTACTGGGTGATCACAACAAGGGAAAGCGGACACACTGGTTCATATCCAAAATGGAGTTAGCTTTTAAATTTGTTTTAAAAGCTAACTGCAGGTTTGGTGTCATTATGGTTTTCAAAACTGCTGATACATTATCTAACTCCAAACGTGGTTTGGGACTTAATTATATGTTGGCTTCTTTAGCAAACGGTCTGCTGACTGTTTGGACACACTTGTACATACTTGATGTTAGTTTGGGTTACAGCTCATCCATGTATTTCATTATTTGCTTTAAACTAATGCCTTTCATTGCAAGTTCATGTTTTCAAATGTTAAACCTATTGTTCTCACCAACTACTTCTGTAGTTGACAGTTACTTTTCACGTGTTTCAGGTAATCAGGTTTAAGACATTCTAAGGGACAACTAAGGAGACCGCTTAAGATAGAACAAGATGAAGAAACATGCTAGGATGGATTTAGAAACACACTAAAATCCTGATTGTTTAATTGTCTTGTTTGAAGTCTTATTTTGTAAACTATATTTTGGGTCTGTAGTTGTCATTCTTTTGGTAGATAGATTGCTTGTAACTAATCAACTGTTTAAACATTATGAAACTTAGTAATCCATTGTGGTTGTTCTTATTCAATACTTGTGCATGATTCAACTATTCATACGTCACCGCACCGTGGGTTCCGCACGCGGCGCAGGGGGTGTGACAGGTTGGTATCAGAGTCAAGGTTGTAGAGAACTAGGAAAAACCCAATGCTTAATGACCTAGACTATAACCTAAGCTACCCAATAGGACTAAGTGCTATAGGCTTGAGGATACTTAGGATCTAAGTAACTTAAGTAAGCATTAAGTCTACATTAAGCTTGAAAGATCTTAGGGATACTTTTCTAAGATTAGATATCGAGTCAAGGAATTTGAATCGGAATTCTATAATTTTAGAAACCGAATTAAATTTCTCACATATGTCCATTAAAGGATTCCGCAGGCAAGGATCTGTATTCTTAGTATCTTTAATCTGGAATTCTCAATCAGAGTTCATTATAGGAATTTAGAGGCAAAGATCTGTATTCTTAGTATCTTTGATCTAAAATCCTTGTCATGTTCATCATAGGAATTTAGAGGTCAAGATCTATAATTTTAGAATCTTGGATCTGAAATCCTTGTCATGTTATCATTATCAGGTATTCATTATCATAGGAACTTTATAACTTAGAATCTGTGTAACAGTATTCATTAGTTGAAGTTCTCACAGGAGATCATTATACTCAATACTGTAAGTATTGGGAACCTAGGTTAATTAACCTAGGACACACATACTAAAACGTAAGGTCTAAATTTCAAGTAAATTAAGAACCATGGTTTACACATTCATAATCATAATCAATCAAGAGTTGGAATCTTAGCCCCAAATACAAACGACGGATTAACGCTGACGTGTTGAAGTAAGTGGTGGGCGGTGAGAGCTAGCCCTATATATAAGCTTATTTTGGCATGTCAGGGGGAATCCGGCATTCGTATTTGAAGTAAAGATTCAGGAGCAACTGGAATCATTGAACATTAGTCAAACACATGAGATACATTCATTGGTGAATCAAATCATTGTGCTATTCAAACTTGGAGGAGTCAAACATTGCGTATGAATCAATCAAGTTGTGAACATTCTTTCAATGTAAACCTTAAGTGAAATTCTTAAGTGATTACATCATTAGTACTTACTAACATAGTTTAAAAAGAAAAATGTAGAGCACACAGGTGATCTAGTTCTACATGTTAACGACTGTTTGTAGGTGCACACAAACATAATCATAATTCAATCATGGATTCAATCATAGTTCAAATTGATCAAAGATCATGGGATTCTTAATCAATGGAACATACATGGTAAATCAGTACAAAACATGTGGCCAAATGCTTGCAAGGACATGATCGTGATATATCGAAGCGGTGGTGGGATGGCGTCTGGGCTGGCAGTTTGCTTGACCCTTTCGTATGCCCTATATATAAGCTATCTTCGATATATCGGGAAAGTGTCAGTGTGTAGGTTTGGTGGAGTGAGATCATGGAACATCACACACATTCACATGAGAAGTATGCTAATAAGCTGATTGCTTATACGTGTACATGCTCATATTACAATTGAATGATAATACTAGTAGTATGGATATATTACTAATTTTATCATGCAAATTCAATTGTATCTTTTCTCATTACTGACCCACTTGTGGCTTCTAATCGTAGAATGCCTCCCCGACGTGATCCTAACGGAGGGGGTTCAACAAGTGGCAACGACGATGAGATCAACAAGATTGCCCGAGCCATCGCTATACACATGAGAGATGTCATTCCGGGCATGGTCACTGATATTACCCAGAATCTTCGGGGAAGTACTAGTGATTCAGCACATAACTCAAATGCTACCAACACTGGAACTGCTAACTTCACTTTCAAGCAGTTTAATGATGCTAAGCCTCCTAAGTACGCTGGTACCGAAGGAGCTACTGGCCTGCTGCAGTGGCTGGAGAGCATCGAGGATATTCTTGATTTCACAGGATGTCCTGAAAATCTGAAGTTCAAAATGGCCTCGAGCGCTTTTCACAAAGGCGCACTCACCTGGTGGAATTCTGAGAAGAACACTAGAGGACGGGAAGTTGCGTTAGCTTTACCATGGGAGGAGTTCAAGAAGGTATTGGTGGAACAGTTTTGTCCACGCCACGAGCTGAAGAAACTTGAGGTGGAAATGTGGAACTTGGTCCAAGACAGTGGTGAGAACGCGAAGTATACCACTCGTTTCCATGAGTTGTGCATTCTGGTGCCACACCTGGTTACTCCTCTATCCCGCAGGATAGAGAAGTATATCGAAGGCTTACCTCTAATCGTCAGAGGAACTGTGATGGGGAATAACCCCACTACTCTAGAGGCAGCGATTCATCTTGGAGCTAGCCTTACTGAAGAATACGTTAAGTCTGGGGTGCTCACCAGAAAGGGGTACAAAAGAGAACAGATTGATGAAGGCAAGAAGCCTGAACCGCACCATCACAAGAAGAAAAAGCAAAAGACAATTAAGAACTTTGCAGCCCTGACTGCAGCTACACCCACTCATGCCACACCCATTATTGCTATGCCACAATCTGCTTCAGTCAGAAAGCCATATACTGGCCCGTTCCCACTCTGCACCAAATGCCAATATCATCACCTACCCAACACTCCATGCAAAAAGTGTCTCAAGTGTGGGCGGATGGGACACTTGGCAGCTACATGCCGATCTGCACATCTTGCTGCTGTAACAACTACTGCCACAACTCCTACTGCTACGGGTGGAAGGGCCTGTTATAATTGTGGAGCAGAGGGACACTTCAGAAACCAGTGTCCAAAACTCAACAACAACACTGCTACTGCTCGTGCTTTTATTATCGGAGCTGCCGAAGCACACGAGGAGCCAACAGTTGTCACGGGTACATTTCTCCTTAATGGTCATTACGTTTCTATCATATTTGATACTGGTGCTGATAAAAGCTTTATCTCTGCTCATACTGCTTCTTTGTTTAATATTCAACCATCTATACTTACCGCACCTTATACCGTAGAAGTAGCCAATGGTAAAACCATAGTTGTGGATTCCATAATACATGGTTGTGAATTAAGATTAAATGACCATCTTTTCTGCATCGATCTTATTCCTATGACTCTCGGAAGCTTCGAAGTTGTAGTAGGAATGGATTGGTTATCCAAAAACAATGCCGAAATCGTATGTTCGGAGAAACTCATTCGAATTCCTCTACCGTCCAGCGAAACGATGAAAGTTTGCGGCGAGAAACCCTGCCACGGATTGAAGATTGTATCGTGCATCAAGGCGAGGAAGTATCTGAAGAAGAAATACTATGCGTTCCTAGCACACGTGGTGGAAAAGAAACCTGAAAAGAAAGCAGTTGGAGACGTTCCAGGTATCAGATATTATCCCGATGTATTTCCAGAAGACTTGCCTGGACTACCACCAGTCCGACAAGTGGAGTTTAGAATTGATCTCGTCCCTGGAGCAAACCCAGTGGCGAAATCACCGTATCGATTAGCACCGTCTGAGATGCAAGAACTGCCTAGTCAGCTTCAAGAACTTCTAGACAAAGGTTTCATTAGACCGAGTTTCTCTCCATGGGGAGCTCCGGTTCTCTTTGTCAAGAAGAAAGACGGTTCGTTTCGTATGTGCATCGATTATCGTGAGCTAAACAAGTTGACAGTCAAGAACAGATATCCTCTACCTAGGATCGATGATCTGTTTGATCAATTATAGGGAGCGACTTGTTTCTCTAAGATTGATTTACGATCCGGTTATCATCAGTTACGAGCAAATGATGAGGATATATCAAAGACTACGTTTAGGACTCGATATGGACACTATGAGTTTGTGGTTATGCCATTTGGGTTGACCAATGCACCGGCAGTGTTCATGGACTTGATGAATCGAGTCTGCAGGCCATATTTAGATCAGTTTGTTATTGTCTTTATTGATGATATACTGATCTATTCCAAGACAGAGCAAGAGCATGAAGATCATTTGAAGAAAGTCTTAGGATTACTAAGAGCTGAACAACTTTATGCTAAATTCTCAAAATGTGAATTTTGGCTAAAAGAAGTTCACTTCTTAGGACATGTCATTAACAAGGATGGGATACATGTAGATCCAGCAAAGATTGAGGCGATTAAGAACTGGACTACCCCATCTACTCCAACAGAGATTCGTTCATTTCTGGGTTTGGCAGGCTATTACAGAAGGTTCATTGCGAACTTTTCAAAGATCGCCTTGCCACTTACCACACTAACCCAGAAAAGCCAAGCGTTTATATGGGGACAGAAACAAGAAGATGCATTTCAACTTCTTAAACAGAAGTTATGCAACTCCCCTATCCTTAGTCTCCCAGAGGGCAGTGATGATTTCATTGTCTACTGCGATGCTTCAAACCTTGGTCTCGGTTGTGTACTTACGCAGTGGGACAAGGTGATTGCCTATGCTTCAAGACAACTTAAGGTTCACGAGAAGAATTATACTACTCATGACCTTGAGTTAGGGCCTGTGGTCTTTGCATTGAAGATTTGGAGACACTACCTGTATGGTACTAAATGTGTCATCTATACAGACCACAAGAGCCTGCAACACATCCTTAATCAGAAAGAACTCAACATGAGACAACGTCGTTGGGTTGAGCTTCTAACTGATTACGACTGTGAGATTCGTTACCACCCGGGTAAAGCCAATGTGGTAGCGGATGCTCTTAGTCGTAAGGAACCAGTCAAACCAATTCGTGTCAGAGCCATGGAGATCAACACACAGCCAAACTTGAAGGATTTGATTCGTATTGCACAACAACAAGTAGTAACAGACAATCAGCTTAAGGCAGACTTAGACTGCGGAATTGAGAAGAAATTGGAACCTCGATCTGATGGGGTGTTATATCTCAACGGCCGCATCTGGATTCCAAAGTCAGAAGAATTGCGCACACTCATCTGTGATGAGGCTCATAAGTCGCGATATTCAGTTCATCCTGGAGCAGATAAAATGTACCAAGACTTGCGAGCATTTTACTGGTGGCCAGGAATGAAGAAAGACATAGCACTGTACGTGGGAAAATGTCTTACATGTTCAAAAGTCAAAGCAGAACATCAAAAGCCTTCGGGACTTCTGCAGTAACCTGAAATTCCTCAATGGAAATGGGAACTAATTTCCATGGATTTCATAACCAAGTTTGCGAGAACTCCGCGAGGATTCGATTCGATTTGGGTGATCGTTGATCGACTCACCAAATCTGCTCATTTTCTCCCAATCCGAGAGGATTACAAAATGGAGAAGTTAGCTACATTGTACATCAACGAAGTCATTGCACGTCATGGTACTCCAACATCAATCATTTCTGATCGTGATAGTCGTTTCACTTCTCGCTTTTGACAAACATTGCAAACGGCTTTGGGAACTCGTGTTAATCTTAGCACGGCGCATCATCCCCAAACCGACGGTCAAAGCGAAAGGACTATCCAAACACTCGAGGACATGCTACGTTCTTGTGTGATTGTCTTTGGTGGGAGTTGGGACACTCATCTTCCACTCATCGAGTTTTCGTATAACAACAGCTACCATACAAGCATTCAATGTGCACCATTCGAGGCGCTGTATGGTAGAAAGTACCAATCACCGGTCTGTTGGACCGAGGTTGGTGACTCACAGGTCATAGGACCAGAACTTATTCAGGAAACATCAGACAAAATCACAATCATTCAATCAAGGCTTAAGGCCGCACGAGATCGGCAGAAGAGTTATGCTGATCGACGTCGGAAACCACTTGAGTTTCAAGTCGGTGACCGAGTCTTACTCAAAGTTTCTCCCTGGAAAGGCGTTGTCCGATTTGGGAAGAAAGGGAAACTTGCACCAAGGTACGTTGGACCTTTTGAGATCCTGGAAAGGATTGGTCCCGTAGCCTACAAACTCAGACTTCCAGTGGAGCTAAGCAATGTTCACGATATTTTTCATGTATCAAATCTTAAGAAATGCTTGGCAGATCATGATGTTCAGATTCCACTGGAAGACATTCAGATTCAGAACAACATGCAATTCATAGAACGTTCGGTCGAAATCATGGATCATGGAGTCAAGAAACTTAAACGCAGCCGTATCCCGATCGTAAAGGTACGATGGCAGGGCAAACACGGTGCTGAGTTCACCTGGGAAGAACAGTGTTAGAACAAATGTGTTTTCATATCAAATCAGTTAATGTGATTCATGTGTTCATAATGTGCTTGTGTGTTAGGATCTTTATTATTTAGGAACAAGTATGTAATATTTATTTACAGTCGAGTTCGCTAGGCAAGAACAGTATCGTATTATATCGAAATAGTGGTGGGACGGCGTCAGGTACGGCAGGTAGCTGGAATCTGGGGTATGCCCTATACATATACTGCGTTCGGTGTAATGGGATAGTGTTAGTGCGTAGTGTTGAGACAAATAGTATGACAATTAATTAAACAAAAATCGTAATATGTAAGCGAGACTGAGTATAGTTATGGGTGACGATCCATAATAATACGAATGTTGAACTTATAATTATGATTAAACGCTTTAACATTTTTTTTAGGATCGAAAAACGTACGCGATTGCGGGTATACACGTAATTGCGGTTGTTTAACGATCTGTCAACACACGAAGAGTAAAAATAATTATATATATTATTTTACATTTTTACAATTTTGAAACTCATCATTTTGATGAGTTTAACAACTATTTTATTTAAAACCGCGTAAAATACGCGTTACGTGACGGAAACGCTAACCTAGCAACCGAAACGAACCCGAATACCACGAGGGTATATAAACTCTAAATGAGGTGTTTATTCACATTTATTTCACCAACAACCTCTTCTCTCTCTACAAAATTCGTCCAACCCTCTCTCTCTAGAAAACCGAACTTTAAACGCTCGTAACTCCCTCGTTTCTCAACGATTTTTGGTGTTCTTGGCGCCCACGCGTAGCTCTCGACATCCTCTACATATAAGTACAAAGGATCTGAAGGTTTTTCCACATAATCTCGAGGTAATGGAGCTTGCTAAGTCCGAAAATTAGGGTTTTTATATGTTGTTCGATCCCATGTGTAAAACCGGTGTAAAAGCTTCGACCTACACCTCCTTTTCATCGCCAAATACCGGTTCATGCCTCTACACATCATGGTGACAGTTAGATCGAGGATCGGGGCTGATGGTGGGAAGCAAAACCACAGGGTTCGTGGCTGGTTAAGGGACCGAACCTTCTTGCTGTGATACAAGGTGGCCGAACCTTGTTCAACCCCCCACGGCCGAACCTTCCTTTGATCAGAACATCCCAGGCGAACCCTTGAACCGATGGTCATCACAGACGAACCATGCGTGAATAGCGAACCCTAGAAGACGAACCTATTCTATCCCATGCAGGCGAACCAGGAGCCCCGAACCCTAGGGGAGGCAGCCACGAACCTTGCATGGTTCGCAAACCACTTAGCCGAACCATCACTATATTTGCGAACCCTAACCGAAGCTTTGAACAAGCCAAACCTTTCTGAGGGCCATGATCAACGAACCCTAGTTCTGTCGAACTTATGATGTCTCAGACGAACCCTGCTCGACCACTAGGACCATGAACCTTCCATGCATGCAATCGACAAACGCTAGTGTTTCATGTTCACCGAACCCTCATGTCATAGAGCCGAAGCTAGGCACGCACGAACCCTAAGGTTCGCCTGATTAACTATGGCCGAACCTTAGGCCAGAACCATAGAAGGTTCGCTGCCAAGTGGGTTAGTCGAGACACAAGTAGGCATTCTCCTTAATCTCCTCGGCCCAATCAGTTAGTTAACTTTGGTCCACATTAAACTAAGCCCAATAGGACTCTTAGCCCAACAACTCAATCTCATTTGGCCCACAATATCCATTTCGGCCCAATAATGAACCAACATTTAGTCTCGTTTGGACCTTTGGCCTACATATACATACTTGGCCCAATAACAATTGTTCTTGGCCCAATGGAAACCTTGAACCGGTTTCCATATTTGACTCAATTGGCTAAGGCCCATAAGTTGGTCAAATATCATACTCGAATGGGCCCATGTCTAGGCCAAGAGGCCCTTGAGCTTTGGTTAAGCTCGCATGGTTTCATGGGCGAAAGGCCCAATGTGTGGCCCACGACTTAAGGTAATTGTGAATTGATCATATATAGGTTAAGTTCACAACTCAATATAAATATGATATCAATTCATAATTCCAAGGGCATAATAACAATTCACACATCTTTTTCAAAAGTTCATGTTAAACATTGGTTATCAACAATCATTAACATTTGTTATTTTATGTTCCTAAGTTGAGTACAAAAGAACATGATACAATTGTTTCGTTTATCAATCATCAAACAAGAGAATCAAGCAAAATATTCAAACTATCACAACACCTCTAAACATGAGAACAAGTTATTCAAGATTTAAGACAAGTCAATGAATGAATCAAAGTCTATACAATCATAATTCTTATATCTTATGTATGATTACAATGATATAGGAACCAGTTAGAAGTCCTGTTTGCTACTTGCTATTTGTTTTAGTTCAGAGTCTACTGCAGACAGGTGAGAACACTAGCCCCTCTTTTAACTGTTTTTCAACTGTTTTGGGGTGGAACACGTGATCAATTTCACTGTTTACATTTGTATTTCATTATACAAGATGTATGCTGTTTTACAAACATTACAGGTTCATGGTACAACTTCATCAGTATATTCAACTGTTTCAAGGGATTTTTATCAATTGTTAAACACTTTCTATCAAAGAGGTTTTAAAAAGTTTTCCAGAACTGTTTTATACTAGTTTTACTCAAATGGTTTTATAAATGACAAACACTTTTAAATAAATTGACTTATAATCTCTTTTACTATAAAATTGTGCTTTTGAGAATAATTCTCTTATTAACATTGTTATTATACAAGGACATTATCTTATGTACTCAATTAAGGGTTTCAAAACATGGTATTCAAACAAATGGTTCATTTCATGGTGATCAAACAAAGGATTCAAATCATGGCATCCAAATAAGGTTTCAAGTCATGTTATCAAACAAGGTATTAAATCAATGGTTTTAAAGTAAGGTTCAAAAACATGGTGTCCATTGTTGTAGACAAACTTATAAACACATCAAGTTTCACAATCATTAGCGTTAGTACTGGGTGATCACAACAAGGGAAAGCGGACACACTGGTTCATATCCAAAATGGAGTTAGCTTTTAAATTTGTTTTAAAAGCTAACTGCAGGTTTGGTGTCATTATGGTTTTCAAAACTGCTGATACATTATCTAACTCCAAACGTGGTTTGGGACTTGATTATATGTTGGCTTCTTTAGCAAACGGTCTGCTGACTGTTTGGACACACTTGTACATACTTGATGTTAGTTTGGGTTACAGCTCATCCATGTATTTCATTATTTGCTTTAAACTAATGCCTTTCATTGCAAGTTCATGTTTTCAAATGTTAAACCTATTGTTCTCACCAACTACTTCTGTAGTTGACAGTTACTTTTCACGTGTTTCAGGTAATCAGGTTTAAGACATTCTAAGGGACAACTAAGGAGACCGCTTAAGATAGAACAAGATGAAGAAACATGCTAGGATGGATTTAGAAACACACTAAAATCCTGATTGTTTAATTGTCTTGTTTGAAGTCTTATTTTGTAAACTATATTTTGGGTCTGTAGTTGTCATTCTTTTGGTAGATAGATTGCTTGTAACTAATCAACTGTTTAAACATTATGAAACTTAGTAATCCATTGTGGTTGTTCTTATTCAATACTTGTGCATGATTCAACTATTCATACGTCACCGCACCGTGGGTTCCGCACGCGGCGCAGGGGGTGTGACAAACTATGTTCAAGAAGTATTTCAAAATATAGCGCTTACCTACAAGCATACAAAAGGATATGGAGGTATGTAGCTATTTTATTATCCTAACATGGATAAAGATAGCTTGGAAATAAAGCCTACTGTTTCAAAGAGTTGGTATATATTTCTTAACCCTTCTAATATTCTAGAACCATCTTTATTTCTGATCAGGAATATGCTATTATGCGTTATAAATAGTTTTTGGAAAATTTAATCATTTAACAAAATTTTAAGTGATCAATATATATCGAGTATTCCTTATTTTTGAAAATGTATCATCTAAACAATGAAACGATAGTAATATCCTTAATCACTACTATAACGAAAATCTTTATCAAATTAAACTAAATATAGTTAAAACTTTCCTTAGTTACTTCTTGTTTAAATGATATCTATTCTAAAATTCTTTAAGAAGAATAATAAGAATATCTAAGAGCATATGTATTTAACATATTGTCAAGGTTGATATATTCCTATTCAAAGCACAAGTAACATTAATCCTTATGAAGTTACAAAAGAATCTAGCCTATAATATAAATCAAAAGATATTTAAAATATTAATATTAAAATGCTTCAAAAGCAAGAACAATCAAATATGGCTAAAAGATATGACGCGAGGATAACATATCAAAAGATCAGTTGCCATAAGATATTAAAAGATAATATATTGGCCTTGCCATGAAAACTCATGGTCCCTCCACCCAATATACTAATATTGTTAACCTACTAAGGATATTTAGGCTTCGCCATGAAACTCATGGTCCCTCCACGTAAATAACCTGAATAGTCTAAGAATTGTATGCCCCTACATATGGGCCTTTCATTGAAACATTGTTTGAAACACCTAAAACATGAACGAAGAACCAAAAACATGATGGGTTCAGACCTTATCAATCCTACCTTCATCGCCCATCGCAACCTCACCTGCGCCTGCTCCAATATCCTCACCCTCGCCTGCCTTGCTCGTCTCCGCCACACTAGTTGTCTTTGCCACTGCCACATCAGAAGTCTCCTCAACATCCCAAGTCAGATTGGTCAAGATCTTGGACCATTTCTAGAGCTACTTCACCCATAGTTCTGCTCCCTCCTTATTAGCCTTCTTAGCCATCTGAATTTGAGCCTGGAGAATGGTAATGGCAGCAGAATTCTTAGTGCCCTCTATGATATCCTTGATCTTCAATTTGTGGGTAGCGTCAGTATCCTTGACCTGCTTTTTCAACTTCTGGGCCGCCTTCTTAAAGATACCGGCCTTAGTAGCAACAATCTTCCTCTGATCCTCAAGATCTTCGATTAGTTTGTCAAAAGCTTCTTTTTCAGAAACAACCTTGAGGAGAGCCTGCAAAAATAAGAATGTGTTAGGATATGACGGAAACAAATCAACTATATCCTGAATACTACCTTTTGTAGGAGGTCAGCAATGGGGAAATCAGGAATATCATCCACATAGATTGACTCAGCACCTTTGCGCTTCTTAGAGACTTTAGATGAGTGAGTGTGCGTGATCCTAGCCTTGGGGGCAACATGGCTTGCTTTTTCCTTCTTGATAGTGAGAAAACCACTAAGGTCTTCAAGATCAAATGCAGATTCTGAAATGATAAACAAAATAAATCAATTATATGAGCAAATATTAATAAATGTGAAACTAAAACGCGAAACCTGAAGTCATTTGGGTGTGGGGATGCGTGGAGGAGATGCTCTCGTTTTGGGGATATATTGGGAATATCGGCTTTCAAGGAAACACCAAACTTCCTTTCTCTCTCTTCAACACGCAGCAAAGCTTGAATTTTTTGTTCAGTATCCCTGCTTTCTGCGATCAGAGACTAAAACTTCGGCGCTGAAAAAATCATAAGAACATAAATCAGTCACAAAATTAAAATAACAAACTCAAAAGCAAACCGAAATAATCCTACCATTCAACAACCAATTAACAGTAAGGAGTTTCCCTTCAGAAATAGAACTTCTTCTAACAAAAAAGAATTTATTCCGCCACTCTTCTATTGGGAATTCTAGGTTACTTTTTATTTTTATCAGTTTCAATTGATCACATTAATTAGTCAAATCAGTTTTCATAAAACCAGATTAAATTCACAGATCCGATTTGACACAACGGAAGATTTTAAATATTGTAACCTTTCGATTCGTAATCGAAACAATTCCCAAATCATGATAAAGTTACAAACAGTTTAAACAAGAATTAAATCAAACAACACAACCATAGGTGGTTTTAGAAATTGACCTTCACGAAGCAATTCCAAATCCACATGATGGATCGACAACGGTCTCGCTAGTTGACTCAAAACGATCACCTGAGTACGGATCTCATCCCACGAAACTTCGGAATGGTCCAAAACTGCTTTTGGCTCGGTTTGGCTCACGGCTCAATTAGGACAGCCCTTGTGCGGCCCCGGTGTGGCCTAGTGTAGGTTTCAAACCGGATCAACAACGTAGCTTTATCACTCAAATCATCATCAACAGACTCTAACAAGTGCGGAATCCATGCTAGAATCAAGAAAGCAAGTAGAAAAATGTAATCTTTGTATTAATACTGAAAGTTCAAGTACAGATGCCTCAGTACGTCTAGAGATCAAATGCCTCGGGATTCCAGCCTAAACTAGTACAAAATACGTCTATTTATACTAATCTAGGTGTACTCAAAATCTAACACAAAACTATTTTGAGTACTCGAACACATGGTGTATTCGAAATAGCTGTACACGAAATTATCAAAATTCTAGATCCAAAAATTGACTCCAGTTTTTTTTCTTGCCCGAGGTTCTTTTTGTCAAGCGTGGCAACCCCAGAACTAGAAGTAGTAGGATTCATTATCATAATAGAATAAAAACCCCAGATACCGTCATTGCTTCTTCTCCGGGAAAAGAAGTTCACGACCCGTGGGCCTTCTACCTCCACGCGGCATTGCTCCGTCAGGCTTTCACCCATTGCGGAAAATTCCCCACTGCTTCCTCCCAACTTTGATTCTTCCAATGTTTGACTTTGTCAGTCTTCATCGTGTAGTGGGCTCTACAAACTCCCCCTAGACTGGCGAAGTCAACCAATAGGAAAAGTGACTTTATGCGCTCCAGCTCCTGCATATAACTTCAACTCTATGGCATAAGCACAGTGCGCGTAAATGGCTTAGCCTCTTCATCAAATCCGTGATAAAATCTGATTGGAGAGGAGTGTAACTTCATCATATCGTCCTTTTCGTACTTCAACAAGTCCATGGGATCAAGAATCATGTCAATATCGTTGATATCATCCTTGTTTCTGAGGATGACAGCTGCGACGTTGCGCTCATCAAAATACCATGATAGGAAGTTAGCTAACGAGTTGTCAGGGACTCTTGGGGAAACTGGCACCGCAATCTCAACAAGCGGTGGAGGATACTTGTAGTAAATCCAAGGCTCCTTTGTCACAGGATCTATGATGCACTTTGAGACGAATCGTCTTCCCTTAGCCGTCTTCATCGAAGGGAAATCCTTTTCGCATTGATTCTTCATGAACTTTGCAAACAAACTGGCCTGAGAGTCCTTGGATGGGTTAAAGAACATCGCTTTGTTGATAATTCTGATGTTGAATCTTGGCATTGTATAGAAGTCTTGCGGTTTCTTGTAAAACTCAACCTTGCCATTTCTCCTCTTGACCAGATAAATGTTTCTCTCTTTATCGTACATCCAGTAGCATATTTTCGATATGTCGTTGCGAACCGCAAAAAGATTTTGATCATCGGATATAAACGTGTGCTCTGGAAGCTCGACATTCATTTCCCCTAGCCAAGATGCTTTGTCTTCCTTAGGTGCTGGGGTCCAGTCCTTCTGCTTGTCGAACCAGCTATTAATCACTGTTCCCAGAGGAGGAATCTCTTTGCCATATGAATCGATATACTTGTGACCATACAAGTAATCCACATATGGATCTTTTGCAACATCGGTGATGACGACATTTTCTTGTCCTTCCTTAACCTCTTCACCAGGCCATTCAAAGTCAAATTACTAGGGCAAATCATCGAACCAACTATCAAGACCAGCTCCTGCGGCTTCATCCGGTTGAACACAATCTCCAAATAGGATATCATCAGGAATATCTCCAAAAAGATCATCATAGTCACTCGTGGGCTTTCCTGATGATGATGGATTTCCAGTGTCTCCTCCTTGATCTTTATCTTCTGGAGGCCCTTGATCCCTTTCATCAGACAAGTCCTCTTCTTTCTTGTCTCCACCATCATTATCATCATCACTGTCATCACTGTCATCATTTTCTTTATCATCATCATCGGACTCTAGGACTTCAATTCCTTTCAGCTTGTTAATATCCTTGCACATCTCATAATTTTCCATTGAAAGAAATCTGATGACTCTTCGGTGCGCCTTGATTTGCCCTTGAAACTCATCCAGTTTGTCACAAACTTTGAGCATTCCCTCTTTCATCATCCGAATGGTCTCATCCTTCTCTGCGGATTCCTTCTCAAGTAAGAAGACTCTGTCTTGTAGGCTCTCGAGATTGACGGGCACCCCTTTTGGCTCATAAGGAGACTCTGCGTGCGAGGGAGATTTTCCCTTGTCACTATGTGAGTGAGGAGGTGATGAAGTAGTCTCTATGTGGGGAATGGGAGTGGTAGAAGGTGACAGTGGAGAACGAGCAGGGATCTTGATGACTAGCTTGGGTTTGACTGGTTTGGTTGGTGGTTTTGGTTGTGAAGGTGGCTTGGGTTGTGAGGGTGGCTTGGGTTTTGTAGGTGGCTTGGGTTTTGTAGGTGGCTTGGGTTGTGTTGGTGGAGGTGGTATAATCGATGCAGCTGAGGAGAATGATAAATCAGAGAACATCTTCTGCAGTCTGGGATCCCTAGTCCGCTTTGACATCGTCTTCTGCCTCTTTATTTTTGGTGATGATTCAGGAGTTGAAGTTTAATCAACATCCTGTGCTTCCTCTCTTTCTTCTCTTGTCAGAGGAGGCTTTTCAGCAACAAAGTCCTCACTTGATGAGGAGGAAGACTCAGATACATGTTCCTCTGCAGTCGTGCCAGTTTGTGTGCCCATAGGGATGTCATGTTCCTCAGCAACAAATGCAACAGGAATACCTTGACCTTCAACTACATTTTCTTCTCCCATGAAGGGTCCAAACATGATTAGTGGTCTCTCTCCAATGTACTGCTTCTTCCCTCGTTTATTCATCTTCATGTGTCCAAAGATGTCGTCTCACATTCTATTGATCTCCAAAGTGCCGAGCGTGGGAGTCAGAGAAGGATATCTTTTATTGATGACGATTTGTAGAAATCGAGGGAAAGCCAGAAACCGCTCCTTCCTTCTTCCTTTGATGTTAGCGTGCATATCAAGGAAGATCATCTTTGAGAAGTTGAAGTCAACTCCAAGCGCTAAGGCTACCAGACAAGAACTGAGAGTCTGGTTGAGAACGTCATATCCTCCTTTCCTTCCGGAGATGCACTGAGTGACCACGTGTGCCAAGTATCTCCAGTAAGGATGTAGCAATTTCTTCTCGGTTGGAGGATAGGAACCTTCGTGTCCCATTTGATACACGGTCCTGTTCACCAACTCTTGATCCAACTCTACAGGGTCATCAGCTTTATCTCCAAATTGCAGACATTCCTGGAGAATCTGCTCTGTGATGACAATAGGTTGACCCTGAACCTTTCCAACAATGCTAAGCTTCCCAAGTGCATCAGTGTGTTCTTCTACTGTGCTCCAAAAGCCTCTAATAAAATCAGTCACTATCGAGGGATGCTCCATGATGGCATAGTTGACTGGTGACAGGATCAGCCCAGCAACCATACTCCTGTACTCTGAGTGTTTCTCTGGCGGGCCCCCAAGAAAAGCGGTCATGTTATGATCCGACACAAAGCGTAGATCATCTATCTGAAACAAAACAGACTAAGTCAATCCAAGATCGTATTAAAAAAATGTTTTAAGTTCAAAGGAGTTTGCGAAAGTTTGTGTGTTCTCGAAATGGCAGGTGTATTCGAAGTAAGAGGCTTATTCGAAAAAACATTTGTATTCGAAAAAAGGTTATACACGAAATGCAGGCTGTACACGAAACTATGATGTATTTGAAATTTGTTAAATCAGCAGGTGTATTCGAAATTTAGCCTGTATTCGAACTTCCAATTTCGAGAACACGAAAATTCTCATAAGTCCACCAATATTGCTCCTTAGAACTTCTAATCATATTCAAAGTGCTCGGAATCAAGAGGCGACCAACATATTCAAAAATTGCCTTTCTATTTTGAGTTATTCGAAGTGAATTGACCAAAATGCTAACTTTATACGAACTTCGTGTACTCGAAAATTAACTTTGTCCATAACTTTCGAATCCACGGTCAAAAGTTGATAAAATTCTATACCTAAGGTCGCCTATAGGTGATCTAAAAGTTAGCCGGGGTAGACTTTCAAAATCAGCTCTAGAAAATGAGATCTCCTTGCAAAGGAGGTTTTTGTACTCGAATCGACTGGTATTCAAAATTTAATGAAGTTGGGCTATTTATAGCCGTTATTTCGAGTATGACTATTTCGTGTGCTCAATTTCGAGCACATGATTTCTTTCGAAAATTTCTAACTTTATTATTAAAAATAGAACAAAATAAAATAAAATAAAATAAAATAAGATAAGATAAAAACCTTTGGACGAGTTTAAGGTTCAGTTGGGTCAATTTCGTGGGATCAAATCTGTCATCAGAATCTTACCGACTTAATTAATTTCTGAATGAAGCACGACTATTAAACAACTATATCCCACGAATGATTTATACTTGTTAATCCATAATTTAGAAATACGACATATGATCAAGGTTTTTCTGAAAATATCTTTTCGGAAGTTCGTGACAGTACGACTAGATTATCATGCAACCTATCAAATTTGACAAGTTTATTGATTCAAACTTTGATTGTGTTTTAACGAACTTAAAATGTTTTGACAGAGTTATAGATTAGAAGAGAAAAGAACAGATCTATTAGATTAGAATCAAGAACAAGAAGGGGTTCTATCATCTTGTGCTCATTGGCATCCTTTATTTATTGATCTGCAGACACATTGGCCTTAGCATCACACATCCAGGTATTTGCTTATGCAAAACAAAGGATGCTTCAGTAGATATGTCCCGCTCTTTGTTTACACAAAACATAGAAAATACACGAGTTTCTCAAAAACGATATCAAGTTTATTTAAACACAATCTTGTTTTGACTCAAAGACTTAAACAAAAAGTCAAAAAGTTGTCACACATTTCTGGTTTTCTACTGATCACAGCTTCACACTTATATATATATATATATATATGTATTTTATTTTAATTGATCATGTTCGATTCCTTTATTTGGAAAAACTTGTTTTAATCTTCTTAGTGAACGATAGATGTTGTTCTTTTAGAAATATAATTAAGATAGTGAAATTTTGATCCTCAGAAATTATTTCACTTCCCAATTGAACAACTATTCTTTTGCTTGTCCAAACAAAATCTTTTTGTATTTTCTTAAGTTTTTGAGAATATAAAATCTTTTTGTATTTTCTTAAGTCTTACTCCCCCTAAACTTTGTAGATCATCTTAGACTGACTCAAAACCGAAAATCTTTTAGTTGTTTTTATATGTATATTGACTCAAAAACCGAAAATCTTTTTGTTGTTTTTATATGTATATTGACTCAAAAGTCGAAAATCTTTTTGTTGTTTTTGTAAATTTTCTCCCCCTAAATTTGTGATCTAAAATTAAAACAAAATAAGACACAAATTTTAAAGTATTTGCAAAAAATGCTTTTAGTTAAAACTTATGAGTTTGAGAGAGGCAAGCAAGTGATGAAAACGTGCTGTGTCGAACGGTTTAGTGAAAAGATCTGCCAGATTATCATCTGTATGGACCTTTTCAAGATGAATGAGTTTCTGTTCGAAACAGTCACAGATGAAGTGAATCAGGATGTCAATATGTTTAGTTTTGGAGAGTTGTACCGGATTTTTGACAATCTGAAGAGCGGCTTCGTTGTCACAATAAATAGGAGAGTCAAGAAAATTCAAACCGTAATCGAGGAATTGCTGTTGCATCCATATAACCTGAGAGCTGCAACTAGAGGTAGCAACATACTCGGCTTCAGCAATAGAAGTAGATACGGTAGTCTGTTTCTTGCACTTTCATGAGACAAGACGATCTCCCAAATATTGACACCCACCAGTGGTTGACTTCCTGTCTAAGTTGCATCCACCAAAGTCACTATCTGAGTATGCAAATAAATGAGACTCAGAGTTCTTTGGGTACCACAGACCGAGACGAGGCTTCCCGACAAGATACCGAAAGATTCTCTTGACAGCTATAAGGTGAGAGGCCTTCGGATTCGCTTGATATCCGGCACACCAACAAACTGAAAACATAATGTCTGGACGACTAGCAGTCAGATACATCAGAGAACCAATTATCGAGCAATACAGGTGTTGATCAACATCTTCACCATCCAGATCCGAAGTTAAGACAGGACGAGCAGCCATAGGAGTGGATGGGGGCTTTGAATCCATCATTTTGAACTTGGTCAAAATATCTGTAACATACTTCCCTTGATGAATCAGAACACCCTTTGGATCTTGCTTAACCTGAAGACCCAGAAAGAAAGTCATTTCTCCCGTCGCGCTCATCTCAAACTTCTTCTTCATCACCCCTTCAAATTCCTTGCACAATGCTGAGCTCATGGAACCAAATATGGTGTCATCCTCATAGATTTGGACGAGAATTAAATCATCCTTATCCTTGCGAATGAACAAAGTCTGATCGATGACTCCACGGGTATATCCAATTGCGAGTAGGTGATCAGTAAGTGTAGCATACCATGCTCGTGGTGCTTGATGAAGACCATAAAGAGCTTTGTCTAACTTGTAGACATGGTCGGGATACTGCGAATCCTCGAACCCCGGGGGCTGACATACGTAGATCTCTTCTTTAACCTTCCCATACAGAAATGCAGACTTCACATCCATCTGATACACAGTGAAGTTCATATAGGAGGCGTAGTCTAAGAAGATCTGTATAGCTTCTAGTCTTGCAACCGGTGCAAAGACTTCTTCGTAGTCAATTCCCTCCTGTTGGTAGAATCCTTGAACCACCAACTGTAACGACCGGTTTTAACAGTCACGACTGTTAATAAATAAATGTTATTATGTTTACAAAATTATGTTGAGATAATAATATAATAACATTTGGGGTATTAGGGTTAACTAGTAACTAACTTGATTAGGTTGGTTAAGTGAGTTAACTAGTTTAAAAGCTTGAGGGGCTAAAGTTGCCAAAACCTCAAACTTGAATATGGGGATAAATACTTGACTTGAGTCAAACAACTAGATATTTTTATCTAGTGTGTGTGTGTGTTTTGGACGTTCAAGAAGAGGAGAAGAAGAGAAAACCTTAGTTTTCCAACATTTCCCTCAAATTGGAAGCATGTTTGGGTTGAAACTCGCAATTGAAGCTAGAAATCAACTCCCAATATGATTACTAACAAGAGGTAAGTGTTAGTTTGTTGTTTTGGTTAAATTTTCGTGAATGAATGTGAAGCCATAAATGGGTTTTTCATCAAAACTTGACTTGGGTGTTATCACTAGCAAAAGATTGTTAGTTTTGATTGTTTAAACATGTTTTAAACACTCAAACATATATTCTGGTATATATAATCAATAGATGATGATATGTGAGTTGGGTAAATTATGTGTGTTTGAGTTCACATATGAGCTTGAGGAATTGAGTAGAAAAATGATTCTTATGTTGATATATTGATGTTAGAGTGTTGTCAAAACTCAACAAAATCTATTAAACTTATAGTTTTATAGAGATTGAGTATAAAATGGAATTTGGATAATATGAAACGTTTAAGAAAATGTGTAGGAGAAATCTTGCACATTAGTTGTTTGTTGAAATGCCAATAGTTGACTTTTGGTCAAATTTGGTGAACTGAATCATGAAATAGGTTTTGGGGAGGTTGTAACTGTAACCTAGAGTATTTGATAGCAAATTGTTTGAGTTGATGAGTCTATGTCAATCTTAACTAGAATGTTAGTTAAGAATATTTAAATTTGTTATGAAATAGGTGGTGGTATTGGAAGTGCTAAGGAAAGACAAAGAGAAGGCACAACACAATTTGTTAATCTCTATTCCTAGTGCTAAGGTAAGTTATCTAACTTGCTAAACACCATATTTGTGATGTAGAATAGTCTACTAATTGAATTGGTTTGTCTATGAATGGTTTGATTCATAGGTGTTGTTTGTTGATTGTGCAGTTTGACTTATTAAGTCAAACTGTGCATATCAAGTTTTAAGTTTGAGTTGCAATTAATTGCAATGACATTGAGTGTTAATTGATGAGCTAGTCTCACAATTGAATTAAATTGGTTATGAATTGTTACATTCATAAAGAAATAGAGTTTGATTGTGTGGTTTGGCTTATTTGGTCAAACTATGCACATATCAAAATATGGGATTGTGATTATGTGTAGTCCACTAATTGAGTTGAATGGACTAGGAATTATTCAATTCATATTTGAATGGAATTGGTTAAGAATTATTGAATTCATATTTGAATTTGATTAATTATGAATTGTTTAGTTCATAATTGAAATTGGTTTGAGTGTTAGGTTTGACTTTATTTAGTCAAACTGCATAAAGATTATAATGTTTGAATTATGACTTGTGTAATTGAATTGAATGTAAATTGGTTGGTAAATCTATGATAGAAGTATCTGAGGATGAATATCATAGAATCATGGTTTATAAATGTTTATAAACCTATGAATTGTTGGTTGATATAAAATTTATGATGGAAGGACTTGAGTGTGAACATCATAGTATGAGTGGAAATTGTTGATTACTTCACCACTTTAATGTGGAAGTAAATTTGGTAAGTTATGATGGAAGTACTTGGGTGAGAACATCATAACTATGTTGAATATCAATTCGCCACTTGAGTGTAGTTTAGTTGATTTGAATTGGTTGAAATTTGATGAATTGATGGAGTTGATTTAAAATCTATAATGGAAGTACCTTAGGGGTGCACATTACAGTAATTGTTGATGAAATATGTTTGGTTATCGATTGAATAACCAAACGAGTTGATATGAAAGGAAAATTTAGGAGTTAAATCACTTTTGGTGATTTTGACCCGTTCGGGAAAAATAATGCATAAACTATGTTTGGTGCGCATTTGTTTGTTTGAATTCGTTATAACATGATTCAAACATGATAATAGTACATATAATATGTATGTGGACGATTTAATGAAGTTTTGGAAGGGTCATAGCGTTAATTGCTTGATTTTGGAATTTTGACCTGTTTGAGTGAATTGATTCACAAATTGAATTAATTGGTATCCAATTATGTTTGGATATGTAATGATTTGAAATTGAGGAGTTGATACTCCATATAATATGTATTGGGAACTTGGGATTTAGTTTCGTGTGGTTTGGAACGATCGAAAGCGGTTAAAAAGGGTCAAAACGCGCGAAATGGAAGAAAACCTGCACCCAGAGCTGTAGGCTACGGTCTGGCCGGAGGCTGCGGCAGCAAGGTTCTGTCCCACTAGGCTATAGGCTACAGCAAGGCTGTAGGCTACGGCGCAGGTAATCTAGATTTGTCCGTTTTTGACGTTTTAAACGCGTTTTAAGGCCTAGAACCCTTCCGATTCGAACTCTAACTTATATTTGGATAATCCTTACTTAGTTCTTATGAACTAATGGTAAAATTATATGTGGTGTTTGCATGTCGGAAGTAGATGATGCGTTAAAGCTCATGATCGGGCGCATATGTTGAAAAATTCAAACGTTTTGGAAATTTTTGTTTTTGTGTTGTCATACAAACTATTGTATGATGATTTTGTAATGTAATTAGTAACTTAACAAGTTCATATTATTTGTGAAATGTTTTTTTTGTTGCTTCCGCATAAATATTTGATAAAGTTTTGTGTTAAAACTTAAGTGGGACCTATTTTTGACACGTGTATGCGTGTATAGAATTTGGGTGGTACAAGTTGGTATCAGAGCCAATGGTTTGAGTGAATCAAGTGCATCACGAACACTTGATCTCAAAATTTTGTTCTCTTGATATGAATTGATAACGTTTGAGTTGAAGACCCGATCATCAAGCTGAATGCATGAGGTTAACACATCTATTTCCTACATTACATTGTTGAATTGGTTGCTGGATATTGAAATTGAATTGATGTTGATTGATTATTTTGAACGTAAATCTTTGTCCTAAGGGTGAAATGGAGGAAATAAGGAAGCAAATATATGATGTATGTACCATTGCGTCTGGCCAACGTATTAGTATACGCATGATATAAACGAAGTCTTATGGAAACCATTTGATATTTAGGTCATTGAAATTAGGTAAGGTGTTAGGAATTGGTTTGAAACGTGATTGTAGGATCACTAAGACTTGGGTTATGGTTAGTAGTAAAGTGTGCACTTGTGCACCTAAATTTTGATTTTGTGAATTGAATGTTGACTTACTAACTGAGTCTTGATGAAATTAGTGAATGTTATGATGTAGTTGCATAAGTTGTGATAGTGTTATTATATGTTTTATAATAATTGACACAGAGAATTGTTGAGAAATTTAATAAAAGACCATTGTGAATGGTAATTGAGTGATAAACCACAGTTGTGTGGTGAAACATGTAAGACCACTGGTTTGTGGCATTGAAATTGTTATGTAAAACCACTGTTGAGTGGTGTTAAAATTGAAATTTGTTATGGAAGACCACTGGTTAGTGGTATTGTATTTGTCATGTAAGACCACAGGTGTGTGGCATTGGTTTATCATGTAAGTCCATATTGAAATGGCATTGATTTGACATGAAAGTCCACATTGATGTGGCGTTGGGGTAATCCACGAATGGGTGGGTTAAATGGTTAATTTAATGAGTTGATTTTGGTAATGGGGGTGAGAAATTAGTCAGATGAACTGACAATGGTGTTTGTTTACACCATATGGTCGAATAAATAAAAACGACCCTTTATGTATACAACATGATAATGTTGTTAATGATTGGTTGGGGGAAATGTGATTTTATACAATTGTTGTTTAAATATTGGGTTAAACAATTTATTCTAAGACCACGGGGGAGTCGCGTTTGATATAATCCGCATTCATGCGGAAAGAAATTGATAAAGATGGATATGGTTTGGGGTGATCCACCTAGATGAAGGACACTCATGTTTGAAACTACTTGTTAATTTAAGTAGTTGGTTGGTATATGAAATAGTATACTTGAATGTGTTATTATGGGAGACTATGATCCATTGACTTGCCTAATGATGCAAGTAATTTAACATGCCAATTGGACATAATATTTTTTGTGAATGATCCACAAAGGTGTGGACATCTCTTTATAAAAATATATGTTGTGAGAAATAGATTACATGAGTATATGTAATACTATGCTTAAATAGAACTTTGAGTTCTAAAGAAATGAAATTTGACAATAGTTGAGTTATGATATATGTCTTAGGATAGCTTGACTATCCTTAAAGACATTTGGGATGTAAGTATATGTTAATATACATAATAAATCATTTGAGCATTAACATGTGAAAATGATTATGTGATTGAAATTGTTGAGAACCTAATATATTAGCAAAGACGAGGTAGATGGGAAAATGACTATTACAATTGGGCATCAGATGCCTTAAGTAAAATTGAATTCTTCTACACTTGGTGTCGATCTATGCTATTTGATGTTTTGACATAAGTGTCATAACAATTGAAATTGTTACTATAAACATGTGGTTGTGAAAGCTGCTTATACTTTACGTGAAAGAAATGGTAGCTAACACATGTTTGTAGATTGATGTGATTATTTGATTTGTATAATAAGAAATTTGTGAATTTCTTGAATTGAAATATCCTTGTGTAATAGGATGAGGATATAAATGATTAATGTATTCTGTATGTGATACCGTTATCATGAGTTGAAAAAGAGTAATCACATCCCGTGATACGGGTTTAATACCTTAGTAAATTACTAAAGATTTCAAATAGGGTTGTGTAATACAGTTTGATTGTTATATTGATGTTTTCAACTGGTTATGACATTATAATATAAACAGTGCCTGTTAACATCATCCATATAACATTAAAGTTACAGGAATTGATATATCTTACACAAGTGAAGAAAACTTGAATATGAAAGGTGGATAAGAAAAACAAGTATATACATAATAAGATTATGTGTTAAATACTTGTCGTACATATCCATTTATGCTAGTGAATTGGTTATTGGTTGTATCATATAAATTGATTTAGTAAACTAATTGAGTTGAATGGACTAGGAATTATTGAATTCATATTTGAATGGAATTGGTTATTAATTATTGAATTCATAATTGAAATTGGTTTGAGTGTTAGGTTTGACTTTATTTAGTCAAACTGCATAAAGATTATAATGTTTGAATTATGACTTGTGTAATTGAATTGAATGTAAATTGGTTGGTAAATCTATGATAGAA
Organism: Mikania micrantha; assembly: GCA_009363875.1. Classification (NCBI taxonomy): domain Eukaryota; kingdom Viridiplantae; phylum Streptophyta; class Magnoliopsida; order Asterales; family Asteraceae; genus Mikania; species Mikania micrantha. The sequence goes on along the minus strand of CM018682.1, from coordinate 48,575,087 downwards.
GTATCTGAGGATGAATATAATAGAATCATGGTTTATAAATGTTTATAAACCTATGAATTGTTGGTTGATATAAAATCTATGATGGAAGGACTTGAGTGTGAACATCATAGTATGAGTGGAAATTGTTGATTACTTCACCACTTGAATGTGGAAGTAAATTTGGTAAGTTATGATTGAAGTACTTGGGTGAGAACATCATAACTATGTTGAATATCAATTTGCCACCTGAGTGTGGTTTAATTGATTTGAATTGGTTGAAATTTGATGAATTGATGGATTTGATTTAAAATCTATAATGAAAGTACCTTAGGGGTGCACATTATAGTAGTTGTTGATGAAATATGTTTGGTTATCGATTGAATAACCAAACGAGTTGATATGAAAGGAAAATTTCGGAGTTAAATCACTTTTGGTGATTTTTACCCATTTGGGAAAAATAATGCATAAACTATGTTTGGTGCGCACTTGTTTGTTTGAATTCGTTATAACATGATTCAAACATGCTAATAATACATATAATATGTATGTGGACGATTTAATGGAGTTTTGGAAGGGTCATAGCGTTAATTGCTTGATTTTGGAATTTTGACACGTTTGAGTGAATTGATTCACAAATTGAATTAATTGGTATCCAATTATGTTTGGATATGTAATGATTTGAAATTGAGGAGTTGATACTCCATATAATATGTATTGGGAACTTGGGATTTAGTTTCGTGTGGTTTGGAATGATTGAAAGCGGGTTAAAAAGGGTCAAAACACGCGAAATGGAAGAAAACCTGCACCCAGGGCTGTAGGCTACGGCAGCAAGGTTCTGTCCCACTGGGCTGTAGGCTACAGCAAGGCTGTAGGCTACGGCGCAGGTGTCACACCCCGAGCTGGTGGGGTTGGATTGGAGTCACCGTTGGGCGGAAAGGTTCTCGGGGCGCGATATCGTGAGTGATAATCAAAGTGATCAGATTGTTTACATTGCACATGATATTAATGAGAAATGCTAAATAGAATAGAATTACAAAGTTAAATTACATCCGTATCGTTCATAATTTAAGCATGTAAATCTATCATAAACATCATAAGATAACTATCTTGTAACTATACAAGATATACAAAATAATTGTACAGTGATGTTTCCAAAAATATGCAGGTCCAAAAATACTAAGTCTTCTATCTGAAGTCCTAGTCCAAAAGCATAAGCTTCCTAGTTGACCTGTTCGTCACCTGAGAAGTCATGCAAAAATAAAATCAACACATGGTAGGTGAGTTCATATATTTTAATGTGTGAAAATGATTTGTAAACCACTTCCGGTAAAGACCTTAACCTCATTAACTCCACATGTAATATCCGGATCGGTATGCTTATATATAGGGCATATGTAGGGTCGAACTTACCGCCCGCCCAGCCACCGTCCCACCACATACTAATCCGTATATGACATTGTTGTTAATGATAGATAAGCATTTTTACCCTTCTCATATAACCCAAAAATCCTTCTGTTCTTTGTCCCTATAATTACAATCATTTGAAACCCATATTGATTTCATAAGTTCATCACACAATATGATCAACCACAGCAATTGTAGAAACATTTATAAATGCTTAATTAAATAAATAAATAAACATTTAATAAAATCTAAGTCCTAATGATTGGGCCTTGGTCAAACTCGAGTAGACTAGTATGTCAATATAGGTACTTAGTAGTAGGGAATTCTGTAAATATCATCAAACATATGACCTACAAATCAAACGGTCTAGCTAGGACTTCTTGAAATGTACGGTTTTTGTTTCGTTCTTGATTCGTTTTGGCATATGTTATCTTTGATATTTCCCAGATTTTCCCTTGAAAATGATTTATTGATTCGTTTGATATTGTGGCAAGATGTACTTGATTCGTTGATCCTGGAATACTAGATTCGTTGATCAAATGTACTCTTGATTCGTTGTTCATCAAACACTTGATTTGTTGAACATCGAATATTAACTTTGCAAAGATAGTTTCGTTTGATTCGTTGAACTTCCCCACTTGTTTTGTCAAAATAGTTTCGTTTGATTCGTTGAACTCACACACTTGATTCATCAAAATGTTTTGTTTTGATTCGTTGAAATGATACACTTATTTCGTCAAAATGTTTCGTTTGATTAGTTGAAATGTTTAGTTTAACCCAATTATCCACTTAAATTATAAGTAGATGAATTTGGTAAAATCTGCATAAAATTCACCTAGACATAATTCTAGGTTAACAATTTACATATAAAAACATATGTTAAATAAAAGCATCTAAGTAAACAATTTAAATAAACAGTTTACGCATGCTTCTCAGCCCCGCGTTTTAAAACAAAATGTTAGAAAAGGGGCAATGAACTCACCTGTGTTGATGTCTAATGTACTATCACAGAATGCGCACTCTTGTTTGTAGGCTAAGTATCTTCGGTTCCTGAGTTGTGTTATAAGAGTTTGAATACGATAAGTACACGTAATAGTCGTTGTGCCTAAGGTTTGGTCTTGTCGTGTGTGCAACTAAGTGTCCTATTACTAGTGTAATTCCAAGATTCGATCTAAATGATCTAGTTCAATTCCCCATTTAAAATTCCTAATCCCATGTTTAATTACAATGCTTAAAATAAATTTTACAAAATTTGGGCAGAGTCTCCTTTGTATTTAGTTCAAATCCAGACAATGACATTGTCTATTTTTCAACAAGTTCCCAAACAATTATATCACAATAAGTCTTTAAATCAAAACATTACAATTAACTTCCATTTTATTTCAATATTAAGTCAAGATCATTTAATTAAATCTAACAAATTATAAATAGGTTTCTTTTATTAAAATCGCATTGCTTGAGTTTAAGTAACATTGAACGTGTGTTGGGCTTAATTAAACCCCATTGGGCCCACTTTGGCCCAATTGAATATCCTTGATTTCTAATTGATCATGATTCAAGTCCTTGAATGGTCCCATGTGGATAGTTACACATTTAAGTTAATTGTCATTTATAAAACATTCCATAATGTAAATGTTAATAACCTAGTTCATCACTTAGTCTTTAACCCTTTGTTATTTGTCCTTGATGCTCTAGTTTCTAATAACCAAGTTTTACACAAGATTTGATATTCCATGTCATTCCCATGCACACACGTATTCCATGCACACACACAAACTTTAACTCCTGCATGCCCATGTATACAAGCCCTATGTGCCATGAAACTAAAGATTGTTGTGGCCATCCTAATTTTAACATCCCCAGGGCAGCGAACCTTTTAGGGTTTGCCCCAATGGTTCGGCTAACATCACCTCATCAACGAACCCTTAGGGTTCGGCCAGGGAGGGCTCGTCACTAGTCAGGGTTCGGCAAGGGTCCTGGGTTCGTGAATCCTAGGGTTCGTTAGAGAAGAAAGGTTCGTGGTTCTAGGGTTTGCATGTACAAGAGTTCGGGACCTACCAGGGTTTGTGAGGCTGCTAAGGATTCGGTCATACCAGGTTCGGTGAAACCAGGCCCTTAGGTTCGTGAGGTTTTAGTGTTCGCATGGCCAAGGTTCGGCCATGCAGGGTTCGTCCACTGGTTAGGTTATCAACACCTAGGTTCGTGAAGCCAAAAGGTTCGACTCAAGTGGTTCGCGGTTAGGTTGGTGACCACAGCTTCGGCTGGCAGTGAGCCAGGATTCGGCTAGCAGGTTGTCAGGTCTTCAGGGTTCGCCCCCATGGTTCGGCTCTATCCTTGGAAGGTACGGCCGAGAGAAACGAACCTGTAATAGCCCATCTTCACGAACCTGTACTTCCAGCCCATTATTTCGATCCAAATCTGTTACAACACAAGTTCCTAGCTCCTTCTAGTTGATTACATGATTCATCTAAGTGTTTATGAGTGGCCTAAACCGATTACAACATCATCAAACCTAAAGGATTCGTGACATACCCTAAGACCGAATTTAAAGGGATCATTTACCTTAGATCTTATGGATGGAAGCTCGAAATACTTGTACTTCTGTAATCTACAAGATGAGAGGATCGTAATGATGCTTAGAACACATGAATCCACCAAGATTTGAGCTCCAAATGGAAGAGAGAAGGTTGAATTCTTGAGAGGTTTTTTAGAGAGAGAGAGAGAAAACGAGTTAGAGAGAGAGAGTGGAATGGTGGTGGTTGTGGCATTTAATTGCCACATTAAATGTGGAGGAAAATACCCGATCGCTCGGTCTCCTTCGGTTTCGCGTAAAAGACCGGATCGCGTAGTCTCACCGCGAAACGACTCGATTTATAAAAATAGAATTTATTTAATAATTCTAAGTTGTGATTCCTAATAAATTAACTAGTATCTTCTATTTATTTTAAATTTTAAAATATTAATTTACTGTTCAAATCGAAACGTACGGTCATCGCGCGTATTCGTTCGAATCGTCATCCGTACTAACACGGCGATAACTCTACTTTTCAATATTGTTTTCTAATTATTGGATATTATTCAGAACGTTAAACCTTCAGATATATTCGTATAGATCGTCACCTATACGAATAACCCGTCAATTTAGCATTCACATAACATCCGTTCAGTTTTGTTCTATAATGCCTCACATACGTTTATACATAATAATTCCTAACAAATAATCCCATGATGGTTCTGTATTGCCAGATAATTATCTGACTCAAGAACCATTGTTCTGAACTTTGTTTCTGTTAACTTGTTTATGAACTTGTGGTTTGATAACACGAAATGACTTTGACTATTGATATGAACATGAAATAGCATGAAATATGTGTGGTTTGTACCTGTTTACTGTTCATGGCACTGTTGAGATCACTGTTTCGGTGCTGGTTCCGGCACTGATGTTACAGTCTCCCCTTGTTAGAGAAATTTCGTTCCAAAATTTAAGCATTGTTATCGGGTACAGCTTCCTCTTCAAACAGTTGGGGATACTTGGTCTTCATTTGATCTTCATGTTCCCAAGTAAACTCGGGCCCGCGTCTTGAATTCCATCTAACCTTTACAGTAGAAATACGGCTTCGCCTTAGTTGTTTAACCTTGCGATCCATAATCTCTAAAGGTTCCTCAATGAAACGTAGCTGTTCATCCACTTGAATCTCTTCAATTGGAATAACAAGTGATTCATCGGCAAGACATCTCTTTAAGTTTGAGACATGAAGTACATCATGCACCGCACTGAGTTCATCTGATAATCTCAGTCTGTATGCCACAGGACCAATACGTTCGATAATCTCGAACGGCCCTACGTACCGTGGTGCTAACATGCCTTTATTCCCAAAGCGAACTACGCCCTTCCATGGGGATACCTTCAACATAACACGGTCTCCCACTTGGAATTCCAACGGTTTGCGCCGTTTGTCTGCGTAGCTCTTTTGCCTGCTTCTAGTAGCTTCTAGTCTCCTCTGAATCTGGGCAATCTTATCAGTGGTTTCCTGAATAAGCTCTGGTCCAGTTATACGATTATCTCCCACTTCGGTCCAACAGATCGGTGATCGACATTTCCGGCCATAAAGAGCCTCGAATGGTGCACATCCGATACTGCTGTGGTAGCTGTTATTGAAGGAGAATTCTATCAGTGGCAAATGAGAGTCCCAATTTCTACCGAAATCCAAAACACAGGTTCTTAACATATCCTCTAGGGTTTGAATTGTGCGCTCGCTTTGACCATCCGTTTGTGGATGGTAAGCTGTACTCAGATTTAACCGTGTCCCTAGGGATTTCTGTAGTGATTGCCAGAACCTTGATGTAAATCTGCTATCTCTGTCTGAAATAATAGACAATGGCACACCGTGACGTACCACTATCTCATTGATGTACAGTCTTGCCAGTTTGTCCATCGTGAAAGTCTCACGCATAGGCAAGAAGTGAGCAGATTTTGTTAAACGATCAATGATCACCCATATCGTATCATGACCACTGGAAGTGCGAGGTAGCTTGGTAATGAAATCCATAGTTATTTGTTCCCACTTCCAGAGCGGAATCTCAGGTTGCTCCAGTAGGCCAGACGGACTCTGATGTCCCGCCTTTACCTTCGCACACGTGAGACATAGACCGACGTATTCGGCTATGTCTTTCTTCATTCCGGGCCACCAATAAAATCCACGCAAGTCTTGGTACATTTTATCAGCGCCTGGATGAACGGAGTACTTAGTCTTGTGTGCTTTATCAAAGATAAGTCTTCTCAATTCGTCTACCGCCGGAATCCATATACGATCCTGGTAGTAGATCATTCCATCAGGCTTAGTCTCCAGGTGTTTCTCTGTTCCACAGTCGAGTTCTTTCTTCAAGTTTCCTAGATCAACTGATTCTTGTTGTGCCTGAATGATCTTGTCTTGTAAGCTCGTCTGCACAGTCATTCCCATTGCTCTAACGCGCAAGGGTTTGACCCGTTCCTTCCGGCTCAAGGCGTCAGCTACAACGTTCGCCTTTCCCGGATGGTACTTGATCACGCAATCGTAATCATTCAGAAGTTCAACCCAACGGCGCTGTCGCATGTTGAGCTCCTTCTGATCAAAAATATGCTGCAGACTCTTGTGATCAGTAAATATGGTACACTTGGTGGCATATAAGTAATGTCTCCAAATCTTCAATGCGAAGATAACAGCTCCTAGTTCAAGATCATGAGTAGTGTAGTTCTTCTCATGAACTTTTGACTGTCTTGAATCATAAGCAATAACTTTGTCACGTTGCATTAGTACACAGCCTAGTCCCTGATGGGAGGCATCATAGTATACAACAAAGTCATCACAGCCTTTTGGGAGAGATAGAATTGGAGCATCGCATAGTTTCTGTTTCAATGTCTGAAAAGCATCTTCTTGTTTCTGCTCCCAGACAAACGGTTCACTTTTCTGGGTTAGTTAAGTGAGTGGCAAAGCTATCTTAGAAAAATTCGAGATGAACCGTCTATAATAACCCGACAATCCCAGAAAAGACCGTATCTCCGTTGGCGTCTTCAGAGTATCCCAGTTCTTTATCGCCTCGATCTTGGCAGGGTCTACGTGTATTCCCTCATTGTTGACCACATGACCTAGAAATTGCACTTCTCTAAGCCAAAATTCACATTTAGAGAATTTAGCATAGAGTTGTTCTTTCTTCAGCAGCTCCAAGATCTTTCTAAGGTGTTGTTCATGATCTGCTTTGCTCTTCGAATAAATCAGTATGTCATCAATAAAGACAATAACAAACGGATCTAGATACGGCTTGCACACTCGGTTCATGAGATCCATGAAAACCGCTGGTGCATTTGTCAATCCGAAAGGCATCACCACGTTTTCGGTATGTCTTCGTCTTGAACTCTAAGCTGATGATATCCAGACCGCAAGTCAATCTTTGAGAAGTATTGAGCTCCTTGCAGTTGGTCAAACAAATCATCAATCCTCGGTAATGGATACCGATTCTTGATGGTTAGTTTGTTCAGCTCTCTGTAATCTATGCACATTCTAAACGATTCGTTTTTCTTCTTCACGAACAAGACCGGAGCTCCCCAAGGTGAGTAGCTCGGTCTAATGAAACCCTTGTCAAGTAGCTCCTGCAACTGGTTTGACAATTCCTGCATCTCTGAAGGTGCTAACCTGTAAGGAGATTTGGCAACAGGAGTTGCTCCAGGCATTAAGTCAATACGGAACTCTACCGATCGCACAGGTGGCAAACTTGGTAGGTCTTCAGGAAATACTTCGGGATACTCTCTCACTACCGGTACGTCTTGAATCTTCTTCTTATCCTTCTCTTTTTCCACCACATGAGCCAAGAATGCAACGCACTGTTTCTGTAGACACTTACGCGCATTTATGCAAGAGATGATTTTGACATTTCGTTTTGCTTGATCGCCTTTAACTTCCAATACGCGATCACTCGGCAGTGGAATTCGAAGCAGCTTCTCAGAATAGATGACTTCCACTCGATTAGAGGAAAGCCAATCCATTCCAACAATGATGTCGAAAATACCCAACTCTATCGGTATCAAATAGATGGTAAATGTATGACCGTTAAGTGTCAATGGGCAATTCCTATAAACTGTACTAACTGTAATCCGTTTCCCGTTAGCTACTTCTATAACGTAAGGGGAATCTAACTGTTCCTCTACTGAATCTAGTTGGCATACAAAGTCGGTAGAGATAAAACTCTGATCCGCACCAGTATCAAATAGAACAGATGCATAAAAGTCATGTAAGAGAAACGTACCAGTGACCACATTTGGGTCCTGGCGTGCAGCTGGTGCTCCGATGGCAAAGGCTCGTCCACGGGATGCTTGAACTGCTGGTTGTGCCTTCTTTGGGCAGTTCTTCGCAAAGTGGCCTTGTTCGCCACAGTTATAGCATCCACAATTGTTCTGATTAGCTGGCGGAGGGAGAGCCAAAGCAGCGTTGTTGACTGCTGGGTTAGGTGTCATCCGGCAGTGTTGGACCCAATGGCCCTTTCGTCCACACCCCGTGCATTGCTTGCAGGGAGTTTTAGCAATATGATGATACTGACACTTGGCACACAGAGGAAACGTGCCAGTGTAGGGTTTGCGGTTAGGGTTTTGTGGTGCTGCTGCTACTTGTTGAAGAGGTGTGGCCACCGTGTAGTTCTTGATGGTCTTCTGTTTCTTCTTCTGATGGTGGTGGGGTTTCTTTGAAGACTCAGCTTTGTTCTTGCTTGGCTCAGCCTCCTTCTTTAGAACTCCAGAGGCTACCATCAGATCAGTGAGTTTTCCAGCCAATCTCACTGCAGACTCGACAGTGGTAGGGTTGGCTGAAACAACCATGCCCTGAATGCAGGCGGGAAGTCCACCTACATATCTGTCTATTCTCTTCTCTAAAGTTGGCACCATGTCTGGCACCAAAGCAACTAACTCGTGGTAATGAGTAGTGTACCCCATGTGATCAGCCCCTTTCATCACATGGTTGGACAGTTCAACCTCCAGTTTCTGCAACTCGTTCTTGGGGCAGAACTCTGTTCTCAGCAGTGTCTTGAAATCTTCCCATGGCATGGCCATAGCTTCTTCTCTTCCTCTAGCATTAAATTGACCATTCCACCAGGTCAAAGCCCGTTTGTTGAATGTTCCAGCTGAGTAACGGACCTTGTGGTGTTCGGGGCAGCTGCAGAGATCCAAGGTTGCCTCGATCTTCTCAATCCATTGGATTAATCCAACGGCTCCTTCAGACCCACTAAAGCTGGGTGGTTTACATCCTACAAAGGACTTGTAGGAGTAATGTGATGAACCTCCAGTATTTCCACTAGCTTCTCCTGATGAGTTGCCAGTGTTGTTGATCTCGTTGCGGAGACGAAGGAACATCTCTGGTATTGCCTCTTTCATCTGATTTGTCATTTGGCTACTCAGAAAAGTCATCATAGCGATAGTGGCAGGATCCAGATTTGGTGTTGTGCCCGAGCCAGATGGTTGAGTAATCAAAGGAGGAGGGGGAGGAGGAGGGGGAGGAGGTGGTGGTGGTGAATCATTTGGTGATGGTGTGGAGGAGTGTGGAGCCAAGTCTTGTGGTGGTAGCTGTATCAAGGGAGGCTGTCTCCTCGGCGGCATTCTAATCATAACCAATAAAGTTATTGGTTAGTGCAATGATCAAATACGGAAGACAGTATGCAAGTTAATTCCTAAGTCCTGTCTTCTCTACATGCAGGGTCCCTAGGTTATAGTCTAGGCCAAACCATTTAAGTAAGTGACCTATATTTCTCTATAACCATGGCTCTGATACCAATCTGTCACACCCCGAGCCGGCGGGGTTGGATCGGAGTCCCCGTCGAGCGGAAAGGTTCTCGGGGCCCGATATCGTGAGTGATAATCAAAGTGATCAGATTGTTTACATTGCACATGATATTAATGAGAAATGCTAAATATAATAGAATTACAAAGTTAAATTACATCCGTATCGTTCATAATTTAACCATGTAAATCTATCATAAACATCATAAGATAACTATCTTGTAACAATACAAGATATACAAAATAATTGTATAGTGATGTTTCTAAAAATATGCAGGTCCAAAAATACTAAGTCTTCTTTCTGAAGTCCTAGTTCAAAAGCATAAGCTTTCTAGTTGACCTGTTCGTCACCTGAGAAGTCATGCAAAAATAAAATCAACACATGGTTGGTGAGTTCATATATTTTAATGTTTGAAAACGATTTGCAAACCACTTCCGGTAAAGACCTTAACCTCATTAACTCCATATGTAATATCTGGATCGGTATGCTTATATATAGGGCATATGTAGGGTCGAACTTACCGCCTGCCCAGCCACCGTCCCACCACATACTAATCCGTATATGACATTGTTGTTAATGATAGATATGCATTTTTACCCTTCTCATATAACCCAAAAATCGTTCTGTTCTTTGTCCCTGTAATTACTATCATTTGAAACCCATATTGATTTCATAAGTTCATCACACAATATGATCAACCACAACAATTGTAGAAACAGTTATAAATGCTTAATTAAATAAATAAATAAACATTTAATAAAATCTAAGTCCTGATGATTGGGCCTTGGTCAAACTCGAGTAGACTAGTATGTCAATCTAGGTACTTAGTAGTAGGGAATTCTGTAAATATAATCAAACATATGACCTACAAATCAAACGGTCTAGCTAGGACTTCTTGAAATGTAGGGTTTTTGTTTCGTTCTTGATTCGTTTTGGCATATGTTATCTTTGATATTTCCCAGATTTTCCCCTGAAAATGATTTATTGATTCGTTTGATATTGTGGCAAGATGTACTTGATTCGTTGATCCTGGAATACTAGATTCGTTGATCAAATGTACTCTTGATTCGTTGTTCATCAAACACTTGATTTGTTGAACATCGAATATTAACTTTGCAAAGATAGTTTCGTTTGATTCGTTGAACTTCCCCACTTGTTTTGTCAAAATAGTTTCGTTTGATTCGTTGAACTCACACACTTGATTCGTCAAAATGTTTTGTTTTGATTCGTTGAAATGATACACTTGTTTCGTCAAAATGTTTCGTTTGATTAGTTGAAATGTTTAGTTTAACCCAATTATCCACTTAAATTATAAGTAGATGAATTTAGTAAAATCTGTATAAAATTCACCTAGACATGATTCTAGGTTAACAATTTACATATAAAAACATATGTTAAATAAAAGCATTTAAGTAAACAATTTAAATAAACAATTTACGCATGCTTCTCAGCCCCGCGTTTTAAAACAAAATGTTAGAAAAGGGGCAATGAACTCACCTGTGTTGATGTCTAATGTACTATCACAGAATGCGCACTCTTGTTTGTAGGCTAAGTATCTCCGGTTCCTGAGTTGTGTTATAAGAGTTTGAATACGATAAGTACACGTAATAGTCGTTGTGCCTAAGGTTTGGTCTTGTCGTGTGTGCAACTAAGTGTCCTATTACTAGTGTAATTCTAAGATTCGATCTAAATGATCTAGTTCAATTCCCCATTTAAAATCCCAAATCCCATGTTTAATTACAATGCTTAAAATAAATTTTACAAAATTTGGGCAGAGTCTCCTTTGTATTTAGTTCAAATCCAGACAATGACATTGTCTATTTTTCAACAAGTTCCCAAACAATTATATCACAATAAGTCTTTAAATTAAAACATTACAATTAACTTCCATTTTATTTCAATATTAAGTCAAGATCATTTAATTAAATCTAACAAATTATAAATAGGTTTCTTTTATTAAAATCGCATTGCTTGAGTTTAAGTAACATTGAACGTGTGTTGGGCTTAATTAAACCCCACTGGGCCCACTTTGGCCCAATTGAATATCCTTGATTTCTAATTGATCATGATTCAAGTCCTTGAATGGTCCCATGTGGATAGTTACACATCTAAGTTAATTGTCATTTATAAAACATTCCATAATGTAAATGTTAATAACCCAGTTCATCACTTAGTCTTTAACCCTTTATTATTTGTCCTTGATGCTCTAGTTTCTAATAACCAAGTTTTACACAAGATTTGATATTCCATGTCATTCCCATGCACACACGTATTCCATGCACACACACAAACTTTAACTCGTGCATGCCCATGTATACAAGCCCTATGTGCCATGAAACTAAAGATTGTAGTGGCCATCCTAATTTTAACATCCCCAGGGCAGCGAACCTTTTAGGGTTTGTCCCAATGGTTCGGCTAACATCACCTCATCAACAAACCCTTAGGGTTCGGCCAGGGAGGGCTCGCCACTAGTAAGGGTTCGGCAAGGGTCCTGGGTTCGTGAATCCTAGGGTTCGCTAGAGAAGAAAGGTTCGTGGTTCTAGGGTTTGCATGTACAAGGGTTCGGGACCTACCAGGGTTCGTGAGGCTGCTAAGGATTCGGTCATACCAGGTTTGGTGAAACCAGGCCCTTAGGTTCGTGAGGTTTTAGGGTTCGCATGGCCAAGGTTCGGCCATGCAGGGTTCGTCCACTGGTTAGGTTATCAACACCTAGGTTTGTGAAGCCAAAAGGTTCGGCTTAAGTGGTTCGTGGTTAGATTGGTGACCACATGTTCGACTGGCAGTGAGCCAGGGTTCGGCTAGCAGGTTGTCAGGTCTTCAGGGTTCGCCACCCTATGGTTCGGCTCTATCCTTGGAAGGTTCGGCCAAGAGAAACGAACATGTAATAGCCCATCTTCACGAACCTGTACTTCCAGCCCATTATTTCGATCCAAATCTGTTACAACACAAGTTCCTAGCTCCTTCTAGTTGATTACATGATTCATCTAAGTGTTTATGAGTGGCCTAAACCGATTACAACATCATCAAACCTAAAAGGAGTCGTGACATACCCTAAGACCGAATTTAAAGGGATCATTTACCTTAGATCTCTTGGATGGAAGCTCGAAATACTTGTACTTATGTAATCTACAAGATGAGAGGATCGTAATGACGCCTAGTACATTTGAATCCACCAAGATTTGAGCTCCAAATGGAAGAGAGAAGGTTGAATTCTTGAGAGGTTTTTTAGAGAGAGAGAGAGAAAACGAGTTAGAGAGAGAGAGAGAGTGGAATGGTGGTGGTTGTGGCATTTAATTGCCACATTAAATGTGGGGGAAAATACCCGATCGCTCGGTCTCGTTCGGTTCGCGTAAAAGACCGGATCGTGTAGTCTCACCGCGAAACGACTCGATTTATAAAAATAGAATTTATTTAATAATTCTAAGTTGTGATTCCTAATAAATTAACTAATATCTTCCATTTATTTTAAATTTTAAAATATTAATTTACTATTCAAATCGAAACGTACGGTCATCACGCGTATTCGTTCGAATCGTCATCCGTACTAACACGGCGATAACTCTACTTTTCAATATTGTTTTCTAATTATTGGACATTATTCAGAACGTTAAACCTTCAGATATATTCGTATAGATCGTCACCTATACGAATAACCCGTCAATTTAGCATTCACATAACAACATTCGTTCAGTTTTGTTCTATAATGTCTCACATACGTTTATACATAATAATTCCTAAAAAATAATCCCATGATGGTTCTGTATTGCCAGATAATTATCTGACTCAAGAACCATTGTTCTGAACTTTGTTTCTGTTAACTTGTTTATGAACTTGTGGTTTGATAACATGAAATGACTTTGACTATTGATATGAACATGAAATAGCATGAAATATGTGTGGTTTGTACCTGTTTACTGTTCATGGCACTGTTGAGATCACTGTTCCGGTGCTGGTTTCGGCACTGATGTTACAGCAGGTAATCTAGATTTGTCCGTTTTTGTCGTTTTAAACGTGTTTTAAGGCCTAGAACCCTTACGATTCAAACTCTAACTTATATTTGGATAATCCTTACTTAGTTCTTATGAACTAATGGTAAAATTATATGTGTTGTTTGCATGTCGGAAGTAGATGATGCGTTAAAGCTCATGATCGGGCGCATATGTTGAAAAATTCAAACGTTTTGGAAATTTTGGTTTTTGTGTTGTCATACAAACTAATGTATGATGATTTTGTAATGTAATTAGTAACTTAACAAGTTCATAAATATTTGATAAAGTTTTGAGTTAAAACTTAACTGGGACATATTTTTGACACGTGTATGCATGTATAGAATTTGGGTGTTACCCCAACCTTGCTTTATTCCGGATGATCACGCCCGAATCATCTTTCTTGTTTCTGAAGACCCATCTTGTTCCAATTGGTAGTTTCCCTTTGGCCAATGGAACCAGATTCCACACTTTGAGCTTCTGAAACTACATCAGCTCTTCTTGCATTGCCTCGACCCAGCTATACTCTTTGAGAGCCATTTTGACATTCTTGGGCTCGACCTGCGAAATGAAACATGAATATAAACAAAAATTAATCAGACCTATTGAATTCTGGTGATTGTCTCTTCAGGCAGGAGGTTCTGAGCTGGAATGGATCGGCTCCGAGTGAGAACGCCTTCCGAGAGAGGTCCAATAATATTTTCAGCTGGATGATTCTTGTTAATACTGAGTGTTGGCACTTCTTCTACGGCTAGATTGTCTAGCAGGTTGCTGATGTTGTTTACTTGATCTTCACTGGAGGAAGAGATGTTGTCGACAGGAGTAGTCTCACTTGCTTCAGCTCCATGATCCACGCAATGTTCCTCAGGAATGTTTTCTGAGAACAGTGAATTGTCAAAGGTTTGATGGGAGGAAGATGAAACTTGATCTGTTTCTAGAAGTGGCTGAACAGACTGAGAAATTTCTGGATCTGATGGTAAAACTTCATGTAGCGGGGTTGGTTGATCTGGAGGAGCACGATTGTACATACTAGGAGGGTCAACTGACAGAAGCTTGGGATCACAAGGAACATAGTCAACTCTATAGTCTACATCATCACCTTTGTAGAAATCATCAGTTTGCTCAGATGATCCCGCGCTCATGTATGCAGTGTCGAAGGGCCTAAAAGTAGAATCATACTCAAATAGCCAGTTTGGACCAGAACCGGCATCTGTAGAGTTCATCTCTTGCCAATCGATATAATACGATTCCACGATCATCCGAGTCTTCTTGTTATAGACCCTGTAAGTTGCCTTCTGGGATGAATAGCCCACAAAATAACATTCATCAGCTTTGTCATCAAACTTGTGGTTTGGCTCTTTAAGAAGCGTGCAAGGACACCCAAAAGACTTGAAGTGACCAACTTTAGGCTTTTGATTGAAGAAAATCTTGTACGGAGTCTTCTGATGGCGCTTGTTCAGGAGAGCCTGATTTTGAACATAGCAAGCTGTATTAACAGCTTCGGCCCAGAAGAAAATTGGCAGCTTCGATTCCGACAGCATGGTTCGTACAACCTCAATAAGCGTTCTGTTCCTCCTTTCAGCAACTCCATTTTGCTGAGGTTTTCTAGCTGCACTGTACTGTCGAGCAATCCCCTTCTCATGGCAGAAATCAATAAGAATCTGATTTCTAAATTCAGTGCCATTATCTATTCTGATCATCTTGACCTTCGAATTCTTCTGATTTTCAATCAAGGTGATAAACTTCTTCAGAATCTCTGGTGTCTCATCTTTCTTGCTAGAAAGAACACCCAAGTAAATCTGGAATAATCATCTGTCACCACCAGACAGTATGATTTCTTCCCGATACTCATAACATTAACCGGTCCAAAGAGATCCATATGAAGAAGTTGCAGAATCGATGATATAGAATTGAATAGCTTAGGCTTGTGGGGTCTCTTATGCTGCTTCCCCTTGGCGCATGCGATGCATTTCTCAATGGTAGAGAAGTCTTTAGAAGGCAAACCAATCACATGATCTCCCTTGGCAAGTCTGTTGAGATTCTTCAGATTTACGTGACCTAGTTGACGGTGCCATAGCTGACAGCCATGCTCCGATGCCTTTGAAAACAAACAAGTGTTCTCAGTAAAGGAGTCTGAATTCATGTTAATGATGTAAGCATTGTTGATCCTTGGAGTTCTCATGAGAATCCACTTCTCAGGCACAACAAAACCAGGCTTCAAAATAGGACACTCCTTGTATGTGAAGTGTGTGGAAAAACTTTTGTCACAAATCTGAGAAACACTCAATAGACTATGATTGAGCTCTTCAACATAGTACACGTCTTCAAAACTAAGAGTTCCATTGGTTACCATGCCTTTCATGCTTATCCTTCCTCCCTTGTCTCCCGCAAATGATACATATCCTCCATTGAATGGTGTAACTTCATGTAACTGAGAGAAATCCCCAGTCATATGCCGGGAGCAGCCACTGTCTACATACCAAACATGTTTAAGCTTATTTGGCCGTCCCTGCATTTTACACACAATCAATGAGAGATGGGTACCAAAACCATAACAGGTTTAGGTACAGGAGAGATAATGGGATCTTTCTTGTGAACCCCTTTTGATTTAACTGTTTTGCCCTTATCAATCTTTGATGTTGCACCACTGCCATGGTTGACTGGTTTTAATGGGGTTCTTACAGTTGGATCATGTCTCCAATATGACCTGTTTTTAACTTTTGAAAAGTTTGAATTTTGTTTTTGAAAACCAGAGTGATGATGTTTGGACGACTTTGTCCTTTTGGCAGTGGATTGCTTTGAGATTCTTTCTGAGGATTCACCCTAGGCCTTGAGGATTGGTCAGTCCTTGTTGACTTGATAGAGGGTTTAGCCTTGGGTGTGACCTTCTGATTCTTTCCATAAAAGAATTCAGTAGGTCTGTGCAGACAATTTCTGGCAATGTGGCTTGGTCTACCACAAACAAAACAACATACATTCTCATGAAATTCCTTAGGGTCAAAAGGTTTCACATCACAGTCACTGTGACTAGAAGAGGATCTTGTAGAGGCTTGTTCCAATGACCTTGTTGGAACAAAAGGTTCACAGTTAGGGTTTAACTTTGAACCTGCCTCTTTGGTGACTGTGGAATGACCCTTGAACTCATGATGTAAACACGAAGATATTGTTTCCAAAATAACATTCTTCTTAAGAAAAGTTGATTTAAAGTTTTTAGACATCTCATTTGTTTTAATTTTAAATTCATCAACTTTTCCAACAAAATCAGTGTTTGAAATAAAAGATGATGTTCCAAAAGATGTTGAACAATCTGTGCTCTTCTCAGCACTTCTTTCTTCAGTCTTCCCCCTCACACATGCTTTGTTTAAACTATCTACACACATCTCAGAATCATCAGAAATATTGGGACTGGTCTCAATGGGATCTACTGTCAATGAAATTCGTTTGTTAGAACCAGTGCTGAAATCACACCTTCGGTCAGATTTCAACAACAGATCATCAACAGATGTGTTGATATTGGGCATGATTGAGTAATTATGGTTGAAAGGTGGTTCACACTCCTTAAAACCTAAGCCTTTACCCCTCCTTTCCTTGTATCGTATGCTTACCATGTCTTCCAAAACCTTGCTTGAATAATCATATTTTTCACATTTTACTGAACTTTTAGAAAGTTGAATTTTAACTTGGTCCAACTCTAAGGTGAGTGCATCGATTTTGGGTCTAGCATCACTATAGTTGGACTCTTTATCACTTAAAAGTTCTTTAAGCCTTGCCACATCCCGACCCTCGGCTTCAAGTTTCCTTTTAAAAAGTCCTTCATTTTTAAGAAATTCCGAGTTAAAGTATTTAAGTTTGGTTACTTCTTTGATTAGTGATTCATTATGTGACCTATACTTAAACACTTTACCTCCTTTTGCTTGTCTTGCACCTCAGCCATGAAAGCGTGACTCAGAGTTAGCTCCAATTCCTGCACCTGATCACTCCAAACATAGGAGTTAGTTTCTTGATTCACCAATGCTTTAGAAGTGCTGGCACTTCCTCCAGCAGCAGCAGTCACAGCTTTCTCTTCAGGCTTCTTCTCTCATTCCTTAGTCACTTTTGGCTGCTTGCATTCCCTGGCAAAGTGACCCAGTTGTAACATCGCTGCTTTGACTTATCAAATCCAAGCTTCTTTCCCGGGTTGTTTCCAAAGCTGTTCCTTCCATACCGTTTGATAAACTTCTTTGCCCGAAACACAGCCATTGCCATCTTCCATGAGATATCCATCTCCTCAACATCTGCTGGATTTATCTGCTCTAGATTATCCCGAGTAAGGTTGGCAGGTGCTAATTCTCCAGCTATGAATGCATTGTAACTGTTCTTAAAACCTTTAAACAGTAGCAGATTTTCTTCACTCTCTGGACTGATCTTGGATACTGAACCAGCTTGTCCAGATGATAGGAATTCAGTTTCAAAAGGAATTGACTGAGATGAAGGAGTCTGATAGTGTTGCATCCCTGAGGATTGAAGATTGATAGCTGACAGAAGAGCAGAGTTTTCTGACACAGATGCAATTCCCATAGAGCGGGCATGATTCAGTGCTATCTGTTTATCATCCATGCCATAGGAGTTGATGATAGAAATCAGCTCACTCAGGGAGGTCTTGTACATATCCTTTCTTCTTTTGATTGTAGTACAGTTTGAGTTCCAAGTGTGAGGTAGTGAGTTCAGGAGCTTCTTGTTCACTTCTCCTTTGGTCATTTCAATTCCAGAACTTGTCATCTCGGTCATCAGATGAGTGAATCTATTTAGCTGCGCTTCAAAGGACTCTCCTTTAATGTGATTGAACATGTTAAATCTCTGTTTCAGCATATACTTGCGACTTTCTCGCATGTCTTCATTGCCTTCAAATCGTTCAGCCAAAGCATTCCACAGTTCCTTTGTTGTCTTGTGTTCCTTAAAACCATGAGCTACATCAGTCGAGAGAGCCATTGTGATTGATGCATAGGCCTTTTCATCCTTTTCCATCACCAAAATATCATTATCAGTGTACAATTCAGGATCCTTAAGAACAAGAGGACCATTTATCTCATTTTGGTATGAAGGTACAAACGGACCTTCTTCAATTGATCTCCAAAGTTTCGGATCAGTATACTTGATGAAAGATTGAAATATGAACTTCCAATCTTGAAAGTTGTCTCCCGACACGAGCCTAGGTGGCTTAGTTCTGGTGCCGATCTCATTGTCCAGGTTGAGTAGGTTGGACAGATTGGTCAGATTCTTAGATGCCATGGCTGATGAGAAAAATTTCTAAGTGTAGTTCATGAAGTCCAAGTAGAGCTGGGGACCAAACACTGCTCGAAGTGAAGCACTAATCGAAGTAACACCCTGCAATCCAAAAGATATACTCGAAGACCCTTTGTACCCGAAGTAGTTGGTGTACACGAATCAAATCTATACTCGAAAACCTTGTACTCGAAATCACCTTATAATCGAAATCCCTGCTGTTATCGAAGAAATCTTGTAATCGAAACTCTTGTGTACTCGAAACAAATTGTAGTCGAACAAACTGTATCCGAACAAACTGTAATCGAAGAGCCTCTGTTGTTGAACACACTGGTCCTTGTATTCGAACTGCTAACACCCTTTCGAACACTCTATCTGTACTCGAAATAGATAAACTCGAAATTCTCGAAAATACTTAAGAAAATTTTATAAAAATATTTTTTAAGATCTGGAGTCCCAAATTTACACAGTAGCTAGATGGAGTGGAGTAGAATGATAAATTTGTAAACTTGCTTGAAAAAGATGTTACCTTCATGAGGAAAAGAGCACTCAAGCTCTCATACCACTTGTAGGTCTCAAACCGGATCAAGAACGTAGCTTTATCACACAAATCATCATCAACATACTCTAACAAGTGCGGAATCCATGCTAGAATCAAGTAAGCAAGTAGAAAAATGTAATCTTTGTATTAATACTGAAAGTTCGAGTACAGATGCCTCAATACGTCTAGAGAGCAAATGCCTAGGGATTCCAACCTAAACTAGTACAAAATACGTCTATTTATACTAATCAAGGTGTACTCGAAATCTAACACAAAACTATTTTGAGTACTCGAACACATGGTGTATTCGAAATAGCTGTACACGAAATTATCAAAATTCTGGACTTTGATTCTTCGAATGTTTGACTTTGTCAGTCTTCATCGTGTTGTGGGCTCTACACCTAGCACGACCCTTGTGACAACTGGTGCCTTCAAGGTAAATTACGAACACCTTCTAGTTTCTAACCGAACTCTTTTACAATAAAGGAAGTAATTAAAACAAAGAAATACGACCAAGAACAAATCCTTATACTCGAAAACATTCACGTAAAGGATCATTGGATCAGGGATATATCTGGATGTGTGACAATCTATCGAGATATGAACCTAAAACAGTACCATTACTAAATAAAAAAAGATTAATTCAAACCACCAATGGACATAAATTGCTGACGCAACTGTATGGATGACGATTCATACACTCGCATATGCGCATTAAGTCGTCTGGTCTTAACTAAAGGAACTAGATAAAGAACCATAGTAGGAACCAATGCATTAACGTAGAAGAATCATAACCTGAGAATTTAATAATAAATGAAGAATTTTGAAGCTAGAACACATTCGTACGAATGAACTCATTCATACGTACGAATGTACTTTTGAAAATCAAACATCCCAATCGGCAAACTGGTTCGGCCGACTGGAGACCATTCGCACGAATGGGCCATTCGTGCTGCTGAGCTGCTATATAAGCAACATTTAACCCAAATTTTCTCCACTTTTCAAAAACACCCACACACACTCACGAACGATGATACACGGCTCTCCGACCGAACGACGCACCATTCCGATGCTTTTCTCTTGCAAATCGCTTCGAACATCTCCATGTCACTTTTCCCCATCATTCTCTCCACATTCCCACCATAGAAACTCACCCCATGAACCTTCCGAAGTCTCCGGTGAGTATTTTGCTCAAATAATCGCACCGACGTGTTCCCTAACACCCCCAGAACCTTCGATCAGCAAAATCATCCCCAATGCGGCCGAAATTTGATAAAGGTGTTTTTGGTCGAGTTGCAGGCGAATGAGACGTCTGATTGTCTCATTCGTGCGAATGAATAGTTCGTTCGTTGAGGTATCCACGAAGTAATTTCCCTCGCGTTCACACGAGTGAGACGGATGAATAAATGGCAGAGCGAACGAGAGCCCATTCGGACGAATGGAAGGTGTGAATGACCCCGGTCATTCGTGGAGCTTCATTCATACGAATCATGGCTCATTCGTCCAAACGGCCCATTCGCCCTAACAACCTACATAAAAAGACTAAGTGTTGGAAAATCAAACAAATCCAAATGATACAAAGAATATAAAAACATAAGAAACTACTAAAATGATTAAAACATAAATACATTACTAAAACCTATTAACTGAAAATGCAGGTAATTGAGCAGAAGCATCTTCAAGCCATCCACACCATCTTGAACAACTACCAACTATAGGTGAGTTCATAGCCCTCGTTTTCTGACAAAACGCTTTCTCTACATTTTTGGGGTTGAGAGCATGGAACGTTTATTTACCAATGCCATCTTTTCATACTTATGTGTATATATATATGTCGCATTTCTAACTAACAAAGGAGAGGGTCTGTTTTGCATATTCCTTGAGGCACATGAGAGTTACATGTACACGCATGCATTAGTAAGACCCTTCATCAAGCATTCATTTACCATTAGTTGACGAGTGTCAACCGACGATAACGTAGATAGTACTATTAGTATGACAAAATTCCGGCGCCGAGGTCAGTACGTTATGCTACACGATGTCTACATCATCATTAGGATTAGATCTGTGTGATCTAGTCAACAAGGGCAACTCAAGGTTAGGTTTGGTAAATGGACATGTGCGAAATAGAATATACAGGCACCCTCCTCATTAATATCAGAATCCATTGATTAAATAACTCATGTGAAATATTAAGTTCAAGAGGAATGGAGTAGTGCATGTGTAGTGGAACCTCTTATCCACGTTATGTATATTGTCGTGAATCGGCTAGGGTGTGGTGGGCTAGTGGCTAGGTCTCAGGACCTTACGTATGCCTTATACATATACGAAATTAGCTGCTTCGGGATATTATATGAAACTTTAGGAAGTTACCACTCATGCAGTATCCTTTTCCCTTGAACCTTTATGTTATGATAAATCAGACTTCACTACTTTAAAGCATGAACTCACCAACATTCTGTTGACCATATTTTTACATCTTCTCATGGGACGAACATGTATGATTATGCTCATGGGTGGCGCACGTAGGAGGGGTAGCATTTCAGGATAACAACCTAATTTATTGCAGTTTAGCTGACCATGGAAGAGAGTATGCTGTTTAGATGAGCTGATGTATTTTGACAATGTTTTGTATTAAGGCAAGTAGCATGTAATGTTTTGAAACATGTATTGGTTGAAATGTTAAATCCTTCTTTTATATCATGTGCTTTATAATCAACCTGATCACTACGATTCAAATACGCCTTAGGACCTTTCTGCCCGACGGGTCCCCAATCCGGCCTGCCGGTCCGGGGTGTGACAGATAGGTATCAGAGCCATGGTTATTTAGGCCATGATGAAGGATTGACCTAGAATATAACCTAGGAACCCTCATGTAGAGGAAATAGGATAGAGAAAATATTACTCTTGCTTACTATGAGCTAACTTTGATACTGCCTATTCTTATTTAAATAGAATGTAGCCACGAAGGAGAAGTCAAAAGAACACTCTGCCAGAGGGGACAAACACTGAACCTGGTGGATCCAACACTTTGCCAGGTGGAACAAAAGCTCCACCTGGAGGAGCAACCACTCAACCCAGGAAGGAAGTGGAAGTGGACCTCGCCACGTTGATCACCGGACAACTCCGGACTACCATTCCAGAAATCATCAACGAGATCAACCGCGGCAACATCAGTACTAGCCTTGCAAAGATCTCATCTGGTTCGTGAAGTGCCACTACCGGGGCTACCACCGGATATGCCTACCGAAACTTTGTAGGATGCAAACCACCTACGTTTGAGGGCATCGAGGGTGCTGTGGGGCTGGTTCAATGGATCAGCAAGATGGAGCACACACTTGATATCAGCAGTTTCCCAGAACCCCACCGAGTTCAGTACGCAGCCAGATCATTCGACAAACGAGCGTTAGCATGGTGGATTTCCCAAATCCAAGTAAAGAGAAGAGAAGCGGCCCTATCAATGTCCTGGGCTGAATTCACAAGTTTGCTACGTCAGAAATTCTGCCCGAAGAACGAACTACAAAAGGTGGAACAACAAGTGTGGACCCTTGAGATGATTGGGGGAGATCATCTCACTTTTACTACCCGTTTCCACAAATTGGTGACCCTGGTGCCGTATCTTTCCCTATCACAGAAAAGATCATCTATCAGTACATTCGCGAATTGCCGCCCTGCATTACCACTCATGTTCTCACCGGAATCCACCAACATTTGATTCGGCCATCGCTCTCTCCTCCACCCTAATAGAAGTCATGGTGCAGACTGGGGTACTGAAGGACGAACCTACCCCGGTCAAAGATGAGTCAACCAAGAAGCCGGAACCATACCGGCATAAGAAGCAGAAAACTGTGAAAGGCTATGTTATGGAGACGCCCATCAACCAGACCCCCGCAACTCCTGTTAATCCTGTCCGCAGATTACACTAGGATCCTATCCCAGTGTAACAAATGTCAATACCATCAAGCCGTAGGAGTTTCCTGCAAGCAATGCACAAACTGTGGAAGAACGGGTCATAGGGCTCAGAGTTGCAGAACCCTACTAGCATTGCACCAACTATCTACCACGTTACCCGCACTTCCTCCACCCAACGTAAACCGCAGTTGTTATACGTGCGAAGAACCCGGGCATGTATCCCGTAACTGCCCAAGGAGAGTGCAACCGGCACAACCCGCACCCCGAGGAAGGGCTTTTGCTTTGGGAGCACCTGTTGTACGTCAGGATCCCAACGTCATCATAGGTACGTTTCCTCTGAACAACAACTATGTATCTATTTTATTTGACACAGGTGCCGATAGGAGTTTTATCTTTTCTGAACCAGAAACCATAATTGGTAGTCTTACGGTACCCCTGGATTCCACTTATCCTATCGAAGTAGGAGATGGAAAACAGATCTTGGTACATACCGTGATCAAGAACTGTACATTAACCTTGAATGAACAGCCCTTCCTAATTGACTTGATTCCGATGGAACTGTTTAGCTTTGATGTGATCATTGGGATGGATTGGCTGTCGCAGCATGGTGTTGAAATCATCTATTCGGAGAAGCTCCTCCGTATCCCTAACGCTAATGGAAGTCTATTGGAAGTACGCGGAGATCGGGTAGAAAGAGGTTTAAAAATCATATCTTGTATAAAGGCTCGCAAGTGCTTACGAAAGTAGTGTGTGGCGTTCCTCGCTCATGTGGTGGAGAAAGGAGGAGACAAAGCCAAAATACAGGACATACCTGTAGTGAGAGAGTATCTGGAAATGTTCCTTGCTGATTTACCTGGTTTGCCTCCGGCACGTCCTGTGGAATTCCATATAGATTTGGTCCCTGGAGCAACTCCTGTTGCTAAATCTCCGTACCATTTGGCACTCAGAAATGCTGGAGTTGTCAAATCAGTTACTGGAATTGTTGGACAAAGTTTTCATCCGACCGAGCTACTCGCCGTGGGGAGCTCCAGTTTTGTTTGTAAAGAAGAAGGATGTATCGTTTAGGATGTGCATAAACTACAGAGAGTTGAATAAGTTAACCATCGAGAACCGGTACCCGTTACTGAGGATTGAAGACTTGTTCGATCAATTGCAAGGGGCATGCTACTTCTCGAAGAACAATCTGCGTTCCGGTTACCACCAACTCCGAATCAAGGACGAAGATATATCGAAAACGGCCTTTCGAACAAGATATGGACATTGTGAATTCATGGTGATGCCATTCGGACTAACAAACGCGCCCACAGTTTTCATGGATCTCATGAACCAAGTGTGTAAGCCATTTCTGTTCAGTTTGTTATTGTTTTCATTGATGACATACTGATTTACTCCAAAAGTGAAGCTGGGCACGAACAGCATCTCAGGAAAATCTTGGAGCTACTAAAGAACGTGAAACTCTATGCCAACTTCTCGAAATGCGAATTTTGGCTAAAAGAAGTCCAATTTTTGGGCATTGTGATAAACAGTGAAGGTATTCACGTGGACCCTGCCAAGGTTGAAGCAATAAAGAATTTGAATACCCCTACAACGCCAATGGAGATAACGTCATTTCTGGGTTTTGGCAGGTTACTACTGGAGATTCAATTCAAATTTCTCCAAAATAGCCGTGCTACTTACCAGACTAACCCAGAAAAACAAGTCTTTTGTTTGGGTACGGGAACAAGAAGAAGCTTTCCAATCTTTGAAGCAGAAATTATGTGATGCTCCAATTTTATCTCTCTCTGAAGGTCCGGATGAATTTGTAGTATATTGTGACGCTTCTCATCAGGTACTGGGTTGCATGTTAATGCAGCGAGACAAAGTTATCGCGTACACTTCAAGACAGTTGAAGATACATGAAAAGAACTACACAACACACGACTTGGAGCTGGGAGATGTAGTCTTCGAATTGAAAATTTGGAGACATTACTTGTATGGCACCAAGTGTAACATCTTTACTAATCACAAGAGTCTGCAACATGAGACAGCGCCGTTGGCTTGAGCTTTTGAACGACTACGACTGTGTGATTAAGTACCATCCGGGTAAGGTGAATGTCGTAGGTGATGCCTTGAGCCGGAAAGAACGGTGCAAACCAGCTTAGGAGGCAAAATCATACAAGCATAGCAATAGGCAGTGGGGCAGGGAAATCTAAAAAAGGAACTTGACTGTGGGGCCGAGAATCAGTTCAACACGAAACAGGATGGAGTGATATATTTCCAGGATTGAGTATGGATTCCCGCTGTAGATGAACTTAGGAAGCTCGTCCTTGATGAAGCACACAAGAGTCGATACTCAGTACATCCAGGCATCGATAAAATGTACCAGGATTTAAGAGGATTTTATTGGTGGCCGGGAATGAAAAAGGATATAGCTGATTATGTTAGTCGACGTTTGACCTGTGTGAATGTTAAGGCGGAACACCAGAAGCTGTCTGGCTTACTGGAACAGCCTGAGATATCACTCTGGAAGTGGGAACAAATAGCTATGGATTTCATTACCAAGCTACCACGCGCTTCCGGTGGCCATGATTCCAAATAGGTCATCGTTGATCGATTGACCAAGTCTGCTCACTTTCTGCGAATCCAATAAAATAACAAGCTGGAGAAATTAGCAAGACATTATGTCGACGAAATAGTGGCGCGTCATGGTGAGCCGTTATCTATCATTTCTGACAGTGACACTCGATTTACCTCGTGCTTCTAGCAATCATTACAACGATCCTTAGGGACAAGCATCAATTTGAGCACCGCTTATCATCCTTAGACGGATGGGCAGAGCGAGTGAACTATTCAAACCCTGGAGGATATGCTCAGAACATGCGTCCTTGATTTCGGTGGAAGTTGGGACACACATTTGCCCCTCATTGAGTTCTCCTACGATAACAGCTACCATAGCATCATAGGATACGCTCCATCGAGGCATTGTATGGGAGAAAGTACCAGTCACCGATTTGCTGGATCGGAATAGGGGATAGTCAAATCACTGGGCCTAAACTCATTTAAGAAACTACTGATAAAATAGCGCAAATTCAGCAGAGACTACAGGCTACTAGAAGTAGGCAAAAGAGCAACGCTGACAAGTGTCGCAAACCGCTAGAGTTCTAGGTAAGAGATCGAGTCATGTTGAAGGTGTCTCCCTGGAAGGGTGTATTTCGTTTTGGAACTAAGGGAAATCTAGAGCCGAGATATGTAGGCCCCTTTGAGATAATACAATGAGTTGGTCTCGTGGCTTATCGGTTGAAACTATCCTAGAAACTCCTGGGGATACACGATGTATTTCATGTATCAAACCTAAAGAAGTGTTTAGCTGATGAATCACTAATAATCCCTATGGAGGAAGTCCAAATTTACGAACAACAACACTTCATAGAGGAACCAGTAGAAATCATGGAACAAGGAGCTAAAATGTTGAAGAGGAGTCGAATACCGATAGTCAAAGTATGATGGAACTCTAGGCGTGGGCAAGAGTATAGTTGACAGCGAGAGGACCAGATGAAGAAAAAGTACCCCCATCTATTTTAGTAGAAAATTAAGCCCCGATCCACAGACACAAATTTCGGGACGAAATTTCTTCAACGGGGGAGACTGTGACAACTGGTGCCTTCAAGGTAAATTACGAACACCTACCAGTATCTAACCGATCTCTTTTACAATAAATTGTAGGACCAACTTGGAGCCCGGAAACAACCCGGTTCCAATGGAGATCTGCTCGACAGCCTCTGGAATAGTGCAGAATCCTATTCCAGGGTTTTCCAATCGAAACCAACAGCACCCGTGGTGATCCGATGGTGAAGGATGAACGTTTGAATCAAGATCGAACACCACGAGATGAGAATCGAACATGGACAGGCAAGAACCCCTAAAAAATTCTAGGGTTTGACACTAGAGTGCTCTGGGAAGAAAGAGGGCTCTGGAAAGTTTTTATTGAATCTGTTTGAACTAGTATATATAGACTGTACTCATTCGGCCAAATGAGTGGCCGAAACATCTCATTCGGCGAATGGCTCAGCCGAATGAGCTTGGACCCCTAGTCATTCTGTAAGCGTTCATTCTGCCGAATAAGTTCATTCTTAGAGTCATTCGCCCGAATGGGTCTATAAGACATATCAATTTATAGTTAAACATAATCAAACACAGATAAACTAAAATAAACATTATGAACAATTTAGAAAGACTGATTTCATTAATATCATAAACTTTACACATCAAGGATCATACAAACTGAACTAGGGACATTTTGTGCACCAACATACTCCCCCTTGGACCTAGTTCTTCATTTTTCAACATCTTTCTTGAAATGTGTATCTGAAATAGCTTTCTAGTCTGATCCAGCATGATTCCTAAAAACAATACAGATCCAGATCACTCTCATAAATTGTAGTGCTTGCTCCATGTCTTCTACGTCAAACAAAATCTGGTGTCTGTAAAGAGCTTTGACATCGCTGTGTGACAGATTCGTCAACCACATCGGGTCAAAGATACGTTCAGTCTCCCACTTCTTATCTTTGCAAAGCACTATCACAGCCTCTCCAGTACGCCCATCATAATACCACCATCTTCTTCAAAGGAATCTTCCTCATGACTCTTGGAGGCAGCCACTTCAGGATAGCCTTATGCCTGCGGGTATCTCCACTGATTTCTAGCTGGTAGTATCTATCAGGTTCTTGAGGCTTGAAGTTAATCCACTTCTTCCTGTACTCATACTGGATCTGTCGAGAGAACCAAGCAGACATCCCCGAATCTCCACTGTATAACATCTTCAAACATGCTAACTGATTAACTTCTAAGCCTGGCAACGTCTTGAAGTTGTGGGGGTGCTTGAAATACTGGATTCCCTGTTCTCTCTTGACAACATAGCACTGTAGATCATGGAAGTATGCCCAGTTAATGATTTGACCTCCCGCTTTGTAGCCTTTGGTTATGTAAACTTTGGTGTGAGTTGCTGGCATTTTCACAGTGCTTTCTTTTTTCAAGATTTCCTAGTAAGCTTTCCACTCTTCTTTTCTTTGCTGAATCTCTTCCGCTGAAGGCTCACTACCACTGACCTTTTCTTCAACCTTTCTACTTAGCTCCTCTTCAATGTGTTGTCCAAAAAGGTCAGTAAAAGTTGGTAGTTCACCCTCAGATGAAGTATACTTTGTAGTCTCTTCTTCTGTGATGTCCTCCAAAATCACTCCATGAATGTCATCAAAGATCTCAGGAGAAGGCATATCAGAAATAGGAGCAGAGGTGTCATCTATTACAACCTCATCAGGATTCAACCTGAACAGCTCAGCAATCTGCTCCTTGGTTAAGCAGTGAATGATCTCTCCTTCCTCCTTATCGTAGCTGACTGAGTGCTGTATATTGCCTTGAGCGTCTAAGATCATAGTCAATGTCTCATCCAATCTACGTCTCAAAGGCACAGCTTCGACTTCCTCAGTAGTTTTGGATCTTCTGTCTGAGGAGGAGGAGGTGGAGGAGGAGCCTTAGCACTCTTGTCGTGCTTGGTTTTGGTTCGGATCTCTATGATGATCAGATTGTTTACATAGCATCAATGTTAAGAATAAACTAAAGCACAATCAAGCAGTAAATTGGATTACAAAGTTAAATTACAATAGCAATGTTCAGTAATTTAACTAAGTAAACCTAACAAAAGAATCAAATATTTATATCTTGTATCTATACAAGATATCAAAAGTGATTCGTATGATTAACAAAATATGTGCTTCCAAAATCAACTAGGTCCTCTATCTAGGCCTCCTAGCATGCAATCCAAAGCCTTAGCTTAAACATGTTCTTCACCTGAGAAAACATGTAATAAAAATAAAGTCAACACAATGGTTGGTGAGTTCATAAAGTTTATAAGTTTAAAAATAGCTTTAACAAACCTCTTTCGGTAAAACCTTAAACTCATTAACTCCACATGTAATATCCAAATCGGTATGCTTATATATAGGGCATACCCCTGAGTCGAGCCTACAACCCGCCCAGACGCCGTCCCACCACATACTAATCCGCATATGACACTGTTATTAATAATAATTAAGCATTTTACCTACCATTCAACCCATTCCTCATCATAGCTTTTGTTTTCTGTTTCAAAATTTACAAGTCTATAGCATTCATGAGTATTAGTTTCAAAGTATGTTTAACAAGCATCATAGTTTCACACGCACATAGTTTAGCTGTCCCTGATCTCATGCATGAGTACAAGCTCTACTATAGCAGAATTTTAGTAATTATGTAGCTCATGGCTAGATACAAGCTCTGCACTAGCAGAAGTTTAGCCATTACGTATAGTCTAGCAATTACGTGTCTCCTATACAAGATACAAGCTCTGCACTAGCAGAAGTTTAGCAATTACGTATCTCATACATAGACATAAGCTAGGCATACACAAACAATCCAGCAATTACATATCTCATATAAGCAGACAAAAGCTCTGCACTAGCAGAAGTTTAGCAATTACATGTCTCTTATATAGATAATAGCTTAGCCTCGTCATGGTTTAGTTTTAATCTAGCAATTACATACCTCATATAAGCAGACAAAAGCTCTGCACTAGCAGAAGTTTAGCAATTACATGTCTCTTATATAGGTAATAGCTTAGCCTCGTTATGGTTTAGTTTACATGTATCTCAATACATAGGTACAAGCTCTGCACTAGCAGAAGTTTTATCAATTACGTAGCCTATGATTAGATACATGCATAATGTTTCATGCGCCAATAATAGTTTCAAGCATATAGTTTCAAGCGTCCACGTATAGTTTCATCATGAATTCCATAGCATAGCATCAAGTCTCATGTTTAAGCATATAGTTTCATAAGCATAAAGTCTCACGTTTAAGCATATAGTTTCATAAGCATATAGTTTAAGCACATGGGCCAAGCTATTTGTGCCTAGAAGGACATTGTGGCTGAAACTTGGTATTCAGCGAACCTGTCACCCGAACACTTATAGGTTCGTTTATTCTTAGGAGGTTCGTAGCCCTTGGTCTAACACTCGACATCTCTAAGGTTCGGCAATAATCATGCAGGGTTCGGCTATGTTTCCTGCACCAAAGGTTCGAATGATAGTGGTTACACATAGGTTTGGACGTAATTTGATGGTCACAGGTTCGGGATAACCATCAAAAGTTCGTAGTTCAAAGGTTCACTTGGCTGAGGGGGTGGGGGAGCATAGGTTCGTTTGGCAGTGAAGGTTCGGGACTTTGATGGTTCGGTGGCCAGAAGGTAGGTTCGCAACTCATGGTGAAGACATGCAAGGTTCGTGGCTCCCTTCTTAGGGTTCGGCCGGCCTTGGCTTAGCTAGGAAGGTTCGTTTCTGGGTTCGCATGGGTGTAACATGGTTCGGCTAAGGAATGGTTTGGCCATTTTGATTAGGAGGTTCGGCCACAAGCAGTAGATTCGGTGATGGCGACTAAACAAGTTTCGGTGAAGGCACACACAGGTTCGGCACAGATGTTCTCGTGCGAACCCCACTGTATCTTCATCCCCATCACTTCTTGCAACTTGTAAACCCCACCATGGCTTCCCTTCTTACCTAACAGTTCGGTTTTTAGGTGTAAAGCTGGTCGAACCATCTTAGATGATGGTTACTTTAACCGGGTGTGGCTAGGGATGATCAAAGAACCGAAAACCCTAATTTTTCGAATGTTTAAACTTCTATACCTTGAAATCGGCTAAGCAAACTTCTAGATTCGTTGTACTTCTAGGTAGAGGGAGTCGAGATCTTAATTTAGACACCAAGCTTGCTCGAATTCATCCACAAATAAGGAAGATCTTCTGATTAGAAGTTTGAAATTGGAGTGAAAAAGGGGTGACGGGTTTGAGAGAATTTTTGAGGAAGAGAGATGATGAAAAATGAAATTTAATGCTTCCTTTAGGGTTTAAATACCCCGAGGGTATCCGGGTTCGTTTCGGTTGCTCGGTTCACGTTTTCGTCGCGTTTCCGGATCGTTACGCGCGTGTTTTTCGCAATTTAAATAAAAGAGTTTATTTTTAACTATTTGGATGATATTTATTTCTAGAAATTATCTTTAATATCGTTTTATTAAATTATTTATTGAATTATATATTTTTACGCATTTCGTAAATTTGTTCGCGATTTATTAACATAGTTTTGTTTAATTTTATTTATGATGTGTTTCAAAAATGTAAAAATAGGAAATAATATATTTCCTTAAAATTATTATCGTTCGTATCGTTCTTCGTTTTCGTTTTCGTTTCGTTTCATCAGACCGCGTCGCCATCGCGCGTATTCGTTCGAATCGTCATTCGAACAAACACGACGATGGTTTAGCTTTCTGATTCTTGTTCTCTACTGTTCAGTCATTATTTCAAAACGTTAAATTTTCAGAATCATTCGTACAGATCGAAACGTATACGAATAACTCATCGGTTTAGCATTCCGTAACAACAACCGTTATAGTTTCGTTCTGTTTAACCTCACATACGTTTATACACAATAGCATCAAACCAAGTATCTATGTTACAACACTGTGTTGTCTGACATGTTTCTGACTGTCAAACCCTAAGGTTTTAATCAGATTTCAGACAATCGTATAATAGTTTCATATCAAGTGTAATGTATCAATAGTATAAACATAGTTTCACGTAATGTGTACCTGAGTTACTGTACGATTTTACTGTTGCGATCACTGTTCCGGCACGCGTCCGGCACTGATGTTACAGTCTCCCCTTGTTAAAGAAATTTCGTCCCGAAATTTAAGACTCGTTATTCGGTACGGCTTCCTCTGTAAAGAGTTGGGGATACTTGTTCTTCATGTGATCTTCACGTTCCCAAGTAAACTCGGCTCCGCGCCTTGAGTTCCATCGAACCTTAACAATCGGAATACGGCTTCGCCTCAGTTTCTTAACTTTGCGATCCATAATCTCCAAAGGTTCTTCAACAAAGCGTAAGTGTTCATCCAATTGAATTTCTTCAACCGGTATGATAAGAGTTTCATCAGCAAGACATTTCTTCAAGTTTGAGACGTGGAATACGTCATGTACACCACTAAGTTCATCTGGTAAGCTTAATCTGTACGTCACAGGACCAATACGTTCGATGATCTCGAACGGCCCCACGTATCGTGGTGTTAGTTTGCCTTTCTTTGCAAAATGGACTACGCCTTTCCATGGGGAAACCTTTAACATGACACGGTCTCCCACTTGGAATTCAACGGCTTGCGCTGTTTGTCAGCATAGATCTATTGTCTGCTTCGTGTTGCTTGTAGCCTTTGTTGTATCTGAGCAATCTTGTCTGTAGTTTCTTGAATAAGTTCTGGCCCTGTTATTCGATTATCTCCGATTTCCGACCAACAGATCGGTGACCGACATTTCTGACCATAAAGAGCCTCGAATGGGGCACAACCGATGCTGCTGTGATAACTATTGTTGTAAGAGAACTCGATTAGTGGCAAATGGGAATCCCAACTATCACCGAAATCTAGGATACAAGTTCTTAACATATCCTCTAGGGTCTATATAGTACGTTCGCTTTGACCATCCGTTTGTGGATGATAAGCTGTACTCAAGTTCAATTGCGTCCCCAGAGATTTCTGCAATGATTGCCAGAACCTTGATGTGAATCTGCTATCACAATCCGAAATGATAGACAATGGCACACCATGGCGTACCACTATCTCATTGATGTAAAGCTTCGCTAGTTTATCCATCATGTAAGTTCCTCGCATCGGCAAATGAGCAGATTTGGTTAATCGATCAACAATAACCCAAATAGTGTCATATCCACTGGAAGTACGGGGTAGCTTAGTAACAAAGTCCATAGTTATCTATTCCCACTTCCAAAGTGGAATTTCAGGTTGTTCCAGTAAACCTGACGGTTTCTGGTGTTCCGCTTTCACTTTGGCACACATAAGGCATCGAACAACGTACTCAGCTATGTCTTTCTTCATACCCGGCCACCAATAAAATGCCCGTAAGTCTTGGTACATCTTATCAGCACCGGGATGTACAGAGTACTTGGTCTTGTGTGCTTCATTCAATATAAGTTTCCTTAACTCATCTACAGCAGGAATCCATACTCGATCCTTGTAGTAAACAAGTCCATCAGGTTTCGTTACCAATTGCTTTTCCACTCCACAATACAATTCTTTCTTCAAGTTTGCTCGTTCAATTGCCTCTCGTTGTGCTTGCATAATGTTGTCGTGTAAGCTTGTCTGAACAATCATTCCCATTGCTCTGATGCGCAAGGGTTTGACTCGTTCCTTCCGGCTCAAGGCATCAGCTACAACGTTTGCCTTGCCCGGATGATATTTGATTACACAGTCGTAATCATTCAGAAGCTCAACCCAACGTCGCTGTCGCATGTTGAGTTCCTTCTGATCAGATATGTGTTGCTGACTTTTGTGATCAGTAAATACGGTACACTTGGTGCCATACAAGTAATGCCTCCAGATTTTCAGTGCAAACACCACTGCTCCCAGTTCTAGATCATGAGTAGTGTAGTTCTTCTCATGAATCATTAGTTGTCTCGAAGCATAAGCAATAACTTTGTCCCGCTGCATAAGTACACAGCCAAGTCCCTGATGGGATGCATCGCAATACACAACAAAGTCATCACAACCATCTGGGAGAGATAAGATCGGAGCATCACATAGCTTTTGCTTTAAAGTCTGAAAGGCTTCTTCTTGCTTTTGTTCCCAAATAAACGGCTCGCTTTTCTGTGTCAACTTTGTAAGTGGCAAAGCTATCTTAGAAAAGTTTGAGATAAACCTTTTGTAATAGCCTGCTAAGCCTAGAAAAGAACGTATCTCCGTAGGTCTCTTCGGAGTGTCCCAATCTTTTATTGCCTCGATCTTGGCAGGATCAACATGTATTCCCTCACTGTTAACTACGTGCCCTAGGAATTGAACCTCTTTTAACCAAAACTCACACTTGGAGAATTTGGCATAGAGCTTCTCTTCCTTTAAAAGTTCCAAGATCGTCCTGAGATATTGCTCATGCTCTTTTTTGCTTTTAGAATAGATCAATATGTCATCAATGAAAACAATAACAAATTGATTTAAATACGGCTTACACCCTCGGTTCATGAGATCCATGAAAATCGCGAGTGCATTCGTCAAACCAAAAGGCATAACCATAAACTCGTAATGCCCGTATCTGGTACGAAACGCCGTCTTTGGTATGTGTTCCTCTTGTACTCTAAGCTGATGGTATCCAGAACGCAGATCGATCTTTGAAAAGTATTGAGCTCCTTGCAATTGATCAAGAAATCATCAATCCTCGGTAATGGATACCGATTCTTGATGGTTAGTTTGTTTAACTCTCTGTAGTCTAAGCACATACGAAAAGATCCATCCTTCTTTTTCACGAACAGAACCGGAGCTCCCCAAGGTGAGTAGCTCGGTCGGATGAAACCTTTGTCAAGTAGCTCCTGTAGTTGATTCGACAGTTCCTGCATCTCCGAAGGTGCTAACCTGTAAGGAGATTTAGCAACAGGTGTTGCTCCAGGAATCAGATCAATACGAAACTTTACCGGTCGCACAGGTGGCAAACCAGGTAGATCTTCAGGAAACACTTCAGGGTATTCCTTCACTATCGGCACGTCTTGTATTGTTTTCTTGTCTTTTTCTTTCTCCCCCCGTGAGCCAAGAAAGCTATGCATTTCTTTTGTAGACACTTACGCGCTTTTATGCATGATATGATCTTTACGTTTTGCTTTGCTTGATCCCCACGAACTTCCAATACCCGATCATTCGCGACTGGAATCCAAAGTAGCTTTTCGGAACATATGACTTCAACTCTATTGAGTGATAGCCAATCCATCCCCACAATGATGTCAAAACTGCCCAACTCCATCGGTAATAAGTCGATGGTAAATGTGTGATCAGTGAGTGTGAGTGGGCAGTTCCTAAGTATAGTGCTAACCGTAACTTGTTTCCCATTCGCTACTTCGATAATGTAAGGGGAGTCTAAAGTTTCCTCAGTAAGACTAAGTTGTCGTGCAAAATCAGATGAAATAAAACTCTGGTCTGCCCCAGTATCAAATAATATAGATGCATAAGAGTCATGTAAAAGAAATGTACCAGTGACCACATTAGGGTCTTGGCGTGCAGCATTGGCTCCGATAACAAAAGCACGTCCGCGAGGTGCTTGTGCTCCTGGTTGCACTCTCTTTGGACAGTCTAGGGAGAAATGACCCATTTCCCCGCAGTTGTAGCATCCTCTGTTATTGTTGTTGTTGCCTGGATTCTGTGGTGGTGGTGGAGTTAGTGCCCTTGCTGCAGTGTTGCTAGCTTGATTTACAGCAAAACGGCAGCATGCAACCCAGTGGCCAAATCGACCACAATTAGTGCATTTCCTACACTGAGCATTAGGAGGATGATGATACTTGCAGTGAGTGCACTGGGGATGCTCTCCCCCATAGTTCTTGAGTGCAGGATTGACAGGTGGTGCAGGTGCCTGTCTCAAAGGGGTAACGGCCGCATAGTTCTTTACGACCTTTTGTTTCTTCTTCTGGTGATACTCAGGTTTCTTTGTTGTTTCCTTGGCCTTTCCCACATCGTCTTTTAAAACTCCAGACTTTACCATCACCTTAGTAAGTTTAGTTGAAAGAGAGATGGCTCACTCCAGAGTAGTAGGATATGCAGCCATCACAATGCTTTGAATACAAGAAGGTAATCCTGCTACATAGCGATCAATTAGCTTTTCCAATGTTGGCACCATCTCTGGCACCAGGGCTACCAGTTCATGATAGCGGTTGGTAAAAGTCATATGATCGGCTCCCTTCATCTCATGGTTCGAGAGCTCAATCTCCAGCTGTTGCAGTTCATTTTTCGGACAGAACTCATTCCTCAGAAGAAGTTTAAATTCTGCCCAGGGCATTGCCATTGTTTCATCTCTTCCTTTCGCCCTGATCTGAGCATTCCACCATGTCAACGCTCGCTTACTAAATGAACCAGCTGCATCGCGAACTTTATGGTGTTTTGGACAACTGCTTTTGTCCAAAGTGTTTTTCATCTTCTCCAGCCATTGAATCAATCCAACAGCTCCGTCGACTCCAGTAAAGCTTGGTGGTTTGCATCCTACAAAGGATTTGTAGGAGCAGTCTGTGGTATGACTAGTGTTTCCACTAGCCTCTCCGGTTGTATGGCCAGAATTGTTGCCATGTCCTTGAATCTGATTTATCATCTCTGGGATGACATCTTTCAGTTGGCTTTTCAGTTGAGTGCTCACGAGTGTCGCCAAGGCGATAGTAGCAGGATCAATAACGGGACCTGCATTCGGGTTCGGAGGAGGGTTTAGCGGAGGAGGAGGAGGTGGCGGTGGTGAATCTGGTGGTGACGGTGTAGAAGAGTGTGGTGCAGAAGTCTGTGTAGTAGGTACCGGAGTCGGTTGTCTTCTCGGCGGCATTCTGATCATAACCAAAAGAATTTGGTTAGTGCAGTGATCGAACGCAGAAGACACAATGCAAACTTAAGTCTTATGTTCTCTACATGAGGGTCCCTAAGTTATAGTCTAGGCCAAACCGTTTAAGTAAATGACCTATTATTCTCTATAACCTTGAGCTATGATACCAATCTGTCACACCCCGAGCCGGCGGGGTTGGATCGATGTCCCCGTCGGGTGGAAGGTTCTTGGGGCGTGATATCGTGAGTGATAATCTTGATGATCAGATTGTTTACATAGTATCAATGTTAAGAATAAACTAAAGCACAATCAAGCAGTAACTAGGATTACAAAGTTAAATTACAATAGCAATGTTCAGTAATTTAACTAAGTAAACCTAACAAAAGAATCAAATGTTTATATCTTGTATCTGTACAAGATATCAAAAGTGATTCGTATGATTAACAAAATATGTGCTTCCAAAATCAACTAGGTCCTCTATCTAGGCCTCCTAGCATGAAATCCAAAGCCTTAGCTTAAACATGTTCTTCACCTGAGAAAACATGTAATATAAATAAAGTCAACATAATGGTTGGTGAGTTCATAAAGTTTATAAGTTCAAAAATAGCTTTAACAAACCTCTTTCGGTAAAACCTTAACCTCATTAACTCCACATGTAATATCCAAATCGGTATGCTTATATATAGGGCATACCCCTGAGTCGAGCCTACAACCCGCCCAGACGCCATCCCACCACATACTAATCTGCATATGACATTGTTGTTAATAATAATTAAGCATTTTACCTACCATTCAACCCATTCCTCATCATAGCTTTTGTTTTCTGTTTCAAAATTTACAAGTCTATAGCATTCATGAGTATTAGTTTCAAAGTATGTTTAACAAGCATCATAGTTTCACACGCACATAGCTTAGCTGTCCCTGATCTCATGCGTGAGTACAAGCTCTGCTATAGCAGAAGTTTAGCAATTACGTAGCTCACGGCTAGATACAAGCTCTGCACTAGCAGAAGTTTAGCCATTACGTATCTCATGAATTAGTTAAGCTTAGTCTAGCAATTACGTGTCTCCTATACAAGATACAAGCTCTGCACTAGCAGAAGTTTAGCAATTACGTATCTCATACATAGACACAAGTCATGCATACACAAACAATCCAGCTATTACATATCTCATATAAGCAGACAAAAGCTCTGCACTAGCAGAAGTTTAGCAATTACATGTCTTTTATATAGGTAATAGCTTAGCGTCGTTATGGTTTAGTTTACATGTATCTCAATACATAGGTACAAGCTCTGCACTAGCAGAAGTTTAGCAATTACGTAGCGTATGATTAGATACATGCATAATGTTTCATGCGCAAATAATAGTTTCAAGCATATAGTTTCAAGTGTCCACGTATAGTTTCATCATGAATTCCATAGCATAGCATCAAGTCTCATGTTTAAGCATATAGTTTCATAAGCATAAAGTCTCACGTTTAAGCATATAGTTTCATAAGCATGAAGTCTCACGTTTAAGCATATAGTTTCATAAGCAAGAAGTCTCACATTTAAGCATATAGTTTCATAAGCATCCAACATATAGTTTCAAGCTTTAAGTTTAAAGTTCAAGCATGAAGTTTATAGCTCCTCAAAGTGTACTAGTTTCCAAGTATAAGCATCAATGTAAGCATCATGTTTAAGTTTAAAAGCATTAAATAACATTTCAATAGTTTATTTAAAATGTTTAACATGCTTCTCAGTCCCAAGTAAAACAAATAAGTTTGAAAAGGGACAAATGAACTCACCTTGTGTCCGTAGTAGTTGACTATGTAAAACAAGAATACGCACGTTCTTTGTTTGCACTTGTTGTAAGGTTCACGATCCTGTATTGATTTCATAATATTTGTAGCTTGTGAATATGTGTTTGTAAGATGTAGTTGTGCGTGTAAATATTGGTGTTAGCCCTAAAGTTGGCTAACACTAATGAGTCATGGTCCTTATTCGGCCTTACTTTGTTTTTGAAAATTCAAAACCCTTAAATGTTAAGCTTATCATTTGTATTACATGCATCTTTGTAAGCATACTTAATTATTTGTTTAGCTTTACAAAAGAATCTTATGTAATCCTTGTTCATCGTTCTAATGTGTTAGGGAATTCCCAATCAATTGGGCCGAATAAGGGTTTGTTAATACAGGCCAATCGTGTGGTGTCATTGGGCCTATTGCGACTATGTGTGGGCCGGATTAAATAAGGTGTGGATCAAATGAGGGGTTGGGCCCAACAAGGGGTGGGCCTAAGTAATCCCTTGGGCTCATTATGTTTTCTTTCGGCCGGTTGGATGTGGGCAGGTCATCAAGCATGGGCCTAACAATCGGCCAATTATGGGTGGGCCAATTCAAAAAGCTGTTGGGCCGTTAAGATCATTGTGGGCCGAAGCATAGAATGGACTCATCACTTGGGCCGAATGGGATTCACATGGGCCAAGCTATTTGGGCCGAGAAGGACATTGTGGCTGAAACTTGGTATTCAGCGAACCTGTCACCCGAACACTTATAGGTTCGTTTATTCTTAGGAGGTTCGTAGCCCTTGGTCTTACACTCGACATCTCTAAGGTTCGGCAATAATCATGCGGGGTTCGGCTATGTTTCCTGCACCAAAGGTTCGAATGATAGTGGTTACACATAGGTTCGGCCGTAATTTGATGTTCACAGGTTCGGGATAACCAACAAAGTTCGTAGTTCAAAGGTTCACTTGGCTGAGGGGGTGGGTGAGCATAGGTTCGTTGGGCAGTGAAGGTTCGGGACTTGATGGTTCGGTGGCCAGAAGGTAGGTTCGCAACTCATGGTGAAGACATGCAAGGTTCGTGGCTCCCTTCTTAGGGTTCGGCCGGCCTTGGCTTAGCTAGGAAGGTTCGTTTCTGGGTTCGCATGGGTGTAACATGGTTCGGCTAAGGGATGGTTCGGCCATTTTGATTAGGAGGTTCGGCCACAAGCAGTAGATTCGGTGATGGTGACTCAGCAGGGTTCGGTGAAGGCACACACAGGTTCGGCACAGATGTTTTCATGCGAACCCCACTGTATCTTCATCCCCATCACTTCCTGCAACTTGTAAACCCCGCCATTGCTTCCTTCTTACCTAACAGTTCGGTTTTTTGGTGTAAAGCTGGTCGAACCATCTTAGATGATGGTTACTTTAACCGGGTGTGGCTAGGGATGATCAAAGAACCGAAAACCCTAATTTTTCGAATGTTTAATCTTCTATACCTTGAAATCGGCTAAGCAAACTTCTAGATTCGTTGTACTTCTAGGTAGAGGGAGTCGAGATCTTAATTTAGACACCAAGCTTGCTCAAATTCATCCACAAATAAGGAAGATCTTGTGATTAGAAGTTGGAAATTGGAGTGAAAAAGGGGTGACGGGTTTGAGAGAATTTTTGAGGAAGAGAGATGATGAAAAATGAAATTTAATGCTTCATTTAGGGTTTAAATACCCCGAGGGTATCCGGGTTCGTTTCGGTTGCTCGGTTCATGTTTTCGTCGCGTTTTCGGATCGTTACGCGCGTGTTTTTCGCAATTTAAATAAAAGAGTTTATTTTTAACTATTTGGATGATATTTATTTCTAGAAATTATCTTTAATATCGTTTTATTAAATTATTTATTGAATTATATATTTTTACGCATTTCGTAAATTTGTTCGCGATTTATTAACATAGTTTTGTTTAATTTTATTTATGATGAGTTTCAAAATTTTAAAAATAGGAAATATTATATTTCCTTAAAATTATTATCGTTCGTATCGTTCATCGTTTTCGTTTTCGTTTCGTTTCATCAAAACGCGTCGCCATCGCGCGTATTCGTTCGAATCGTCATTCGAACAAACACGACGATGGTTTAGCTTTCTGATTCTTGTTCTCTACTGTTCAGTCATTATTTCAAAACGTTAAACTTTCAGAATCATTCGTACAGATCGTCACCTATACGAATAACTCGTCGGTTTAGCATTCCGTAACAACAACCGTTATAGTTTCGTTCTGCTTAACCTCATATACGTTTATACACAATAGCATCAAACCAAGTATCTATGTTACAACAGTGTGTTGTCTGACATGTTTCTGACTGTCAAACCCTAAGGTTTTAATCAGATTTCAGACAATCGTATAATAGTTTCATATCAAGTGTATTGTATCAATAGTATAAACATAGTTTCACGTAATGTGTACCTGAGTTACTGTACGATTTTACTGTTGCGATCACTGTTCCGGCACGCGTCCGGCACTGATGTTACAGCTTTAGTGCCCTCAATCCTGGGAGTACCCTCCTTAAGACTCTCTACATGCTCGGTAATTCTGGCATTCTCTGCTTCACGAGTCAGGATCTTGTCACTAAAACCAGAGGCAATTAATGCCAACTGGTTGTGCTCATCTATGTACTTTAGCAGCTGCTCCTCCTGTTGAGCAGATCTAGCCCGTAAGTCTGCACGTTGGTCAGCAGCCTGAAGTAATAGAGAGTCTTGCTCACTAACCCTCAGCGTGAGCTGGGCAATAGCCTCCTCCTGTTGATGGTTCCTCTCCATCAACCTAAGTAACAAACTGTTCAGTGTACTGAGTTGTTCTTTCACTGAAACAATAGGTATAATCGTATCGGCTCGTGTGACAGAGGGACCAGTAGAAGTAGTAGTGTAGATGGGAGCACGAACACCAGAGGATGTTAGAGGGGCAACAGTAGTACGAGAAGGAATAGCCCGTGACCTGGTCAATGAAGAAAATATAACTGTTGCAGCTGATGTAACAGTGGTTACTGCAATAGTTGACAGTTATGACCTCCTCTGTAGGACAAACCTTGTCCTTCTTCTCTTTTTGGAGGGAGATGAGGTGGCCTGAACAGCAGTAGCAGCAATAGACACAGCCTAGTGCCCAGGAATAAAGGAAGGATCCCTGATCTCCTCAAGCTCAGTCTCACTAGGTCTCCTCCTCTTCTTTACCAGCCTAGTGCCCACCATAACATTCTCAAACTCATCAGGAGTATTCTCAGAATCTGAGCTGTCAGAGACTTCTTCACCTGCATCCTCACACCAGCATCACCTGATTCCTCTGAATCATATCTATCTTCTGCAGAAGTGGTGCCTGCCATCTCTAGCGGTGTAGATGTAGTGGCCTGAGTAGTAGCCATGAAATCCAAGTCTAATAGTGTATCTACATCCACATCATCATCATTAGCTCCTGAACTACTTACACCCACATCAGTACCACCACCAACTCCAACACCACCTCCACTAGCACCAGCCTCACCAACATCTCCACCAGAAGCACCAACCTCAGCAGCACTAACACCAACTCCAGCATCACCACCACCCACATCACCAGCACCATCATCTCCATCATCATCACCATCATCTCCTGGAACAACAATGTCCTCTACATCTGAATCTGAGTCATCATGTCTCCACTTCCTACCACCAGGAGCAATATAATCAGGTCTTTGGAGATGACCAAATAAATCACGAACAAGAGGCTTTGTCTCCTTCCCCCTGTTTGATAGCACTCTGTTGAGAGTGATGTCATTCATGTGCTCTAATCAGATGATATCAGTA
This sequence comes from Mikania micrantha, assembly GCA_009363875.1. NCBI lineage: Eukaryota > Viridiplantae > Streptophyta > Magnoliopsida > Asterales > Asteraceae > Mikania > Mikania micrantha. The sequence continues at coordinate 48,532,732 of CM018682.1, read as the reverse complement.
CTGGTCATCGGCAGGTTAGGCACCTGAGCATCAAAGATCTGCTGTAGAAACCGAGGGTATATAAGAAACTTCTTGTGACAATCCGACTTTTCAAGTTAACCTTGTTAACCTCCGTAGGCCCAACAAGGCCAATGAAGGCCCAACAAGGCCAATGAAGGCCCAACAAGGCCAATGAAGGCCCAACAAGGCCAATGAAGGCCCAACAAGATCAATTAGGCTCAACGAAGTCTATGTAGGCCCAACAGAGCCAATGTAGGCCCAATAAGCCAAGAGAGGCCCAGTAAGGCCCAATAAGTTCAAGTAAGGCCCAATGTAAACAAAGTAGGCCCAGGGAAGGCCAAGGTAGGCCCAGGAAGGCCCAGTGAGGCCCAATTGTATTTGAGAAGCCCAATTGGGATAATTTAACCCAACAATGATTTAAGTGACCAATTAGTAACAATTCGGGATTTTCGGTTTAATTTTGTTCACCGAAATGTTAAGAAATTGATCCAAAAACAAATTTTTAGGGTAAGAATTGATCAAAACAGCTTATAAGCATCACAATTTCAAGGATTTAACTTGTGACTAATCATAGCAATTAATTTTGACTTCTAAAAGTCAAAATTCGGCCAAAATAATTGGGGCAAATTCGAATTTCGTGATGATGAGAGTTGTAACTGTTATAAAACTAACAATAATCATCTCATTGATGATTACTAACAGTTATCATACGTTATTGGTTCATTAAGTGATCGAATTTAAACCAATTAAGGACCAAAAGTCGTAACCGAAACCTTTCAAGATCAAAATCAATTGTCCCAATCATAATTCGCAAAATCAAAGCTTTATAATCTCTATTCGGCACTCTCAGAATCTATTCCATATCACAATTTGAAGCAGCAAGTTCTGGATTGAAGGACACTATCGAGATTTGGCCGAAGTTCAACCTAGAAGAAGAAATATATCAATTCGTCCACAAATCAAGTAAGTTTTCGTTCTAACACCTTCTAAAACAACCGATTAAGATAATACCTATGTTAATTCGGGGTTCCAATATCGAATTGATCATGAACGACAATTAGGGTTCTAAGTAGAAACGGTTTTGGGGATTTTTATACAAATGAGTTCTGGAATCGAATTGAATGTTATAGGAAGCTTCATAATGTGCCGATTAAGCTTAAACATAAAACAATTTCTGGTTTTAACATCGAATTAATAGCATTTGATTTCTAGGGTTCATAGTGTGAACCGATTTGGGGGTTTAGATTAGAACGTGATCTATAATCTAATTAAAACTCATAGAGAGTTTCATAAGGTTCCGAACAAGCTAATTCATATGACAATTTCATTTAGAAACAACGAATTGGTAGATTTCGAATCTAGGGTTCTTAATGGAAAACTGTTTTGGGGATTTGTGATCAAATGAACTGAAGAATCAAATTAAAGGTTATAGATAGCTTCAGAGGGTATCGATTAAGGTTAAACCTAAGTTAATTGTGTCTGATAACATCGAATTTTAAGAGATTTAGCATCTAGGGTTCGTGAGTTGAACGGTTATGAGATTTCGATCTAAATTGGTTTAATAATCGAATTGGATCAGTCTTTAGACTCGATTAGATCATGGGAACAAACCTCTATGGGATTAGTGTTGACCAGATTCGGATTTGAGGTCAATTGGAATGGTTTTGGGTTCGGTCAAGGGTAGAACAAGGGTGAACCGGTTGTTGTGGATTAAAATTAATTCGGGGTGGATTCTACTACAAATGTTGGGCTGGTTTAGATGGTAGAATATGTGTAAGCTGGGTTAGAGGTCGCGGGTTCGAAACCCGGCCCTAACCATTTTTGAGTTTTTAACATTATTTTAGTGTTTTAATCATAAGTTATTTGTTTTAACTCCGATTTAATCCATTCAAGTTGCGTTGGAACCGTAACGAGAATACGAACGTATTAGGATGATAAAATTCATATTTTAATACGAAAACGAAATCGCGTATAATTACGATTAATTGAATAAAATCAAATATGATTTTATTTAATCGATTTCAATGGCACGCGTAATTCCGTATGCATAATTCTCACACTCTAACATACGTATGTTGATACGTATGTGATTTCAAGCACAAAACGACATTCCGAATAACTGTAGGTTATTGTTTAAATCACAGATTCTTCGTAGAGGATTTCTACGCAAGTTCACACGTATTTGATCATTCTGCTATTATCAAAGGTGCGTACACGACCCCTTTCTTATTTTAAACTGTTTTGGGGGAGAAAACATGTACAACAAACTGTTTTTAGATACATATCACTTGCATGAGTTAGCTGTTTACATTATGTGAAAACATATCAACTTGAAAGTCCTTACACACCTCGAACCGTTTAGTTTGCTGTAATGCAAAGCGTGGTAGTTGGAAATAGATCTATTAGGTTTGACAAACCTCACCTGGTAGATGGGATCTACGCAGGTGTTTGACTGACCAAACACATTTTTACTATTGTTGTGATAGACAATAGTGGCAAGGCGAAAACATGCTATAGCATGGCAATCCGTCAGCTTCGGTGTCGAACACGTATGTAAATAGTTTATATGACTAGCTATCATAACTGTGCATGTGTGATTATGTTATCTACAAATCTTGTTATTCAAACTGCTGTTTTGAACATTATGATTATTTAAAACCTGTGTTATGCACCAACCTTTGTGTTGACTTGATTTGCATGTTTTCTCAGGACGCTAAGGCGCGCGTAAAAGATGGCATGGACTAGGAGATAGAGTCTCATGCATTATGAACATTTTGAATATTTGAATTTGAACATTTGAGTATTTTGTTTTGTAATGTTTAACTTTACAACTGTTTATGGTTTTTAAACGCTTCCGCAACTTTTTGTAAACTCTGAATATTATGTTTTAAAGACCAACGTATGTTTTGAAATTCATATAGAGGTCTTCGCTATGTCTAATGATCTGAGATCCTGGTTTGTCACGTTCCCAAATGGTATGATTCCGTTAGTTGAAATTGGGGGTGTGACAGATTGGTATCAGAGACATTGGTTATAGCAAACTAGGTTTGCATTTGTAGGCCTAGACTATGACTGTTAGACATTAGACACACACGTTTACACATACTGCTTAGAAATTACATATGACATTATGTAATTGACTTGCTTACACATTCTATGACACTGCACTTACATATAATATTATGTAACAGGCATGGCATCACCATCAGTTCCTTATATTATAATTGATGATTCCGAGGACGAGGAGCCGATACTTCCGGCACCACCATCATCACCACCACCACCTATTCCATCACCTCCACCATATGAGCAGGATGACTCAGATCCGGAGGAGGATCCGGACGAGGACCCGGAGGAGGATCCAGACGAGGATCCAGACGAGGATCCAGAGGAGGATCCATACGAGGACCCGGATGAGGATCCGGAAGAGGAGCCTGAGGAGGACACTCAGCAGATCCCTGCTGAGGGACCTTCTACACATCCACCACCAGCACTAGATGCTCCTGAGCCTAAGAGGCAAAGGACGGACGCCGAAGAGATCGCCAAATTGCGCGAGGATCTGGAGGTAGCAGAAGATAGGATAGCACAGAGATCTCAGGAGTTATGGGATGCTATTGAGAGGCAGGATGATCTTACCCATCTTGTTCACGATATGCGGGATGAGATGATCAATTTGATTGGTCGTCTAGAAGAGTCAGAGAACCGAGAGGAGATTTTGGCGGGCAGGATTGAAGCTTTGGAGGATTTAGTGGTAGTTGAGAATGAGGAACAGGATGAGGATGAGGAGGAGGAACCAGCACCAGTTGCTGAGTCCGATCCTGAATCCACCGTTGAGGACGACTGATTATTTTTCATTTCTTCCTTGTTTTATTTAAACTTATTAGGAACGGGTTGTGTTCCTACATTGGTAGTTTGGAAACTTGTATTTCATTTCAAAAGTATTGTACTCAAAGAAAGTTTCTATCTATTAAAGAGTTATCTTTTATTTCCAACAGCTGTGTTGATTTATATTACATGATGTGTTTGTTGTTTTACTTACACATGTTACATTGGATTTTGACTTCGTGCTAACACTTCTTATAAATAGGAAACTAATGGCTGAGGGAAACGTACATATGACTGTTGCTGAGCTCAATGAGCTAATTAACAACAGAGTTGCAGAGGCAATCGCACAGTATGCTCAGACTCACAACACAGGGCCGCAGGGTCCAGCTGGGGGAGTGATTAACCCACAAGTTTGCACGTTCAAGATGTTTTTGGACTGCAAACCACACAATTTCAAAGGGTCGGAGGGGGCCATTGGACTCCTTCGGTGGATTGAAAAGGCTGAGTCTGTATTCGAAATGTGCAACTGCCCTAATGAAAGCAAGGTGAAATTTGCTACGGGAACATTGGAGGGTCCAGCATTAACTTGGTGGAACTCAAATGTTCAGACTCTGGGATTAGGAGAGGCTAATGCCTTGACATGGGACAACTTCAAAACTTTACTGCAAGAGGAGTACTGTCCTCGCAGTGAAATGCAGAAGTTGGAGGAGGAATACTGGCACCTCAAGATGGAGGGGTCAAACATTGAAGAGTACACAACCAGGTCACACGAGTTGGCCAGACTGCTACCACACATGGCTACTCCAGTCAGTAAGTGGATCGAAAGGTACATTGGAGGACTAGTGCCTCAGATTCAGGGGATGGTTACTTCAGCAAATCCCACCACCATCCAACAAGCTGTTCGTCTAGCGCATCAGCTTACTGATCAGGCAGTGTTACAGGGAACCCTGCCTAAGCGAACATCTGCTACCAAGGTAGGAGATCACAAGAGAAAGTGGGAAAGTAACAACTTCAAGGGTAACAACCAACAGCAGAACAGGAAGCAGGACTCAAACAAGTCCTATCATAATTCCAACAGTGGTCAGCAATCATCATCATCGGGGGGCTATATTGGTAAGCACCCCAAGTGCAACAGGTGTGGTTATCATCATGCGGGTAACTAGTGTGACAGAGCTAAGTGCCAGAGGTGTGGCAAGATTGGGCACGCGGCTAAGGATTGTCGCGGGGAGCTGCAGAACAACCATAACAATCAAAATAACAATCAGAACAACGCACAGAAGGGTTGTTTTGAGTGCGGCAAGATGGGGCATTTCAAGAAAGATTGCCCACAACTCAAGAAAAACGGGGACAATAATGGTAATGGTAATGGAAATGGCAACGGTAATGGCAATGGCACCAACAACAATAATAACAATAACAACAACAACAACGGTGCTAGAGGCAGGGCGTTCGTGATTGGAGGACGTCAAGCGCGGGAGGATCCCAACATTGTTACGGGTACGTTCCTCTTAAAGAATCACTATGCCTCTATGTTATTTGACACCGGTGCCGATCGGAGTTTTGTATCTAGTTCACTTGCTAAGTTGCTAAATGTTAGTCCCACTGCCTTAGATAGTCCATACACTGTGGAATTAGCTGATGGTAAGTTGATTGTAGTAGAAAACATTTATAAGGGATGTATCCTTGATTTGATGGGTCAAACATTATAGATTGATCTTATGCCTATTGCCTTAGGCAGTTTTGATGTAGTCATTGGCATGGACTGGTTGTCCAAGAACCAGGCTGAAATTGTATGCCATGAAAAGATTGTTCGCATACCTCTTCCGCAGGGAGGGACATTATATGTACAAGGCGAGAAGAGCAGTACGCCACTGCGTCTCATATCTTGTATGAAGGCACACAAATGTCTGCGGAAAGGTCATACGGCAGTTATAGCACTTATAACTGAAAAGCCAGTAGCTGAGAGGAAGCTTGAAGATATACCTGTAGTTTGTGAATTTCCGGAGGTATTTCCAGAAGACTTGCAGGGATTACCGCCTATCAGACAGGTGGAATTTCGAATCGACCTTACACCAGATGCAGCACCGATAGCTAGGGCGCCTTATCGACTTGCACCGTCAGAGATGCAAGAGTTATCTACACAATTGCAAGAATTGTTGGATAAGGATTTTATACGACCTAGTTTTTCACCGTGGGGAGCTCCAGTTTTGTTTGTAAAGAAGAAGGACGGGACTTTCCGTATGTGTATCGATTACCGGGAATTGAATAAAGTTACTATCAAGAACCGGTATCCGTTACCCAGGATTGACGATCTGTTCGATCAGTTGCAAGGTTCGAGTTACTACTCGAAGATTGATCTCAGGTCGGGTTATCATCAACTAAGAGTTCAGGAGGAGGATATTCCGAAGACAGCATTCAGGACAAGATATGGCCATTATGAGTTCTTGGTCATGCCATTTGGGTTGACAAACGCTCCAGCTGTATTCATGGATCTCATGAATCGTGTTTGTAAACCTTATCTTGATAAGTTTGTCATTGTTTTCATTGATGACATTCTTATCTATTCACAGTCTGAGGAGGAACACGCTGAACATCTTCGACTATTGTTAGAGCTATTGAAACAAGAACAACTGTACGCTAAGTTTTCGAAATGTGATTTCTGGATGCGAGAAGTACAGTTCTTGGGGCATATAGTTAATGAAAAGGGTATACATGTTGATCCAGCGAAGATTGAAGCGATTAAGAATTGGGAAGCGCCAAAGACCCCTACTGAGGTACGACAATTCCTTGGTTTGGCGGGTTATTATCGACGATTCATTGAAGGTTTCTCAAAGATCGCTCAACCACTTACAGCTCTTACGCATAAGGGAACGAAGTATAACTGGACGGATAAACAGGAAACTGCATTCCAGTTATTGAAACAGAAGCTTTGCAGCGCACCGATTCTGTCCTTACCGGAAGGGACGGAAGACTTTGTGGTGTATTGTGATGCATCTGCACAGGGTTTGGGATGTGTGCTGATGCAACGTGATAAAGTGATCGCTTATGCTTCCAGACAACTACGAACACACGAAAAGAATTACACCACTCATGACTTGGAGTTGGGAGCAGTGGTTTTTGCTTTGAAAATTTGGAGGCATTATTTGTATGGAACTAAGTGTACTATTTATACTGATCATAAGAGTTTGCAACATATCTTTGATCAGAAGGAGCTTAATATGAGACAACGACGATGGGTTGAGTTGTTGAATGATTATGAGTGTGCGATTAAATATCACCCGGGAAAAGCTAATGTAGTAGCTGACGCTCTGAGCAGAAAAGACACAACAGGAGCAAGACGGGTTCGTGCACTTATGATGACGATACATACCGACTTACCTGACAAGGTACACAGTGCTCAGATTGAGGCCTTGAAAATGGAAAACTTAGTACCGGAATCTTTACGAGGAATGGAAGAACAATTGAATGTTAAACCTGATGGAATTCGTTATTTCATTGATCGAATGTGGATACCTTTGTATGGAGGTTTAAGGGAACTCGTGATGGACGAAGCACACAAGTCTAGATATTCAGTCCATCCGGGATCAGACAAGATGTACCATGATTTGAAGGCACTGTATTGGTGGCCTCACATGAAAGCTGATATTGCTAAGTATGTTAGCAAATGTTTGACTTGTTCGAAAGTCAAAGTTGAATATCAGAAGCCATCTGGTTTACTGCAACAACCAGAGATACCGATGTGGAAATGGGAACAGATTTCGATGGATTTCATTACTAAGTTACCCCGTACACCGAGTGGTTGTGATACGATATGGGTAATTGTCGATCGATTAACGAAATCTGCACATTTCTTAGCAATCAAAGAAACTGATAAGATGGAGAAACTAACTCGCATTTACATCAAGGAAGTAGTAGCACGACATGGCGTGCCAATCTCTATCATATCAGATCGGGATGCCCGGTTTACTTCTAACTTTTGGAAATCTCTTCATAAGTCATTGGGGACTCGCTTGGATATGAGTACCGCCTATCATCCACAGACCGATGGTCAAAGTGAACGAACGATTCAAACGCTCGAGGATATGTTACGAGCTTGTGTAATTGACTTTGGTGACAGCTGGGAGAATCATTTACCGTTAGTGGAATTCTCTTACAATAATAGTTATCATACAAGTATTCAAGCAGCACCGTTTGAAGCTTTGTATGGTCGCAAATGTCGTTCACCAGTTTGCTGGGCTGAAATTGGTGACAGTCAGATAACAGGTCCTGAACTGGTGCACGAGACGACAGAGAAGATAGTTCAAATCCGGAACCGTATGGCAGCGGCTCGAGATCGACAGAAGAGTTATGCAGACAAACGTTGCAAGCCGTTGGAATTTCAAGTAGGAGACCGAGTTCTTCTAAAAGTATCACCTTGGAAAGGTGTGATACGATTCGGCAAGCGCGGAAAGCTTAGTCCACGTTACGTAGGACCTTTTGAGATCCTGAAAAGGATTGGTCCGGTTGCGTATCAACTCAAACTACCGGATGAACTCAGTGGAGTTCATAATGTTTTTCACATATCGAACTTAAAGAAATGTCTTTTTGACGAGACATTGATTGTACCGTTGGAAGAAATACAAGTAGATGAACAGTTACGATTCATTGAAGAACCGGCAGAAATCATGGACCGAGAGGTCAAACAACTGAAGCAAAGCAAGATTCCAATAGTCAAAGTTCGATGGAATTCAAGACGTGGTCCTGAATTCACATGGGAACGGAAAGATCAAATGATGAAGAAATATCCTCATCTATTCAAAACAGCTACTGATAACACTGAGAGCGCACGTTAAATTTCGGGACGAAATTTCCTTCAACAAGGGGATGACGTGATGCTTTCACACATCAACACTGCAAATTTCAAACTGTAAGCACAAACATTTTATTTATTCAATTGATTTTGTTACAAACATTTGTGCTACATTACATTTTATATATTTTATGTGCTACATTTCATATGTTACATGTTATGGTAGTACATACACGATTAGTTACATATATTTTGCTATGTGCGGGGTTGCATAGTGCAAACAGTTACAGAAACTCACTCACTAGGTGTGAGGTTACACAACACAGTATGATCAAACACAAACAGTCACAGCTAGGTGAACTAACTAGTGTACACTCAAACAGTCACATTGAACGATCACAATTGTTGTGATGTTGCAAGCATTAGACTTTGTGTGTGAGTACACACAAGCACACAGAATGATCAAATCACACTAACACGTACGATTTAAACTCGTAAGTAGTTTCCTAACTACTCTTAACACTTACTAATTTTCGGGACGAAAATTCCTTCAACAAGGGGATGATGTGACAATCCGACTTTTCAAGTTAACCTTGTTTAACCTCCGTAGGCCCAACAAGGCCAATGAAGGCCCAACAAGGCCAATGAAGGCCCAACAAGGCCAATGAAGGCCCAACAAGATCAATTAGGCTCAACGAAGTCTATGTAGGCCCAACAGAGCCAATGTAGGCCCAATAAGCCAAGAGAGGCCCAGTAAGGCCCAATAAGTTCAAGTAAGGCCCAATGTAAACAAAGTAGGCCCAGGGAAGGCCAAGGTAGGCCCAGGAAGGCCCAGTGAGGCCCAATTGTATTTGAGAAGCCCAATTGGGATAATTTAACCCAACAATGATTTAAGTGACCAATTAGTAACAATTCGGGATTTTCGGTTTAATTTTGTTAACCGAAATGTTAAGAAATTGAACCAAAAACAAATTTTTAGGGTAAGAATTGATCAAAACAGCTTATAAGCATCACAATTTCAAGGATTTAACTTGTGACTAATCATAGCAATTAATTTTGACTTCTAAAAGTCAAAATTTGGCCAAAATAATTGGGGCAAATTCGAATTTCGTGATGATGAGAGTTGTAACTGTTATAAAACTAACAATAATCATCTCATTGATGATTACTAACAGTTATCATACGTTATTGGTTCATTAAGTGATCGAATTTAAACCAATTAAGGACCAAAAGTCGTAACCGAAACCTTTCAAGATCAAAATCAATTGTCCCAATCATAATTCGCAAAATCAAAGCTTTATAATCTCTATTCGGCACTCTCAGAATCTATTCCATATCACAATTCGAAGCAGCAAGTTCTGGATTGAAGGACACTATCGAGATTTGGCCGAAGTTCAACCTAGAAGAAGAAATATATCAATTCGTCCACAAATCAAGTAAGTTTTCGTTCTAACACCTTCTAAAACAACCGATTAAGATAATACCTATGTTAATTCGGGGTTCCAATATCGAATTGATCATGAACGACAATTAGGGTTCTAAGTAGAAACGGTTTTGGGGATTTTTATACAAATGAGTTCTGGAATCGAATTGAATGTTATAGGAAGCTTCATAATGTGCCGATTAAGCTTAAACATAAAACAATTTCTGGTTTTAACATCGAATTAATAGCATTTGATTTCTAGGGTTCATAGTGTGAACCGATTTGGGGGTTTAGATTAGAACGTGATCTATAATCTAATTAAAACTCATAGAGAGTTTCATAAGGTTCCGAACAAGCTAATTCATATGACAATTTCATTTAGAAACAACGAATTGGTAGATTTCGAATCTAGGGTTCTTAATGGAAAACTGTTTTGGGGATTTGTGATCAAATGAACTGAAGAATCAAATTAAAGGTTATAGATAGCTTCAGAGGGTATCGATTAAGGTTAAACCTAAGTTAATTGTGTCTGATAACATCGAATTTTAAGAGATTTAGCATCTAGGGTTCGTGAGTTGAACGGTTATGAGATTTCGATCTAAATTGGTTTAATAATCGAATTGGATCAGTCTTTAGACTCGATTAGATCATGGGAACAAACCTCTATGGGATTAGTGTTGACCAAATTCGGATTTGAGGTCAATTGGAATGGTTTTGGGTTCGGTCAAGGGTAGAACAAGGGTGAACCGGTTGTTGTGGATTAAAATTAATTCGGGGTGGATTCTACTACAAATGTTGGGCTGGTTTAGATGGTAGAATATGTGTAAGCTGGGTTAGAGGTCGCGGGTTCGAAACCCGGCCCTAACCATTTTTGAGTTTTTAACATTATTTTAGTGTTTTAATCATAAGTTATTTGTTTTAACTCCGATTTAATCCATTCAAGTTGCGTTGGAACCGTAACGAGAATACGAACGTATTAGGATGATACAATTCATATTTTAATACGAAAACGAAATCGCGTATAATTACGATTAATTGAATAAAATCAAATATGATTTTATTTAATCGATTTCAATGGCACGCGTAATTCCGTATGCATAATTCTCACACTCTAACATACGTATGTTGATACGTATGTGATTTCAAGCACAAAACGACATTCCGAATAACTGTAGGTTATTGTTTAAATCACAGATTCTTCGTAGAGGATTTCTACGCAAGTTCACACGTATTTGATCATTCTGCTATTATCAAAGGTGCGTACACGGCCCCTTTCTTATTTTAAACTGTTTTGGGGGAGAAAACATGTACAACAAACTGTTTTTAGATACATATCACTTGCATGAGTTAGCTGTTTACATTATGTGAAAACATATCAACTTGAAAGTCCTTACACACCTCGAACCGTTTAGTTTGCTGTAATGCAAAGCGTGGTAGTTGGAAATAGATCTATTAGGTTTGACAAACCTCACCTGGTAGATGGGATCTACGCAGGTGTTTGACTGACCAAACACATTTTTACTATTGTTGTGATAGACAATAGTGGCAAGGCGAAAACATGCTATAGCATGGCAATCCATCAGCTTCGGTGTCGAACACGTATGTAAATAGTTTATATGACTAGCTATCATAACTGTGCATGTGTGATTATGTTATCTACAAATCTTGTTATTCAAACTGCTGTTTTGAACATTATGATTATTTAAAACCTGTGTTATGCACCAACCTTTGTGTCGACTTGATTTGCATGTTTTCTCAGGACGCTAAGGCGCGCGTAAAAGATGGCATGGACTAGGAGATAGAGTCTCATGCATTATGAACATTTTGAATATTTGAATTTGAACATTTGAGTATTTTGTTTTGTAATGTTTAACTTTACAACTGTTTATGGTTTTTAAACGCTTCCGCAACTTTTTGTAAACTCTGAATATTATGTTTTAAAGACCAACGTATGTTTTGAAATTCATATAGAGGTCTTCGCTATGTCTAATGATCTGAGATCCTGGTTTGTCACGTTCCCAAACGGTATGATTCCGTTAGTTGAAATTGGGGGTGTGACACCTTGGTTCATATGTAATAACCCGCCTCTTATACCAACAACGCGTTTTGGGGCTTAATGGTAGTGGATGAGAGGAGAACTCCACAGTTAAACGTGCTCAGGTGACAGCAATCCAGGATGGGTGACCCCCTGGGAAGTTTTCACCCGGGCGACCAAAAGCAAAGCCGTGAGCTATAATTTGGCAAAGCGGACAATATTGCTGGTAAAACGAGGCGGGGTGTTATAGAATGGTATCAGAGCCACTCCTGTGCCGTTCGGGATGTGGGGCAAACCTCATCCAGGGCGATGAGTCCCGGGGGGTGTCTGGAGGACACCTTAGGCAGATCCTACACGCCAGAGAGGCTAGCGGGGCAAACCTCATCGAGGACGATGAGTCCCAAGGGGGGGTGTATGTGACACCTTAGGCAAATCCCACATCGGCCGTGGACAGGAGAGATCCTTGGTTCATATGTAATAACTCGCCTCTTATACCAACAACGCGTTTTGGGGCTTAATGGTAGTGGATGAGAGGAGAACTCCACAGTTAAGCGTGCTCAGGTGACAGCAATCCAGGATGGGTGACCCCCTGGGAAGTTTTCACCCGGGTGACCAAAAGCAAAGCCGTGAGCTATAATTTGGCAAAGCGGACAATATTGCTGGTAAAACGAGGCAGGGTGTTACACTTCTTGTCACCCTTGAGCACCACATTCTCCTTCATGTGTGTAAAGATCATCAAAGAGAAGTTGAAGGGCAGATTCAGCACCTGGCCTACAAAGGCACATTGAATGGTCTCCCTTAGATCATCAAATCCACCTCGCCTCGAACCCAAGCAATGGATAAGTACATGTGCTAGATACTTGAACTGTGGAGACAGAAAATCTTTGTTGAGGATCCCATCTCCCAGATCACCATCGTACTTGCATCGCACGAAGCATCCTCGTACAAGATAGCGATCAAGTAAAATATGCTGGTCTGGTGCATCCTGGAATCCACATATCCTCCTGATATGTTCAGCTGAAACCACAACATCATGCCCCTGCACCTTTCCCCTGATAATCGGTGGCTCAACCTCACAATCGATATCTGCAGATCTCTAGAAATCTTGCTGATGTGACTGATATGGTTCATATACAGTGGAAATAGCTGGAAAGATTCTAGAACGCCTGAGAAAAGTGATAACCTCTCTAAAATGCTTCTTGGAGGCAAGATCGAAATGCACACAAATGTTGTTCTTCGACACCGCTTTATACTCAGCCATACTGAAAAACAAATGAATAAATGTGTCAGTACAATTCAGTTAAGCAGCTGGTTAAAATAAAAAAATTTTCACAAGTATTCAACTTGTATGAATGAGATCATTCTGACCGAATGACCCTTGGGCGAATGAATATGTTGACCGAATTGGCTCAGTCAACCGAATGACAACCGAAAGAGGAAAGTCAACCGATGAAACAATGAATGAGGCTGGTCAACCGTATGACTAGTGAATGAGAGTAGCGACCGAAAGAGGTTCATTCGGCCGTATGACTCTATTCCGTCGCTGAGTTCATTCGGTCGGATCCATAGAACCGAAAGCCGTCATTCGGTCGGCCGAAGGAGATTCAAATTCCAAGTTCACAAAATTTCAAATCAGTCCACAAAAATTACATCAAAACATCCAGAATCGACCGATTAAGGTATTTAGAAAAGACATTAGATGATTTGAAGTTCATTAGGCGACTGTTGTGAGCCCTAAATCCCTAAGTCCGGTTCGGTTCACAACGAATCCATGGACAAAAGTTCTTCATCTTGGATCCACAAGTACCTGTGATAGTCACAAGAAGAAATCTCAGCAAAAGAAACAGTTTAATCCATGAAAAATAGATGAATAGAAGAGAGAGGTGTTTCAGGCAAATGGCGCACACACAGTTAAGTGAGAGGATGAGTTTGGGAGAATGAACTGATTCGGCCGAAGAAGTCCTATAAATAGGAAATCTCATTCGGCGAATGAATCATCCGAATGAAATGCTTCGCCCCAATTTCATTCGGCCGAAAGAACCCTTTAAACAGAGAGTTTCATTCGGCGAATGAAACAATCGAGAAAATTGCTTCGGTCCAGGTTGATTCGGCCGAATGACTCATTCGCTTGAATGAAATCATTCGGTAGAATGAGCCATTCTCCTGGTTCATTCGCACGAATGAAGCCAGGCATTCACAAACACAACTCAATTTCAAATTTAACATTATGATCAGTTAAACAAATTCCATTATGAAGAGTAGTCTGGTGAGTAATGGATTCAGAGATGATTGAACATCTGAACACACAAATGATCATCTAAAAAAAATTTGAAAATATAAAATCTTTTTGTATCTTTCTAAATCAAAATACGACTTTACAACTATCAACTAAAAACAAAGAAACACATATTTTTGTGAGAAGTTTTTCAAGAAAATAACACATACACCTAATCACATCAAATCAGCATTACTGAATGTTCCATTACAGACACATTAGTCTTATGATGTGATTACTGATATAATTATCCACTTTAAGCCTGACAATACATTACTTCTAAAAAAAATTTTATGATCACTCATATTTTCTGACTGAGTTTACCCATTTTATTTAACCAACAAGGTTCCAAATCAGTTTGTAACTCATCTCTGCATAACTTAGTACCTAAAGTCATAAATTACATAAGGTTCCAATTTTATTATCATTTTGTAATTATCTTTTTGATTTTTCTCTCATGTTCAACACATTCTCATGGACGGCTTCAGCTAGGTCTTTACAAAGCAATATGGCACGTATACAGAACTGTGTTGACACGATTAACTTGTTCTATCCAAATGGACGGCTTTAGCTAGGTCTTTACAAAGCAATATGGCACATGCATGGAATCAAACTTATTTTATTTTTGTATTTTCCAAGCTTAATACCAGCTTGATTTACTTTTATTTTCTTGTGATTCAATCATTCTCATCTGAATGGATGGCTTCAGCTAGGTTTTTACAAAGCAATATGGCACGTGTACAGACTTGGATTCATGAATCATTGTAAACCTTATTAGATCATATGATAGCAGGTGTATGCCTGATTTGAGTCAAAAACTATTTATCACTTAGCTAGTTGTCTAAAATGGATCCCACAAGACAGACTTTCTAGGTAATCACAAATAGTCTATACATTTTGTAAAGTCAGCCTATCAGTACATCAATTCACGACTCCCATGTTTTTTCAGTTTATGCATTCACCTTAGTTTTTAAGACATGAAAGGTTAACATATCACTTTCTCAAACAAGACTTTCTCAGTTTTAAAATTTTCAAATGTTTTTGGATTTTTTAAAAAATTTTTCAAATGTTTTTGGTTTTTCAATTTAAACTACTTTTTCTCCCCTTATAAACCTAAAACAATAAAATTAAAGCAATAAAACTAACTAAAGAAAGTGATTATCATTTGTTTGTTTCAGATGAAGAAACAACTACATCCTTTTGAAAAACACCATTAGCCAATAGTAGATATAAAAATTTGGGTTTATCAAAAGCTTTTGTGTATAGATCGTCTTTCTGGTGATCGGTGTGTATTTTTACAACGTCGATAAGTTTCTTTTCAAAACAATCACGTATAAAGTGATATTTTATGTCGATGTGTTTAGTTTTCGAGTGCTGGACTGGGTTCTTAGTGACAGCTATGGCGGCAGTATTATCAACATAGATAGGAGTGTTAGAAAACTGTAACCCATAGTCGCTGAGTTGCTTTTGTATCCAGATGATTTATGAACAGCGACTAGCAGCTGAAATGTATTCAGCTTCACATGTTGAAGTAGACACCGACGTCTGCTTCTTGCACTGCCAGGTAACTAAACGGGTACCATAAACCAAGATCCGGTGTACCTTTCAGATATCGTATAATCCTTGTCACAGCAATCAGATGTGATACTCTTGGTTTGGACTGATAACGAGCACACAAGCATGTGGCGAACATAATATCTGGCCGAGAAGCAGTAAGATAGATGAGAGACCCAATCATTCCTCGATACAGAGTGGCATCGATTAACTCCCCCTTTTCGTGTGGTGTACTCCCGTGATTAACAACATGTGGGGTACGAGCAGGTTTTGCGTCCGACATACTGAATCGGCGCAGAATGTCACCAACGTATTTGGTGTGATGAATGAATATCCCTGTCTCAGATTGATCCACCTGCAACCCGAGAAAAACTTTCATCTCCCCCATTGAGCTCATTTCAAACTTGTCTTTCATCACCTTCTCGAATTCCTTGCACAGACTATCATTTGTTGAACCGAAAATGATGTCATCCACATAAACTTGCACCAAGAGTAAGTCACCATCCTTCTCTCAAATGAAAAGTGTGCAATCAATGAGACCTCTTCTGAACCGGTTGTTCAGAAGGTGAGTAGACAGTGTCTCGTACCACGCTCGCGGAGCTTGATGCAATCCATATAAAGCCTTGTCTAACTTGTAGACTTGGTCACGATGCAATGGATCCTCAAACCCGGGAGGTTGATTGACATACACAGTTTCTTTGATCACACTGTGAAGGAATGCACTCTTGATATCCATTTGATAAACTTTGAACTTCTTAAAGGATGCATATGCAAGAAGATGCGGATTGCTTCAAGACGAGCAACCAGTGCAAAAACTTAATTATAGTCAAGTCCTTCAATCTGTCTGAATCCTTGAACCACCATACGTGCTTTGTTTCGCACAACGATCCCGTGATGGTCCCTTTTGCAACGAAGAACCCATCTGGTGCCTATAACCTTTGCACCTTTCGGTTTGTCAACAAGTTGCCAAACAACCAATTTCTTGAATTTAGGGAGTTCTTCTTGCATGGCATCAACCCACGATTCTTCTCTCAATGCGTCGGTGACGGTGCGCGGTTACGAATAACATACCGGCCTCACTCGCCGGCGGGTTGTCAAACCTATGGTACCACTACTCTATCGTCGGTTTAGCCTCTACTAAATGAATGGTAAACAATATAGCGTGGGACTTAGGACTGGACATGTACACATGGACACATGAATACAGTGATATAATACAACAAGGCTTAATAGTAATGAAATTGTTGTTATGTGCTCTCGCATTTTTATAGTCTAAGTGTCATCTATTCTCAACGATATATGTTAAATGTCTTTAACATAGTGTTATAAGAACTTGTCTTATTACATAATGTTAGTATATGTGGTGAATGATATCATCATGAAGTTATGTTATCATGGTGTCATTCTTGTTATCTCTTTTGATTGTCTTAGTGTCATCTCAATGTTATAAATGCAGTGTTATAATATCTAATATTAATACACTATGTTATTGCAATGATTTGATGATATCATGAAGTTATCTTATCATGGTATCATCCTTGATATGTAACAGTTGTCATTTCGCACACAATCATAACATAGTAAAAAGTATGATAGCAAGGATGAAAGCCTTGTTATCTTTGTAACATGATAATTGAAATAAAGTACTAAGTCTTTTAAGTAAAAGAGGTAGCATGGTTCTTAGCCCTTCAATTAAAATCAAAAGATTAGAAATGGGGCATACGAACTCACTTTGATGATGAAGTGGTTGACTAAGGATCAAGTAATGCACGCGCTCGTTGTTCTAATGATGTTGGATTCACAATCCTGTGTTTGATTTCATATGGTTTCACAACTTATAAGTATAAGGTGTTGATTTATGAGTTAACCCTAAGGTTGGTTAACTTATGTAAACCCTTGTTATTTGATTAACCTTAGTTCACCTTGTAATATAAAATATTAGTACTTAACCATCTTAGGTTAAGCTTAATACGTCATCCCATTCTTTGTTTAGATTATTTAAACTTTAACATATCATAAATATTTTGAAACCATGAATAGTTTCTAAGTTATACTTAGGATTTTTGAGTTGAAACTTGGTCATTGCCTTTCGTTTAACTAAAGTTGATAGTATTATTTAAATATACTAACATAAGTAATTTGTTTTTAAAACTTAACCATTTATTATGTTACAAAAGAGTTTAGAAAAGATTATGTCAACTTAGTTATAATTGATTCATCAACTTTGTAGTAAAATCAGTTAACTCATTTCATGAGTAAACCCTATTGTTGCTTTGATCAAAATATAACTTGTTCTCATTCCTTTCTATTTTTTCTCACTCATTTAATGGACATTAGACACTTGAGTTATAGTTTATAAATGTTTGGAGCTCATTCTAGCTAATATCGATGGCACAAAGGATAGTATCGATGGACTATCCAAACCAGATAAACCCTAATCGGCTTCCCATCGATATTACCTTGTTTCCATCGTTTCTATGGATTCAAGTGTGAACCAATTTGATTGATTTTAGGTTTATGTTACTTGGATCAGATGTGGAAGTGGTATCATATAACACCCCAAGCAATATAGATGGCCAATATCGATCCCATACTAAGAAAATGTTGGAAATGGGCTGCCGATACTATCGGTATCGACATGTAGGTTTAGATCAAATCAAGACACGTGCTTTATGGCTCCAATCGACATCAAATGATTCTAAAGTGTGCGGAATCCATATTAGAATCACAAAAAGAGAAAGAAAAATGCAATCTTTTTATATTTCGTGAAGTTCGCAAGAACAATGCCTCAATGAGTCTAGAGAGCAATTGGCTCGGGAATCCAACCTAAAACAGTACAAAATACGTCTATTTATACTACTCTTGGAGTACTCAAACCTTATACACGAAAATCAATGTACACGAAAATAACCAAAATCAGGTCTTCAGCTGGTCACAGGTTGACTTTGTCAGTCTTAGTATCGGAGTGGGCTCTACAAACTCTCCTTGGACCGATGAAGTCAACCAATAGGAAGTTCAACTGAGTGAGGACCTGCACCGACATAGAGCTTCATCTCGATAGCAAATGCAACAACCCTGGTGAAAGGTTTTGCCTTTTCATCCCAATCTCCATAGACTCTGATAGGTGTATCATGAAGCTTCTGCATATCTTCTTTACCATACTTCAGAAGGTCAATGGGATCCGAAATCATGTCAGTGTCGTTGATGTCGCCCTTAATTCTGAGGATAACGGTGGCGTGAGTCTTCTCATCAAAATAACAAGAATCAAAGTTCACCAGTGAATTCTCGGGGACTCTTGTGGACACTGGGACAGCTTTCTCCGTTGCCGCTGGAGGATACTTGTAATTGATCCACGGCTCCTTCTTGACCGGATCCAGCATACAAGTAGAAAAATATTTTCCCTTTAGCTGTCTTCATGATGGGAAAGTCTCGGTCACACTGATCTTTTATGAACTTGGCAAACAGATCGGCTTGTGTATCTTTGGACGGGTTGAAGAACATGGCATTGTTGATGCTTCTAATATCGAATTTCGGCATCGAACAAAAATCTCTAGGCCTCTTGAAATATTCAAACTTTCCGTTCATCCTTTGACAAGATAAAGTAGCTTATCCTTGTCATACATCCAGCACGTGATGTTTGATCTTTCATTTCGCACAACGAACATATCATGGGAGCTGGTGTTGTATGTTGCCTCATTCAACTCAGAAGTATCTTCACCCATCCATGTTTGCTGCACCTTAGGAGGAGCAGGAGTCTAATCGCTTTGTCCATTAAACCAGCTATCAATCATCTTTCCTAGCGATGCGACTTCTTGTCCTTGAGGATTGACATACTTGTGAGCTTGCAAGTAGCCGACATAAGGGTCAGTGCAGACATTTCCAAGTATGATATTCTCTGTTTCTTCTTCTGCGGATGCTACCGTAGAAGACTCGGCAATCTCCTTTCTTTCTTGGTCACATACAGCGTCAAAAACTGAGCCCATAGTGACATCAGTGTAAAGTTTTCCAAGACCTGCTGCATTTAGTTCCTCTCCAAATCCCTCGAACATGAAATCTTGAAGAAGATCCTCGAATAAGTCATCAAAATCATCTACAGGCTTCTGTGAGAAAGGTGGATTCTATGTATCATCACCACCAGCAACATCCTTAGTAGCTCATCCTCCTATTGTCCTGAGGAACTTGTTCCCTGACCCACCTCGCTACCTGCATTATCATCATCATCATCATCATCATCATCATCATCATCATCATCGTCTTTCTTGTCGTCTTTCTTCTCAGCTTTGTCATCATCATTGTCTTTCTTTTCTTTCTCTTCCTCATCATCATCATCTTTGTCGTTGTTAGCTTTATCATCTTCCTGAATATCAGACTTTGATCCAGTTAGCTCTTCAATCACTTTACACAAACTAATGTTTTCCTTTTTCAGCAGGCCGACGTCTTTGATTTGCTTTCGAAGCTTCTCGCATATCATAACAAAGCCTTCTTGCAAATTAGTGATGAGTCGGTCCTAGGTGGAAGAGTCTTGTTCTAATTGGAACAATCTTTCTTGTAACCACTCCAAATCCACAGGCACCTTCTCAGGCATGTAAGGTGATTTTGATTGTAGTGGCGGCTATCCTTTGTTTTTCCTGGCCTTGAGTGTGACGACCAGCATCCGAGCAACCATGAATCGGAAATCCAAGGGTGTACACAATCTCAGTGTAGGACATTGTGTTACGAGAGTGAGGACAACAATAACAAATGACAATAAAAATACACGGATCCTCCTAAAACAGTCAGGAAAATCCATTTAATCAGAAGAAAAGAAAAAGAAACTGTGAGGGAAAACAATCAACAAAACTTGAATAGATAACATTTGGAGTATCGATCCAACGAGACATCGACATGGGTGACGATCCATGTGGATATGTTGTTAGATTTGAATACCCTAAATGACATCTTTACAGTACCAAATAATGTCAGCAATTAAATACAACGCGACGTTTGTATGACTGACGATTCATACGAATGTCAACGTGAGTGTTTAACGTTGATCTGAAAAAAAATTTTTTTAATAAAATCGCACCAAAACAATTTAATAAACAATTAAAATTTTAACACACACAACCATTCGTACGAATGGACCCTCATTCATACGAATAGGTTAATTCGGTGAAACTATACAGCCACAGAGTCATTCGGCCGAATGGGAGCCATTTGTGCGACAACACAGCTATAAAAGCAACACTTCCGTTTTTCAAACCCATTTTTCACCCAACTCTCTCTACCGAACCCCACACTTGGCCACTCGATTTTTCGACCATTTCCACTCGAAATCGGACCATTCCACTATCCAAATCACGTGTACTTCAACCCCAACACCTTCATTTCAAGATTTCAACCCTTTTCATCTCATTTCGGTCAAATACGACACAGTAAGTATTAGCATCGATCCTTAGCAGACCATAAAAACACCGAAAACAAGCACCGATTTCAAAAATGGCATTCTACATGAATCTTCAGGCGAATGAGCCATATGAAGGTCTCATTCGTGCGAATGAGAAGCCTCATTCGTTGAAGGAGAATCACACGAATGAGATGTCGAACGAAGGAGCAATCACCCGAATGACGATGACTCATTCGTATGTGATGACCATACGAATGAGGACACATTCACACGAATGAAGCTCAAGGATGAGAGTATGCATTCTCATCATTTCATTCGTGTGAATGAAGGCCATTTGCACGAACCAACCATTCGCACCAAGAACAGCCCAAAATGGCTAAGTGTTGAAAGTCATATCTTGCATCATTTGTAATGATAGAACCGAATCTTAGACCAAATTTTACAACTAATCAAGATAAAACGAAATTAAAACACATTTTCCAAAATCACATCAAAACACTGAACACACAACCGCCCAACACTTAACTAACTAGTTTTTAACACAGGATTCAAACCGAGAGAACATACCGAGTGAGTGCATCGACGACCCATAACCCCAGGTTTGTTCATAGACCCCTTGTTTTCAATTTTCTGGCTTCCAAATCATTTGGGGCTGAGAACATGAAACCTCTTATTCGAATGATCAAAGAATAAGAGCTATTTTCAAATGATATCAATAAAAGGACCAACTCTCAACCTCTTATTCAAATGTTATACGAATAAGTGTCTTTTCAATCACTTTTACTTAGCGTTCATCGCTCTATTCAACTTTTTCAACAAATGACAACAAAAAACCAGTTTCGAGGTTCAAACACAAATCATCGAGGAGATGTCCGTTGACCACAACAGTTCGAGCTTTGTGCTCAACCAAGAGGTGAACGGACACGAAACGGGGTATTGTGTGATGCACAATCGAAATAATAATTTTCATGGGAATTCCCCATCAAACAAACAACATGTTTTCATGGTATCTATCTAGGGTAATTCACTAGGACATGTGTCCACACAACAACACATCAAGAATTCGCTGAGAAATTCTCAAGTAAGTCCCTTCAGAGTCATTTACCATTAGTTGACGTGGGTCAACCGACGGTAACATAGATGGTACCATAGGTCTAACAAACCTTCAGCGCCGAGGCTGGTACGTTACACGCATACAACGTGAAACAACAACTCGAATAAGTTCTAGGGGAACTAATCACACAGTAATATCAGTTAGGGTTGGTAAATGATCACATGGGTGATATTATGGACAGACCACACAACAAAAACAATAGTTTTCAAATCGAATAGATGTTCAAGACCAGGTCTTGAACGAGTTTCAAACGAGTAAATAGTAAACAATGTTTTACTACAAGAAAGAACGTAAATTGTGTGATTTTCAAACAAACAAAACACGTCTCCTGTGTAATTCATCCTCACAACCCTATTTTTACAATCATCTTCGTATCAGGTAGAGTGGAGAAACACAAGTGAAAAGGTCTGATTCCCGTTAAGAACATCCTCGTGGATCACCGGAAGGGTGGTGGGCTGGCGGCAGAGCTTTGGCTCCACGTATGCCCTATACATAAACTACCGTCAATGATTTAAGATGGTGTCAGTAATGATGTTCAAGCTAACGTACTTGTGTAGTTCATTCGTGTTTTCAAATCCATTCACACATCATATTTTAAAATCGATGTGAATGGAAAGATTTTCACTAAACCTTTTACAAAACCAAACATTTTCAAAACTAATGTGACTCACCAACCTAGTGTTGACAGATTTTACATGTTCTCAGGTGAAGAAGTGGTGAAAGCAGGATGCCTTTAGAGAGAGAAAGATAGGATCCCCTAGAGGAACCTACAACTCCTGCATGGAATCTCTCAGGCTAGGCCGGATAAAGATTTAAGACTTGCACTTGTGCAAGTAACCTTTGTCGAACATCTGTTCCACATTCTAGATGTCCAAGTCAGGTTGTAATAGAATTAAATTCTGAAACATTTGTAATTTAATGTTATTCATTTAATGTATATTAGTATTTCTCATATTATCATGTGCAATGTAACAATCTGATCACTCCGATCACAATCATTCCTCGGGACTATTCTGCCCGACGGGTCTCCGATCCAGCCCGCTGGCCTGGGGTGTGACAGATTGGTATCAGAGACATGGTTATAGAGAACTAGGTCATTTACTTAAAATGGTTTGGCCTAAACTATAACCTAGGGACCTCATTTAGAGAAATTAGCATAGGAACAATTGCATATGTTACTTGTGCTTGACCACAAGTACTAATCGTTTCCACTTCGGGGGTAATCAGAATGTCTCCAAAGGAACAGCCACGTGTCAATCTAGAGACGACAACTCTAGCTACCCTCATTGCAGAATAACTCATCACTGCCATTCTTGATATCATGAGTCAAATCAACCATGTCACGCTTCAACTAGAGAACGTCCCTATGGTGCCAAAGACTGAAGATGGAGCGAGTTAAAAGGAGGCAACAGACGAGTCCAGTTACCCTATCCCCAGGAGACCAAGAACTGACTGCACTGACCAAGCGGGTCCTACCTTCCGAGGCGAACCTCACAGATCTTATGCTGGAACATTTCCCCTCTGCACCAAATGTCAATATCACCACCCTGACGACAAAAGGTGCAAGTTGTGCTCAAATTGTAAGAAGCCGGGTCATGGGGCTCAACAGTGAGACCAGTTCATGAGTGGTACGCTGGCACCTCTCCTAAGTGTTCTGGCTGCAAAAACCATCATGTCGGAAGTCAACCGTGTAAACAATGCACAACATATGGGACGATGGGCCACGAAAGCCATAGATGCCGGACCCCAACTACTCAACGCCCAGGCAGTGTTGCATCAACCTACCTCCCACCAAGCAACGTAAAGCGCTGCTACACATGTGGTGAAATGGGTCACGTAGCTAAGAAGTGCCCCAGGAGAGTGTGGATCACCACAGATGAGTACATCACGGCGTTGACCGCGCCCACACGCCTGAGACATCGCCAACGAGGCACCAACACAGGTACATTCTCCTACATCCTTCATAGCTTAGTGTGTATAATCTTAATGTATGCATGACCATGTGCCCGCCCATCCCTAGTCTTTCAGTAACACGAAACTCTAAGGAGGTCAACTTGCGAAACATACCCTAGATTTTTGGTTAGGACTTGAGGAAGGAATGAGACGGCCACCTCAGTCACCACTAGATAATGAGGGACACGAGGAAGAAGGAAACAACAACACACCCCAGCAATAATAGAGTCCGTATAAGCGTTTCCCAGGATATCTTGAGCAATGTCGGGCCAATGCGACTCCAAAACTCGACCCTGATCACCTAACGACTGCGAGGAAACCAGTACTCCTGAAAAAGCAGGATTTATTTCAGGAATCAAGAGAACTCATGCGAACCTGATGTCACTTCAATTGAGTTTTCTAACCCTGAAATCTACAGGTCCTATACGTGTGAACCGTCGAAGTCTAAGTCGACGAATGCTGAACATGACAACATAGATGGAGGAAATGACAAGAAGGATGTTCAACACTTAGACTGTCAAACTGGTTAAATGAGATACTTTTGACCACTTCGGTCTAGTTTTGAATAGTCATTTCCTACAAATTCAAAGATCGTTCGTTCGTCGACTGAATGCCTCCGTGTGGATAATGCCTGACCATTAATTATGGGATTTGAAAGAGTTGAAACACATCAACTCCATACAGCCACGACCACTTCTCTACCACAATACACTATGATCTACAGAGTAGGCATAGATCGAAGAAAGTGGAGAGAAGCAAATTCCAAACGGTCTAGAATTAGTGAGAAAAGATAGTAATTATCTCACTCTGAAACACAAGGACTTTTTTCCTTTTGAGGAGGTAGTGCTAGACTCACAGAGAGTCAAGGTAAAAGGCATAGGTCCTTACGCATCTGATATGTGATGTCATGGTGGAGGCGATACTGCACATTATCGGCATATTGAAAACAAGAAGTCCTTCGAGATTTTCTTGTGAGCCATCACTCTAAGAATGGCAGTGTGGTTAAAGTCTTCTTACATATTCTAGACAAGCACGACTATAATTGAACCGGAATGAGAGAGGAATCCAACAACCTTCATTGGGAAGACCATAAGCACCAACAAGAGCTGAAACCCAGCAGGAAGGGTTTACATGTTGTGAAGACAACCCAAAGTGTCTTTCCAAGCAATGAAGGCAAATTCCTCGCCGACTGAAACGAACTTCTGAAACACAATACCTCAGAGGAAATACACTCAGTGTATGCGGTATCAATGACTGCAAAAGATTATTAAGTAGTCGACCCTAAGGATGAATGTGAAGAGACGGTCACTAACTGTCTCAGTTCAATACATTAGGATCGTGGACGGTGAAAGAACAAACAAAGATGTCAAGAAATGATAATCTTCACCTCCCAAATGAGTATCAATCTCAACAACTCAACATCAGAGAGCACGAAACCACTCCTAACCGAAACCCACAGTAGGAGGTCAACATAAATTCCACATGGTTAGATGGAATCATCCTCTACATGCAGTGTCCAACTCAACCACTGGTGAAGGAACACCGCTAGCGAATCAAAGGATAAATTACTCCATGAGCTCAATGGGATTGGAAGAGAAACAACTCTGGATAAACTCGAGAGAGCTATGCTGTCAGATTGTGCAATGTGTTGGTGCATAATGTAATAGGTTGCTTTTAAGTCTGTTTTGGTTAAGTTAGAAAGGTTTGTAATAGGTTTTTGCTAGGTTCGTCTGGCCCACAAACCTATGCATTATGTTTAGTTCAAACGAACCTGTGCTATGAGTATTGAAATGTTCGTCCAACGAACCTATTGGTTTGTCTCGCGAACCTATGGGTTCGTGTAGGTTCGTTTGTTGTTTGTATATATTTGCGGGTTTGCTGATATCGTAGTAAGTCTGGATAGAGTCTGTAATTCTCAGAATAGAGTGTGTGTAACAGAACTGTGTGTTCTTTGCTGTGTGCAAGTTGTAATTGATTTCATTATCAATGAGAATGATATTTACAAGAATGATTGTGTTGTCTTTGATTCATATAGGTGTTATCTAGATTCCGCATAGATAAAATTGTTAATAGAATTCACATTATAGATCCAGAGCTTTCAACAACGGTATCAGAGCCTTTGGAGGAGTTCTATACACGTTTTTGAAGATTATCAATCATACTTGACTATTCTGAAAATGGCTGAAGCGTGATTTTCAGTATCTGAATGTTTTTCTGACATTTCATCATCATCTGTTGACGTTTTGTTGGTTAAAATCAGAAATTATTCGTCAAAACAGTACACTAGAAGGTTTTAAGTTTTGAAGGTATCCCTCCAAATTTTGAAGATTTTCCCGCTGAAATTTTCAAGCCAAAACTACAAGTTCATGAGACGAACCTACTTGATTCACAGCCGAACTCTAAGGTTCGTATGACGAACCTATTCAGACTAAAGGTTCATTGGTCAAAAAGGTTCGTTGTTCAAAAGGTTTTGGAGAAGGTTCGTTAGTCAAAATGTTTTCAAGAAGGTTCGTTTGATTCATAGGTTCGTGTAGGATCATTTGTTGATCAAAGGTTCGTGAGATAATCAGGTTCGTGAGTTTGTAAAATTGTAAAAGGTTCGCAGATTATTTTTTTGAAAAATGGCGGATATGCTTGCAGCAGTTGTGAATCAAAATTCAAAGATTCAATGTATATTGATTAGTGAAACTGAGTCTAGGAGCACAAACAAAGTACCAAAACTTCTTGATTTATCTGATTATGAGAACTGGAAAAGTCGATTTGAGACACATCTCAATGATACTGATACAAACCTTTGGGAGAGAATTTAATTACCATATGAACGACCAAAGGTGGCTGGAACGGGTCTTGATCAATCTCTTGATCGTTTGGATGTTGAACAACGAAAGAAATATGATTATGAGAAGAAAGCATATTGGATGGTAAAGTCAAGCAATTCCTAATCAAATTCTTCATCAGTTTGATGAACACAAGTCATCATATGGGTTATGGAATGCATTGAAGGATAGAGTGGAGGGAAACACTAAACTCAAGAAGATGAAGGCAACATATTTGATAAAAGAATTTTAAAACTTTTACTACATAGGCAATAAGAGTCTTGATGCTTTATTACTAGATATCGTCACTTGTTGACGGAAGTACGTGAATGTGGTATTGAGTATTCAGAAGAAGAGAAGATAGATTGTTTTGCAGACACTTTGCCAGATAAGTGGAACTTATTGGTATTGATTTTGAGAGAAAATATTCCAGGAATGACACTTGTGGAGTTTATTCAAAAGTTAGAAGAACAGGAAATGAAGGACAATAGGAAAGCTAGACGAGTTAATGTAACACATGATCCTTCACTTTATGGTGCATCAGTTGTCACACCTCCTGTTCAGTCAACAAAAATACAGACAACTTTTTTCACAAGTACTACTGAGAGTACTTCACTACCATCTGCATCTACTAGTTACACAAATCCAATTTCATCTTATTCTGGGATGAGAAGAAATCTGATTCTTCATCTGCCACTTCAATTCCATTAAATACTACAAATCTGGGAAAAGTGACTGTGGAGGCTGTCAGAGATCACATGTCAGTACTTTCATGTGTGGTCAGTGCGTATAATGAACAGATAGCTAGAAGGATAGGGAATTCTAACCTTACTTTTGAAGATTACGAGCAAATAGATGAGGATGAAATGGAACTTATTGACACGCAGTGGGCTTTGGCTAGTGCAATCAGAAGAATTAAAAAGTATGAGAAGAAAACAGGAAAGAAGTTTACTTTTGATCATAATACAAAGTTCGGATTCAATCCAAAAGCCACACAATGCTACAATTGTGGTGAACTGGGTCATTTTGCTCAAGAATGAAAAAATCCAAAGAAGCAAGGCAACTTAAATCCATTCAAGCCAAAAGAAGCTTATTAAAAGAAAAAGGAGAAGCCTGAAGAATCAATCAAAGCTCTAGTCAGTCAAGCAGACGAAGGATACAACCGAGGCAAACAGTTCGATGATCTAATGGCTGCTTTTATGGCTTCAATGGTGAAAGATTCTAAAGTTGAAAATAATTTTCAACTAAATGCTTCTATGGCTGAAGAGGAAAGCAAGAGAAAAGAAAAAGCTGAGGAGGTAAATAATCAATATTTGAGGTAATTTAAAAGGTTGAAGGAATTGAATGCTCAGTTGACTGCTGAACTGATCCAGTGCACTGAAGCTAACAAAAAGTTAGTTTCAAGAGAAAAATATTTTTATAAAAAGATCGTAGATTCGGGTAAAGAAAATGAGAAATTAAAAATCAAAGTACTGCAAAATAATCATGTAGTTTCTGTGCACCTCGAGTCATTACAAAGGTTGAAAGTAGGTTAGTTTCTCAGTATGTTATCGATTACTTTGTTGCTGTGCAAAGGTCATCGAATGATACTACTGGCTTGGGATTTCATGCACTACCACCTCCTTGAAGCTATGTTTCAAGGCCACAAATTAACCCTAATCTAGAAGTGCATCCAGCTTCTTTAATTGAGTCTGAGTCTGAAAATGTTATTGAAAATGCTAGAGTCTCGTCTTCTGATGAAAAGGTATGACTTGACAGTGATGCTCCAATCATCGAAGACATCACTGAGTCGGAATACTCTACCGAAATTAAGGAAAAGGTGTTGAGAAAAAGACTGTTGAGACCAAGCAGTCAAAATCTAAAACTAAACAAGTTGAGAAGGTGGTAATTAAATCCACACAGGTTTCTAAACCAATGACTAGGACAAAAACAACCACTACTCTTAAACCTATTGTGTATGTTAGATCATCTAATACACATCAAGGAGAGTCTAGTGCAAATTTTGAAAAGAAAAATGTGATGTCTAAGAAAGTGGAGAAGGTGGATTTCTTCTTTGATATTTTTGGGGTCGGACAAAAGGTTAAATCAAAGAATGATAAAAAAAAATTGGATAATTCAAATAAAAGCTCAACTTGTTTAAGAAAAAAAGTTCCTCTTCTAAGGTTATCTCAATACCTTTCAGTTCATCAAGTTTATATGATGAACCCAAACCAAAAACCCAAACTAAAGAGAGGAAGTGTTACCGATGTGGTAAAACGGGTCATTTGGTTGTTACTGCAATATAGGATTCAGTTCAAGTGATTGTGGTAGTTTGAGGTCTTTCTCACTAAGAGAAACACTTGTTGTGGTAAAGGGCATTTTTCTGCTAATTTCCCTAATAACAAAGTCAGAAAGAGTTCTAATGATGAGATTCGGGTGCATGTTTCAAGTGGGGGTTCTAGGAAAGATAGACCAAGTGAAGATGAAATGAAAGTTCTTAGAAAATTCAACCCTAATTGTTTTTAGGTGAAGGAAGAAAATAAACAAAAGAAAAGAGTTTTTGAAAATAAAAGAAATATTAAAAAGATTGAGAAAATTGTGACTTCATCGGATGATGAGTCATTTGATAATTTTTCTTCAAGATTTTCATTTTCAAAAGAACCTACTAAATATAAATCATTTTGGAAACTCAAGAACAAATCGGGTGATGAATTCTCTAAGAAAGAGGATGATATAGGTGATGATGGTTATTCAATCAAGTCATCACAGAAGAATGGAAAGGGTCCATTTAGTAAGACTCGACGCCGAAATGGTGGGGGTCATCCCATTTGAGTACTAACAAGTTTTTTTAATTTATTGTGCAGGTTACATCCACGGGCCAAATCAACAATCCTTGGATTGTTGATAATGGATGTTCCCGCCATATGACTACTGAATTAAGCTTGTTAAGAGATGTAAAGCTTGTGAAGGGGAGCTATGTGAACTTTGCTGGAGACAAAGGAGGTCAAATTACAGGGATTGGTAGTTTGACAAATGGAAAGGTTTCTTTTGACAATGTTAAGTTTTGTAAAGAGTTAACTAACAACTTGTTGAGTGTCTCGCAGATTTGTAATAAAGATTACAAAGTGATGTTTGACAAAGAGAGGTGTTACGTGCTCAAGCAAGGATTTAAGATTTCAGAGGAGTGGATATTAATGACAGCTGAGCGTAGCAAGGATCTACATGTGCTTGACATGGCAAAAGCGGAGATAGTGAATAATGTGGAAACATGCCTTGTGTCCAAAGCTACTGAACATGACACGCGTTCATGGCACAGGCGGATGGGATATATTCACAATCGAAAAATGGATCATCTTGTACATAATCATTTACTTGATGGTGAACTTGCAAAACATTTTAAACTTCCGGATGTATGTGTCTCATGTAAAATGGGCAAACAGAAAAAGAAGTCTCATAAAAGATAGAAATTTTTTTCTATTGATATGCCCCTTGAACTTCTTCATATGGATCTTTTGGGACCTATCAATGTGAAGGGCATAGGTGGTGACTCTTATTGTTTTGTGGTGACTGATGACTTTTCAAGATTTTCATTGGTTATGTTCTTGAAACATAAATCAGAAACTTATGAAAATTTTGTTTTATTGATTAATAGGTTGGAGACGTTATATAAGCTGAGGGTGAGGTGTGTACGATCTGACATTGGGACCGACTTCAAGAATCATCAAATGGAGGAATTTTGTATTTCCAAAGGCATTCAGTAGCAATTTAGTGCACTGTATGAGCCTCAGATGAATGATGTAGCTGAAAGAAATAATAGGACTTTGCTTGAAACTGCAAGAACGATGCTAGCTAATTCTAAACATCCCATTACTTTTTCGAGTGAAGTTGTGTCTACTGCTTGTTTTACCCTTAATAGAGTTTTAATTGTCAAAAGACATAATAAAACTTGTTATGAATTGCTTCAAAATCGGAAGCCCAATCTGGAACACTTGGAACCTTTTGGGCTCCATGCATAATGTTGAAGAAGAATTCAAAATTCAACTCTAATGTTGAAGAGGGATTCTTTCTCGGCTATAGTCTTCCAAACAAACGTGTGTTTAACAAAAGTACGGGTGTTGTTGAATTGTGGTATCATGTGGATGTCCAACGACATACACCTATATCAAATGGGAATGGTCCATATTGTCTTTTCGATTTCAGTAAGTTGTTTGACTCTTTTAATATGTCTTCAACTGTTTCTGATGATGAAATAACCTTACAAATGTTGTACGATTTGCGGAATTCAGATGAACAAGGAATTTCTCATCAACCTGGAGATGAAGTCTTTACACCACATGGGGAATGTACTTGAGAGGTTCTTAATGATGATTGGTCTTCAGAGGATGAAAATGAGGTTTTTGAAGATGCTATCTCCCATGATCAAGAATCTGATAAGAACCTCAACAATCTTGATCAGGATGTACTTGTACCGCAATTGCCTGTCACACGTATTCATGTCAATCATCCACTTGATCAAATTGTAGGAGATCCAAGTGTAGGAGTACAGACACGTAATCAAGTTACAAATGAGGAAATTATGTATGTTGAGTTCGAGAAAACTCATGGCAGTCAGGAGCTCTGGATGCAATCAGCATTTATTTCTCAAATAGAGCCAAAGACTGTGAATGAAGCTTAGCGTGAACCTGCCTGGGTGGAAGCCGTGCAAGAGGAATTGAATCAATTTAGCAAATTGGGGGTTTGGCATTTGGTTGACTTGCCAAAAGGAGAGAAAAAGATTGGCACACGGTGGATGCTGTGATGCAAGCGAAATGACAGAGGCGTAATAGACCGAAACAAAGCTCGCTTAGTGGTTCAGGGTTTTAGACAAATTGAAGGAATTGATTATGATGAAGTTTTTGCACCTGTGGCGCGGTTAGAAACAATTCGGCTTTTTCTTTCTTTTGCAACCCACAAGAAGTTCAAAGTATTTCAGTTGGATATTAAATCTACTTTTTTGTATGGTTCTTTGAATGAAGCATTGTATGTTTGTCAGCCACCGGGCTTTGAGGATCCAATCCATCGGGATTAGGTTTACCTCTTGGACAAAGCACTGTATGGTCTTCATCAGGCCCTGCGTGCCTGGTATAAGACCTGATCGACTCATTTTATTGAACACGGGTTCAATAGGGTTCAGATTGATAAAACTTTGTTTTTTCAGGAAAAGGGCAAGGACATTCTCCTTGTTCAGATCTATGTGGATGATATCATCTTTGGATCTACCCATGAACAAATGTGCATGAAATTCAAAGAGGTGATGATTGATAAATTCGAGATGAGCGCGATGTCAGATATCAAGTTTTTCTTTGGTTTACAAGTAGACCAAACCGATAATGGGATTTTCATACATCAAACCAAATATATTCAAAATGTGCTAAAACGGTTTAGCATGCTTGATTCAAAACCAATTTCCACACCCATTCAGCCCAATCACGGGATTGAGCCTGATGGTAAGGGGGAGTTGGTTGATCCCACACATTATAGAGGTATTATTGGAAGTTTGATGTATCCGACTGCGTCACGGCTAGATATAGTTTTTACTGCAAGCATCTGTGCAAGATATCAATCTAAACCTAAGGTGTGACATCTGATAGCAGTCAAACGGATTCTTCGTTATCTGAAGGGTACACCAGACGCCGGTTTGTGGTATCCTAAGGATGATAACGTTTCCTTCAATGCCTACAGTGACTCAGATTACGGAGGACGTAAAACATATGCTAAGTCCACAACTGGTGGTGCACAATTTTTGGGGGAAAGACTGGTCTCTTGGCAATGTAAAAAGTAAACTTCTGTAGCTACTTCAACTTACGAAGCTGAGTATGTAGCTGCTGCCAGTTGTTCACAAGTGTTGTGGATACAACAACAAATGAGAGACTATGGTTCGAATTTTATTAGTACCCCTATACATGTTGATAACGAGGCTGCCATTGCTATTACTATAAACCCAGTGTATCATTCGTGTTCCAAGCACATTGATATCCGATTTAATTTCATACGCGATTGCTATGACAAGAAACTCATTGATGTGGTAAGGATACACACAAATGAGCAACGTGCAGACCTTCTCACCAAGGCCTTCAACCGAAAACGTTTTGAGTATTTACTCAAACTTAATGAATTCGGGTCATGTGTGAGGTTGTACCAAATCAATTTCCTTCATAATCAATTTTTTTTAATTAACATCAGAATTTTTTTTCTTTATAGTATTTTTTCTTTATTTGTTTTGTGTTTTAGGTTTTAGGGGGAGAAAAATTTGAAAAATCAAAAACATTTGAAAAATCAAAAACACAAAAACATTGAAAAAATAAAAATTTGAGAAATTGATTCGACCTAGTGAGAAATGATGGTACATTGTAGCAATCAGAAGCACATCTGAATCATATTAGAACTTAAACACGAAGAGCATTCACAATTACTAAGTATAATATGTTGGTAGGTTTATAACTTAGTTGTGATAACATTTGACAAAATTATGATCATACTTTGTGTGAAACAGTTGCTTAGGGCACAGTGCTTAGCTTTGTCCTGAAAGTGTGGTTTTTAATATCACAATGATTGTCTCTTGATCTAAAGTCACTTAAATGCTAGCTTTTGATTATGTTGTTTATTTTTAAAAGAAATTCTAACTTTTTTTTTCTTTCAAAGCTGAAACATTCTTTGTGTATACTTACTTACGTATCGACCTGATAGTTAAGGCCTTGAAGAATTCAAATTTGTTTTCTTCGTGTAGGTAAGTTTTGGACAATCTCTGCGTATATGAAAATATCGATCTGATTGTTAAAATCTTAATCGTAAATTATTGTTTCATTCATTATCTAGGTCAACTGTGCATACGAAAGTATCAACCTTGATTCCAAGATCTTGAACAATTTCAACTTGTTTTATATTTTGTTGTTTTTCAAAAGAAATTATATATTGTTTTCGCATGATCAAGCTAGTCACATACTTGAATTAAATTAAGTATAATTTTTTGGTTAATAATTTACATAATGGGGATGTGTTCAAGTGAATGTAGAACATAAATTTTGTGATTGTTTTGGTTCAAATTGATATCTTAACTAAGTGATTTAACTTAATTTGGACTCACATGCTGGCAATCATCTTTGGATGCTAATTAACACATTCATTAACTCAATCAGTTTGTGCAGATAATTGCAACGCAATATGATCTCACGTCTAGATCTTTCTCACCAAAAATATGTGTTTGTTTTTATGCATTTCTATGTTTCATTTCAGTTTTCTTTCAAAAAATATAATTTTGGTGTGTTTTAATATAAAATTTAAAAATCTAAAAAGATTTCTGTTTATATCTGATGTTGAATCAATAATAATTGATTGATTGTTTTCAACAATGAAACACCAAATTTTGTTTTGTTTGTACTATTTATGATTAAATCTGAAAAGGTCAAAATGTCAAAGGTTTGAGAATTTGTGGAATAGGTGTGCTGAACCTATTTTAGGTTTGTTCATAGATTCGTTTAAAAGGTTTTGTTCATAGGCTCGCTCAAAAGGTTTTATTCATAGGTTCGTTTAGAAGGTTTGTCCACAGGTTCGTCCAAGAAGGTTTGTTAAAGGGTTCGTTGATTTGGTTCGTTCAAAAGTTTGTTCAAAGGTTTGTCTGAACATGAAAGTATAAATGCAAATGTTCGTTTATTAGATTCGTCACTTTCACTGTGATTACTAGAGGCGAACTTCTGAGTGCTTTGAAATGATTTTTTGAATTCCTAATTGTCTGAGTGTTTGTATCATTGGATTTGTTTTGTTCTCGTGATTTCAAAAAGTTATATGGATTGAAGTTTCACCAGCTAGATTTGTATAGATCTAGGTTCTAAGTTCTAGTTAGTCGAACCTTTAAAAGTTGAATAAATCAATTTTAATCGAAGATTGATAAAAACTACTTTCATTAAAGTTGTTAATCGAAGCATGGCGAATGTATTGATGTGGTTAATTTGGTCTAATTCATAAAATTGAATTTTGATTTGAATTTTAGACAGGTTCGTTGCTTAACAGGTTCGCTTGACACAAAAAGGTTCGTGCCGAACCTTATCTGAGTCAATGACCGAACCTTTAATTGTGAATGGTTCGTTCGAACCTTTAATTTTTAATGGTTCGTTTGAGCAAAGGTTCGTACTTGTTGACTAGGTTCGTCTGAAATTCAGGTTCGTCAAATGTAAATAGGTTTGTCTGAAATTTAGGTTTGTTCACATATGAAGGTTCGGTTAAGGGCATAGGTTCGCTGGACTTAGGAATTAGAATTTTTTGTTAATTTTTAATCATGAATTGAATTATGTTTATGATATATGTTTGTTTTAGTTGTAGATATGGCAAATTTGGCATTGGGTGACAAACATAACATTTGTGCTTACTTGCATCCTACAATGAAGAATGGAAAGGACTTTAGACCTATGATCGAGTTTCTAAGAAGATCAAGGATTTATTATGCTATATCCAATCATTTTCACATCTATCGATCTCATATTCAAATTTTCTGGGAGTCAGCTAGATTGATCACTGCTGATGATGTTTTTGTTATTGAGGCTAGTGTGCTTGGACAAGTGATGAGAATTAGCGAAGCTGATGTCCGTAGAGTTTTGAGGTTTTGTGGAGAACCTGAAGGAATGACTTTGATTCCTGAGAGGTGTATTAAAAGATGCTTTCTGAGAATCAAATACTTTGGAGTATACAGTGAATACTCAATCAAGATAGGAAAATGGCCTCTTCAGTACAAGTTTCTAGCACATGTACTACTTCATTGCATGAGTACGAAGAGGGTACATTTGATGAGTTGAGAGATCTTATGAGATCAGCTATGATTGCTTTGATTCTAAACAAGCCATTCAACTTCTCTGCAATGATTTTCAGATATTTATCTGATAATATCATAAAAGCCAAGGACAAGTTCTTGATGTATCCATGATTTGTACAGATGCTTATTGATGTGAGATTTCCTGAGTAGAGTTTGACAAGAGCTGTGGATGACATGTTGAAGTTAAAGCATATGACAGACTCTAGTTTGGGTCAAGTAAAGACATATCAGAATAGTAATGATGTTGTTCTTACAAAAGATTTGATTTGTCACTATGGAAGAGCTAATTATGTTGCACCACTCAATGATGAATGGATAAATGAAGATTCTAGTTCTGAAAATGAACACATGGATGATGATCAACCACCACCACCTCCACAAGATCCACCAGTTCAACAAGCTCGTGAACAATCTTCTTTAGGTAATCAACAGGAACAAGCAACTCCAAGTGCTGCTCAGACTACATTGGAACCTCTTCAAGTTATCTATCCTTATCAACCATTTGTATCTGAACAAACAACTGCTACTGCATCACTATCAAATGTTGAATCTGAGGATATTATTGACGAAATGGAACAGGATTCAACTGAATCTTAGATGGAATATGTACAAGTAGGTAACAGAATGGTTCGTAGGATGAAAAGAAATCACATCCAGCAACAACAAAGAAGGGAAGATCAAGAAGAAAGGAATGATCCTGATTTTAATATTGCAGAAGATGAGCCAGAATCATCTCGTCCAAAGAAAAAGAAGAGGATGGCTAATGTACCTTGAAAGAAGAAAACTAAATCACCAAGGATTATTGTATCTTCTCGAGTT
Organism: Mikania micrantha; assembly: GCA_009363875.1. Lineage (NCBI taxonomy): Eukaryota > Viridiplantae > Streptophyta > Magnoliopsida > Asterales > Asteraceae > Mikania > Mikania micrantha. The sequence goes on along the minus strand of CM018682.1, from coordinate 48,495,922 downwards.
GTTACTTCTTCTGTACCGATTTCAGTTTCTACATCATCTATTCCTGTATGTGTTGAAACTACAATGCCTAGAGCTTCATTTCATATTCCTGTGTGTGTTGCTTCATTTGTTGCACCATTTGCTGAAACAACTACAGTTCATTTCCAGAGACTTCTGCTTCAAGAGTTGATACGATGTTTGAAGGTTTGGATGATTTGGATTTGAATTTCTCGTTGCATTATGATGATTTAGAGTTGAGACGTAGGATATCTCTTCTATTTCAAGAGTTTGACAAGTACAAGAAGCAAAAGGAAAAAGTTGATACTGAGGAATCATCTTCTTCTCTTGAAAATGAAATTGACATTATGAAGCTTCATATTACTCAATTACAGAGATGGAGAGAGGAGGATCAAAGAGAAAAGGAGTCTATGAATGATATAATTGTTTGTTTGGAAAGAATTGCTCAAGAACATAATGAAAAGATTGTTAATCTTGAGGAAGAAAATCAGTTGTTAAAGAAAAAGATAAGTGATATTCAAGGTGAATCTTCTACCGCTATTCACACTGAAGCAAGAATTGATGATAATGTAGAAGTTCATGATTCTAAAGAAAATGCTGTTGATCCTAATGATGTTAATATAGAAGGTGAAGATGATGAGGAGAAAGTAGATTATGAGGATTCTGATTATGATGAACATCCAGGTATGGATACTTATCATGATGATGATGGTGATGATGGTGTAGCTGGGGCTAGTGGCTTAAGTGGTTTGAATTCTGTTACTTGTGCGATTGTGATTTACAATCCATCAGGAATTTCTTTAGATGTGAATCCAGTTTCTGCTGTTGATCCAAATCAAGCAAAAGACTTTGAAAAAATTGAGATTGAAGATATTACTAATAAGGAATGTCAAGAGAAAGTTACTGATGAAACATTACCTTCACTTGCTGAGTTGTTCAAAAAAACTGGAGAAGAAGAGTTGCAAAGAAATATTGATGGATCAAGTAAAGACGAAGAACTTGAAGAAGGTGAGATTGAAAATGATTACACAAAGGAAGAACTTGCTGGATTGTTTGGGGTGAATGCGAATGAGCTTCGAAATGCAAGTATTTCTGAAAAAGTGTCTATTGGAGAAGAAGGAAGATTAGTTGAGTTTGAAGATGGTGGTTCTTCTGGAGAAAATCTGTATAACATACCAACTTTGACAAAATTATTTGATGTTGAAGCTAATGATAAGTGTCAAGTTGTGTTAAGTGATAAATTGAAGATTAAAAGACCAATGGAATTGTGGAGAGAGAATCAAGAAGAACAAAAGTATATTATTGATAATTTGATTATCTTCAGACAGTTTATTGAAAAACTTGATTAGCCTGCTCCTTTGAAACATCCAAGACAAGCTTCAAGATTTAAGATTGGATCTCAAAGATGCATGGGAGGATTTTGAGCTATGGTTATTATCATAATATTCCAGGTGCGTTGAAGAACAGGGGTTGTTATGTTGTGAAGAGAATTGATGGGTGTAAAATATTTTGGAAAAGCTTTTGATTTGATGTCTTTACCATCCTTTGAATGTATGCAACTTTCAAGATTAAAGATGATCAAGCCGTTTCAAACCGATCACAATGAAAGATTTGAGATTTTATTGAAGCGTGAAGCAAAGAAAGGCTGGAATTGGTTAGTTCCTCAATTTTTTGTATTGAAACATAACTCATATGTTTATCTAAATCCGAAGGTGTATTCAAGGCCAAGGCTAAGGAAAATAGAACAAGATTGGACTCCATTCTTCAAACTATGGTTTTATATGAAAGATCTTCTGAAGCTGTTATTGTATTAAAAGAAAATGATCAATGGAGGGTTATTAAATTACTTGATCCTGTGTGGCTTGTAAATTGTTCTAAACAAGATATTGGAACTCTCGATGAAGCTTTGATTTATTCAAGAGAGGGTTATCATGATGTTGGAGTCAGTTATAAGGATATGGATTTACAATTCCAAACCATTTCGAGAAAGTGTTTTACATTGGGAATTCATTCAGGATGTAATTGGGAAGATGTTAATTATTTGCATGTGGAGTTGATCGCTTTACAAAAAGAGATTGATGAAAGGGACGCTAAGATTGAAGCTGAAAGATTAGCAAAGATTCCATGACCTGTGATTGTGCGTGCAGAAGACAATGTGTATGAAGATCAGTCAACGAGTGGGACTCGAACTGATGAATGAAGACCAAAGATCAAGATTTTGAAGACTTGTAGCAACTATTAAGGGGGAGTTTGTTGATGCATAATGTAATAGGTTTCTTTTAAGTCCGTTTTGGTTAAGTTAGAAAGGTTTGTAATAGGTTTTTGCTAGGTTCGTCTGGCCCACGAACCTATGCATTATGTTTAGTTCAAACGAATTTGTGTTATGAGTATTGTAAAGGAGCGTCCAACGAAATTATTGGTTAGTCTGGCGAACCTATGGATTCGTGAAGGTTCGTTTGTTGTTTGTATATAGTTGCAGGTTTGCTGATTTTGTAGTAAGTCTGGACAGAGTCTGTAATTCTCAGAATAGAGTGTGTGTGACAGAACTGTGTGTTCTTTACTTGTGCAATTTGTAATTGATTTCATTATCAATGAGAATGATATTTACAAGCATGATTGTGTTGTTTCTGATTCATACAGGTGATATCTAGATTCCGCATAGATAAACTGTTAATAGAATTCACATTACAGATCCGGAGCTTTCAACACAATGCCACAACTGACCTAGTTGCACCTGACCACCGAGAGAAAGGACGTGGACAATCGAACTCCCTAGTGTATAATCCCCAAAATCTAGCTTAGAACAAACAATAATTTGCAATATTCCAGCAAATTACAAAACGAAGTCCTAGAATAGTGAAGGCTAGAAGGTGAGAGGACATCCATACAACTTCAACAAACAACCGTGACCTTTGGATGTTGAGGGAAATAAATCAAGCGTATCCACCTCAGGAACAATGTTAGGAATCGCACGATTCAAAGGATACGATTCAATGCATCTCATCTCCAACAGTGAGTAAAGAGAGGAAGTAGACGTTCTTGAGGACGCAAGGTGGAAACATGGCCTCAATGAAAAGTCTAAACAGATTTGACTAACTCACTAAGCAAACCCCAAAATCTACATGAACAAAGTTCGTAAACCTACCCCAATTGAGAAGCATTGAGAGCAACCGATTGAAGCTGTGCATTCACATCTACCCAAATCACAGCTATCAACCCGGCTGGCGAAGGACAAGGATGACACAGATGGTATCATAACATCATTTGTGCGCCTACCGCCTGTGTAAAACCAAGTTGAACACATTACATCATCGAGAACCGCGGAATATCGCATATACACTCAACACAACTTGAACCAAATAATCAACCGACAACTGTCGTCGGCAACTCATAGAATCTGAGTGAGGTAGATACAAGTGGATACAAGACTATGACAACATTTTTCCAGAACATTCGAAAGGAAAATGAGGGCCCGATAACACATTTCAAATTTCGGGACGAAATTCCTTCAACAGGGGGAGACTGTGACGACCGGCATCCGAGCAACCATGAGTCGGAAATCCAAGGTTGTACACCACCTCAGTGTAGGACATTGTATTACAAGAGTGACGACAATAATAATAAATGACAATTAAAATACACGGATCTTCCTAAAACAGTTAAGAAAGTCCATTTAATCACATGAACATGAATCAGAAGAAAAGAAAAACAACATGTGAGGGAAAACAATGAAAAAACCAGAATAGATAACATTTGGAGTATGGATCCAACGAGATATCGACATAGGTGACGATCCATGTGGATATGTTGTTAGATTTAAATACCCTAAATGATATCTTTACAGTACCAAAGAATGTCAGCAGTTAAATACAACGCCACGTTTGTATGAGTGACGATTCATACGAATGTCAGTGTGAGTCTTTAACGTTGATATGAAAAAATAATAATTTTAATAAAATCGCACCAAAACAATTTAATAAACAATCAAAATTTTAACACACACAACCATTCGTACGAATGGACCGTCATTCGTACGAATAGGTTAATTCGGTGAAGCTTTACAGCCACAGAGTCATTCGGCCGAATGGGAGCCATTCATGCGAATGACTCATTTGTGCGACAGCACAACTATAAATACAACACTTCCGTTTTTCAAACCCATTTTTCACGCAACTCTCTCTACTGAATCCCACACTCGGCAACTCGATTTTTCGACCATTTGCACCCGAAATCGGACCATTCCACCGTCCAAATCGTGTGTATTTCAACCCCAACACCTTAATTTCAAGATTACAATCCTTTTCATCTCATTTCGGTCAAATACGAGCCCCACAGTAAGTATTAGCATCGATCCATAGCACCAAAACACTCCAAAACGTTTTACCATCAATTTCGACTATAAAAACACCAAAAACAACCACCGATTTCAAAAATGGCGTTCTTGGTGAATCTGCAGGCGAATGAGCCTTACGAAGGGCTCATTCGTGCGAAAGATAAGCCTCATTCGTTCAAGGAGAATCACACGAATGAGCTGCCGAATGAAGGAGCAATCACCCGAATGACGAGGACTCGTTCGTATGGGATGACCATACGAATGAGGACACATTCGCACGAATGGAGCACAAGGATGAGAGTATGCATTCTCATCATTCCATTTGTGTGAATAAAGGCCATTCGCATGAACCAACCATTCGCACCAAGAAAAGCCCAAAATGGTTGTGTTGAAAGTCCTATCTTGCACCATTTGTATTGATAGAACCGAACCTTAGACCAAATTTTACAAGTAATCAAGATAAAACGAAATTAAAACACATTCTCCAAAATCACATCAAAACACTGAACACACAACCGCCCAACCCTTAACTAACTAATTTTTAACACATGATTCAAACTGAAAGAACATACCGAGTGATTGCATCGACGACACATAACCCCAGGTGAGTTCACAGACCCCTTGTTTTCAATTTTTTGGCTTCCAAGTCATTTGGGGCTGAGAACATGAAGCCTGTTATTCGAATGATCAACGAATAAGAGTTTTTTTCAAATGATTTCAGTAAAATGATCAACTCTCAACCTCTTATTTGAATGTTATAGGAATAAGTGTCTTTTCAATCACTTTTACTGAGCATACATCGTTCTATTCAACTTTTTCATCAAACCTTTTTTGAGGGTTCAAACACAAATCATCAAGGCGATGTCTGTTGAACACAACATTTCGAGGCTTTGTGCCCAACCAAGAGGTGAACGGACACGAAACGGGGAATTGTGTAATGCACAATCGAAAACATTCATTTTGATGGGAATCCCTCATCAATCAAACAACATATTTTCATGGTATCAGTCTAGGGTAATTCACCAAGACACGTGTCCATACAACAACACAACAAAAATTCGCTGAGGAATTCTCAAGTAAGTCCCTTCTAAGTCATTAACCATGAGTTGACGCGGGTCAACCGATGGTAACGTAGAAGGTACTATAGGTCTAACAAACCTCCAGCGCCGAGGCTGGTACGTTACACACATACAACATGAAACAACAACTCGAATTAGTTCCAGGGGAACTAATCACACAGTCATATCAGTTAGGGTTGGTAAATTATCACCTGAGTGATATTACGGACATACCACATAACAAAAACAAGAGTTTCCAAATCAAATAGATGTCAGGACCTGGTCTTGAACGAGTTTCAAATGAGTGCACAGTAAACAATGTTTTACTACAAGAAATGAGCGTAAATTGTGTGATTTTCAAACAAACAAAACACGTCTCCTGTATCAGGAGACAGAGAGTACGCTTCTTTCTCACAACTCTATTTTTACAATCAACTTCGTGCCGGGTAGAGTGGAGATACACAAGTGACAGGGTTTGATTCCCGTTAAGGACATCCTCGTGGAACACCGAAGGGGTGGTGGGCTGGCGGCCGAGCTTTGACTCCATGTATGCCCTATTCGTAAAGTATCTTCGACGATTTGGGATGGTGTCAGTAATGATGTTCAGGCTAACACACTTGTGTAGTTCATTCATGTTTTCAAAGCCATTCGCACATCTTATTCAAAAATCGATGTGAATGGAAAGATTTTTAATAAACCTTTTACAAAACCAAATATTTTCGAAACTAATGTGACTCAAAAACCTAGTGTTGACAGATTTTACATGTTCTCAGGTGAAGAACAGGTGAAAGCAGGATGACTTTAGAGAGAGAAAGATAGGATCCCTAGAGGAACCTACAACTCCTGCATAGAATCTCTCCGTCTGGGCCGGATATAGGATTTAACACTTGCACTTGTTCATGTAACTTTTGGGGAACATCTGGTCCACATTCCAGATGTCCAAGTCAAGTTGTAACAGAATTAAATTATGAAACAGTTGTAATTTAATTTTATTCATTATTACATTTTAGTATTTCTCATATTATCATGCGCAATGTAACAATCTGATCACTATGATTACAATCACGCCTCGGGACTATTCCGCCCGACGGGTCTCTGATCCGGCCCGCCGGCCCGGGAGGTGACATTGGGCGGTGATGGTGGTGGTTCAGTTAAGTGGATGGGAATTGGAGAATGTGGTGGAGATGATTGTTTGGCTTGGGTGGCTTTGGTGGAGGTGGAGGTATGGGGTGGAATAGGAGTTTGGGTGGATGTTGTTGGTTGTGTGGGTGGTTTAGGCTTTGGTGGTGGTGGTGGTTTTGGTTGAGTGGGTTTAGGTGGAAGTGGTTTTGGTTTTGGTTGTGTGGGTTTAGGTGCAGGTGGTGGAGGTTGTGGCTGGGTTTGAGAAGACGAAGAAGTGCCTGCAGTCTTCTTCTTGAGCCTAGGATCCTTTGTCATTTTGGAAATCATCTTTAACCTCTTTTTCTTTGGAGATGTCTCAGGAGTTGGAACATAATCCGTATCCTGAATTTCTTCGCGTTGGGCCCTGGAAAGTGGTGGAATGACAGGCTCGGGCTGTCGGATGATTTTTTCTTCACCTGATGAAGAAGACTCTCATGATGATTCTTCGATAGCCTTACTGGCTTTAACACTGCTTCCTGCGGGAAGAATATTATGCTCATCAGCAACAAATGCTGTAGTTCCCGCAGGATGAAGATCAAGTTCTTCCGCAACAAAGGCGGTAGGAGTACCCTAATCTTTGACCTCCTCATCTAGACCAGCAAATAACCTTCCAAATTTCTCTAACGGACGGTCACCAGTGTACTGTTTCTTCCCTCTGTTGTTCATCATCATGTATGAGAAGATATCTTCCTTAATTTTTTTGATGCCAGGGTCCCAATAGTTGGAACGAGATTTGGATGCCGCTTGTTAATGACAATCTAAATGAATCTGGAAAAATACAGGAATCTTTCTTTCTGTTTTCCTTTTATGTTTGCATGCATATCCCTAAAGATCATTCTTGAGTAATTAAACTCATGTCCCAAAGAGATGGCTGCTAGGCACGAGCTGAGGGTCTGGTTAACCACATCATATCCTCCCTTCCTTATAGAGAGGCACTGAGTAACCATGTGTGCCAAATATTTCCAGTAAGGGTGGAGAAGCTTCTTATCAGTCGAAGGGTAAAGACCCTCGTGTCCCATCCTTTACACTGTTCTATGTACGAGCTCGTGATCAAGATCGACATGATCAGTAGCTTTGTCTCCAAACTGTAGGCACTCTCGGAGGATCTGGTCTGTAATAATCACTGACAGCCCTTGAACCTTCCCTATCAGGCTCACATTCCTATTGGAGTCAGTTCGCTCAGTGATGGAGTTCCAGAAGTCGTATGAACTCGGAAATAATCTATGGGTGCTCCATTATGGCATAGTTTACTGAAGAAAGGATTATCCCATCCACCATGCTTTTGAACATGGCATGTTTCACCGGAGGATCGCCTACGTATGCTGATATGTTATGATCGGGCACAAAGCGTTAATCACCCATATAAAACAAAAACGAGTCAACTTAGTTAAATATAAGAAAAGACTAAAGTCAAAAGTCGAAAGTCAAAAGTTGAATCAAAATAAAAGTCTAAGTCCAAGTCCAACTCAACATGTTAAGTCAAATCACCTAGTCGATCGGAGTTCACGAATTTTAGTAGTTCACGAAAAGCTAGGAGTTCACGAAAAATAGGAGTACACGAATTTTTGTTTGTTCTCGAAAATTTTTTTTCGAAATCGATTTCACGAAAATCTGTTCACGAAAAATGGGCACACAAAATTTTGTACTCGAAAATAGTGTACTCGAATTTCAAATTTTCGAGAACTCAAAAATCTTCATAACTCCTTCAAGTTTGCTCCTTTGAACTCGAAATTGTCCTCAAAATGCTTGAAAATGGGAGGCGACCAACATATAAGAGGATCGCTTTCCAAATTTGAGTATTTCGCGGTGATTTGCTCAAGATTCCTTCAGTTAACACAAGAAAGTACTCGAAATTGTTTGATGTCCAATACCTTTTTATTTTGCGGTCAAAAGTTTATCAAATTCTGTACCTAGGTTTGCCTAAGAGAGATCTACAAGGTGGTCGGAGTAGTTTTTCGTGATCAAGTCCGGATATCAAAATCACCTATGAGAGAGAACGGGAACAGGAAAATCGATTATGGTACTCGATTTGTTTTTCTCGAAGTATTTTTAGGCTGACTTCGAGTACACGATTTCATGTACTCAAAACCGTGTACATATTTCGAGTAGCAGATATCGGATACATCTTATTTTCTAATTTTTCTAACTTAATCAAAACAAAACAAAACAAAATGAAACAAAACAAAACAAAACAAAACAAAACAAAACAAAACAAAACAAAACAAAACAAAACAAAACAAAACAAAACAAAATAAACTCAGAAACTATGGACTAGTTCAAAGTTGAGTTGGGTCAACTTCGTGGGATCAGATCTGTGTAAGAAATTTGACCATCTTGACATACTTTCTATATAGAAACCCAAACTTAAAATACTTATACCCCACCAATAATTTCAACTCGTTTATCCATAATGCAAAAACATGAATTATGATCAAAAATTTTCTAACGGTTATTCTGAAAATCCTTTTGGGAAGTTTATGAACAATCAGATAGTTAAACCGGATTAACATGCAACCTATCAATTTTGTGAAATATTTTGTTTCAAACTTTGATTGTGTTTCAACGAACTTAAGACGCTTCGGCAGAGTTTAAGGTGAGAAGTGAAAAGAACAGATCTATTAGATTATAATCATGAACAAGAACGGGTTCTGTCATCTTTGTGCTCATTGCATCTTTTACTTTACTGATCTGCACACACATTGTCCTTAACGTCACACATCCTGGTCATTGCTTACGCAAAACAGAAGATGATTCAGAAAGTATTTCCCGCTCTTTGTTTGTACAAAACATGGAAATAGCCGAGTTTTCTCAAAACGATTTCAAGTTTATCGAATCACAATCTTGTTTTGACTTAAAGATCGACGCAAAAAGTTAAACAATAGTTGCATCTTTTAAGTTATCTGATTTTTGTACTTCTCACTTATTTATATATTTAATATTTTGAATGATTATGCCCAATTCTTTCATTAGGAAAACGTGTTTTAACTTCTTAGTGATTTATAGATATCTATAGTTATTATTATTTATAAATTATGTTTAGGTAGTAAAATTCTGAATGTCAAAAATCATTTCACTTCCATATTGAACCACTTCACCTGACCATCCAAATAAAATCATTTTGTATTTTCCTTAGATTTTGAAAATGCAACATCTTTTTGTTGTTTTCTTAAAATTTACTTCCCATAACCTTGTAGATCATCTTAGACTGACTCAAAAACCAAAAATGTTTTTGTTTTTTTTTCGTAAATAGACTCAAAGACCGAAAATCTTTTTGATGTTTTTGTAATTATTCTTCCCCTAAATTTGTGATCTAAAAATTAAAATAAAACAAAGCACAAATTTTATAGTATTTAAATAAATGTTTTATTCAAAGCTTATTAGTTTGAGAGAGGCAAGCAAATGGTGAAATCGAGTTGTGTAGAACGGTTTTGCGAGAAGATCCGCCAGATTGTCAGCTGTGTGGAGCTTTTCAGGATGAACCAATTTACGTTCGAAAAAGTCGCGGATAAAGTGAATCCGGATATCAATATTTTAAGTTTTAGAATGTTGTGCCGGATTGTTGACGATCTGTAGAGTGGTTTCATTATCACAATAAATAGGAGAGTCAAGAAAGTTCACACCGTAATCAAGGAGTTGCTTTTGCATCCAGATGACCTAGGAACAACAACTGGAAGCAACGACATACTCATCTTCTGCAGTGGAGGTAAACACGGTTGTGTGTTTCTCGCTTTGCAACGAGACAAGGCGATCTCATAAGTATTGACATCCGCCTGTGGTTGATCTACTGTCTAAGTTGCAACCACCAAAATCATTGTCAGAGTAAGAAAATAAACTAAACTCAGATGTGACAACTAGTACCAGATCATCCGGCAATACGTACGGTATGTGTACTTACACCATTACTATGTTTAAATAACTATGTGTAGATAACTATGTCTCTATGACTATACATGAATAACTGTTTGATAAATAGTTGGGTGAAAAACAAGGCTTTAGAACGGTATATCAGTTGTATGCATTTGAATGAAAATTCAAAAACAGAAATACAACAACACAAGTGAAATAACAAAGAAGATTACAAAAGACATAAACATATCGGTTGTGGTCTGATTTCCAAAAATAACAGAAATCAAAATAACGTGAAACTATTCATAACAATGTGAGAACAGTTAGGATTAGTTGAGTCCGTTTGTGAGAATGTAAAATTCAAAATAATAGTTCAGTATCGTATACGAACGATGAACTGACAGAGTCTTTGCGTGGGTGACGATTCACACAAACATACCTGTGAGTTTAACGTTCTGAACGGAAACTGAAAAATAGGAAACCAAATTAGAAAGTGAAACGTACGATCGTATTCGTACAGCTAGCGCTCTGTACGAAAACCCGCGTAAGTTACGTTTTCTGACGAAATGAAGAAATTTAAATAATTACAAACTTAAAAATAATGAAAATTAAATAAAAATAATATTTATTAGGAATTTCCATCTAAAAAAGATTTAAGTTAAACTATTTTTTTATAAAACTATACCTAATTAACGTTAAATAACAAAATAACGAGATTTAACGGTCTAATTACGAACGAACAGTAAAATTAAGTAAAATATTTTATTTTACGTTTTACAATTTGGAAACTCATTAGAATAATCCAAGAAATATAATGTACAATTAAAAATATCCATTTTCGTAATCGGAATAACGCGTGCGTAAAAATACGCGAAAACAACACCGAGCGAGACCGAACATGTGGGGAATCACTAGGGGTATAAAAACCCTTATTTCTTCTTTTTTTCTTCATTTGAATTCAGCCATATCTCTCTCTCACTCTAAAACCCGTCCATGGTTTCTCACACTAGAAAACCATTATAAATTCAACCATAACTTCTTCCTTCCTTTACCAAATCGCTCATATAATATATCAAAACGATGGTATCGACAAGAGGAAGCTTGTAGTACAAGGGATCGGAGCTGGTTCGAAGTATTTTGGCCAGGATCTTAGTGAGAAGGTGCGTACTGTAGATGTGTATACAATTCATCATTTTCTTCGTTTCTGAAACTGGTTTTGAGCTATGAGACCACTAGGAACCTGTTTTCATCACCCTAAATCACTTAGGTTGAGAACAAAAAATGACTGAGAACTTGAACCAACCTTTTGTTTTGAAGCTGGGATGAACGATGGGGACTGGTTTGGTTGATGAAGGGTAGCTGGAAACATAATATCGATGTGTTCTTGTCACCCTCAACAGCTTGACCATCGAATCTGATAAGTTCGGTGGCCCCTGCTGTCCAACTCCTAACGAGACTGTTAAGGTCGACAACAACTCACAGCTTATCGATACTACTACTGGCCTTAACATCCGGGTGTTTGAATCAGTGAACCATTGATAATATTAATTTCGGTAAGGGTAATATCGATGACGAGCTAGTCCAACCTGATAATGTCAACGGGAAGGGCCATGCAAATCTCAGATTTGGGTCGATATTAAGCCCTTCAATGCTACCATGCTTCATCGATACTAACAATCCTGTGTTCTTCACATGTCTGCGTTAAAAATCTAATAGGAATAATCGAAAATGGAACAAGTAAAAGGATGTACAGGTGATAGTAATATTAATGGATTGTAAATGAGGTAATCGGTGGGGTGGTTTCTTTGAAATCAGCACAAAACCACCAATGTTAAATTAAAAATGTATACTTTTGATTACAAATTGTCAAATGCAGGAAAATAAAACATAATTTTAAAGCATGAGGTTCGAACGAAAGGGTGTGTGACTTGTTAAAACGAAATAGTATGGATTGGATCTTCTTTGGGTTTTCTATAGATTAACCTTATAATGAGACCATCAATACAAACTATAATATTTATAAATACATATAAAACTATTAAATCATATGTTTTATTTACTAAATATGGTTTAAAACAATAACATATAGATAACAATAGGGTGATCAAGGGGATTCAAGCAAGTTAAGAACACTTAATAATTTTGTTAAAGTGTTAAAATGGATTCTATAGTTTAAACTTAGTTTTATAAATTAAACTTAGTATTTTGTTCAAGTAAATTTAGTTAACATTATACAAATAAATTCTTTTACAATTTAAACATTAATTATTAATAAAACACTTTTGATGTAAAATAAGTTTAACAACTTTATAAATGAACATGAAAGCTTAAAACCTTTATGTTTCTAATAATTTAGAAACATGTATTATTTTAATACAAGCTTGATTCACATCAAGTAAGCTAATGGTTAAGGGTTTATTAGAGATAATCTTGTAAAACTTTATAGGAATAAACCTAGTAACTCATTAGTGGGGTTTTAGGACACTTAGTCGGATTGCACGGTTCTCGTCACAACTATTAAACATATACTAATGCTAACGATGTGAACACAAACAAATCAAACACAGGATCGTGAATACAACATTGTCACAACAAGTGAGAGCTTGCATTTCTTGAGTCTTAGTCAACCACTACAACACCATGTTAGTTCCTGTGACAACTAGTACCTGACCGGCCGGTAAGTCCGTACTGTACGTGTACTATAAACAGCAACTATGTGTACATATACGATTGTGAACAGTGTTTGTATTATCAGAAATCTAAATACAAGAAATCGTTGTACTTATTTTCGTGTAAACTTAAAGACAGTAAGTGCAACGTACATTTGAAACATTAGTTGTGTGTATTTAAGTGAAAACTTAAGTACATTTAACACAACAAATCAAGAGAAACAACGATGTTCAAGTGAATAACAGAAACAAATCGGTTGCGATCTGATATCCATAGATGACAGGAATCAGATGGCCGACAATCCAATGTGAAAACTATGTGAAAACAGGATGTTAGTTGAGTCCGACAGTGACGAAATACAAGTTAAAACAATAACACAGTGTCGTTTCAGAATAACGAACTGACAGTGTGTTTGCGTGGGTGACGATTCACACAAACATATATGTGAGTTTAATGTTCTGAAATGATGACTGGAAAGTAGAAAACAAAAGTCGGAAAGCAAAACCATCGTCGTGTTCGTTCGAATGACGATTCGAACGAATACGCGCGATGGTGACGCGATCTGACGAAACGAAACGAAAAAACGACACGAACGATAATAAATTTAATAAAATAGAATAAATAACATTTTATAATTTTGAAACTCATCAAATAACATTCTTTTATTTATTACAATTAATTACGCGTAATTATCCGGATACGCGACGAAATTGCAAACCGAGCAACCGAAACGAACCCGAACTCATACGGGGTATAAATACCCTTTATGAACCACAATTATTCATTTCATCACTTTCCTCTCTCTCTAATACAAATTTCCGGCCACCACTCCTCACCACCATTTTTCACCTTCCAAACCCCATAACTTCTTCATTTCTCAACCAATTTGGGTGATTCTTGAACCCACGCGAAGCGCTAGACGAGCTCTACATAGAAGTACAGCAGATCTGAAATTTTAACCACAGAAAATCGAGGTATTTGAGCTTGAATAATCAGGAAAATAGGGTTTTCTACACTCTCCTTGTTCGACACACACACACATAGCCGGTCGACCAACCCCTTAGCTGGAACCACAAACCACAAGCAACCCTACTAGCCTAACCACAACCACCTTGGTTCGATGATGGGTACAGACGGTGAACAGGTTCGGGAAGGATAGGGTGCCGAACCATGCACAGTAGCAAAAGCTTACGAACCTGTGCATGCGAACCTTCCTGATGACGACAACATTGAACGAACCTTGCTTCAACAAACGAACCAACATGAGATCACCAAACCCTGGTGGCCTCACGAACCCTCATATGCCGAACCCTAGGGTGTTAGACGAACCCTGCTTGACTGCCGAGCCCTCAGCCAAATTCTTCACCGGCGAACCTGTTGGCTCCTACAATCACTGAACCTTCTAACTTCAAGGTCACCGAACCCCCACCTGCTCCACGAACCTACACCATGTCTACAACAGCTGAACTCTTATGTGGTGCTAAAACATGACCGGACTTTATTTTTTTTTCACGAACCTTGGAGCTGTGTACCCGGTTGGTTAGTCGGCCTACACATTTCATGAATAAACCACGATGGTTATTTTGGCCCAACACATATAGCGGCCCATACATACTACCTGGCCCAGCAGATTTCGTGACACCATGATTGGCCCATTACTTACATGCTACGGCCCATCTTAATTAATTGAGCCCAAACCCAAACCATTAACCCTTCGGCCCATGTGGTGACATTAGCCCACGGCATTTGGACCGGTTAAGTAGAACTTAGATTGGGCCATGAGACTTTAGTTCGGCCCAATGACATTCGGCCCAAACCCAATCGAAAGCCCACACATCATTCGGCCCACGATGAGTTCCACATTTGGTCACATGATTAATGAGAAAGTTTAACACATTAAATCGGATGAAATTATGTCACATACTCGTGATTACTAAACTAAATTATTACATGGATAACAAGGTTTTGTAATTAAATTCATAAATCCTAAAACAATGTAGTTGGATAAATTCACAATTGATTTCAAGTGTTAAGTCAAGTAAACAAAGGAAACAAGTAAAATCACAACAAATACACAGGGCCGAATGAAGACAACCGAGACCTCACGAGTGTTAGCCAAGTTAAGGCTAACACGTGTACGCGCACAATAAACAATTACACTCAATACTATAAGTTACAAACAATGTGAATTCAATACAGGGTCGTGAAATCAACATCAAATACAACAAAGAGCGCGTGCATTCTTTCTTTTAAGCTAAGTCAACCCTACAACAACAAGGTGAGTTCATATGCCCCTTTTACTTTAATCTTAACTGATTTTAAACTCTCGGGGCTGAGAAACATGTTTAATTTTATTTATTTAAAAGTTTTGCTTAACATGTTATTTATACATTGATTTAGATAATATTAAACTGTTTATTATCGCTTATCATTGTATGCACGCTTGTATGATCATGAGATAACAGGGAAACTCAGATGATTATGATAATGTAATTTCATAGTCATCAACACATTAGAATAACATAGTTGTAAGATTATATCTTATAACACTTGGTTATTCCTACATGATTAAACATTGAGACAATTTATATACAAACAAACAATGAGAACTACTACAGTGAAACATGTTGACACTTCACAGCACATGAATGATTAGAAGATAAAATATCTTCTTAATATCATTCCACATCATAATGGATCAAGTGTGATAAGTCAATTTCTTATAACACTTAATCTATACCTTAAAAATATACTATGCGATAGTATGATCGCATTGATTCTTTAACCGCCATGCATGACTTAAAAGTATTAAGACTTGTTCTTAATACGGTTTAAGGATGTTATGGTGAGCATATAGGTTCACACGAATGATGTCATGATAACGTAACTTCATGATGACAATATCATTCGTATCATGATTTACATAATGTAATAAGACAAGTTCTTATTCAACTTCGTTAATCACATTGAGATCAGTAACAACACAGATGTACATCATCCATCGTTACCTGTGGACTAGTAGACTGAGGAATTTACTTTCTCTCATGTCATATTATTAGTAACAGTTTCGATGAAGTCATTGGGATTCACACGGCGGGATAGAGGCGAATCGGGTGCATTGTAATCTAATTACGTGAGGATCACAATGGACTCCTTTTGGGCTCTATACGTTGCATTCGAGGATACATTACATACAGTTAACTAACACTTTTAATAATTTAAAAGTGTAACAACAGTTAACGCGCAGAAAATAGAATAATACTAGGAACAGATTAATTAAAACTAATATCCTTATTACACAAAATGGTTATCAATACTTCGGTTTGATAACTATAACGCTATCATCATATTATTCTATTCATGAGAATACAAGTGATTCAGTGGGATAAACATTAGAATTGAGGATGGGAATCAATAGTTGTATTGCAAGTAGTGTAGAGTTCTAGTGGTGATGTGGTGGGATGTTGGCTAGGGCTTAGTTCCCTTACATATGCCCTATATATAAGCATCACTACTAGGATGATATAATACTTGTAAATATAACTATTGAGATGCCATTGTGTGAACAAGTGAAACAGACAATCATACAAGCAACATATTTATCATTGTGAATGTGCATGTGAATGAATCAAGGTTTTACATTAACTTACTTATGAACTCACCAACCTCGTGTTGACTTTGTTTAAATACATGTTTCTCAGGTGATGAACAGGTGTAACTACTATTGTGCATGGACATAGCTAGTGGACTTTTAGAAGACCTAGTTGCTTTTGTGATTGCATATTTTTGGGATAGCAAGAACATGAATCATCTTTTGAATATCTTCTACATATACAAGATATAGTTACATTGATTCTTTTTGGTAGATTTACTAGATTAAATTATGAACGATACATTGTAATTTAATCTTGTAATTCTAGGTCATGGATGTGTTAGCATTTCTCATTTATTTATCATGTTCTATGTAAACAATCTGATCATTTGATTATCACTCATGATATCGCGCCCCGGGAACCTTCTGCCCGATGGGAAAACACGATCCGTTCCTGCCGGCCTGGGGTGTGACAGTTCCTATGCCCCTTTTTTCTAAACTTTTGCTTTAACTGCGGGGCTGAAAACATGCTATAAAACTTTTCTTAAATGTTTTAGTACACTGTATGATAATAAGTTTAACTTTGTTATCATAATTGTAGACCTCAGTATGTTAATGTTAATGACTGTAAGTTTATAACTATTATTTCTGTTAGACAATATCTACGATTACTAAGTGATAAAACTGTTATTGCTCTGTGATTATAACTATGATTCTCATGAGGAATACATGCTACTCCTATTAAATTATTTTATTAATTCTAACGAAAATTATAACTGTTAAGTCTTTGGGACTAACTGCAGTAATTCTAAGCAAATAGACATGTTATACCTATGAAAACATGTGTGCTATATCAATTGGATTTCTATGAGTTGATGGTTATGGGTAGAGAACTATATGAACTCTTTGATTTTTAGTCAGCCTGTTACAACTCTATCATTTCTATCACAGGTGATAAGAGTATGATAGTGTCTGCTAATTATCTCACCACTTCCACTCTATGGACTGGTAGACTGACTGACTAACCTCACTCAAGTCACAGGCTGGTGACAGATAGTTGTGAGGCGTTGGGAAAAACTAATGGATGGAAATGAATTGAGTACATTGTGGTTTGCCTTTGTGGTCGCTGTAATGTGGTCAATTCAATTCCATGTATCAATTAGGATATGGCTACGTGTCAGACTTGCTCTCACTTCCTAAACGTATGTGAGTAATAGTAAGTCGAAGAGTAAACCACCCTTAATAACTGTGGTAATACCACCATTAATATCTATGGTAATCCACCATTTATAACTGTGGAGAATTTTTCTACTTAGAAACCTATTGTGTTATGTTAATATCATGATAATGTAATGGTTTGTCATAATGAAGATTTTGATTGTGATTAAGCCTATGGGTGAAGAAATGGATATCTATAGCTACAATACACGTGGTATTGAGTTCTGTCAAGTGTGTGGTAGGCTGGCGGCTTTATTCGTGATACGTATGCCCTATATATAAGCATGCTTGACTGGACAATATCCTATTTGTAGGTGTATCTATAGAGAGGACATGGGGATGAGTTAATGCGAAATGAGAATAACTAAGACTTGGGAAATACAAGATGTTGTGTAAATAACTCTGAAAGTTTTTAAATAACTAAACTTATGAACTCACCAACCTAGTGTTGACTTTGTTTAAATGCATGTTTTTTTCAGGTGACGAACATGTCTAGTTATCAAGTATCAGGATTAAACTAGTGGACTTTCGAAGAGACCTAGCTTACTTTTGTGATGTGCATATTTTGGATGACATAACTTTGAATCATCTTTTGTAATTCTGTATCAATGTCATGTTAGCATTTCTCATTATATATCATGTGCCATGTAAACAATCTGATCACTATGATTATCACCCGATATCGCGCCCCGGGAACCTTTCGCCTGACGGGAAAGTCGAACCAGCCCGCCGGCTCGGGGTGCGACATCAGAGTTCTTAGGATACCCAACCGAGATGAGGTTTCCCAAAGAGATAACGAAAGATCCTCTTGATAGCAATAAGATGAGAAGCTTTTGGATTTCCTTGATATCTGGCACACTAACATATAGAAAACATGATGTCTGGTCCGCTAGTGGTCAGGTACATCAGTGAGCCAATCATCAAACGGTAAAGGTGCTGATCAACATCTTCACCATCAGAATCCTAAGTCAAGACAGGAAGTGCAGCCATAGGAGTGGATGCGGGCTTTGATTCCAACATGTTGAACTTGGTGAGAATGTCGGTAACGTACTTGCCCTGATGAATAAGTACACCCTTAGGATCCTGCTTTACCTAGAGACCCAAGAAGAAGGTCATCTCCCCCATTGTACTCATCTCAAACCTTTTCTTCATCACAACCTCGAATTCTTTGCACAGCACCGAGCTCGTGGAACCAAAAATAATGGCATCCACATATATTTGGACGAGAATCAAATCATCCTTATCTCTGCGAACGAACAATGTTTGATCGATGGCCCCACGGGTATATCCATTTGCAAGAAGAGGATATGTAAGAGTTGCATACCACGCTCGCGGTGCTTGATAAAGACCATAAAGGGCTTTGTCTAGCTTGTAAACATGGTCAGGATACTGCGAATGCTTGAACCCCAGGGGCTGACACACATAGATCTCTTCCTTGACCATTCCATACAAGAAGGTTGTCTTCTCGTTCATCTGATAAACAGTTAAGTTCATGTAGGAAGCATAGGCCAAGAAGATGCGAATAGTTTCAAGTCTTGCGACTGGTGCAAATACTTCTTCATATTCAATCCCCTCTTGTTGGTAGAAGCCCTTAACTATCAACCTCGCTTTGTTTCTGATGATCATACCCGAATCATCTCTTTTATTTGTGAAGACCATCTGGTTACAATTGGTAGCCTCCCTTTGGGCAACGGAACCAGATTCCACACCTTGAGCTTCTGAAACTGCATCAATTCTTCTTACATCGTTTCAACCCAGCTTGACCCCTTAAGAACCATCTTGACATTCTTGGGTTCGACCTGCGAAATAAAACAAGAATACAAACAAGAATTAATTGAACCTGATTGGCTTTGTGTTATGGTTCTCTCAGGCAAGGTGTTCTAAGCTGGAATGGATCTGCTCTTTGTAAGAGCTCCTTGTAAAAGAGGTCCAATGAAGTTATCAACTGGATGATTCTTGTTGACACTTAACGTCGGCACTTCCTCCACAGCTAAATTGTCTAGCAGGATGCTGATGTGAGTTAGCTAATCTTCATTGGAGGAAGACATGTTGTCAACAGGAGAGGTTTCACTTGCTTTAGCTCCATTATCCACACAATGTTCCTCAAGGATGTGGTCTAAAAATAGTAGATTGTCAAAGGTCTGGTGGGAAAAGGATGAGTCTTGATCTGTCTCCAGAGTTGGTTGAACTGACTGACAGGTCTCCGGGTCTGATGGAATGACTTCATTGATCGGGGTCGGCTGAACTGGTGGAACTCGATCATACATGCTTGTGGGTCAACTGTCAGAAGCTTGGGATCACCCGAAACGTAGTCAACCCTGTAGTCCACGTCATCACCCTTGTAGAATATGTCGTTAACTTCAGATGGTCCTACACTCTTAGATGTAGCGTTGAAGGGCTTAAATGTAGAATCATACTGAAATAACCAGTTTGGACAAGAACCGGCATCGGTGTTCTTCATCACTTGCTAATTAATATAGTATGACTCCACAATCATCCGGGTCTTCTTGTTGTATGCTCGGTAAGCATCTTTCTCAGATGAATACCCCACAAAGTAACACTCATCATCCTTGTCATCAAACTTGTGATTCGGCTCAGTGTGGCGGAGAGTGCAAGATCTCATAAGGAGTCTTCTGATGGCGTTTGTTCAATAGAGATCTGTTTTGAACATAGCATGCAGAGTTAACAGATTCAGCCCAAAAGAATATTGGCAGTTTAGACTCTGACAACATGGTCTGTGCAGCCTCGATAAGCTTTCTGTTCCTTCTTTCAGCAACTCCATTTTGCTGAGGTGTACGAGCTGCACTGTACTGTCGAGCAATTCCCTTCTCATCGCAGAAATCAATAAGTGTTGGATTTCTAAATTTGATGCCGTTGTCAGTTCTGATCACCTTAACTTTTAAATTCTTCTGATTCTCGATCAGGGTGATAAACTTCTTCAGAATCTCTAGTGTCTCATCTTTCTTGGCCAGAAAGAACACCCAAGTAAATTTGGAATAATCATCTGTTACAACAAGACAGTATGACTTATTCCCGATGCTCATGACGTTTACAGGTACGAAGAGATCCATATGAAGAAGTTGCAGAATTGATGAAATTGAGTGGAACACTTTGGGCTTGTGGGGTTTCTTGTGTCACTTCCCCATGGCACATGCGATTCACTTCTTAATTGTGGAGAAGTCCTTAGAAGGTAGGCCAATAACATGATCTCCCTTAGCAAGTAGGTTAAGATTCTTCAAGTTGACATAACCCAGTCGGCGATGCCACAGCAAACAATCATTCTCCGATGCCTTAGAAAACAAACATGTGTTTTCTATGTATGAATCAGAATTCATATTGATGATATAGGCATTGTTAATTCTCTGTGTCCTCATCAAGATCCATTTCTCTGGGACGACAAATCAGGCTTTCAGATAAGACACTCTTTGTTTGTGAAGTGCGTTGAAAATCTCTTGTCACATATATGAGAAACACTCAACAAGCTGTGGTTGAGTTCTTCAACATAGTACACATCTTCAAAACTTAGAGTTCCATTTGTAACTGTGACCTTCATGCTGATTTTCCCACCTTTGTCTCCAGCAAATGAGACATATCCTCCATTAAATGGTGTGACTTCATACAACTAAGAAAAATCCCCAGTCATATGCTGCGAACAACCACCGTCTACGTACCAAACATTCTTCAGTTTATATGGCCGTCCCTCATTGCGCTTATCATCCACCTCAGCCATGAATGCATGGCTCAAAGTCATCTCAAGCTCTTGCACCTGGTCACTCCAGTCATTGGAGTCAGTTTCTTGTGTGACCAATGCCATGGATGTACTAGCTCCACCTCCAGCAAAAATCTTCTAATCAGGCTTCTTCTCTGCCTCCTTCACAACCATGGGAAGCTTACATTCCCGAGCGAGGTGACCCGGCTGGTCACAATTGTAGCACCTTAGCTTTGACTAGTGAAATCCCAGCTTCCTCCCTGCATTGTTCGCAAAACTGTTCTTGTGATACGTCTTGATGAACTTCTTTGCCCGAAAGACCGCCATGGCCATCCGCCATGAGATATCCATTTCTTCCACATTAGCTGGGTAGATCTGCTCCAGATTGTCTTGAGTGAGATTGGCTGGTGCCAACTCTCCCACAATTGATGCATTGTAATTGTTAATGAATCCTTTGAACAGTAGAAGATTCTCCTCACTATCCGGGCTGATTTTGGGAACTGATTTGACTTGCCCTGAAGAGATGAAGACAGTCTCTAATAGAACAAACTGAGATGATGAAGTCTGGTAATGCTAAGATACAGAAGCTTGATAATTAAAGGCAGACAAAAGAGCAACATTCTCAGAAGCAGGGGTAATGCCCATGGAACTTGCATGATTAAGTGTCCTTTACTTTCCATCCATGTCATATGAGTTGATGATTGAGATCAACTCACTAAGAGAAGTCTTGTACATTTCTTTTGTCCTCTTGATTGTTGTGTAGTTGGAGTTCCAGTTGTGTGGCAGTGGATTCAAGAGTTCCTTGTTAACTTATCCCTTTGACATTTCAATCCTAGCACTTGTCATTTCTGTCATCAGGTGAGTTAATCTGTTGAGTCCCTAGATATGATTAAATATGTTGAACCGTTACCTCAACATGTCTTTGCGACTTTCTTTCATATCCTCATTCCCTTCGAAGTGCTCTACTAACATATCCCATAGTTGTTTGGCGGTCTGGTGCTCCTTGAACCCATGAGCCACATCATTTGAGAGAGCCATAGCAATTGAGGCGTATGCCTTGTCATATTTCTCTTTCAGTAGGTTGTCGTTTTCAGTGTACAACTTTGGATCTTTGGGAATTAGGCCATTCAACTCACTCTGGAACATAGGCACATAAGGCCCCTGCTCAATCAATCTCCATAACTTCGGATCTGTATACTTGATGAAAGACTGAAATATGAATTTCCAGTCTTGGAAGTTGTCTCCTAATGCAAGCCTAGGTGGCTTAATCAATGTGCCAATCTCATTATCCAAATTTAGCAAGCAGGATAAGTTGGTAAGATTTTTTGATGCCATGATGAACGGAAAATTTTCTAAGTCCAAGTTCTCGAAATCCTCAAGTGTTCGAAATCCCAAGCAGCGCATGAAGTCCAGGATGTACTCAAATGTCCAAGACTACTCGAATTCTAGTACCCGAAATCCAAGTATTCGAAAACTTGTACTCGATATGCTATTCTCGAAAACCAAGTATTCGAAAATCTGTACTCGAAATGTAGTACCCGAAACACAAACACTCACAAACAATTCTTCTAAGGCTGTTGAACTAAAACAGGAGTTCTCAAAAATCAGATCTCGAAATGTTGTACTCGAAAATCTGATCTTGAAATGTTGTACATGAAAATTTGATCTCGAAATTTAGAACTTGAAAATAATTGAAAACTTTCAATAGAAAAATTCTTCACGGGCAGAGCCCCAAATTTTAACAGCATCTGGATGATGAAGAGAAGATCAAGAAAGTGTCAAACTTGCACGAAAAAGCTTTTACTTTGATTTAGAAAAGAGCTCAAAGGCTCTAATACCACTTGTAGGTCAAGATCTGATCAAGACACGAGCTTTATGGCTCCAATCGACATCGAATGACTCTAAAGTGTGCGGAATCCATATTAGAATCAGAAGAAGAGATAGAAAAATGCAATCTTTGTATATTTCGTGATGTTCGCAAGAACAATGCCTCAATGCGTCTAGAGGGCAAGGCAATTGCCTCGGGAATCCAACCTATAATAGTACAAAATACGTCTATTTATAATACTCTAGGAGTACTCGAACCCTATACATGAAAATGGTTAGAGTACTCAAAAATCTAAGTATACGAAAATCAATGTACAAGAAAATAACCAAAATCATATCTTAAGTTGGTCACAGGTTGACTTTGTCAGTCTTCGTATCTGAGTCGGCCTTACAGCATGGATTCGATGATGTGCCTTCGATAGTAAATGATATCGATGGATTCCAGTTGCTAATTCCTTGGACTTGTCGACATTACCAGTATCGACCAGATACTTGTCTAACTTGGTTCGGTCGAACTTAATAATGTCGATGAAAGTTCATCCCTTCCCAGCTGCCATCGATACAAACTGGGCATTAGTTTCATCCATCGATATTGCATCCTCATGTGTCGATACTAACACCACTTGACCCAGATGGTTTTGCGACTGTAATCCAAGTGTGGCAAACTCATTTTCATGCAATTTTAATGACTTTTGGTGGCTGAAATCTGAGTCCCATGTTCATATAAACCGGGTTTTGTTAAAAACCCTGGAAGCCGAATCTTGGAGCTCAATTTTACTTATTTTTTAGATGAAATTTGGTCCGACCGTTTGTACTTTCTTATGGGGAATGTCAAGAGCTTCGATTTGATACCAAATTCGTCCAATTTAGTTAGGAATCAAGGATTTTAGCTTGAATCTTTGATGGATTTTAAAGAGAGAATGGGAAACCGTAAATGTAGAGAGAGAAGTGGTTGATAAAGAATTAAATGATGAAATTAATGTTTTTCTAGGGTTTTTATACCTCGTAATGGTTCGGGTTCGTTCGGTTCATTCGCTTTTACGTTTACGTTAAGTTTGCGTAACGTAACGCGTATTTTTCGTGATTTCGATTAAAATAGTTGTCATTTTAACTTTTTAAGGTTGTAATTCCTAATAAATATTTTAAATTTCTTTTTCTTATTTTATTGTTTCGAAAACAGTTGTTTTTGTCGTTTCGTCAGATCGTATCACGTTCGCGCGTATTCGTTCGAATCGTCACCCGGACGAACACGACGATGGCTTTACATTCTGATTTTTTTTTCTATTTTTCAGATATCATTCCATACCTTAAACCCACAGATATGTTTGTGTGAATCATCACCCACCCAAACACATTGCTAGTTTAAGATTCGAAAACGATACTAAATTGTTATTCTGAAATTGACATTCTCACTGACGGACTCTTCTAAACTTAACGTTTTTCACGTTGTTATGAATGATTTCACACCCTTTTTCTCATGAAATTTTCGTGTATCTGATTCCTGTTAGTTGTGGAAATCAGTTCAAAACCGAAATGTTTATGTCATTTGTACCGCCATTGTTATTTCACATGTGTTGCTGTATATCTATGTTTCAATTTTCACTGAAACACATACAATTGTTATACGTTTTCACAAAATTGTTATCACATACTGTTTATCACATAGGATTTACACATAGTTATGAGTGAAAATACACATACCTTAAAGATTGCCAGACGATATGGTACTAGTTGTCAGAGTTCATTTCTTCATCACGTATTTCTCTAGTTTGGAGATAATTCCCAATAGGAATAGTCTTGTATGTTTCATTTGCTTCTGTATCATGAACCTCAATATTCTTGGGTTTAAGGATTTCATTTGTATCTACTATGTCTATCGTTGGACTTAGGATATGTAGGTTAGGGATACTACTACCATCATGAATCTTTAGGGATGAAACAAGGTTTGCTAATGCGTCTACTGAAGCACTTTCTTCCCTAGGTACCTGTGAGATATCAAAGATTGAAATATATCATGCTATATCCTTAACTATTTCCAGCTATTTCCAACCAACTTATCGCCTTTAGCTATATAAGAGCCATTAAATTGATTGGCTAGAAGTAAAGAATTGACAAACACTTGGAGATTTATGATATTCATATCCCTAGCTAATTGAAGTCATGCTATTAAGGCTTCATATTTCGCTTCATTGTTAGTTTCTTGAAGTTCACAACTAACTGGTTGAGGTACTTTGTCGACCTTTGTTTATTTTCGAATGATTACTAATCCTGTTCCTCTAACATTCGAGGCTCCGTATATGAACAGAGTCCATTCACAAGTATCTTCTTCCAAAATTTTGATTTCTAAGTCTACTAACGCTTGATACTAAATTGATGTTCTTGGTTCATATATCAAGTCATAAGTACTAAGCTTTACTAACCCCTTTGCCATCCTTCCTGATAGCTCATGTTTTCTTAGCACAGATTTGATAGGGTAATTTGTCTTAATATGTATACTGTGTTTCTCAAAGTAATGCCTAAGTTTTGTCGAAGCCATGATTAAAGCTAAGATCAGCTTTTCAAGCTGAGAATATCTACTTTTGGCATCTAGTAGTCTTTTACTTAGATAGCATGATCCTTGGTAATCCTTAACTAATACAACACTTATAATAGTTCGGGATATCTCTAAGTGCAATGATAAACTGACAGTGTGTTTGCATGTGTGACGATTCACACAAACATATCTGTGGGTTTAACATTCTGAATGATATCTGAAAAGTAGAAAACAAAATCAGAAAGTAAAGCCATTGTCGTGTTCGTTCAGTTTACGATTCGAACGAATACGCGCGAAGGTGAAGCAATCTGGCGAAACGGCAAAAATAAACGTTTTCAAAACAATAAAATAAGGAAAACAAATATAAAACATTTACTAGGAATAACCACCTTTAAAAGATTTAAATAAAACTATTTTTTATTAAAAGTAAGAAAAATGCACGTTACCTTTCGTAAACGTAACAAAAACGTGAAAAAACCGAACAAACCGAACGAACCCAAAGTGAACCCATGTATATAAACCCTAAAACACATTAAATTTTCACGTTAAATTCACAACCACCACATCTCTCTCTCTCTTCCGGCTCACTCTCTCTCCAGAACTTCTCACTAGATTTTGAGCAGCAAAATCTTCATTTGTCAACCAAATCCTTCAAATTTGGTATCAAATCGAAGGTATCATCATGTACAATCCAAGAGTACATAGGATCGGGGCTGAAATTGACTGGCACGAATGTATAATGAAGGTTTTAGTTCTGGGTTTTTGGGTTTTCGAGGTTCTGGGAAGCTAGACTTGTAACCCGATTTCCAACCCCTAAACCTTACTGAATTTTCATGAAAATGGCTAGGAAACACTTGGATTAGCATGAGAGGAAAGATGGAAAAGCTGGAAAAAATTCCAGGTTCGTAGATCACTAGTATCGACATATGAGCATGTCGATACTATTATGTTCGACGGATTCAGGATGAGGACCAGCTAATCATCGATATTATTAGACTCGACATCTATGTTCGATGAAGGGTGGTCGATACTGCTAAGTTCTAAGAGTTCTAAGTTCCTGAGGGTCGGTAGTCATCGAACTTATGGCCATCCATATTAGCAAAGATCTTCTATACTAGCCTCAAAATGTTAATCCAAGTAGTTTAGGACAAAAATTAAACAAAATGGTTCAGAATCAAGAACATAAGGTCGATGGAGACAAGGTGGAATTGAGGGGAAGCCGATTAGGGTTGGTAAGCTTTAACTGGTTCATGGCCCGTCGATACTACTTCTTGTTTGCCATCGATACTATTTCGAATACATATCAAACATGTATATTTTATAAAATCAGTGTTTTTATAACAAAAGTATGATCTAAAACAATTGTTAAAGAATGATAATAACCCACATTTGGTTCAAAGTATTATCAGGGTTTCTTAAAAAGGTGTTAAGTGAATTTTAAACAAAGTTAATATAATGATTTATAAATATTTTGATATAATCTTTTCAAAACTCTTTTTTTATCATATCAAATGGTTAAGTTGATAACATTAACACACTTAGATGGTTAAATACAAATCTAGTTACATCTAAAAGTGGATAGTTATGTTTAATTAAATAAACCTAAGTATAACTTAGGAAATATTCATGGTTTCAAAATAATTATAATATGTCAAAGCTTAATAAGAAGTTTAACACATTTAATCAAAGAATAGTATGACTTATTAAACTTAACTTAAAATGGTTAAGTATTAATAGGTTATTGTCACACCCCGAGCTGGCGGCTGGATTGACTTTCCCAACAGGCGGATGGGTCCCGGGGCGTGATATCGGGTGATAATTAAAATGATCAGATTGTTTACATTGCTCATGATATGAAATGAGAAAACTCTAAATGAAATAGGATTACAAAGTTGAATTATATCAGTACTATTTCATAATTTAACGTTGTAATTCCACCAACAACATCATAAATTGTCTATCTTGTATCTGCACTAGATATACAAAATAATTTTTATAATGATGTTCCAAAAATAAGTACATCCAAAATACTAGGTTCTCTATTTGAGCATCCTAGTCTTCCTAGCTAAACCTATTCGTCACCTGTGAAGTCATGCAAAAACCAAGTCAACACATGGTTGGTGTGTTCAAGTAGTTTTGTTATTGAGAATGAATTTGTACAAACCTGACCAGGTGACAACCTTAACCTCACCAACAACAACCTATACAATCCAGCCATGTATGCTTATATATAGTGCATACGTAGGGTCAAGCTTATCGCCAGCCCATCACATACCAAACCACATAGAATATTGTTGTTAATGATAATCAAGTGTTTCACACTCAACCAATATCACACTAGTTTCGTTAGTTTCGTCATCACATTAGTTTTGTTAGATTCGTCAAAATGTGGAAGTTCTTTTGATTCCATAAGCTCATCACACACACACAACAACAACAACAACAACATGGAAAATGTGGAAAAATGTGGAAGTAGTTAATTATAATGCTTTAATAAATGAATAAA
Source organism: Mikania micrantha (assembly GCA_009363875.1). Classification (NCBI taxonomy): domain Eukaryota; kingdom Viridiplantae; phylum Streptophyta; class Magnoliopsida; order Asterales; family Asteraceae; genus Mikania; species Mikania micrantha. The sequence continues at coordinate 48,467,472 of CM018682.1, read as the reverse complement.
TAAACAATTAATTAAAAGCTAAGTCCTAATGATTGGGCCTTCATCAACTCGAGTAGACTAGTATAACAATCAAAGCTTCTTATAAGTTAGGGGATTCTGTAAATATCATCAAGCATGTGACATACAAATCAAACGATCTAGCTAGGACTTCTTGAAATGTAGGATTTTTGTTTCGTTCTTGTTTCGTCTAGTTTCGTCCCTTGTTTCATTTAGTTTGGTTCACACATGTTATCTTTGACATTTCCCAGTCTTTCCCCAGAAAATGATTTATTGTTTTCGTATTTGTTTCGTTGCAAATGTACTTGTTTCATCGAACTATGAATACTAGATTCGTTGAACAAATGTACACTTGATTCATTGATCATCGAACACTTGGTTCGTTGAACATTGAATACTTATTTCGTCAAATGATTCTTTGATTTGTTGCACTCAGAGACTTGTTTCGTTGAAATAGTTTCGTTTGATTCATTGAAAACAGAATCGTTGAAATTCTTTACACGATTTGTCAAAATGTTTACTCGACATGAAATAATCATCCTCTTATTATGTAAGTAGATCATATTTTGTAAAACCTTCATAAAATTTACCTAGACATAATCTAGGATAACATTTTTAAATAAAAACATATATAATTTAAAAGCGTTTAAGTAAAATATAATCCAAGGAAAATAATTTGCGCATTCTTCTTAGCCCCGGGTTTATAAAACAAAATGTTTAGAAAATGGGCAATGAACTCACCTATGTTGTACTTCTTATAATTCAACCACATAAAGATATGTACGCTCGTTCTTTGTAGACTATGTATCTACACCACTTGATTTGATTTAATATGATTTGGATGCTATAAGTATTTATAGTTGACGTATATAGGGTTTCGGTCTCGGTGTGCAACTAAGTGTCCTTTGACTTTACTAGTGTGTTATTAGAACTTCTCTAAGTTATTCTAAGGTAGTTACTCTCTATGCACCTTTATCCTTTAACTGATAAAGACTAAACCTTGTTTACATAAGGTTTATGTTGATAAAATACATAATCATTTAAGTAAATTGTCATTTATAAAATCTTATTTAAGTTACAACTTTAAGTTTAGAAAATCATCTAAGTTACTTTCAAACTTTTTAATAAATCAAGTTATGATGATTCTTAAAAACTTAGGTTATATGTTATAAATCATTACATTTTAGTAAAATTTTAAGTTATTTTTATGAAAAATATAAGTTAACATGTTTGAACTTAAGTTAATCTCACTAGATTAACTTCAAGTCCTTAGATAGTTCTTTGTTACCTCACTTGATTCTTGTTCTTTCGTGATTTGATTATCACTAAGTTATTCATTTAGAACATTCTTAGTGAATCAACCATGTAATGAATTGTACTAACTATTGGATGTTAGTAACATAAAGTTTTACACCTACACTTAACTAGTTTCTTTGAATCCCCATGTTTTCACTTAGTTTCTTTAGTTCCTTTGTACCCATAGATACCCATCATGTTACCTCTTGATGTAACTTAATACTTAAACTTAGTTTATTAGCCTCAAATGTTGCTAAGTTAACACTCATGAACTCTAGGTTTTTGTTTAGCACTTTTTTAACCACCTAAGACCACCATAGATATTACCCTTTTTATATTGTGGTTTCATTTAACACTGATCCATGCCTTTGATGGTGCCATATGATCTTGACATTAGAGAACATCCATCTTAGTAGTGTCGATTTGACTCCATCGAATTTGATCCATCGATTCTATCAATCTCGACAGATGAAGGTTGCTATTTGTGCACCACTTGATTTGATTTAATATGATTTGGATGCTATAAGTATTTATAGTTGACGTATATAGGGTTTCGGTCTCGGTGTGCAACTAAGTGTCCTTTGACTTTACTAGTGTGTTACTAGAACTTCTCTAAGTTATTCTAAGGTAGTTACTCTCTATGCACCTTTGTCCTTTAACTGATAAAGACTAAACCTTGTTTACATAAGGTTTATGTTGATAAAATACATAATCATTTAAGTAAATTGTCATTTATAAAATCTTATTTAAGTTACAACTTTAAGTTTAGAAAATCATCTAAGTTACTTTCAAACTTTTTAATAAATCAAGTTATGATGATTCTTAAAAACTTAGGTTATATGTTATAAATCATTACATTTTAGTAAAATTTTAAGTTATTTTTATGAAAAATATAAGTTAACATGTTTGAACTTAAGTTAATCTCACTAGATTAACTTCAAGTCCTAAGATAGTTCTTTGTTACCTCACTTGATTCTTGTTCTTTCGTGATTTGATTATCACTAAGTTATTCATTTAGAACATTCTTAGTGAATCAACCATGTAATGAATTGTACTAACTATTGGATGTTAGTAACATAAAGTTTTACACCTACACTTAACTAGTTTCTTTGAATCCCCATGTTTTCACTTAGTTTCTTTAGTTCCTTTGTACCCATAGATACCCATCATGTTACCTCTTGATGTAACTTAATACTTAAACTTAGTTTATTAGCCTCAAATGTTGCTAAGTTAACACTCATGAACTCTAGGTTTTTGTTTAGCACTTTTTTAACCACCTAAGACCACCATAGATATTACCCTTTTTATATTGTGGTTTCATTTAACACTGATCCATGCCTTTGATGGTGCCATATGATCTTGACATTAGAGAACATCCATCTTAGTAGTGTCGATTTGACTCCATCGAATTTGATCCATCGATTCTATCAATCTCGACAGATGAAGGTTGCTATTTGTGCACCACTTGATTTGATTTAATATGATTTGGATGCTATAAGTATTTATAGTTGACGTATATAGGGTTTCGGTCTCGGTGTGCAACTAAGTGTCCTTTGACTTTACTAGTGTGTTACTAGAACTTCTCTAAGTTATTCTAAGGTAGTTACTCTCTATGCACCTTTATCCTTTAACTGATAAAGACTAAACCTTGTTTACATAAGGTTTATGTTGATAAAATACATAATCATTTAAGTAAATTGTCATTTATAAAATCTTATTTAAGTTACAACTTTAAGTTTAGAAAATCATCTAAGTTACTTTCAAACTTTTTAATAAATCAAGTTATGATGATTCTTAAAAACTTAGGTTATATGTTATAAATCATTACATTTTAGTAAAATTTTAAGTTATTTTTATGAAAAATATAAGTTAACATGTTTGAACTTAAGTTAATCTGACTAGATTAACTTCAAGTCCTTAGATAGTTCTTTGTTACCTCACTTGATTCTTGTTCTTTCGTGATTTGATTATCACTAAGTTATTCATTTAGAACATTCTTAGTGAATCAACCATGTAATGAATTGTACAAACTATTGGATGTTAGTAACATAAAGTTTTACACCTACACTTAACTAGTTTCTTTGAATCCCCATGTTTTCACTTAGTTTCTTTAGTTCCTTGGTACCCATAGATACCCATCATGTTACCTCTTGATGTAACTTAATACTTAAACTTAGTTTATTAGCCTCAAATGTTGCTAAGTTAACACTCATGAACTCTAGGTTTTTGTTTAGCACTTTTTTAACCACCTAAGACCACCATAGATATTACCCTTTTTATATTGTGGTTTCATTTAACACTGATCCATGCCTTTGATGGTGCCATATGATCTTGACATTAGAGAACATCCATCTTAGTAGTGTCGATTTGACTCCATCGAATTTGATCCATCGATTCTATCAATCTCGACAGATGAAGGTTGCTATTTGTGCACCACTTGATTTGATTTAATATGATTTGGATGCTATAAGTATTTATAGTTGACGTATATAGGGTTTCGGTCTCGGTGTGCAACTAAGTGTCCTTTGACTTTACTAGTGTGTTACTAGAACTTCTCTAAGTTATTCTAAGGTAGTTACTCTCTATGCACCTTTATCCTTTAACTGATAAAGACTAAACCTTGTTTACATAAGGTTTATGTTGATTAAATACATAATCATTTAAGTAAATTGTCATTTATAAAATCTTATTTAAGTTACAACTTTAAGTTTAGAAAATCATCTAAGTTACTTTCAAACTTTTTAATAAATCAAGTTATGATGATTCTTAAAAACTTAGGTTATATGTTATAAATCATTACATTTTAGTAAAATTTTAAGTTATTTTTATGAAAAATATAAGTTAACATGTTTGAACTTAAGTTAATCTCACTAGATTAACTTCAAGTCCTTAGATAGTTCTTTGTTACCTCACTTGATTCTTGTTCTTTCGTGATTTGATTATCACTAAGTTATTCATTTAGAACATTCTTAGTGAATCAACCATGTAATGAATTGTACTAATTATTGGATGTTAGTAACATAAAGTTTTACACCTACACTTAACTAGTTTCTTTGAATCCCCATGTTTTCACTTAGTTTCTTTAGTTCCTTTGTACCCATAGATACCCATCATGTTACCTCTTGATGTAACTTAATACTTAAACTTAGTTTATTAGCCTCAAATGTTGCTAAGTTAACACTCATGAACTCTAGGTTTTTGTTTAGCACTTTTTTAACCACCTAAGACCACCATAGATATTACCCTTTTTATATTGTGGTTTCATTTAACACTGATCCATGCCTTTGATGGTGCCATATGATCTTGACATTAGAGAACATCCATCTTAGTAGTGTCGATTTGACTCCATCGAATTTGATCCATCGATTCTATCAATCTCGACAGATGAAGGTTGCTATTTGTGCACCACTTGATTTGATTTAATATGATTTGGATGCTATAAGTATTTATAGTTGACGTATATAGGGTTTCGGTCTCGGTGTGCAACTAAGTGTCCTTTGACTTTACTAGTGTGTTACTAGAACTTCTCTAAGTTATTCTAAGGTAGTTACTCTCTATGCACCTTTATCCTTTAACTGATAAAGACTAAACCTTGTTTACATAAGGTTTATGTTGATAAAATACACAATCATTTAAGTAAATTGTCATTTATAAAATCTTATTTAAGTTACAACTTTAAGTTTAGAAAATCATCTAAGTTACTTTCAAACTTTTTAATAAATCAAGTTATGATGATTCTTAAAAACTTAGGTTATATGTTATAAATCATTACATTTTAGTAAAATTTTAAGTTATTTTTATGAAAAATATAAGTTAACATGTTTGAACTTATGTTAATCTCACTAGATTAACTTCAAGTCCTTAGATAGTTCTTTGTTACCTCACTTGATTCTTGTTCTTTCGTGATTTGATTATCACTAAGTTATTCATTTAGAACATTCTTAGTGAATCAACCATGTAATGAATTGTACTAACTATTGGATGTTAGTAACATAAAGTTTTACACCTACACTTAACTAGTTTCTTTGAATCCCCATGTTTTCACTTAGTTTCTTTAGTTCCTTGGTACCCATAGATACCCATCATGTTACCTCTTGATGTAACTTAATACTTAAACTTAGTTTATTAGCCTCAAATGTTGCTAAGTTAACACTCATGAACTCTAGGTTTTTGTTTAGCACTTTTTTAACCACCTAAGACCACCATAGATATTACCCTTTTTATATTGTGGTTTCATTTAACACTGATCCATGCCTTTGATGGTGCCATATGATCTTGACATTAGAGAACATCCATCTTAGTAGTGTCGATTTGACTCCATCGAATTTGATCCATCGATTCTATCAATCTCGACAGATGAAGGTTGCTATTTGTGCACCACTTGATTTGATTTAATATGATTTGGATGCTATAAGTATTTATAGTTGACGTATATAGGGTTTCGGTCTCGGTGTGCAACTAAGTGTCCTTTGACTTTACTAGTGTGTTACTAGAACTTCTCTAAGTTATTCTAAGGTAGTTACTCTCTATGCACCTTTATCCTTTAACTGATAAAGACTAAACCTTGTTTACATAAGGTTTATGTTGATAAAATACATAATCATTTAAGTAAATTGTCATTTATAAAATCTTATTTAAGTTACAACTTTAAGTTTAGAAAATCATCTAAGTTACTTTCAAACTTTTTAATAAATCAAGTTATGATGATTCTTAAAAACTTAGGTTATATGTTATAAATCATTACATTTTAGTAAAATTTTAAGTTATTTTTATGAAAAATATAAGTTAACATGTTTGAACTTAAGTTAATCTCACTAGATTAACTTCAAGTCCTTAGATAGTTCTTTGTTACCTCACTTGATTCTTGTTCTTTCGTGATTTGATTATCACTAAGTTATTCATTTAGAACATTCTTAGTGAATCAACCATGTAATGAATTGTACTAACTATTGGATGTTAGTAACATAAAGTTTTACACCTACACTTAACTAGTTTCTTTGAATCCCCATGTTTTCACTTAGTTTCTTTAGTTCCTTTGTACCCATAGATACCCATCATGTTACCTCTTGATGTAACTTAATACTTAAACTTAGTTTATTAGCCTCAAATGTTTCTAAGTTAACACTCATGAACTCTAGGTTTTTGTTTAGCACTTTTTTAACCACCTAAGACCACCATAGATATTACCCTTTTTATATTGTGGTTTCATTTAACACTGATCCATGCCTTTGATGGTGCCATATGATCTTGACATTAGAGAACATCCATCTTAGTAGTGTCGATTTGACTCCATCGAATTTGATCCATCGATTCTATCAATCTCGACAGATGAAGGTTGCTATTTGTGCACCACTTGATTTGATTTAATATGATTTGGATGCTATAAGTATTTATAGTTGACGTATATAGGGTTTCGGTCTCGGTGTGCAACTAAGTGTCCTTTGACTTTACTAGTGTGTTACTAGAACTTCTCTAAGTTATTCTAAGGTAGTTACTCTCTATGCACCTTTATCCTTTAACTGATAAAGACTAAACCTTGTTTACATAAGGTTTATGTTGATTAAATACATAATCATTTAAGTAAATTGTCATTTATAAAATCTTATTTAAGTTACAACTTTAAGTTTAGAAAATCATCTAAGTTACTTTCAAACTTTTTAATAAATCAAGTTATGATGATTCTTAAAAACTTAGGTTATATGTTATAAATCATTACATTTTAGTAAAATTTTAAGTTATTTTTATGAAAAATATAAGTTAACATGTTTGAACTTAAGTTAATCTCACTAGATTAACTTCAAGTCCTTAGATAGTTCTTTGTTACCTCACTTGATTCTTGTTCTTTCGTGATTTGATTATCACTAAGTTATTCATTTAGAACATTCTTAGTGAATCAACCATGTAATGAATTGTACTAATTATTGGATGTTAGTAACATAAAGTTTTACACCTACACTTAACTAGTTTCTTTGAATCCCCATGTTTTCACTTAGTTTCTTTAGTTCCTTTGTACCCATAGATACCCATCATGTTACCTCTTGATGTAACTTAATACTTAAACTTAGTTTATTAGCCTCAAATGTTGCTAAGTTAACACTCATGAACTCTAGGTTTTTGTTTAGCACTTTTTTAACCACCTAAGACCACCATAGATATTACCCTTTTTATATTGTGGTTTCATTTAACACTGATCCATGCCTTTGATGGTGCCATATGATCTTGACATTAGAGAACATCCATCTTAGTAGTGTCGATTTGACTCCATCGAATTTGATCCATCGATTCTATCAATCTCGACAGATGAAGGTTGCTATTTGTGCACCACTTGATTTGATTTAATATGATTTGGATGCTATAAGTATTTATAGTTGACGTATATAGGGTTTCGGTCTCGGTGTGCAACTAAGTGTCCTTTGACTTTACTAGTGTGTTACTAGAACTTCTCTAAGTTATTCTAAGGTAGTTACTCTCTATGCACCTTTATCCTTTAACTGATAAAGACTAAACCTTGTTTACATAAGGTTTATGTTGATAAAATACACAATCATTTAAGTAAATTGTCATTTATAAAATCTTATTTAAGTTACAACTTTAAGTTTAGAAAATCATCTAAGTTACTTTCAAACTTTTTAATAAATCAAGTTATGATGATTCTTAAAAACTTAGGTTATATGTTATAAATCATTACATTTTAGTAAAATTTTAAGTTATTTTTATGAAAAATATAAGTTAACATGTTTGAACTTATGTTAATCTCACTAGATTAACTTCAAGTCCTTAGATAGTTCTTTGTTACCTCACTTGATTCTTGTTCTTTCGTGATTTGATTATCACTAAGTTATTCATTTAGAACATTCTTAGTGAATCAACCATGTAATGAATTGTACTAACTATTGGATGTTAGTAACATAAAGTTTTACACCTACACTTAACTAGTTTCTTTGAATCCCCATGTTTTCACTTAGTTTCTTTAGTTCCTTGGTTCCCATAGATACCCATCATGTTACCTCTTGATGTAACTTAATACTTAAACTTAGTTTATTAGCCTCAAATGTTGCTAAGTTAACACTCATGAACTCTAGGTTTTTGTTTAGCACTTTTTTAACCACCTAAGACCACCATAGATATTACCCTTTTTATATTGTGGTTTCATTTAACACTGATCCATGCCTTTGATGGTGCCATATGATCTTGACATTAGAGAACATCCATCTTAGTAGTGTCGATTTGACTCCATCGAATTTGATCCATCGATTCTATCAATCTCGACAGATGAAGGTTGCTATTTGTGCACCACTTGATTTGATTTAATATGATTTGGATGCTATAAGTATTTATAGTTGACGTATATAGGGTTTCGGTCTCGGTGTGCAACTAAGTGTCCTTTGACTTTACTAGTGTGTTACTAGAACTTCTCTAAGTTATTCTAAGGTAGTTACTCTCTATGCACCTTTATCCTTTAACTGATAAAGACTAAACCTTGTTTACATAAGGTTTATGTTGATAAAATACATAATCATTTAAGTAAATTGTCATTTATAAAATCTTATTTAAGTTACAACTTTAAGTTTAGAAAATCATCTAAGTTACTTTCAAACTTTTTAATAAATCAAGTTATGATGATTCTTAAAAACTTAGGTTATATGTTATAAATCATTACATTTTAGTAAAATTTTAAGTTATTTTTATGAAAAATATAAGTTAACATGTTTGAACTTAAGTTAATCTCACTAGATTAACTTCAAGTCCTTAGATAGTTCTTTGTTACCTCACTTGATTCTTGTTCTTTCGTGATTTGATTATCACTAAGTTATTCATTTAGAACATTCTTAGTGAATCAACCATGTAATGAATTGTACTAACTATTGGATGTTAGTAACATAAAGTTTTACACCTACACTTAACTAGTTTCTTTGAATCCCCATGTTTTCACTTAGTTTCTTTAGTTCCTTTGTACCCATAGATACCCATCATGTTACCTCTTGATGTAACTTAATACTTAAACTTAGTTTATTAGCCTCAAATGTTGCTAAGTTAACACTCATGAACTCTAGGTTTTTGTTTAGCACTTTTTTAACCACCTAAGACCACCATAGATATTACCCTTTTTATATTGTGGTTTCATTTAACACTGATCCATGCCTTTGATGGTGCCATATGATCTTGACATTAGAGAACATCCATCTTAGTAGTGTCGATTTGACTCCATCGAATTTGATCCATCGATTCTATCAATCTCGACAGATGAAGGTTGCTATTTGTGCACCACTTGATTTGATTTAATATGATTTGGATGCTATAAGTATTTATAGTTGACGTATATAGGGTTTCGGTCTCGGTGTGCAACTAAGTGTCCTTTGACTTTACTAGTGTGTTACTAGAACTTCTCTAAGTTATTCTAAGGTAGTTACTCTCTATGCACCTTTATCCTTTAACTGATAAAGACTAAACCTTGTTTACATAAGGTTTATGTTGATAAAATACATAATCATTTAAGTAAATTGTCATTTATAAAATCTTATTTAAGTTACAACTTTAAGTTTAGAAAATCATCTAAGTTACTTTCAAACTTTTTAATAAATCAAGTTATGATGATTCTTAAAAACTTAGGTTATATATTATAAATCATTACATTTTAGTAAAATTTTAAGTTATTTTTATGAAAAATATAAGTTAACATGTTTGAACTTAAGTTAATCTCACTAGATTAACTTCAAGTCCTTAGATAGTTCTTTGTTACCTCACTTGATTCTCGTTCTTTCGTGATTTGATTATCACTAAGTTATTCATTTAGAACATTCTTAGTGAATCAACCATGTAATGAATTGTACTAACTATTGGATGTTAGTAACATAAAGTTTTACACCTACACTTAACTAGTTTCTTTGAATCCCCATGTTTTCACTTAGTTTCTTTAGTTCCTTTGTACCCATAGATACCCATCATGTTACCTCTTGATGTAACTTAATACTTAAACTTAGTTTATTAGCCTCAAATGTTGCTAAGTTAACACTCATGAACTCTAGGTTTTTGTTTAGCACTTTTTTAACCACCTAAGACCACCATAGATATTACCCTTTTTATATTGTGGTTTCATTTAACACTGATCCATGCCTTTGATGGTGCCATATGATCTTGACATTAGAGAACATCCATCTTAGTAGTGTCGATTTGACTCCATCGAATTTGATCCATCGATTCTATCAATCTCGACAGATGAAGGTTGCTATTTGTGCACCACTTGATTTGATTTAATATGATTTGGATGCTATAAGTATTTATAGTTGACGTATATAGGGTTTCGGTCTCGGTGTGCAACTAAGTGTCCTTTGACTTTACTAGCGTGTTACTAGAACTTCTCTAAGTTATTCTAAGGTAGTTACTCTCTATGCACCTTTATCCTTTAACTGATAAAGACTAAACCTTGTTTACATAAGGTTTATGTTGATAAAATACATAATCATTTAAGTAAATTGTCATTTATAAAATCTTATTTAAGTTACAACTTTAAGTTTAGAAAATCATCTAAGTTACTTTCAAACTTTTTAATAAATCAAGTTATGATGATTCTTAAAAACTTAGGTTATATGTTATAAATCATTACATTTTAGTAAAATTTTAAGTTATTTTTATGAAAAATATAAGTTAACATGTTTGAACTTAAGTTAATCTCACTAGATTAACTTCAAGTCCTTAGATAGTTCTTTGTTACCTCACTTGATTCTCGTTCTTTCGTGATTTGATTATCACTAAGTTATTCATTTAGAACATTCTTAGTGAATCAACCATGTAATGAATTGTACTAACTATTGGATGTTAGTAACATAAAGTTTTACACCTACACTTAACTAGTTTCTTTGAATCCCCATGTTTTCACTTAGTTTCTTTAGTTCCTTTGTACCCATAGATACCCATCATGTTACCTCTTGATGTAACTTAATACTTAAACTTAGTTTATTAGCCTCAAATGTTGCTAAGTTAACACTCATGAACTCTAGGTTTTTGTTTAGCACTTTTTTAACCACCTAAGACCACCATAGATATTACCCTTTTTATATTGTGGTTTCATTTAACACTGATCCATGCCTTTGATGGTGCCATATGATCTTGACATTAGAGAACATCCATCTTAGTAGTGTCGATTTGACTCCATCGAATTTGATCCATCGATTCTATCAATCTCGACAGATGAAGGTTGCTATTTGTGCACCACTTGATTTGATTTAATATGATTTGGATGCTATAAGTATTTATAGTTGACGTATATAGGGTTTCGGTCTCGGTGTGCAACTAAGTGTCCTTTGACTTTACTAGTGTGTTACTAGAACTTCTCTAAGTTATTCTAAGGTAGTTACTCTCTATGCACCTTTATCCTTTAACTGATAAAGACTAAACCTTGTTTACATAAGGTTTATGTTGATAAAATACATAATCATTTAAGTAAATTGTCATTTATAAAATCTTATTTAAGTTACAACTTTAAGTTTAGAAAATCATCTAAGTTACTTTCAAACTTTTTAATAAATCAAGTTATGATGATTCTTAAAAACTTAGGTTATATGTTATAAATCATTACATTTTAGTAAAATTTTAAGTTATTTTTATGAAAAATATAAGTTAACATGTTTGAACTTAAGTTAATCTCACTAGATTAACTTCAAGTCCTTAGATAGTTCTTTGTTACCTCACTTGATTCTCGTTCTTTCGTGATTTGATTATCACTAAGTTATTCATTTAGAACATTCTTAGTGAATCAACCATGTAATGAATTGTACTAACTATTGGATGTTAGTAACATAAAGTTTTACACCTACACTTAACTAGTTTCTTTGAATCCCCATGTTTTCACTTAGTTTCTTTAGTTCCTTTGTACCCATAGATACCCATCATGTTACCTCTTGATGTAACTTAATACTTAAACTTAGTTTATTAGCCTCAAATGTTGCTAAGTTAACACTCATGAACTCTAGGTTTTTGTTTAGCACTTTTTTAACCACCTAAGACCACCATAGATATTACCCTTTTTATATTGTGGTTTCATTTAACACTGATCCATGCCTTTGATGGTGCCATATGATCTTGACATTAGAGAACATCCATCTTAGTAGTGTCGATTTGACTCCATCGAATTTGATCCATCGATTCTATCAATCTCGACAGATGAAGGTTGCTATTTGTGCACCACTTGATTTGATTTAATATGATTTGGATGCTATAAGTATTTATAGTTGACGTATATAGGGTTTCGGTCTCGGTGTGCAACTAAGTGTCCTTTGACTTTACTAGTGTGTTACTAGAACTTCTCTAAGTTATTCTAAGGTAGTTACTCTCTATGCACCTTTATCCTTTAACTGATAAAGACTAAACCTTGTTTACATAAGGTTTATGTTGATAAAATACATAATCATTTAAGTAAATTGTCATTTATAAAATCTTATTTAAGTTACAACTTTAAGTTTAGAAAATCATCTAAGTTACTTTCAAACTTTTTAATAAATCAAGTTATGATGATTCTTAAAAACTTAGGTTATATGTTATAAATCATTACATTTTAGTAAAATTTTAAGTTATTTTTTATGAAAAATATAAGTTAACATGTTTGAACTTAAGTTAATCTCACTAGATTAACTTCAAGTCCTTAGATAGTTCTTTGTTACCTCACTTGATTCTTGTTCTTTCATGATTTGATTATCACTAAGTTATTCATTTAGAACATTCTTAGTGAATCAACCATGTAATGAATTGTACTAACTATTGGATGTTAGTAACATAAAGTTTTACACCTACACTTAACTAGTTTCTTTGAATCCCCATGTTTTCACTTAGTTTCTTTAGTTCCTTTGTACCCATAGATACCCATCATGTTACCTCTTGATGTAACTTAATACTTAAACTTAGTTTATTAGCCTCAAATGTTGCTAAGTTAACACTCATGAACTCTAGGTTTTTGTTTAGCACTTTTTTAACCACCTAAGACCACCATAGATATTACCCTTTTTATATTGTGATTTTATTTAACACTGATCCATGCCTTTGATGGTGCCATATGATCTTGACATTAGAGAACATCCATCTTAGTAGTGTCGATTTGACTCCATCGAATTTGATCCATCGATTCTATCAATCTCGACAGATGAAGGTTGCTATTTGTGCACCACTTGATTTGATTTAATATGATTTGGATGCTATAAGTATTTATAGTTGACGTATATAGGGTTTCGGTCTCGGTGTGCAACTAAGTGTCCTTTGACTTTACTAGTGTGTTACTAGAACTTCTCTAAGTTATTCTAAGGTAGTTACTCTCTATGCACCTTTATCCTTTAACTGATAAAGACTAAACCTTGTTTACATAAGGTTTATGTTGATAAAATACATAATCATTTAAGTAAATTGTCATTTATAAAATCTTATTTAAGTTACAACTTTAAGTTTAGAAAATCATCTAAGTTACTTTCAAACTTTTTAATAAATCAAGTTATGATGATTCTTAAAAACTTAGGTTATATGTTATAAATCATTACATTTTAGTAAAATTTTAAGTTATTTTTTATGAAAAATATAAGTTAACATGTTTGAACTTAAGTTAATCTCACTAGATTAACTTCAAGTCCTTAGATAGTTCTTTGTTACCTCACTTGATTCTTGTTCTTTCGTGATTTGATTATCACTAAGTTATTCATTTAGAACATTCTTAGTGAATCAACCATGTAATGAATTGTACTAACTATTGGATGTTAGTAACATAAAGTTTTACACCTACACTTAACTAGTTTCTTTGAATCCTCATGTTTTCACTTAGTTTCTTTAGTTCCTTTGTACCCATAGATACCCATCATGTTACCTCTTGATGTAACTTAATACTTAAACTTAGTTTATTAGCCTCAAATGTTGCTAAGTTAACACTCATGAACTCTAGGTTTTTGTTTAGCACTTTTTTAACCACCTAAGACCATCATAGATATTACCCTTTTTATATTGTGGTTTCATTTAACACTGATCCATGCCTTTGATGGTGCCATATGATCTTGACATTAGAGAACATCCATCTTAGTAGTGTCGATTTGACTCCATCGAATTTGATCCATCGATTCTATCAATCTCGACAGATGAAGGTTGCTATTTGTGCACATCATCGATACTAGTTCCTCATAATGTTCTTGTGTTGATACTGATAATCTCAAGTTCTAACTGGATTTTAGCCTCAGAAATCTTCAATCCTAGTTGTTCCTTAACATCCTAGGTCGATTTTGTGCAAGATCCTATGCTTTTAAAGCTCAAAACCGGCTGAAATGAGTGCAGGTGTTTGAAAAACACCAAACCCACAAAAACTGAGTTTTCTTGCTCGATTTTACCTAAAACTTGTTTATCCAAATCTCTATTTCTTTGTCTTATCACGATCTACAAGTTGCTATGGTCGTTTTGAAACTAAAATCATTCGATTTGGTGTAGATTCGAGTGAGAAAGATAAGATTTCTAGTGACAGAAAAAGTTAGTGAGAGAGAGGAACAGTGCTAGTGAGAGAAAGTAGGTTGGTGGGGAGTATTAAATGAAATTTAATTTCATTTAAATATTTTTAACGATCGGTGTGTTAGGGTTCATTCGGTTTCGCTCGGTTTCGCGTAAATGCATCGTTTCCGGATTTTCTCGTAACGAAACGTTACGATCTTTTAAAATTGAGTTTTCTAATTTATTTTAGGTGGTTATTCCTAGTTAGTTAAATAAATATCATTTATTCATTTTTCAAATCTTGTATGTGATATGGAAACTATGACATATCAATGATGATTCATGATATCATAGAATTATTGAAATAACATAAGCGTATTAAGATTTGATCTTGTAACACTTGGTTATCAAAACTGAGATGAGAATGAGATAACACTGAGGCAATCAGAAGACATATAACATTGAAAATTGATGACATTGAGACAACAATTGAGACAAATACTTGTGATATCAAGGATGACATCATAATAACATGAATTCAGGATGCCATTATCCACATATGCTAACATTGTGCAATAAGACAAGATCTTATAAAACAATGTTAAAGACTATAGATCATAACATTGTGTTCATTTCATTGAGACCATATCATTGAAATAGACGAGAGTAGTTCAATAGCAATGAGAATGAGGCATTATTTTGAGTTCATCATATAACTTAATGTTTATCATAACTATAATGATCCTCATACTAATGAGGTTAGATTCCAATTATAATTGCAATGGTATTAGTAAATCTATTGAGATCATAACTGGGCATGGAGTATGCCAACATTCTAATTGTAAAACTGTGATTACTTGGGAATATATGCATATCTTATTGGTATCGTTGAGGATATCTTTCACTCCGGACTAGTTAGTAATGACAGTCATAGGGACGATTAAGTCTCGCTCTCATACGCATCGTTGAGGATATCTTACACTCCGGACTGGTTAGTAATGATAGTCACAGGGACAATTAAGTCTTGCTCTTTTTGGTATCATTGGGATATCTAAATTTCGAGCTGGTTAGTAATGACAGTCACATGGACATTTCAGTCTCGCTTTTATAGGTATCGTGGGGGATATCTTACACTCCGGGCTAGTCAGAAATGACAGTCAAAGAGACCATTAAGTCACTATTCAAACAATATTGGGGAATGGTAAATGTATTCAAATGAGAATATCTTACAGGTCGGTTGGTCAATAATGATCAGTGTGATACCCGGCAATTTCAGGTAAATTGCAACTCTTACATTCTTTACATTTCACATTCAAACTTATTGCATTTCATTTAATTATGTTAATTAGATGAGTTGAACACAAACGACTATGAAACGATAGTTCGAGGAACTATCGAATCGTACATTGCGCATTGGTTTTGGAAACCAAGTGTGGCAAACACAACACTAACGCAAAACAATAATTCAGGAATTATTGATTTGTGCATCACACGTTGATTAGGATTAATCAAGCGTGCAAACACTTCGTTAGACACGAGCACAAACTATCAAAGATAATTCAAGGAATTATCGAAACACACGCGAGTCTCACGAACGTTGGTGATCAATCAAACTTATATGTTATTACATGATTATGTGCTAAACACGTATTAGGTGTTTAGGATAAACGTTAGGAATCAAGTACGAGCGAAATCGTATCAACGAAATCGAAAAACAAGTATATGGACCCGTCGCGGTACGCGATACCCCTTCGGCGAAAATCTTCACGGTACGCGAAGCAAACCGGGATTCGAAACTCCCGAATCCTATCGCAGTACGCGATGATTAATTTTGATCGGCCTTCGCGGTACGCGAAGGCCATGCAGATCAAAATTTTTATAAATTCAACCCCCACACTCTTTCAATCGGTTTTCTCTTGTTCTTCTCCGAACTTATACACCATATCTCGACCAAACTCTCTGCTAAACTCACCTTAACCCCTGGTAAACTAATCCTAAACCATTCTCTCATTCTTCTTGGTGATTTGGAGTGCTTGGAGCTTGGAGGAGGAGCAAAGAAGCTAAGAACGACTATCAACCATTAAAGCTTCATCACCAGCCACTATTCTCACTAGACCTTGCATTCTAAGGTAGTTTCCTATGTTTGTTTATTGATAGATCACACATGCAATGGGTAAAAACCCACATGCAACTCCTTATGATTTTTGTGCTCAAATTTGTTGGTGATTTGTTGTGTAGATGTTATAGATCTAATGATTTCAAAGTATTAGAATGTTAGATTTGAGTTTGGTTTAACTATTGTTTGATTTGATGATGTTTTGGTACACTTGCCATAAAAGGAAACTTTTATATGTAAAGTCTTGGATTGTGATGATCTAGACATGTTAGACATGTCTAGATGTTTTTAAATGTGTATTGGAGTGTTTAGAAACACATTGGGATATTTGATTTTGCCAAAAACTTGGTTTTTGTATAAACTTACTATAAGAGGAAACTTTTAAAAATCAAAAGAGGGCTTTTGATGTTTTAAAACGTTTTGATGAACTTCGAGCATTGGAATATGCTTAGAAATCATTTCTAAGCATATTGGAAACTTCAATTTGTGAAAACGAGCTTCTAAAACGGTGATTTATGCGCAAACGACATGTTTCAAGGGTATAAACGTATTTTACAAACACGTTTGGAGTGTTAACTTTAAGAAATGGGATTTCATAACGACACTTTCCTAAATTGGAAACTTTCTAAAAATGGCAACTTGTGCGATTGGAGTCATAGGATGCATTATGGTGTCTTATGTGCATCAAGGCACATAAACACAACAATCGTGTCACCAACGATTCGTCGAGTCCCACTAGTTAACAGACACACACTCGGTTGAGCACACCGACACTTGGAGTTGTATGGGATACAACACAACACAGAACACATACTCACACCTATATGGTTATAGGTGCATACTAGCAGGTGCTAGCTCTCGCAGACGCGAACACACTCACAACCGGAACTACTCTATCAGGTGAGTTCACGGCCCCTTTTACTTTTCTACCTTTGGGGGAGAAAACATTGCATGCTAAACTGTTTTACAAAAAACAACTCATTTCATTTACGTATGGACATGCTTTATCATATATGTATATGTGTGGACCACATCACAACTAAAAGACCTCGCGATACTCCACGGACCGTTAGTAGCGCGTAGCGCCTAGCGTGGTAATCTTGAATAGTACTATTTGGGCCTGACAAGCCCCACCCATCGCGCCTGGGAGGCCAACCCGACTGTAGGTCGTAATGGGTGCAATATTGACCAACACTTTGCCATTGTCTTGTGATGGACATGGCGGGAGGCACAACTGTCAGCTTCGGTACGACCCCGCATATAATATAACTGTATTGACTAGCTATCAATCGATACTGCATTGTATTGATATGTAAATCGTATCTGTTACTCTAAACATTGGATGTTTATTGCTTATGAAAAACCTGTGCTCTCACCAACCTTTGTGTTGACCTTTTACTCGCATGTTTTCTCAGGTAGCTAAGGCACGCGCACAAGGATTAGGATGCTAGGCTGGAGTCGCATGCATCTGCTTATGTGTCTTAAACTATTAAACATTTGTTTACATTTTGTTATGTTACTTATTGTATTGATAAACAACTTTAATCATTTCCGCAAACTATTACTCTGAAATGTTTTGAAAACCGTATTAATCTTATGCTTCCGCAACCTATGAACTTAAATTGTTTTGATAATACTAAACTTCCGCAACTCTGATTTTACTGAATTGTTTTATCCAAGTTATTGGATGTACGTATGTAACCAGACATGTAGGTCTCACAACGTTGTGTGACCGGAGACTGCGATCCTGACAATCTGTTGTTGCTCGTGCCCCGTTCGGGACGAGATTTCTCGGGGTGCGACAGATTGGTATCAGAGCCCTCCGGTTATTGCGAATTAGGTTTGCATTTAGTGAATTTAGTCTATAACCACTAGTCTCCACACAACACTTAGTGATTAGTATTGTGATACTGGCACACATGACACATCTTTTATGCATTACGTTCATCACCGCACGTGGCTACCCATGACGGGGATAGCCGAAAGCTCTATATATCCTTTACAGTACCTACCGCACTCACTACAATAGTCATTAAGCAAACACTAACACTTATTCTCGCTATGAAGATCATGGCTGGAAGACGTGGAGGACGCAGGAATGCGGGCGGACGCGGAAACATCAACCTAACCTAGGCTGAACTGAACGCACTCATCAACGAACGAGTTGAAGAGGTACTTGCTGCACGGGAAGCTGCCCGTAATCAAAACCCACTGAACCAAGGTGATGAATCTGTTCATACTCACCTTGCACCACAATCACTCGTTTCCAATTCAACACGTTTACCCGATACTTAACCCAACTCTACTCTTTGCATATCTCAGGAGCAAATCCTAACCATCCTCTCTGCACGTTCAAGATGTTTCTGGATTGCAAACTCCACTCATTCAGCGGCACTGAGGGAGCCGTTGGACTATTGCGTTGGATTGAGAATGCGGAATCAGCTTTCGCTATGAGCAACTGTAGGAAAGATGACAGGGTCAAGTTTGCTGCTGGAACATTTGAGGGAGCTGCCCTCAATTGGTGGAACGCCAATGTTCAAAACCTGGGGTTGGATGCAGCCAACGCTCTACCCTGGGATGATTTTAAAAGGATGCTGAACCGCGAATACTGTCCTCGCGGCGAATTGCAGAAGCTGGAGACGGAATTCTGGAACCATAAGATGATTTGTTCCGAGGTTGAGGCTTACACGGCCCGGTCTTATGAGCTGGCACACCTGTGCCCGGAAATGGCAACCCCACCCTTCAAACATATAGAGAAGTACATTGATGGACTGCCACCCTAGATCCAAGGAATGGTACTTTCTGCATACCCCATCACCATGCAACAAGCCGTTCGATTAACCCACAAGCTCACTGATTCGGCTGTTGCACAAGGACTCTTGCCACCCCATGGTGTTGTAACCATAACCAATGACAAGGGCAAATGCAAATGGGATGACACCTAGAGCAAGACTTCCACTCTCCAACCCCCACCACAACAACGTAAGCTTGGTTCGTCTCAAGCATACGCACCACCCATCCCAACCAACCAAAGTCCAGGAACCTATGCAGGTAAACACCCCAAGTGTAACAAATGCAACTTACACCATGTTTTGGGGCAATGTGGTTCCATCAGATGCCAACGATGTGGCAAAGGTGGGCACCTTGCCAAAGACTGCAGGGGTGAACTGCTTGCAAAGACCCCACAGCCACAACAACAACAACAACTTGAAGCACCGAAGGGCTGCTTCGAATGTGGGAAACCAGGGCACTTCAAGAGGGATTGCCCGCATCTAAAGAACAACAATAACGGGAACAACAATGGTCCGAAGGGACGAGCCTTCGTGATCGGGGCTAAGGAGGCCCGGAACGACCCCAACCTTGCAACTGGTACGTATCTCTTAAACAATAATTATGCTTTTGTATTGTTTGATACTGGGGCTAAGAAAAGCTTTATATCCAAGGATTTTAGTGAGATACTTGCCATTACCCCAACCCCCTTAGAGGTTGAATACACGGTAGAGCTAGCTGATGGTAAATTAATTATAACCAAGAACATTCTTAAAGAATGCACTTTAGAGCTAGCAGGCCATAAATTTAAGATTGACCTCATGCCGGTCACACTAGGCAGTTTTGATGTCGTAGTGGGCATGGATTGGTTGTCTGAAAACCAGGCCGAAATCATTTGCCACGACAAGGTTGTGCGCATACCTCTCCCTGGCGGAGAAATTATAGACATCAAGGGCGAAAGGAGTGACACTCCTCTGAACATCATCTCGTGCATGAAAGCTCACAAATGCTTACGAAAAGGATACACAGCTATTCTGGCGCTTATCACCGACAAGACTGAAGAGGAGAAGAAAATAGAAGACATCCCAGTCGTGTGCGACTATCCAGACGTATTCCCTGAGGATCTACCAGGACTACCAGCACCTCGACAAGTGGAGTTCCGCATAGACCTTGTGCCGGGAGCAGCGCCTATTGCACGAGCACCATATCGACTGGCACCTTCGGAGATGCAGGAACTGTCCAATCAACTGCAGGAGTTGCTGGACAAAGGTTTCATCAGACCAAGCTTCTCACCCTGGGGAGCTCCGGTCTTATTTGTAAAGAAGAAGGATGGCACGTTCCGTATGTGCATCGACTACCGTGAGCTGAACAAAGTAACAATCAAGAACCGTTACCCCTTACCTCGCACTGACGATTTGTTCGATCAACTACAAGGATCGAGTTACTACTCTAAGATCGATCTGCGATCTGGGTACCATCAGTTGAGGATTCAGGAGGAAGATATCCCCAAAACTGCATTTCGCACTCGGTATGGCCATTACGAGTTTTTAAGTTATGCCGTTTGGGCTGACAAACGCACCCGCAGTATTCGTGGATCTCATGAATAGAGTGTGAAAACCATACCTCGACAAGTTTATCATTGTCTTTATAGATGATATTCTCATCTACTCCAAAACCCAGGAAGAACACAAAGAGCATCTTCAATTGGCTCTTGAACTGCTACGGAAAGAGAAACTGTATGCTAAACTCTCAAAGTGCGACTTCTGGATTCGAGAAGTCCAATTCTTGGGACATGTTGTTAACGAACAAGGGATACATGTGGATAAATCTAAGATAGAGGCGATCAAGAACTGGGAAGCACCAAAGACTCCAACTGAGGTGCGACAATTCCTAGGATTGGCAGGCTATTATCGACGATTTATCGAAGGATTTTCAAAGATAGCCCAACCCCTTACAGCTTTAACCCATAAGGACAAGAAGTATCCCTGGACTGACAAACAGGAGGATGCATTCCAACTTCTCAAGCAGAAGCTCTGTAGTGGACCTATTTTATCTCTTCATGATGGAACGGATGACTTCGTAGTATATTGCGATGCCTCGATACAGGGACTCGGCTGCGTGCTGATGCAACGAGACAAGGTGATCGCATATGCTTCTCGACAACTGAAAGTCCACGAGAAAAACTACACCACCCACGACTTGGAACTTGGAGCCGTGGTATTTGCACTCAAGATCTGGAGACACTACCTGTATGGTACAAAGTGTACGATATACACTGATCATAAGAGTCTCCAACACATATTCGAGCAGAAGGAATTGAACATGCGACAACGTCGCTGGCTCGAACTCCTAAACGACTACGAGTGTGCTATCAAGTATCACCCGGGGAAGGCCAACGTTGTGGCCGATGCCCTGAGTCGGAAAAACACCTCGAAACCCAAAAGGGTACGAGCTTTACACCTCACCATCCATCCCAATCTCCCTGAACAGATACGTATGGCACAGGTGGAGGCACTCAAGGCAGAAAATCTAGTGGCAGAATCACTAAGGGGAATGGAGCAACAACTTGAGATAAAAGCCGATGGTTTACATTATTTCATGGAACGCGTCTGGGTTCCACATCACGGAAACTTACGAGACCTTGTAATGGATGAGGCTCACAAATCCCGATATTCCATTCACCGTGGATCTGATAAGATGTATCATGATCTGAAGATACTTTACTGGTGGCCACACATGAAAGCCGACATCGCCACCTATGTGGGCAAATGCTTGACTTGTGCCAAAGTCAAGATCGAGTACCAGAAACCATCTGGATTACTCACACAACCCGAGATCCCCATGTGGAAATGTGAACAAATATCCATGGATTTCATCACCAAATTACCCCGTACTTCTAGTGGATGTGACACTATCTGGGTAATAGTGGACCGACTGACTAAGTCACACATTTCCTTGCGATCAAGGAAAATGACAAAATGGAAAAGCTAACCAGAATCCATGTCAAGGAAGTAGTCTCGCGACATGGAGTGCCAATCTCCATCATTTCAGATCGAGACGCCAGATTCACTTCTAACTTCTGGAAATCATTAAAAAAGTCGCTTGGCACACGGTTGGATATGAGTACGGCATACCACCCGCAAACTGATGGCCAGAGTGAACTCACGATACAGACCCTTGAAGACATGCTACGAGCGTGCGTAGTGGACTTTGGAAATAGATGGGAAACTCACCTACCATTGGTGGAGTTCTCCTACAACAACAGCTACCACACCAGCATCAAGGCTGCGCCTTTTGAGGCACTCTATGGCAGGAAATGCCGATCCCCTATCTGTTGGGCGGAAGCGGGTGACAGTCAGCTCACTGGCCCAGAACTTGTGCATGAAACGACAGAGAAAATCGTGCAAATCAGAAACCGCATGGCAGCAGCTCGAGATCGTCAAAAGAGTTATGCCGACAAACGCCAAAAGCCTCTGGAATTTCAGGTAGGAGATAAAGTCCTTCTGAAAGTTTCGCCATGGAAAGGCGTCATTCGTTTCGGTAAACGAGGCAAACTGAACCCACGGTATATTGGACCTTTCGAAATCCTGAAAAGGATTGGTCCGGTGGCATACCAACTCAACTTACCAACCGAACTCGACGGAGTTCACAACGTATTTCATGTCTCGAACCTGAAGAAATATTTATCAGATGAGACACTTGTAGTTCCACTGGATCAGATCCAGGTGGATGAACAACTAAGGTTCGTGGAAGAGCCGGTGGAGATCATGGACCGTGAGGTCAAACAACTCAAGCAGAGTAAGATCCCTATTGTTTAAGTTCGATGGAACTCGAAACGCGGACCTGAATTCACGTGGGAGCGTGAAGATCAGATGATGAGCAAATATCCCCATCTCTTCAAGCAGACGACGTCGAACGCCGACAACAACAAATAACTTTCGGGACTAAATTCCTTTCAACAAGGGGATGATGTGAAAACCGGAAAATTTTTGTTTCTCAAACACTACCAATAACAACCAAATTTCGGGACGAAATTTCTTTCAACAAGGGGATGATGTGATACCCGGCAATTTAAGGTAAATTGCAACTCTTACATTCTTTACATTTCACATTCATACTTATTGCATTTCATTTAATTATGTTAACTAGATGAGTTGAACACAAACGACTATGAAACGATAGTTCGAGGAACTATCGAATCGTACATTGCACATTGGTTTTGGAAACCAAGTGTGGCAAACACAACACAACACTAACGCAAAACAATAATTCGGGAATTATTGATTTGTGCATCACACGTTGATTAGGATTAATCAAGCGTGCAAACACTTCGTTAGACACGAGCACAAACTATCAAAAATAATTCAAGGAATTATCGAAACACACTCGAGTCTCACGAACGTTGGTGATCAATCAAACTTATATGTTATTACATGATTATGTGCTAAACACGTATTAGGTGTTTAGGATAAACGTTAGGAATCAAGTACGAGTGAAATCGTATCAACGAAATCGAAAAACAAGTATATGGACCCGTCGCGGTACGCGATACCCCTTCGGCGAAAATCTTCACGGTACGTGAAGCAAACCGGGATTCGAAACTCCTGAATCCTATCGCAGTACGCGATGATTAATTTTGATCGGCCTTCGCGGTACGCGAAGGCCATGCAGATCAAAATTCTTATAAATTCAACCCCCACACTCTTTCAATCGATTTTCCCTTGTTCTTCTCCGAACTTATACACCATATCTCGACCAAACTCTCTGCTAAACTCACCTTAACCCCTGGTAAACTAATCCTAAACCATTCTCTCATTCTTCTTGGTGATTTGGAGTGCTTGGAGCTTGGAGGAGGAGCAAAGAAGCTAAGAACGACTATCAACCATTAAAGCTTCATCACCAGCCACTATTCTCACTAGACCTTGCATTCTAAGGTAGTTTCCTCTGTTTGTTTATTGATAGATCGCACATGCAATGGGTAAAAACCCACATGCAACTCCTTACGATTTTTGTGCTCAAATTTGTTGGTGATTTGTTGTGTAGATGTTATAGATCTACTGATTTCAAAGTATTAGAATGTTAGATTTGAGTTTGGTTTAACTATTGTTTGATTTGATGATGTTTTGGTACACTTGCCATAAAAGGAAACTTTTATGTGCAAAGTCTTGGATTGTGATGATCTAGACATGTTAGACATGTCTAGATGTTGTTAAATGTGTATTGGAGTGTTTAGAAACACATTGGGATATTTGATTTTGTCAAAAACTTGATTTTTGTATAAACTTACTATAAGAGGAAACTTTTAAAAATCAAAAGAGGGCTTTTGATGTTTTAAAATGTTTTGATGAACTTCGAGCATTGGAAGATTTCTAAGCATATTGGAAACTTCAATTTGTGAAAACGATCTTTTAAAACGAATACTTTCCAAATAAGGAAACTTTATTTGGGCAAAACAGCATCAACGGTGATTTATGCGCAAACGACATGTTTCAAGGGTATAAACGTATTTTACAAACACGTTGGGAATGTTAACTTTAAGAAATGGGATTTCATAACCACACTTTCCTAAATTGGAAACTTTCTAAAAATGGTAACTTGTGCGATTGGAGTCATAGGATGCATTATGGTGTCTTATGTGCATCAAGGCACATAAACACAACAATCGTGTCACCAACGATTCGTCGAGTCCCACTAGTTAACAGACACACACTCGGTTGAGCACACCGACACTTGGAGTTGTATGGGATACAACACAACACAGAACACATACTCACACCTATATGGTTATAGGTGCATACTAGCAGGTGCTAGCTCTCGCAGACGCGAACACACTCACAACCGGAACTACTCTATCAGGTGAGTTCACGGCCTCTTTTACTTTTCTACCTTTGGGGGAGAAAACATTGCATGCTAAACTGTTTTACAAACAACAACTCATTTCATTTACGTATGGACATGCTTTATCATATATGTATATGTGTGGACCACATCACAACTAAAAGACCTCGCGACGCTCCACGGACCATTAGTAGCGCGTAGCGCCTAGCGTGGTAATCTTGAATAGTACTATTTGGGCCTGACAAGCCCCACCCATCGCGCCTGGGAGGCCAACCCGACTGTAGGTCGGAATGGGTGCAATATTGACCAACACTTTGCCATTGTCTTGTGATGGACATGGCGGGAGGCACAACTGTCAGCTTCGGTACGACCCCGCATATAATATAACTTTATTGACTAGCTATCAATCGATACTTCATTGTAATGATATGTAAATCGTATCTGTTACTCTAAACATTGGATGTTTATTGCTTATGAAAAACCTGTGCTCTCACCAACCTTTGTGTTGACCTTTTACTCGCATGTTTTCTCAAGTAGCTAAGGCACGCGCACAAGGATTAGGATGCTAGGCTGGAGTCGCATGCATCTGCTTATGTGTCTTAAACTATTAAACATTTGTTTACATTTTGTTATGTTACTTATTGTATTGATAAACAACTTTAATCGTTTCCGCAAACTATTACTCTGAAATGTTTTGAAAACCGTATTAATCTTATGCTTCCGCAACCTATGAACTTAAATTGTTTTGATAATACTAAACTCCCGCAACTCTGATTTTACTGAATTGTTTTATCCAAGTTATTGGATGTACGTATGTAACCAGACATGTAGGTCTCACAACGTTGTGTGACCGGAGACTGCGATCCTGACAATCTGTTGTTGCTCGCGCCCCGTTCGGGACGAGATTTCTCGGGGTGCGACAGATTGGTATCAGAGCCCTCCGGTTATTGCGAATTAGGTTTGCATTTAGTGAACTTAGTCTATAACCACTAGTCTCCACACAACACTTAGTGATTAGTATTGTGATACTGGCACACATGACACATCTTTTATGCATTACGTTCATCACCGCACGTGGCTACCCATGACGGGGATAGCCGAAAGCTCTATATATCCTTTACAGTACCTACCGCACTCACTAGAATAATCATTAAGCAAACACTAACACTTATTCTCGCTATGAAGATCATGGCTGGAAGACGTGGAGGACGCAGGAATGCGGGCGGACGCGGAAACATCAACCTGACCTAGGCTGAACTGAACGCACTCATCAACGAACGAGTTGAAGAGGTACTTGCTGCACGGGAAGCTGCCCGTAATCAAAACCCACTGAACCAAGGTGATGAATCTGTTCATACTCACCTTGCACCACAATCACTCGTTTCCAATTCAACACTTTTACCCGATACTTAACCCAACTCTACTCTTTGCATATCTCAGGAGCAAATCCTAACCATCCTCTCTGCACGTTCAAGATGTTTCTGGATTGCAAACCCCACTCATTCAGCGGTACTGAGGGAGCCGTTGGACTATTGCGTTGGATTGAGAAGGCGGAATCAGCTTTCGCTATGAGCAATTGCAGGAACGATGACAGTGTCAAGTTTGCTGCTGGAACATTTGAGGGAGCTGCCCTCAATTGGTGGAACGCCAATGTTCAAAACCTGGGGTTGGATGCAGCCAACGCTCTACCCTGGGATGATTTTAAAAGGATGCTGAACCGCGAATACTGTCCTCGCGGCGAATTGCAGAAGCTGGAGACGGAATTCTGGAAGTCGCATGCATCTGCTTATGTGTCTTAGACTATTAAACATTTGTTAGCATTTTGTTATGTTACTTATTGTATTGATAAACAAATTTAATCGTTTCCGCAAACTATTACTCTGAAATGTTTTGAAAACCGTATTAATCTTATGCTTCCGCAACCTATGAACTTAAACTGTTTTGATAATACTAAACTTCCGCAACTCTGATTTTACTGAATTGTTTTATCCAAGTTATTGGATGTACGTATGTAACCAGAAATGTAGGTCTCGCAACGTTGTGTGACCGGAGACTGCGATCTTGACAATCTGTTGTTGCTCGCGCCCCGTTCGGGACGGGATTTCTCAGGGTGCGACAATCAGCTACAGAGACAATTAAGTCTCTATCCTAAAATACCGGGTATATCAAGTTGAATATCAATTTAGAACAAACAGATGTGAGTTAGAATTGGGTATCCATATCTGCAATACGGGTGGCATTTCAGTTAAGTGTGTGGTGGGCTGGCAACTTCATTCGTGATACGTATGCCCTATATATTAGCATGCTTAATTGAACGATATACTATATGTAGGTGCGACTATGGAGAGGACACTGATATGAGATAAGGCAAAGTAAATTAAACAAGACTTGTGTGTGACACCATTATTTGTGAATAACAAATTTCAATCGTTTTTATTTACTAAACTTATGAACTAACCAACCTAGTGTTGACTTGTTTAAATGCATGTTTTCTCAGGTGACAGATAGGTTTAGTTATCAAACATCAGGACTTAAGCTAGTGGGACTTTATAGAAGACCTAGCTTATTTTTGTGTTGTGCATATTTTGAATGACATAGCTGTGAATCATCTTTTGTAAATCTTATGCATATACAATATAGAAAATCAATGATTCTTTTTGGGTAGATTTACTCAGTTAGATTTTATGAACACGAATTGTTTAATTTAACTTTTTAATTCTAAATAAATGTCATTTTAGCATTTCTCATTATACATCAAGTGCATTGTAAACAATCTCATCATTTTGATTATTACGTGATATCATTCACTGGGAACCTTCCGCCAGACAGGAAAGTCGATCCAGCCCGGCAGCTCGGGGTGTGACAATCTCTAAGAAACTATGTCAACAAATTTGGAAGAGAATCCTTAGATATTCCCAACCTTGATATCACTACACCTGCTCAAGAGTTTAAAATGGGATTTCAAAGAAACTCACCATTTTATGATGACTTGGTTATGAATCCTTGTAGGAATATGGATGATGTCCAGAATCGTGCATTGAGATTCATTAGGTTGGAAGACGATAAAGAAATTAAAAAGAGGATAACTATGACACCTCCTGATGATCAAGGCGAAAGAAACTGGATCCTCCCATAAGCAAATCCTTCAAATCCAAACCTTACTACAAGTCCGAGAGTCACAAGATCAATGATATGGATGATGAAGAGGATGAAGATGAATATCCCAGTGTATCTAATTATTGTCTCTCTGTTGATATTCCTGACCTAATATGTGCTATGCAGGATTTAGGCGAAAAATTCAGGTGCCCTCCAAAGGATAAAAAGTTTCCTACAAAAGATAAGTCCAAGTGGTGCGCATTCCTTGAAGACTTCTATCATATAACAGAAGACTGCATTGCTTTGAGAAAAGAAATAAGTTACCTGCTTAGTAAGGGTCATCTCAAAGAACTACTAGGCAAAAGGAAAGAAAGGAGGCTGGATCCCGAAGGATTTCCAAAGAGAGTTGCATCCCCACCAAAGGATGCCAAGGTAATAAATTTTATTTCTGGAGGGTCTGACATATGTGGTACCTCTTATTCTGCATCCAGGAGACATGTCAAAGAAGCTAAATAGAGAATGGAGAAAGACCAACAAGGACACCAACCTTGACCACAGAAACCGTGGTATCCTTCGAAGAACAGGACCTAGAGAACATTATGGATCCTCACCACAATGGGTTAATAATTACTTTATATGTGGCTAACCATTATGTCCACAGGATACTCATAGACGGAGGAAGTTCATTGAATATCATCCAATTGGATACACTCAAAAGGATGAACATTCCTGAATCCGAGATAACAACAAAATCATTGAATCTAGTTGGATATAGCAGAGAGGCTAAAGCCACTGTTGGAGAAATCAAACTACCGGTATATATCGAGGGGGTTAATTCTATGCAACCCTTTTGTATTATAGATTCTTTGTCCTGTTATACTATCTTATTAGGTAGACCATGGATACACGATATGAAATCAATCCTTTCAACCTACCACCAATCCGTTAAACTACCTACACAGTGGGGAGTAGTAAAGATAAACCACGACCAGCAAGAAGCCAAGGAGTGTTACTCATCTTCAATGAAGGCACAACAAAACCATCATCAGCATAGCAATCAAGGTGAAAACTTGAGGGTACACAGGAATATAAGGAAAAAGAAGTATTACTGAATCCCGAGGATCCTGAAACTAAAGTTCTCATCGAAACTGATATCCTTGAGGATATTGAAGAAGAATTGATTTCTTTCCTGAAATCAAGAATTTCTACATTCGCATGGAGACATGAACACATGACTGGAGTATCCTCAGACGTAATTACACATAAGTTAGGAATAGATTAAAGCTTTAAACCTATCACCAAAAAAGAAGGAAATTTGCCCCTGAGAGGAACATAATCATCCAATAGTAGGTAGAAAAACTTCTCAAAGCAAAAATGATTAGAAAGGTAAAATTTCCTAGGTGGTCAGCTAATGTAGTTGTGGTGCAGAAGAAGAATGGAAAGTGGAGAGTTTGTGTAGATTACACAGATCTTAACAAAGCTTGTCCCAAGGTCCCCTTTCCATTCCCACACATATATTCTCTAGTAGATGCAACAACAGGACATGAAATATTAACTTTCATGGATGCATTAGAAGGATTCCAACAAATTCAAATGGAGCCTTCTGATCAAGAGGATACTGCCTTCATGACACCAACAAGGATATATTTCTATACAGCAGTGCCATTCATCTTGAAGAAAGCTGGAGCTTTCTATCAAAGGCTTGTCAACATGATGTTCAAGGATAAGATAGTTAAAATTACTGGAAGCCATCTTAAGGATCTTCAGGAATCTTTTGATATCCTAGATCGATATAGTATGAAACATAACCACTCTAAGTTTCACTTTGGAGTGACATCAGGAAAGTTCTTGGGATATATGGTCACCAAAAAAGGAATAGACGCCAGCGCATAACAGATTCAAGCTATCCTGAAATTAAAATCCCCAACGAACCCAAAAGAGGTGCAGAGGTTAACTTAAAGGATAGCTGCACTCAACAGATTCATCTCAAGGTCTTCTGAAAAATTCAATGGATTCTACGATATCCGCAAAATGAATAAGAAGCTTCAATGGGATGAAGAGCATGAGAAGGCTCTTCAGGATTTTAAAGAATACTTATCATCACCACCGTTTCTCATGAAACCAGAAGATGGTGAACCACTATCACTATACTTAGGAGTATCCCGAACTACTGTAAGTGTCGTGCAAGTTAAGGAGTACCAAGGATCACAACATCTCGAAAAGCTATTCTAGCCTTAATCATGGCCTCAACAAAACTTAGGGATTACTTTGAGACACGTAGAATACATATTAAGACAAATTATCTTATTAAGTCAGTGTTAGGAAAACCTGAGCTATCAGGAAGGATGGAAAAAAGGTCAGTAAAGCTTAGCACTTATGATTTAGTTTACAAACCAAGAACAATAATTAAGTCTCAAGGATTAGCAGACTTTGTGGTAGATTTTAGTAGTGATCTACCACCTGAATTGGATTCGAAAATCAAACTTCTTGTTGATGCATGAAATGTCCCTAGTTCAATGTAATTGCCGATTATGATTGTAAAAAGTTTATATTAGTAATGAAATAAATTATTATGTATTGTTCGTTTGTATTTATTTAAGTTTAACATGTTTGACTTTGACTCTATATCAAACAGATCCATTCGTCCGAATGAGGCCTACGAATGAGTCCATTCGGACGTAACGAACGCTAGCGAATGACTGGGACGAACGAATGAGTCACTCGCATGAGTCATTCGGGTATCTAGCTCATTCGTTTTATCCTTTCGCCCGTTTGAGTGTTTCACCCAACTCATTGGGTCGAATGAGGACGGACTATAAATACCCTTGCAATCAGAATATTTCATAACTTTTCAGACCTGAGCTCACTCGCTGTCACATCTCCAATGTTTATGTGCCCCTCCCTGCATCCAACATCGATTCTTGACTCATGGTGATCGATTTTGCACTAAATGTTGATTCCTTAACATCGGTTCACCAAGTGGGGCTTGGTATTTTGATGGGAAAACCCTCGAATAGGATTCCACACTATTCGAAGGGCTGTTGAGCAGATCCGCACGGAACCGTTGTGTTTCCGGGGTCCCACAAAGTGGTATCAGAGCTTTGGCTCTTGATTATGTTCGTTTTTCCATCTAGATCATCATATTACCGATTGTTCTATCTTGTTACTTGAGACAACTAATTGAGGATGGAACACCTTTGTTGGTTACTCGGATGGCTGAACCTCAAAGAAAGCTATATGATTTTTTGAAGAAGGCCTATGCTATACTGTCTCAGTCAATTGCCGCTGATATATTCCATCAATTCAAACAATTTACTTCTTCCAAATTGCTATGGGATGCTTTGGAACAGAGATATGAAAGAAATGATGCACTCAAGAGCATTAAGACTAAATTTTTGAGGAAAGAGTTCAACAGCTTTAGTTCAACATCTAGATCAATGTCTGGCTGAGGCATTACCTCCCAAGTGGGAATCTTTCCTTATGGTACTGAAACAGTGTGAGATGATTGCTACCATGGATATTAATGACTTTATTCAAATGCTGAAGGAGCAGGAGATAGAGAGCAAGTGGAAAGCTAAACGAGTAGCTCAAGTTCAAGATCCATCAACACTTGTGAGCTCTTATGATGGATTGTTAGCTGGACAGATTGGAAATTCACACTTGAATTACTCATAGATTGATCAAGACGACATGGAAAGGATTGATATCATGTGGGCTCTTGCAAGTGCGGTTAGAAGAATATGGAAGGATATCAACCTGAACAAGGATTCAAAGTTTGCTTTTTACATGTCCTCAGTTATCTGCTACAACTGTGGTGATAAAGGACATTTTGCAAGGCAAAGCAACAAGCCAAATAAGTTGGGAGACAACAATCCATTTCAGAATCAAAGATCTTCTGCTGCAAACCCAAAAAGAAGATTAGTACCAATTGAGACTCTCTCTCAGGCTAGTTCTTAAAATGCAAACAAGGCCCTAATAGTTCAGAATGATGAAGGGGAGAACTGGGATTTTAGATTCAATACTGATAAGGGAGTAGATGAGAAAGCTTGTGTTGCAGAAATCAAGGAAGTTTCTGATCCCAAGGCTAAAAGTGATTCAGAGGAAATGAAGACTAGGCTGGGTGAGTCATCAGGATCAGAAGATGAATGCAAATCAGATTCAGAATCTCAAGAAGTGACGAATACTGATTCTGATGATAGACATGCTACACAATTCGCTTTGATGGTAGATACTGGTGCTTCATCTCAAACTGGTCACGTATATGATTAATGTTCATTATCTAATTCAAGATGTTTTAATTGTGTTGACCTAGAAAGTAAGGCTTTGGCTTATCATGAGCATAATGCAGACCTGGTCATCGATCTCAACCATTATGTTGAGGCAAATCGTGTTTTAAAATCAAATGAAAAAGACTTTCAAGCAAAAATTGATTTGTTAAACAGGGAATTACATGAGGCTGAGATTGTTGTGCTTAATAAGCAAGATGCTATCACTTCTTATCTCAACACCATTAATGAGACAAAGAAGAAGCTAGCCATAGTCGAATGTGACAATGAAACTTTTAGTCAAAAGCTAAACATCTATGAAAGTGCTTCATATATCATTGAGCACATGATATGAAGGGAAAGGGCAAAGAAACAAAGTACAATCACTATCCTCCACTGGTTCTAAATTGTTTTGTAAATTCACCAAATGACAAAGAAATTAAATATTTTCAAGTAACAATTCCATTAGTAATTGATCCTATTGGAGTTATTTCTGATAAGAGTTCTTAATTGTCTGAAGAGTCATTTGTGGAGGGAGTGGTTGAAGATTGGGGTCTTTGATTATGATGATGATTCTGATTGTTCACCTAATGTGTCCATTGTTAAGAATCAGACATATTGTGTCAAAAAGATTGACCCAATCTCACCCAAGACAAATTTGTCTTCAAAATTTTAAAAATCAATTGCCTTTGTGAAGGCTTTACAAGAGGGTGAAGCAAGTGATCTAACAAGACTGACAATCTTGTTTTTAATGGGACAAAGGGTTTGGATTTCAAACATGATAAGACAAAATCAACTGATTTTCATAGAAACCATGTTTCTAAAGTTTCAAACAAACAACTTCAGAATTACACCAAATAGTTCTTTTCTAAAGATAAACATGCTTGTTTTGAATGTGGTGCACCTGGGCACTTTGCTAGATTTTGCCCTCATCTGATTAAACCACATGTTGCACCACATATAAAATCAAATCAGTGTTTTGTTAATGAGGTAAAATCAGTACATCATTTATCTCAAGTCAAACCCAAACACCCACCTCCCATCAAGTCTCAAGATAAGGGTAAAAGGGTAATGGTTGATCAAAATACACCCAAAATTATTTTTGACAAAAAATTCCAAACCATCTACCGTATATTTCAAACGATCTTTCAACAAAAACTCTAACTGGAAGGCTAAGTCCTCTGAGACTTCTGCTTTATACCTTCCAGATAAAGTAACTTCATATGGTCAATGGATTGAAATGAAAATCCTAGACTCATTGGGTAAACCCAAGGCTGTAAAGGCTTGGGTTCCCAATTTCAACTAATAATTTGTGTATGTGCAGGTTGCCCCAAATGCTGCTCTTAACAGCACTTGGATTGTTGATACTAAGGCATCAAGGCACATGACTGGAGACATATCTCTTCTAACAGATGTCAATTCAATCAGAGGAGGATATGTAGCTTTTGCTGGTGACAAAGGCGGTTTTATTACTGGAGAAGGAACACTGTCAAATGGTCAAGTTTCGTTTGACAAAGTAAGGCATGTGAAGCAGTTGGAAAACAATATTCTCTCCATGTCACATATCTACGACAAAAAGTACAAAGTTCTCTTTGATGATTCGGGCTGCTACATTCTCAAGCAAGGTATCACTATCCCTGAATATTGGATTTTGATGTCAGCTCCTAGAAAGCAGGATTTGAATGTTCTCAACATGGCCACAGCTTCAACTACATCTTCTACAACTTCATGTTTTATGTGTAAGGCAACGGAAAAAGATTCAATACTTTGGCATAAGAAGATGGGTCATTTGAGTTTGCGCAAGATGAATCATTTGGTTCACAATAATCTCTGTCTCATGCAAAAAGGGAAAGCAAACCAAGTAGTCTCATAAGCTCAAAACATATCACTTAATCACTGTTCCACTTGAGCTTCTTCATATGGATATGTTCGGTCCTGTCAATCGCAAAAGTATCGCTGGATATCAATATTTTTTAGTCATTACTGATGAGTACTCCAGATACTCCTGGGTATTTTTTTAAAGGAAAAGTCTGAAACGTTTGAGTGTATTCAGGTTCTGGTTACCAAGCTTGAATCATTTTATAAGCTCAAGGTTAGGATCCTCAAAACGGATAATGGGACGGAATTTAAGAATCATAACATTGAAACTTTCTGCAATGAACGTGGAATTGTCCAACTATTTACTACTCCATATGTCCCACAGATGAATGGTGTTGCTGAGTGAAAGAATAGAACATTGATTGAGGCTGCTCGGACTATGCTTGTTGATTCCTCACTACCAGTTCAATTCTGGAATGAAGCGGTAGCAAATGCTTGCAACACTTAGAACCATGTGTTGATTGTAAAGAGACATGGGAATACTTGCTTTGAATTGCTACATAACAAAAAGCTTAATCTTAATTATCTTGAAGCATTCGGCACTCCATGCACAATGCTTAAGAAAAATGAGCAAGGCAAGTTCAATGAGAAGGTGGAAGAAGGCTATTTCCTTGGGTATAGAACTCCTAACAAAAGAGTATACAACAAATCAACTCGCAATGTGGAGAAGTGGTATCATGTGGATGTTCAAAGATACACTATGCCACCACCTGGAAAGGGGCCAGACTGGATGTTCAATTATTCTGACCTCTTTGACTTATTTAATATGCCTCCCATGTACACCGATGAAGATGTTGCTGCTCAAATGATGTACAATGCACAAAATGCACCTGATGAACCAGTGCAACCTTCATTAGTTCCAGCTCCAATGCAAACACATGATGACAGTTTGGACTCAGATGATCATCACTCTCATCCAAATGTTCCAAAACTAGAAGTTGAAAATATTGTACCTGCTCTTGAGGATCTTACTCTTAATAATCTTGATCCAAAAGTTGTTGGTCCTGCTCATCCAGTGTGAAGAATTAACAACATGCATCCTCAGATGAATATTATTGGAAATCTGAATGATGGAGTGAAGACTAGAAACCAGTTATCTTTAGGTCGACTTGCTGACATACTCGACTTTGCAGATGTAAAATTTTATGAACATTCATGTTTTATCTCCCAATGAGGCCTAGATCCCGGGCGCCTCGCAGGGGTTGGTTTTCATTATTACACGTAGCTCTTAAACCAAAAACTTTCATAAACATTCAACGGAAATTTAAAAGATAGTCAAAATACAAAATATACTGAAATGAATTGTATCAAAACATGTATGGTTGCCAAGACCATCGGATCCTCAATCTTGATGCCCGAGCTCCATGCCTTCTGTTACCATAGCTTTACCCTGATATACATGTTAGAGTGTCAGCTTACGCTGGTTACTTCTAGTTTTATAAATCATCGTAAATGTTTTAGTGAGTAAAGCATAATTTACTTGAAAACATCAGTTCATGCACACAAAACTTAGCACATAACCATTATCATTGTCCTAACCATCATCATCATCACAGCCACTGTCGTTAACAACAGCAGTGGGCTTATGTCGGCACAAAGCTCCATGTTTATAGTCCAATCGACTTTTACCATGTTTATAGCCCGATCAGCCCCATGTTTATAGCCCGATCGACTCTGTGTATATAGCCTGATCAGTTCAATTTTTATAGCCCGATAGACTCTATGTTTATAGCCTGATCGGCTCCGTGTTTATAGTTCAATCGACTCTCATGTTTATAGTCCGGTCAACTCCGTGTTTATAGCCCGATCAGCTCCTTGTTTAAAGTCCGATCGACTCTCATGATTATAGTCCGGTCGATTCCGTGTTTATAGCCTGATCGGCTGTACATACCCTGTTATAGTCAGGTTGACTTTCATACTTACCTAGTGCAAGTATTGGAGCATCGTTCATATATATCCCATAACTAGTATGGGATCATCGTTCATTCATCACACATGATATACTAGCATCATATCATCATACACTATCATCATCGTACATTTCATGGTAGCATCATAAAATCATTCATCATAGTCATCATGGCATCATAAATATGTCATACTAGCATCACGTACATATCACACTAGTATATATTCATCATATCATACATCATGGCCTCATAAACATGTCATGTTAGCATTCATCATATCATACATCATGGCCTCATAAACATGTCATGTTAGTATTCATCATATCATACATCATACGTTCACCTTAGCATCCTAGGATCTCATCTTAGCATAACATGTATAACTATCATCATAGCATGGTAACCTATGATTCATCATCATAACTCACTAACATACATTCATCATACTTAGCATACTTTCATGCATAAATCCTCCTAACTCATTAACATGCATTCGTCATCATGACGTAGTCACATAACATCATAAACATATTAACAACATGTATGCCAGCCCAAAGCATAAGTACACAAAAAGCGTTGAAATAAGGCATCTAGAACTCACCTGATGGTAGCTCCTTATATTCTTAGCCGAACTCCTTAGCTATGACTCAAGAACCTACATCTGTACATTGTCTCATTACATTCCATTCTTAGACATAGAATTTATTCTAATTCCTCATAGAATACTAGTTCTCCATTGTAACTAGAAGTTCTCGAAACTTAGCTAGGTATTCGAAACACTTGAAGTTCATTAAGTAGTACTCGAAATCCATGAAGTTCCCGAAGGACTTGAGTACTCGAAACACATGGACTACACGAAATCCATGTTCTCGAATTACATACTCAGAATATCATACCCGAAATCTCATACTGGAAGCTACATACTCGAAATCACATACTAGAAGGAAATTCGGGTGCTCATCTTGAGTACATCTTTGGGTACTCATGTAATCATCATAAAATATCTCAAAAATCTATCTAAGGCTTTGGGGAGCAAGTTCTAGGTTCCTTATGGCATTACCAACCCACTGGAACCGCAAAGTCTCGAAATTTATGCATAAAGGTGTGAGGTTTATGCCAAAGTTCACTTTTGTATAAAACTCCTAACTTTCTATTTAGAACACTTACTTGATGGTAGATGATCCGACTGGTAGCTTCTCGTGTGTTCCTTCGTCTCCTTGAGCGATTTACAGCCGATTCTTGAGTTTCTCGAACTCAAATTCGAGTACTTGAAAGAAACTGTGATTCCAGCCAAAGGTGTATACGCTTCCCAAGGAACTCATATATATAGGCAAGGTTCTCGAATTGGGTACTCTGAATCAGGTCTAAATTTCGAGAACTTAGCTACTTGAAATCCATTTCGCGCACACCTAATTTTTGTGAACTTTACTTAAGGTATTTTCCGTTTATTTTCCCGACAAGTTAATTATCCGTTACCCATTTGTAAGATCAAATAACTTATTAGAAAATTTGGGTGTTACACTCCCAAGTTGAACCCAGAACCATTACTGAAGCCTTGAAAGAAGAATCATGGGTGGATGCTATGGAGGAAGAGTTGTTGCAGTTTAAGAAAATTGGAGCTTGGCACCTTGTTGATAAACCTAATGGTGCTAAAGTCATTGGCACTAGATGGGTTCTATGCTGCAAACGTGATGATCATGGCATTATGGTTAGAAACAAAGCACGTCTAGTGGTGCAAGGTTTTAGACAGATTGAAGGGATTGACTACAATGAAGTATTTGCACCGGTTGCTCGTCTTGAAGCAATCCGAATTTTTCTGGCTTATGCATCCTACAAGAAGTTCAAAATTTATCAGATGGATGTTAAGAGTGCATTTCCTCGTGGTGTGATAAATGAAGTTGTGTATATCAATTAACCTCCTGGGTTTGAAGATCCATTACGTCATGACCAAGCCTATAAGCTAGACAAGGTCTTATATGGATTGCACCAAGCTCCATGAGCCTGGTATGAGACACTTTCTACTCACCTTCTGAACAACGGGTTTAGAAGAGGTGTCATTGACTGCACTTTGTTCATTAGAGAGAAGGATGGTGATTTGCTCTTGGTGCAAGTATATGTGGACGATATCATCTTTGGATCCACAAATGATGTTCTGTGCAAAGATTTTGAGAATGTTATGAAGGACAAGTTTGAGATGAGCTCCATGGGATAGATGAAATTTTTTCTTGGATTGTAGGTGGATCAGTCTGAGGCAGGGATCTTTATTCATCAGACCAAATATGTTGGTGACATTCTGAGCCGGTTCAGTATGTTAGATGCAAAACCTGCTTGTACCCCACTGGCTGTTAATCATGGGATTACACCAGATGAAAAGGGGGGGGGTTAATTGATGCCACTATGTATCAAGGAATGATCAAATCTCTTCTGTATCTCACCACCTCTCGGCCAGACATCATGTTCGCTATTTGCTTGTGTGCACGCTATCAATCAAAGCCAAGAGTCTCTCATCTCATTGCTGTTAAAAGGATTTTGCGTTATCTGAAGGGTATCCCGGATCTAGGCTTATCTTATCCTAATGATGATAATTTTGAGCAAACTGCTTAAAGTGACTCGGACTATGGTGGATGCAAGCGATATTTCAAGTCAACATCTGCGGGATGTCAGTTCTTTGGGAAACGCCTGGTTACCTAACAGTGCAAGAAGAAGACGTCGGTGTCTACTTTCACGTGTGAAGCTGAATACATTGCAGCTGAAAGTTTTTGCTCTCAAATCATCTGGATTCAGCAAAACCTCAGGGACTATGGGTTAAATTTTTTTAACATTCACATATTTGTTGATAATACTGCTGCCATTGCTATCACTAAAAATCCTGTCTAGCAATCAAAAACAAACACATCGACATTAAATATCACTTCTTACGTGATTGTTTAAAAAGAAATTAATCTATGTTGTTAAGATTTTCACAGATCACCAGAAATCCGTTCTTTATACAAAAGCTTTTGATAAACCCAGATTTCTATATCTGTTATCGGCTAACGGTGTCTTTCAAAAAGATGAAGTCATTCCTTCATCTGATTCAAACAAATGATCATGTCCTTGTAGTTTATTTTTATCTTTTATTTTTATGTCTTTTGATTATACAAAAACCAAAAAATATTTTCAGTTTTAGGTTTTTAGGGGGAGAAAAAGTACTGCATTGAAAAACCAAAAACATTAAAAAATTTGTAAAAATGAGAAAGTCTTGTTTGGGAAAGTGATGTGTTAACCGTTCATATTTTAAAAGCAAAACTGAATGCATAAATTAAAAGCACATGGGTATTATGGTTTGATGTACTCATAGGACGACTTTACAACTTTATAGACGATTGGTGATTGCTTAAAATGTCTGAATTGTGGGATCCAGTCTAGAAAATTGATTTAAGGAATAAACATGTTATATTTCAAATCATGCATACACCTGGTGTCATAAGATCTTATGAGGTTTCCAATGATTCATGAGTTCAAGTTTGTACACGTGCCACATTGCTGGGTCACAGCCTAGCTAAAGCCGTCCATTCAGATAAGAATGAATGAATCATATGAAAATGAAGTAACTTCCACTCCGTACACGTGCCACATTGCTCGGTTGCAGCCTAGCTGAAGCCGTCCATTAAGATAGGAGAAGCTAGAAAAATACGAAAATAAAATAAGCTCGATTCAATACATGTGCCATACACTGGGTTGCAGCCTAGTTGAAGCCATCCATTTGGATAGAACCAAGTTATTGATCAACACAGTTTTGACACGTGCCATATTTCTTTGTAAAGACCTAGCTGAAGACGTACATGAGAATGTGTTGAACTTGAGAAACTGATTATCAGTAAAATGCAAAAATACAATAAATTGGAACCTTATAGAATTTATGATCTTAGGTAATAACTTATGAAGAGATGTGTTATAAAACTAGTTTTGACCTTTATTGGTTGACTAAAATGGGTAACTCAGTCAGAAGATATGGGAGATCACTGATTTGTTTAGATATGATGTATGGTCAGGTTTAAAAAGAAAAAGTATTTCAGTTGTTGCATCATAAACCAAATGTGTCATAAGTATAACATTCAAGGATGCTGATTTGATGTGGTCGAGTATATATGTTACTTTCTTGAAAGACTACTCACAAAAATATGTGTTTTGCTTGTCATAGTTTAGTTGTGCAGTTATCTTCTTATCAGAAAAATGCAAAAGGATTTTCAATTTTGTTTTAAATGATCATTTGTTTGTTCGAGTTTTCAATCTTGTCTTAACTTATCACCAAACCAGACAAAACTTCATGAGGGTATTCACTATATATTCAAAATGTCAAATCTAAAAGTGTGTTGTGTTTTGGGTGCTGTTATAACCAAGTTCTTTGAAAGTTATCAAATGTTGAATCTCATTCGCCTAAATGAGCCATTAGAGAGAATCAGCCGAGCGAATGGAACACACCCATGCGAATAGGCCTTTCGGGTGAACACACAGGCGAATAGGTCTTTTGAGTGAACACACAAGGTGAATAGTC
Source organism: Mikania micrantha (assembly GCA_009363875.1). NCBI lineage: Eukaryota > Viridiplantae > Streptophyta > Magnoliopsida > Asterales > Asteraceae > Mikania > Mikania micrantha. The sequence goes on along the minus strand of CM018682.1, from coordinate 48,426,324 downwards.
CATTCGGGTGACCACTCTCCCGGATGAGACCTAGTATTTAATGTTGATCATTTGGCCTTTAGGCTCATTCACCTCAGTTCTCTTTCACCCCTACTGTGTGAAGCCTCTTTCACCCCAAACACCTTCTCGATCGTCTTATTCCTTTCTCATCGAATATTTGATCCATTCTGATCATATAACATTGTTTGTTTGTTTCAGGTATCTTTGGGATCAATCTTCCTCGATTTAGACTACATTCTATTTAATAACAAATCGAATTTTTAGTGTTTTTGAACTCGCACCTGTTTCGAACAAATCTTCTGCCAAAATGGACTTTAGTACACTTAAAACGTGTTCTAAAACATTAATTGGGCCTTTCTGAGCATAATGCCATCATTTTTAGGGTCTAATTTTTAATTTTGGAAGAAAAGGATTTAAGGACCTTTCGGTCTACCAAATGAATGTCATTCGCTCTACATATTGACCAAATGAGGGTCTTTGACCGAATGAGGGTTTTTCTGATTAGAGGTCCACCGAATGATGTCATTCGGGCCTCTGTACCTCCGAATGAATTCAATCAACCGAATGATTTCATTCATGAGTGTAGGACCTAGGAAACGACTTGGTTCCACACGGATTCTGCTCAGCAGGCCCTCGAATAGTGTGGAATCTTATTCGAGGGTTTTCCAATCGAAATCAATGAACCCCGTAGTAATCCGACGATATGGAGTCAACGTTTTGATCGAGATCGAAGACCACGGGAATGAAGACAAACTTGGAACGAAGGAGACGGCTCTGAAACCTAAGGAATTGACAGGGAATATTTAGAAGATTGAAATATTCTGTTTTGCAGCTATTTATAGTGATCAGCACATCACACGAATGGGTTACATGAACCACCCGTTCGTGTGAACCCGATCCACGAATGAAGAAGTCATACAAATGAATCAAGTCTCTGACACATTTGTACGAACTAATAAGAATCATGATTCCTTCGTTTAGCTGATCGTTCGTTAAGCATTCATTCGTACGAATTGACTCATGTTTAGGTTAATTCGTACGAATGGTCCTGTAAGATATCAAAGGTCTAAGTCAACATGTTAAACACAAATACACTGTGCAAAATACATGATATCATAAATAACTCAAGGCTTTTACAATCATGATCGATTGTTACATAGAAATAGAGACATTTCATGCATCAACAAACTCCGCCTTGGACCTAGTTCTCTATTTTATCATCGTTGGCCTTCAAAAACTTCTCGAAAAGAGCTTTCCTGTCGTAGCCAGCAATAATATCAAACGCAAAGCATAGACAGATGACTCTCATAAACTGCAGCGCCTGCTCCATATATTCGATATTAAAGAAGATCTGACATCTGTACAAGATTTTCACATCTTCAATTGATAGGTTGGTCAGCCACATGGGATCGAAAACACGAATAGCACCCCATTTGTCTTCGTTGGAAAGAACTATCACATCCTCAGCGGTTCTGCCATCATAATACCACCATTTCAAACTGTCTAAAAAGCCTTGAGGCATCTTCCTTAATGGAATTTTCTTCATGACTTTAGGAGGCAACCACTTCAGGAGAACATTATGATTTCTTGATTGGGCATCAATTTCTGGTAGATAGTAACGTTCTGGTCGCTGTGGCTGGAAGTTCACCCACTTCTTCGTATACTTGAACTGAATTTGCCCAGCAAACCAGGACGGCAACCAGAATCTTCACTGTATAACATCTTTAGACGAGCTAGCTGATTAACCTCAAACCCGGGCAGCGTCTTGAAGTCATGTGAAAATCAGGAATACTGAATTCCTCTTTGTCTTTTGACTGCGTAACATTGCAAGTCAACAAAATACACCCAACTCAAAATCTGATCGCCAGAATTGTATCCTTTGGTCCGGTAAACTTTGGTGTGAGGAGTTGGCATAGGGGGAGCGCTGCTTTTCTTCAACACTTCCCAATAAGCAACCCATTCTTCTTTTCTCATCTTAATCTCTTCTGCATAAGATTCACTGCCACTGATCTTCTCGTCTATTTTCCGGTTCAGTTCCTCCTCAGAATGTAAACTGTGACAATCCGACTTTTCACACTAACCTTGTTAACGAGAGTTGGTGCTATCACAGGCCCAACAAGGCCAATCAAGGCCCAATAATACCAATGAAGGCCCAACAAAGTCAAGGAAGACCCAACAAGATCAATTAGGCCCAACGAAGTCTATGTAGGCCCAACAGAGCCAATGTAGGCCCAATAAGCAAAGAGAGGCCCATTAAGGCCCAATGTGAACAAAGTAGGCCCAGGGAAGGCCAAAGTAGGCCCAGGAAGGCCCAGTGAGGCCCAGTGAGATCTAGAAAGTCCAGTAAGGTTAAAATAGGTCCAATGAGTTTAAATTAGGTTCAATTGGGTTAATTTAGCCCAATACTAAATTAAATGGGTTCAATTAGTGATAAATTGGGATTATTAAAGTAACTTTATTGATCGAAATGATATGTTGTCGAGCCGGAATAACTTATATGAGTTAGGAACTAAGAAAGATAAATTCCTAAGTGTTAAATTGTTGAAGATTGATCTTGTAAGTGATTATTAGTGTCAATTTTGACTTTTATAAGTCAAAAATTCGACTAAATGGGTATGGAATTCGAATTGCCACATTAAACTTAAGTATAACCGAAATTGATTAATGTAAATCATCCCATTGATGATTACAATCGGTTTCTATACGTTATTAGTATATTAAACCATCGAATTAAGCTGTAATAATGGTAAGAAGTCGAAACCGTCGACATTCAATTATCAATCAAATGCAAATCGATCAAATTCTTCACAATATAACTTACAGAATCATTAGTCGGCTCCTTTAGAACCCATTTCACACAAGAATTCGATATCAAGTGCTCGAGACAGAGGAATTCGATCGTGCTTGGCCGAACTTAATTCAAAAGACGAAGTACTTCAATTGGATAGCAAATCAAGTAAGTGATCATCCTTATTCCTTCTAATAGGGCCGATTAAGGATAAGCATATCATAATTCCAGTTTTTATTATCGAATTGATAGAACCCGATTGCTAGGGTTCTTAACAAAGTCGGTTTTGGGGGTTTTCGATCAAAGGAGTTTAAGAATCGAATTAGTTGATATAGGAAGCTTCATAAGGTACCGATTAAGCTAAAGCATAGAACAATTTCTGGTTTAAACAACGAATTTATAGATTTCTTATTCTAGGGTTCTAAGACTAAACTATTTTGGGGGTTATCGATTAAACGTGTTTAAAAATGAAATCATATGTTATCAGTAGTTTCAGAAGGTGCCGATGAAGCTTAATACCATTTCAATTTGTGCTTTCAATTGCAGATTGGGTGAATTGGTTATTAGGGATCCATAGGATGAAAACGTTTTGGGTTTTTGATACAAATAGCTACGATTATAGAAATTGATTAACCAAGTAGGTTCGGAATTTATTGTTCAATGAAAGCCCTATGATGTTAATGTTAATCGGAATCGAAAGGTGGATCAATTGGAGATAACAAGCTTCGGCTATGGTAGAACAAAGGGAATCCGATCAGATAGGATATAAAAGAATTTAATTCTGATATCTTTCGCGAAACCCTAGCGGGCTTGACTGGTTAAGTGTGGTGTGTTTGGTGTTGAGGGTCGCGGGTTCGAGTCCCGGGCCAACCATATTTTTGAGTTTTTAACATTTTTAGTGTTTTAATCATAAGTCATTCATTTTAACTCCGAATTAACCCGTTCAAGTTGCGTTGGAACCGTAACGAGAATACGAATGCATTAGAATGATAAAATTTATATTTTAGTCCGAACACGAAATCGCGTATAATTACGGTTAATTGAATAAAATCAAATATGATTTTATTTAATCGATTTCAGTGACACGCGTACTTTCGTATGCCTAATTCTCACACTTTAACATACGTGTGTTGACACGTATGTGATTTCAAGCACAAAACGATTATTCGAATAACAATAGGTTATTGTTTAAATCACAGATTCTTCGTAGAGGATTTCTACGCAAGTTCACACGTGTTTGATTATTCTACTACTATCAAAGGTGCGTACACGGCCCCTTTCTTATTTTAAACTGTTTTGGGGGAGAAAACATGTGCAACAAACTGATTTTAGATACATATCACTTGCATGAGTTATCTGTTTACATTATGTGAAAACATATCAACTTGAAAGTCCTTACACACCTCGAACCGTTTAGTTTGCTGTAATGCAAAGCGTGGTAGTTGGAAATAGATCTATTAGGTTTGACAAACCTCACCTGGTAGATGGGATCTACGCAGGTGTTTGACTGACCAAACACAATTTTACTATTGTTGTGATAGACAATAGTGGCAAGGCGAAAACATGCTATAGCATGGCAACTAGTCAGCTTCGGTGTCGAACACGTATGTAAATAGTTATATGACTAGCTATCATGACTGTGCAATTGTGATTATGTTATCTACAACTTGTTATTCAAACTGATGTTTTGAACACTATGATTACTTAAAACCTGTGTTATGCACCAACCTTTGTGTTGACTTGATTTGCATGTTTTCTCAGGACGCTAAGGCGCGCGTAACAGCTGGCATGGACTAGGAAGATAGAGTCTCATGCATTTCTTTCACTTTGATTATTTAAATCTGAATATTTTAGTACTTTGAATTGTAATGTTTGATTTACAACTGTTTATGGTTTTTAAACGCTTCCGCACTTTTTGTAAACTCTGGTTATTATGTTTGTTTTAAAGACCAACGTATGTTTTTGAAATTCATATAGAGGTCTTCGCTATGTCTAATGATCTGAGATCCTGGTTTGTCACGTTCCCAAACGGTATGATTCCGTTAGTTGGAATTGGGGGTGTGACAGATTGGTATCAGAGCCATTGGTTATAGCGAACTAGGTTTGCATTAGTAGGCCTAGACTATGACTGTTAGACATTAGACACACATGTTTACACATACTGCTTAGAAATTACATATGCCATTATGTAATTGACTTGCTTACGTATTCCATGGCACTGCACTTACATATGATATTATGTAACAGGCATGGCTTCATCATCAGTTCCTTATGTTATCATTGATGATTCAGAGGACGAGGAGCCGATGGTTCCGGCACCACCATCATCACCATCACCACCACCACCCATTCCATCACCTCCACCGTATGACATGGAGGACTCCGATCCAGAGGAGGATCCGGAGGAAGACCCGGAGGAGGATCCGGAGGAGGATCCAGACGAGGATCCTGATGAGGATCCAGAGGAGGATCCAGACGAGGATCCAGTTGAGGACCCGGATGAGGATCCGGAGGAGGCACCATGGGTGAATACCCAGGGACTCTATGCTGCAGGACCATCTACACATCCACCACCAGCACTGGACGCTCCTGAGCCTAAGAGACAAAGGACGGACGTAGAGGAGATCGCCAAGTTGCGCGAGGACGTGGATACAGCAGAGGAGAAGCTCTATCAGAGATCTCAGGAGTTATGGGATGCCATTGAGAGGCAAGAGGAACTTGCCCAACTGGTTCATGACATGCGAGATGAGATGTGGAACATGATGGGTCGTCTCGACACTGCAGAAAACCGAGCTCTATTCTTGGAGGGTAGAGTAGAAGCCTTGGAGGATTTGGTGGCCTCTGAGAACGAGGAGGAGGATGAGGAGGAAGAAGGGGAGGAACCAGCACCAGTTGCTGAGTCCGATCCTGAATCCACCGTTGAGGACGACTGATTATTTTTCTTTTATTTCTGTTTTGTTTAAACTTATTAGGAACGGGTTGTGTTCCTACATTAGTAGTTTGAAATTTTGTATTTCATTTCAAAAGTATTGTACTCAAAGAAAGTTTCTATTTATGGAAGAATTATTTTTTTTCAACAGCTGTGTTGGCTTATATTACATGTTGTGTTTGTTGTTTTACTTACACATGTCACATTAGATTTTGACTTCGTGCTAACACTTCTTGTAAATAGGAACTAATGGCTGAGGGAAATGTTCATATGACTGTTGCTGAGCTCAACGAGCTAATCAACAACAGAGTCGCGGAGGCTATTGCACAGTATGCTCAGACACATAACACAGGACCACATGGTCCAGCTGGGGGATTGATTAATCCACAAGTCTGCACGTTCAAGATGTTTTTGGACTGCAAACCTCACAATTTCAAAGGGTCGGAGGGGGCCATTGGACTCCTTCGGTGGATTGAAAAAGCTGAATCTGTGTTCGAGATGTGCAACTGCCCGGATGACAGCAAAGTGAAATTTGCTACTGGAACTTTGGAGGGTCCAGCCCTGACTTGGTGGAACTCCAATGTTCAGACCCTGGGGTTGGGTGAAGCAAATGCATTGACCTGGAACAACTTCAAAACCTTACTACAAGAGGAGTATTGTCCTCGTAGTGAAATGCAGAAGTTGGAAGAAGAGTATTGGCACCTCAAGATGGAGGGGTCAAACATTGAGGAATATACGACCAGATCGCATGAACTGGCCAGACTGCTACCACACATGGCTACTCCAGCCAGTAAGTGGATCGAAAGGTACATTGGAGGACTAGTGCCTCAGATTCAAGGGTTGGTGACTTCAGCAAATCCCACCACTATCCAACAAGCTGTTCGTTTAGCACATCAGCTTACGGACCAGGCAGTGTTGCAAGGGACCCTGCCTAAGCGAACATCTGCTACCAAGGTAGGAGATCACAAGAGAAAGTGGGATAGTAACAACTTCAAGGGCAACAACCAACAATCACATCAGCAAAACAGGAAACAAGACTCCAACAAGTCTTATCATGGTTCAAGCAGTGGTCAGCAATCATCATCATCGGGGGGCTATATTGGTAAGCACCCCAAGTGCAACAGGTGTGGTTATCATCATGCGGGTAACCAATGTGACAGAGCTAAGTGTCAGAGGTGTGGCAAGATTGGGCACGCGGCTAAGGATTGTCGCGGAGAGCTGCAGAACAATAATAACAACCAGAACAATAACCAGAACACCGCTCAGAAAGGTTGTTTTGAGTGCGGCAAGATGGGCCATTTCAAGAAAGATTGCCCACAACTTAAGAAAGGCGGGGACAACAATGGTAATGGAAATGGAAATGGCAACGGTAATGGCAATGGCACCAACAACAACAACAACAACAATAATAACAACAACAACGGTGCTAGAGGCAGGGCGTTTGTGATAGGAGGACGTCAAGCGCGGGAGGATCCCAACATCGTTACGGGTACGTTCCTCTTAAATAATCACTATGCCTCTATGTTATTTGACACTGGTGCCGACAGGAGTTTTGTATCTAGTTCACTTGCTAAGTCACTAGATGTTAGTCCCACTGCCTTAGATAGTCCCTACACTGTGGAATTAGCTGATGGTAAGTTGATTGTAGTAGAAAACATTTATAAGGGATGTATTCTTGATTTGATGGGTCAGACATTAGAGATTGATTTGATGCCTATTGCCCTAGGCAGTTTTGATGTAGTTATTGGCATGGACTGGTTGTCTAAGAACCAGGCTGAAATTGTATGCCATGAAAAGATTGTCCGCATACCTCTTCCGCAGGGAGAGACATTATATGTACAAGGCGAGAAGAGCAGTACGCCACTGCGCCTCATATCTTGTATGAAAGCACACAAATGTCTGCGGAAAGGTCATACGGCAGTTATAGCACTTATAACTGAAAAGCCGGTAGCTGAGAAGAAACTTGAAGATATACCAATAGTCTGTGAGTTTCCGGAGGTATTTCCAGAAGACTTGCCGGGATTACCGCCTGTGAGACAGGTGGAATTCCGAATCGATCTTACACCAGACGCAGCACCGATAGCTAGGGCGCCTTATCGACTTGCACCGTCAGAAATGCAAGAGTTATCCACACAATTGCAAGAATTGTTGGATAAGGGTTTCATACGACCTAGTTTTTCACCGTGGGGAGCTCCAGTATTGTTTGTAAAGAAGAAAGACGGGACTTTTCGTATGTGTATCGATTACCGGGAATTGAACAAGGTTACTATCAAGAACCGGTATCCGTTACCCAGGATTGACGATCTGTTCGATCAGTTGCAAGGTTCGAGTTATTACTCGAAGATTGATCTCAGGTCGGGTTATCATCAACTAAGAGTCCAGGAGGAGGATATTCCAAAGACAGCATTCAGGACGCGCTATGGCCATTATGAGTTTTTGGTCATGCCATTTGGGTTGACAAACGCTCCAGCTGTATTCATGGATCTCATGAATCGTGTTTGTAAACCTTATCTGGATAAGTTTGTCATTGTTTTCATCGATGACATTCTCATCTATTCAAAGTCTGAGGAGGAACATGCTGAACATCTTCGATTACTACTAGAGCTATTGAAACAAGAACAACTGTATGCTAAGTTCTCGAAATGTGATTTCTGGATGCGAGAAGTACAGTTCTTGGGTCATATAGTTAATGAAAAGGGTATACATGTTGATCCGGCGAAGATTGAAGCGATTAAGAATTGGGAAGCGCCAAAGACCCCTACCGAGGTACGACAATTCCTTGGTTTGGCGGGTTATTATCGACGATTCATTGAAGGTTTCTCAAAGATCGCTCAACCACTTACAGTTCTGACGCACAAGGGAACAAAGTATAACTGGACGGATAAACAGGAAGCTGCATTCCAGTTATTGAAACAGAAACTCTGCAGTGCACCGATTCTGTCTTTACCAGAAGGAACGGAAGACTTTGCGGTGTATTGTGACGCATCTGGACAGGGTTTGGGATGTGTATTAATGCAACGGGATAAAGTGATTGCTTATGCTTCCAGACAACTAAGAACACACGAAAAGAATTACACTACTCACGACTTGGAGTTAGGAGCAGTGGTTTTTGCTTTGAAGATTTGGAGGCATTATTTGTATGGAACTAAGTGTACTATTTACACTGATCATAAGAGTTTGCAGCATATCTTTGATCAGAACGAGCTTAATATGAGGCAACGACGATGGGTTGAGTTGTTGAATGATTATGAGTGTGCGATTAAGTATCACCCGGGAAAGGCTAATGTCGTAGCCGATGCTTTGAGCAGAAAAGATACAACGGGAACAAGACGGGTTCGCGCACTTATGATGACGATACATACTGACTTACCTGACAAGGTACATAGTGCTCAGATTGAGGCTTTGAAAACGGAAAACTTAGTACCGGAATCTTTACGAGGAATGGAAGAACAATTGAATGTTAAACCTGATGGAATTCGTTATTTCATTGATCGAATGTGGATACCTTTGTATGGAGGTTTAAGGGAACTCGTGATGGACGAAGCGCACAAGTCCAGATATTCAGTCCATCCGGGATCAGACAAGATGTACCATGACTTGAAGGCACTGTATTGGTGGCCTCACATGAAAGCTGATATTGCTAAGTACGTTAGCAAATGTTTGACTTGTTCGAAAGTCAAAGTTGAATATCAGAAGCCATCTGGGTTATTGCAACAACCAGAGATACCGATGTGGAAATGGGAACAGATTTCGATGGATTTTATTACTAAGTTACCCCGTACACCGAGTGGTTGTGATACGATATGGGTAATTGTCGATCGATTAACGAAATCTGCACATTTCTTAGCAATCAAGGAAACTGATAAGATGGAGAAATTGACTCGCATTTACATCAAGGAAGTAGTAGCACGGCATGGTGTGCCAATCTCTATCATATCAGATCGGGATGCCCGGTTTACTTCCAACTTTTGGAAATCTCTTCATAAGTCATTGGGGACTCGCTTGGATGTGAGTACCGCTTATCATCCACAGACCGACGGTCAAAGTGAACGAACGATTCAAACGCTCTAGGATATGTTACGAGCTTGTGTAATTGATTTTGGCGATAGCTGGGAGAATCATTTACCGTTGGTGGAATTCTCTTATAATAATAGTTATCATACAAGCATTCAAGCAGCACCGTTTGAAGCTTTGTATGGTCGCAAATGTCGTTCACCAGTTTGCTGGGCTGAAGTTGGTGACAGTCAATTAACAGGTCCTGAACTGGTGCACGAGACGACAGAGAAAATAGTTCAAATCCGAAATCGTATGGCAGCGGCTCGGGATCGACAGAAGAGTTATGCAGACAAACGTCGCAAGCCGTTGGAATTTCAAGTAGGAGACCGAGTTCTTCTAAAGGTATCACCTTGGAAAGGTGTGATACGGTTCGGCAAGCGCGGCAAGCTTAGTCCACGTTACGTAGGACCTTTTGAGATTCTGAAAAGGATTGGTCCGGTTGCGTACCAACTCAAACTACCGGAAGAACTCAGTGGAGTTCATGATGTTTTTCATGTGTCGAACTTAAAGAAATGTCTTTCTGATGAGACATTGATTGTACCGTTGGAAGAAATACAAGTAGATGAACAGCTGCGATTCATTGAAGAACCGGCGGAAATCATGGATCGAGAGGTCAAACAACTGAAGCAAAGCAAGATTCCGATAGTCAAAGTCCGATGGAATTCAAGACGGGGTCCTGAATTCACATGGGAACGGGAAGACCAAATGATGAAGAAATATCCTCATCTATTCAAGATAGCTACTGCTAACACTGAGAGCGCACGTTAAATTTCGGGACGAAATTTCCTTCAACAAGGGGATGACGTGATGCTTTCACACATCAACACTGCAAATTTCAAACTGTAAGCACAAACGTTTTATTTATTCAATTTATTTTGTTACAGATATTTGTGCTACATTACATTTTATATGTTTTATGTGCTACATTTCATATGTTATATGTTATGGTAGTACATACACGATTGGTTACATACATTTTGCTATGCGCGGGGTTGCATAGTACATTGATTACATACACTTTGCTATGTACGGGGTTGCATAGTACAAACAGTTTCAGACACTCACTATGTGTGAGGTTACACAACACAATATGATCAAACACAAACAGTCACAGTTAGGTGAATTAACTAGTGTACACGCAAACAGTCACATTGAACGATCACAATTGAGTTGTGATGTTGCAAGCATTAGACTTTGTGTGTGAGTACACACAAGCACACAGAATGATCAAATCACACTAACACGTACGATTTAAACTCGTAAGTAGTTTCCTAACTACTCTTAACACTTGCTAATTTTCGGGACGAAAATTCCTTCAACAAGGGGATGATGTGACAATCCGACTTTTCACACTAACCTTGTTAACGAGAGTTGGTGCTATCACAGGCCCAACAAGGCCAATCAAGGCCCAATAATACCAATGAAGGCCCAACAAAGTCAAGGAAGACCCAACAAGATCAATTAGGCCCAACGAAGTCTATGTAGGCCCAACAGAGCCAATGTAGGCCCAATAAGCAAAGAGAGGCCCATTAAGGCCCAATGTGAACAAAGTAGGCCCAGGGAAGGCCAAAGTAGGCCCAGGAAGGCCCAGTGAGGCCCAGTGAGATCTAGAAAGTCCAGTAAGGTTAAAATAGGTCCAATGAGTTTAAATTAGGTTCAATTGGGTTAATTTAGCCCAATACTAAATTAAATGGGTTCAATTAGTGATAAATTGGGATTATTAAAGTAACTTTATTGATCGAAATGATATGTTGTCGAGCCGGAATAACTTATATGAGTTAGGAACTAAGAAAGATAAATTCCTAAGTGTTAAATTGTTGAAGATTGATCTTGTAAGTGATTATTAGTGTCAATTTTGACTTTTATAAGTCAAAAATTCGACTAAATGGGTATGGAATTCGAATTGCCACATTAAACTTAAGTATAACCGAAATTGATTAATGTAAATCATCCCATTGATGATTACAATCGGTTTCTATACGTTATTAGTATATTAAACCATCGAATTAAGCTGTAATAATGGTAAGAAGTCGAAACCGTCGACATTCAATTATCAATCAAATGCAAATCGATCAAATTCTTCACAATATAACTTACAGAATCATTAGTCGGCTCCTTTAGAACCCATTTCACACAAGAATTCGATATCAAGTGCTCGAGACAGAGGAATTCGATCGTGCTTGGCCGAACTTAATTCAAAAGACGAAGTACTTCAATTGGATAGCAAATCAAGTAAGTGATCATCCTTATTCCTTCTAATAGGGCCGATTAAGGATAAGCATATCATAATTCCAGTTTTTATTATCGAATTGATAGAACCCGATTGCTAGGGTTCTTAACAAAGTCGGTTTTGGGGGTTTTCGATCAAAGGAGTTTAAGAATCGAATTAGTTGATATAGGAAGCTTCATAAGGTACCGATTAAGCTAAAGCATAGAACAATTTCTGGTTTAAACAACGAATTTATAGATTTCTTATTCTAGGGTTCTAAGACTAAACTATTTTGGGGGTTATCGATTAAACGTGTTTAAAAATGAAATCATATGTTATCAGTAGTTTCAGAAGGTGCCGATGAAGCTTAATACCATTTCAATTTGTGCTTTCAATTGCAGATTGGGTGAATTGGTTATTAGGGATCCATAGGATGAAAACGTTTTGGGTTTTTGATACAAATAGCTACGATTATAGAAATTGATTAACCAAGTAGGTTCGGAATTTATTGTTCAATGAAAGCCCTATGATGTTAATGTTAATCGGAATCGAAAGGTGGATCAATTGGAGATAACAAGCTTCGGCTATGGTAGAACAAAGGGAATCCGATCAGATAGGATATAAAAGAATTTAATTCTGATATCTTTCGCGAAACCCTAGCGGGCTTGACTGGTTAAGTGTGGTGTGTTTGGTGTTGAGGGTCGCGGGTTCGAGTCCCGGGCCAACCATATTTTTGAGTTTTTAACATTTTTAGTGTTTTAATCATAAGTCATTCATTTTAACTCCGAATTAACCCGTTCAAGTTGCGTTGGAACCGTAACGAGAATACGAATGCATTAGAATGATAAAATTTATATTTTAGTCCGAACACGAAATCGCGTATAATTACGGTTAATTGAATAAACTCAAATATGATTTTATTTAATCGATTTCAGTGACACGCGTACTTTCGTATGCCTAATTCTCACACTTTAACATACGTGTGTTGACACGTATGTGATTTCAAGCACAAAACGATTATTCGAATAACAATAGGTTATTGTTTAAATCACAGATTCTTCGTAGAGGATTTCTACGCAAGTTCACACGTGTTTGATTATTCTACTACTATCAAAGGTGCGTACACGGCCCCTTTCTTATTTTAAACTGTTTTGGGGGAGAAAACATGTGCAACAAACTGATTTTAGATACATATCACTTGCATGAGTTATCTGTTTACATTATGTGAAAACATATCAACTTGAAAGTCCTTACACACCTCGAACCGTTTAGTTTGCTGTAATGCAAAGCGTGGTAGTTGGAAATAGATCTATTAGGTTTGACAAACCTCACCTGGTAGATGGGATCTACGCAGGTGTTTGACTGACCAAACACAATTTTACTATTGTTGTGATAGACAATAGTGGCAAGGCGAAAACATGCTATAGCATGGCAACTAGTCAGCTTCGGTGTCGAACACGTATGTAAATAGTTATATGACTAGCTATCATGACTGTGCAATTGTGATTATGTTATCTACAACTTGTTATTCAAACTGATGTTTTGAACACTATGATTACTTAAAACCTGTGTTATGCACCAACCTTTGTGTTGACTTGATTTGCATGTTTTCTCAGGACGCTAAGGCGCGCGTAACAGCTGGCATGGACTAGGAAGATAGAGTCTCATGCATTTCTTTCACTTTGATTATTTAAATCTGAATATTTTAGTACTTTGAATTGTAATGTTTGATTTACAACTGTTTATGGTTTTTAAACGCTTCCGCACTTTTTGTAAACTCTGGTTATTATGTTTGTTTTAAAGACCAACGTATGTTTTTGAAATTCATATAGAGGTCTTCGCTATGTCTAATGATCTGAGATCCTGGTTTGTCACGTTCCCAAACGGTATGATTCCGTTAGTTGGAATTGGGGGTGTGACATAAACCGAAAAGATCAGCAAAAGTTGGGAGTTCCTCATCATCAGGAGTATACTTGACTTTATCTTCTTGATCAAGATCCTCCAAAATAACCTCATCAATGTCATCAAAGGCTTCTGGGGTGGGAAGGTCGGAAGCAGGAACAATAAGGTCATTCAAGACAACATCATCAGGATTTAACCCGAACAGCTCCGCCATCTGTTCCTTGGTGAGGCAATGAATAATATCACCTTTCTAGGTGGTGGCATAGTGTATCTCTGAACATCTACATGGTACCACTCCTTGAAAGTCTTTCCATGTCTCTTCACAATCAATACACGATTCAAAGTGTAGCAAGCATTTGCTACTGCTTCATTTCAGAATTGAACCGGTAGGGAGGAATCAGCAAGCATAGCCCGAGCAGCCTCAATCAACGTTCTGTTCTTTCGCTCAACAACACCATTCATCTGTGGGACATATGGAGCACTAAATTGTTGGACAATACCACGTTCATTGCAGAAAGTCTCCATGTTATGATTCTTGAATTCCGTCCCATTATCTATTCTGAGCATCCTAACTTTGAGCATGTAAAGTGATTCAAGCTTGGTAACCAGAACCTGAATAAACTCGAACGTTTCTGACCTTCCCTTCATAAAAACTACCCAGGAGTATCTGGAGTACTCATCAGTGATGACTAAACAATATTGATCTCCAGCGAGGCTCTTGTGGTTGACAGGTTCGAACAGGTCCATATGAAGAAGCTCAAGTGGAACAGTAATTGAGTGATAATTTTTGAGCTTATGAGACTGCTTGACTTGCTTTCCCTCCTTGCATGATACACAGACATTAGACAGTTTGAAGTTCTTTGAACTCGCTCCTTCAACCAAATTGTTGTGAACCAAATGATTCATCTTGCGCAGACTCAAATGACCCATCTTCTTATGCCAAATGATTGAATCTTTTTCTGTTTCTTTGGACATAAAACATGAAGCTCAAGAAGATGTAGCTGAAGCTGTGGCCATGCGGAGAACATACAAATTCTGCTTTGTAGGAGCTGACATTAAAATCCAATCTTCAGGAATGGTAATACCTTACTTGAGAATGTAGCAGCTTGAATCATCAAAGAGAACTTTGTACTTCTTGTTACAAATCTGTGACACGGAGAGAAAATTGTTTTCCAGCTGCTTCACATACCCTACTTTGTCAAACGAAACATGACCATTTGTAAGAGTCCCTTCCTCAGTAATAAAACCGCCTTTTTCACCAGCAAATGCTACATGCCCTCCCCTGATTGAATTGGCATCTCTTAGAAGAGATATGTCTTCAGCCATGTGCCTTGATGCCCCACTATCAACAATCCAGGTGCTGTTAAGAGCAACATTTGGGGCAATCTGCACATACACAAATCATTAGTTGAAATTGGGAACCCAAGCCATTGCTGCCTTGGGTTTACCCAATGATTCTAGGATTTTCATTTCAATCCATTGTCCATCTGAAGTCACTTTATCTACAGAGTTTGAATCAGAAGTTTCAGAGGACTTAGCCTTCCAGATAGAGTTTTTGTTGAAAGATCTTTTGAAATATACGGAAGATGGTTTAGACTGTTTGTCAAAAACAATTTTGGGTGTATCTTGATCAATCATTACCATTTTAACCTTATCCTGAGACTTGATGGAAGGTGGGTGTTTGGGTTTGACACAAGGTGAATTATAAACTTATTTGACCTTATTAACAAATCACTGATTTGCTTTTCTATGTGGTGCAAGATGTGGTCTAATCAGATGAGGGCAAAATCTGGCAAAGTGCCCTGGTGCGTCTCATTCAAAACAAACTCTTTTATATTTAGAAAAGAACAGCTTGGTTTTATCCTGAAACTGTTTGTTTGAAACTTTAGAAACATGGTTTCTATAAAAATCTGTTGATTTTGTCTTTTCATGTTTAAAAGCCAAACCCTTAGTCTGATTAAAAACAAGATTGTCAGTCTTGTTGGACTCACTTGCTTCACTCACCTGTGAGGCTTTCACAAAGCCTATCGCTTTGGAGAATTTTGAAGACATATTTTTCTTAGGAGGGATTGGGTCAACCTTATTGACAAAGATGTTTGATTCTTAACAATGGACACATGAGGTGAAGAATCAGAATCATCATCAGAATCAGAGATCCAATCGTCAACTACTCCATCCACAAATGATTCCTTAGCAGATGAAAAATCTTCACTTAAAATAACTCCAATTGGATAAATTACCAATGGAGTTTTAACTTGAAAATCCTTTATTTCTTTGTCACTTGGTGAATTGACAAAACAATTTATAACCGGTGGAGGAAAATGATTGTACTTCGTTCCTTTACCCTTTCTCTTCATATCAGTCCCATCACTGATCATGTGTTCAATGATATATGAAGCACTCTCATAGCTATTTAGCTTTTGAATCAAAGTATCATAGTCATATTCGACTATAGATAGCTTCTTCTTTGTCTCATTAATGGTGTTGAGATAAGAAGTGATAGCATCTTGCTTATTAAGCACAACGATCTCTGCCTCATGTAATTGCCTGTTTAATAAATCAATTTTAGCTTGAAAGTTATTTTCATTTGATTTTAAAACACGATTTTCCTCAATACATTGGTTGAAATCACTGATCAGGTCTGCATTATGCTCCTGATAAGCCAAGAACTTACTTTCAAGGTCAACACAATGAAAACATCTAGAGTTTGGTGATGAACATTCATCATATACCTGACAAGTCTGAGATGAAGCAGAAGTATCCACCATCAAAGCAAATTGTGTAAAATGTGGATCTACAGACTCAGCATGAGTATCTCCTTGAGTTTATGAATCTGAGGTGCCTGCATACTCTGATCCTAATGTTTCATCCACCCTAGTCCTCATTTCCTTTGAATCACATTCAGCATTGGAATCAGCAACTTCTTTGATTTATGCAACACAAGCTTTGTCATTTTCTCCCTTATCAGTGTTGAATCTAACATCCCATTTCTCCCCTTCATCATTCTGAACCATTAGGACCTTGTTTGCATATGAAGAACTAGCATGAGAGGGAGTCTCAATTGGTACTAATCTTCTTTCTGGGTTTTTGACCAAACTTGTAAAGTCTCCTTTATCCCCACAGTTGTAGCAGGTAACTGAGGACATGTCAAAACCAAACTTTGAATCCTTGTTCAAGTTGATATCCTTCCCAGTTCTTCTTTCCATGTCATCTGGATCAATTTGTGAGTAATCTTCATTGGTTATGTGTGGATTTCCAATTTGTCCAGCTAACAATCCATCATAAGAGCTCACTAGTGTTGATAAGAGTCCCATGTGCTCTTTAGCAACCTCCACTGTCAATTTGTCAAAATTTTTTGTCCTCAAGTTAATGACAGAATGGCTATCCTCAGAATGAGAGGTAGAAGTGGCAGCAGACTCACTAAAGTGTGCCTGATTTGAAGCTGGAGCCTCCTTTGCTGAGATACAAAAGCAGTCTTCAAAGGTGCATGTGAAGAGTTTCTTTCCACTATAGGAGTAGAGTAATAAATAGAAGGATCTTGAACTTGTGCCACTCTCTTCCACTTGTTTTCTATCTCATTTTCTTTCAATTTTTGAATGAAGTCATTGATATCCATAGAAGCAAGCATCTCACTCTGCTTTAGTATTGTAAGGAAAGATTCCCACTTGGGAGGTAGAGCATTTGCATGACATTGAATCTTTTATTGAGTCGTTGTCTTGATTTGGTGGTTGAACAGCTCACTTAGGAGATGATAGAATCAGGCAATCAATTCATCCAAAGACTCATTTCCCACATTCATAAGCTGTTGAACTCTTTCCTCAAAGCTTTAGTCTTAATGCTTTTGAGTGCATCATTTCCTTCATATCTCTGTTGCGAAGCATCCCATAGTGATTTCGAAGAAGAAAGTTGTCTAAACTGATGGAATATATCAGTGGTAATTGGCTGAGACAGTATAGCATAGGCCTTCTTCTCAAAATCATATAGCTTTCTTTGAGGTTCAGTCATCCGAGTAACCATCATAGGTGTACCATCCTCATTTATTGGTCTCAAGTATCCACTTTCAATCATCATCCACAAGTTAGTGCCCACCCCATTGATGTGAATCTAGAATCTATATTTCCTATGAGGATAGTCATCCAATGATAATAACTTTTGGGACTTTATTGGCATTTCCCGTCTTAGTTTCAGTGAGCAACAAATTCTAAATCTTGTGATTCTGATTTGCCATCAATGCAAGTCCCTCCCTCTTAGCAAAAATAATCTGACTCAACCCTTAGACGAATTTTAGTCCTTAGGTACGAATGAAGATGGATAATACGATTGAAGGGTACGAAAGACGAGGAATCACGGGAATGAGGGCTCGAATTGCAATTACAAACGAATGAAAGATCAAACAAAGGATTCAAACGAATGAAGAGTTCATTCGTTTAAAGACCATATGAACAGGTGGTTAATTCGTGTGAGTTAAATGAACGAGGGTTGAATCGCTCAAATAATGATTCGTGCGAGTGTCTATTCGCCTAGAAAACCCATTCGCACGATCTGGGTTTTAGTAGCAAGAAATATCCTTCTGACTTTGTATATAGATCGATTTTGGCCACCAAATTTGGTACACACACTCTCGAAAACATTTCTAAGCTTTTGGAATGAACGGTTTTTCAAAACAATCCGAAAAACCCACATTTCAGCAATGAAACAGTAACTTTGAGCACAAGAAAAAATAGGGTTTTCAGAAAGCAAGGCATAACAAATGTTAATATGATGATCTAGATTGAAAAACGAGCAGAATCAAGAGCCAAAGCTCTTATACAACTTTGTAGGACCTAGGAAACGAATTGGTTCCACACAGATTCTGCTCAGCAGGTCCTCTAATTGCGTGGAATCCTATTCGAAGTTTTTTCAATCAAAATCAATGAACCCCGTGGTAATCCGGCGATATGGAGTCAACGTTTTATCTAGATCGAACACCACGGGAATGAAGATGAACTTGGAACGAAGGAGACAACTCTGAAACCTAAGGGATTGACAGGGAATGTTCAGAAGATTGAAATATTATGTTTTACAGCTATTTAAAGTTATCAGCAGATCACTCAAATGGGTTACACGAATCATCCGTTCGTGCGAACCACGATCCACGAATGAATCAAGTCACTGATACATTCGTACGAACTAATCAGAATCAGGATTCCTTCGTTTAACTGATCGTTCGTTAAGCGTTCATTCTTGCGAATTGACTCATGTTTAGGTTAATTCGTACGAATGGTCCTGTAAGATATAAAAGGTCAAAGTCAACATGTTAAACACAAATACAAAATGCAAAATACATGATCTCATTAATAACTCAAGCTTTTTACAATCATAATGGATCATTACATAGAACTAGGGAAATTTCATGCATCAAAAGTGAGTCATTCGGATGACAGGTTCATTCGACACACAAGTTCATTCGCTTAAGGACCCATTCGTATGAATTGGGTCATTTGCACAAGTTGCACACTTGTGTTTAAAGTTCCAATTTTTCTCATTTCATACTAATCTTATCTGAGATGTTGATTTTCTTGTGATTTCAGAATGGAAAATCTCAAAGAATTTCCTAAGAACAACATATGCGCTCATCTGGATGCCACCATAAGGAATGCTGCACAGTTTATAGAGATTATTGTGTTTCTTGGACGCTCCAGGATCTTCACAACCATATATACAGTTCATGTTCTGTATTTGTGTCATCAGGGAGATTTTTGGAGTTCTGCTGATATTGTCTGTGAGGTCGAACCTCCAATTATTCGTGGGAAGATCAGAGGGCAAGATGTTGTTGTTTCTGCTAAACACATTACACATGTGCAGATTCCAGGACTTACCGGATCACCCAGTCACATTGGACATATACCTTGTTTGTGGATGCCTTATGAGGTGTAAGTATGATGGAGATCTGGAGGTCAGATTGCTGAACAAAGCTTATCTATGCCCACAATTCAAGTATCATAGTCATGTCCTTATTCACTGCTTAGGATCAAGGCGTGGGGGATTCAATGATTTATGAGAAACGCTTCAGAGTTCCTTCGTCGCTCTTGTGCTGAACATTCCCTTCCACTTCTTTGAGTTGGTGTTTACACATATGAAGGAGAACGTCTATCTGAAGGGTGACAAGAAGTTTCTGACGTATCCGAGGTTTTTGCAGATGATTTTTGATGCTAAAGTGCCAAATCTTACAAAATTCAACTAAGATATTATCCGGTTGGAGCACATGCTAGACGTTTTGCTCAACCGAGTTCTTTCATACAAGGAAAAGGAAAATAAGCCTCCAACTCGTCGTCTCTTTGGACACCTCCTCAATCCTGACTGTTTTGCACCTGTAGGGAGGAGGTGGAGACACGAGGAATCAGATTCAGATCTTGAAAACATGATTGTTTCCAGAGATGATGGAGATGATGGAAATAATGGTGGTGCTGGTGACAGTGGATTCGTGGTGAGGATGTTGGTGGACATGTTGATGAGGTAGGTGTTGCTCATCGTGACTTAGATGTTACTGCCGCTTCTGTGGCCACCATTTCTACTTCTTTGGAGATCGGTGCTGCCACATCTCCAGATGAGCGGGAGGACCTCAGGAATCTGATATGGAGAATACTGAGGGTAGAGCTGATGAAGGTTCTGATGATACGGACTCAGAAGAGACTAAACCTGAACCTGCAAGGCTTTCTACCACCTACAGATCTCAGCTGATATATGTGGAGAAAAGACCTACAGATCAAGCATCAAGGAGAGAGAAAATTGAGGATCCTTATTTTATTTCAGAGTTTGACATCGATTCTATTCCTCGTACTTGCCACTGCTTCGTAGACTAACTCCCCGCCAGCTAAGAAGAGAAGTACTATATTTCAGAGAAGGACTATATTTGTCCAACACGTCATACTACTTTTCCTCAGACTTCATCCGCTGCTGCTACAGCTGTGATCATAGTTGCTTCCTCTGGTCCTTTCACTATACGTTCAGATCCTTATACACCGACTGTCTCAATTGCTGAACAGCTTAGCACACTGAACAGTCTGGTTCTTCGATTGATGGAGAGGAACCATGTACAAGATCAACCCATATCTCAGCTGACACAACGAGGAGATGAGCAAGATGCTCTACTTTTGCAGGATGTAGATCAAATGGCAGACTTGAGAGCCAGAAATGCTGATCTTGAAGATCGTTTGCTCAAGTCAGTGGACGATCATAATTAGCTTGCCTTGACTGCATATGGATTCAATGAGAGGAACCTCGCCTTGGAGGCTGACAATCCGCGTCTCACTGAGCAGGTTGAAAGCTTAAAGGAGTCCACTCCCAGGATTGAGGCATTCAAGCCTTATTCCAATGATATAGATAAAGAAGACGAAGAAGATGATGAAGAATGTGATGAGGAAAAGGTGGACTATGACAGTACTGATGATGATGAGGATTCAGATGATAATGACGGAGCGGGGGGTGACTCTGCCAGCTCTTCCAGTACTTCTGGGCAGTCCCCTCCTGAGGAAGTCAGGACCAAAAAGAAACACGACAAAGCTCCCGAGTCATCTCAAAAGCAAACTGAAGAAGGTAAAGCCATTGAGGAAGTAGGAATTGTGCCTCTGAGACGTCGTCTTGATGACAAGTTGACCATGATTTTTGACGCTCAAGGCATTATACAACACTCAGTGAGCTATGACAAAGAATAAGGTGAGATTATTCATTGCCTCATCGAGGAAGAGATAGCAGAGCTGTTTAGGTTAAATCCTGATGATGTTGTTTTGGATGACCCTACTGTTCCTGCTCCCGACCCTCCCGCCCCGGAAGCCTTTGATGACATTGAGGAGGTTATTTTGGAGGATCTTGATGAAGAAGAGAACGTCAAGTATACTTCTGATGAAGAGGAACTGCCAACTTTTGCTGATCTTTTGGGTTTACATTCTAAGGAGGAACTGAACAGGAAGATAGACATGAAGGTTAGTGGTAGTGAATCTTCTGCAGAAGACATTTAGAATAGAAAAGAAGAACGGGCTGCTTTTTGGGAAGTTTTGAAGAAAAGCAGTGTCCCCCCTACGCCAACTCCTCACACCAAAGTTTACTGGACCAAAGGATACAAGTCCGGTGGCCAGATTTTGAGGTGGGCGTTCTTTGTCGACTGGCACTGTTATGCAGTCAAAAGAGAAAGAGGAATCCAGTATTTCCAGTTGCCACATGACATCAAGACGCTGCCCGGGTTCAAGGTAAATTAGCTGGCTCGTCTAAAGATGTTATACAGTGAAGATTTAGGGTTGTCGTCCTGGTTTGCTAGGCAAATTCAGATCGAGTACAGGAAGAAGTGGGTGAACTTCCAGTCACAGCAGCCAGAACGTTACTATCTACCAGAGATTGATGCTCACTCTAGAAAACATAAGGTTATGCTGAAGTGGCTGCCTCCAAAAGTCGTGAAGAAGATTCCAATAATGAAGATGCCTCAAGACTTTTCAGACAGCTTCAGATGGTGATATTATGATGGTAGAAACGCTTAGGTTGTGATAGTTTTTTGCAAAGAAGACAAACGGTATATTGTTCGTGTTTTTGATCCCATGTGGCTGACCGACCTGTCACTTGAAGATGTAAAGATCTACTACAGATGTCAGATCTTCTTTGATATCGAGGATATGGAGCTGGCACTGCAGTTTATGAGAGTCATCCGGCTATGCTTTGCGTTTGATATTCTTGCCGGTTCTGAATGGAAAGCTCTTTCAGAGAAGTTTTTGAAGACCAACGCTGATAAAGTAAAGAACTAGGTCCAAGGGGGAGTTTGTTGATGCATGAAATGTCCCTAGTTCAATGTAATGGTCCATTATGATTGTAAAAAGTTTATATTAGTAATGAAATCAAGTATTATGTATTGTTCGTTTGTATTTATTTAAGTTTAACATGTTTGACTTTGAGTTTATATCAAACAGACCCATTCATCCGAATGAGACCTACGAATGAGTCCATTCGGACGTAATGAACGCTAGCGAATGACTGGGACAAACGAATGAGTCACTCGCATGACTCATTCGGGTATCTAGCTCATTCGTCTGATCCTTTCGCCCGTATGACTGTTTCGCACAACTCATTCGGCCGAATGAGGACAAACTATAAATACCCCTGCAATGAGAATATTTCATAACTTTTCAGACCTGGGCTCAATCCCTGTCACATCTCCTAGGTTTCAGTGTGCCTCCCTGCATCCAACTTCGATTCTTGACCTGTGGTGATTCATTTCGCACTAAACGTTGATTCCTTATCATCGGTTCACCAAGTGGGGATTGGTATTTCGATTGTAAAACCTTCGAATATGATTCATCACTATTCGAAGGGCTGTCGAGCAGAATTCGAACAAAACCGTTGTGTTTCTGGGGTCCTACACTTCTAGCTTTAGATACTGGTGAATGGACCTTATACACCGATGGAGCCTCGAATATAAGTGGGGGCATGATTAGGAATCATACTAAAATCACAACAAGGGGACATAATACCCCAATCGAGTAGTTGTCAAATTCAAGCAAGCAACAATGAAGCAGAATATGAAGGCTTGATAACATGACTTCAATTAGCTAGGGATATGAACATAAGAAATCTTCATGTATTTGTGGATTCCTTGCTCATAGCCAATACATTTAATGGATCCCATACAGTCAAAGGAGATAAATTGGCAAAATATTTAGAGATAGTCAAGGATATAGTAGGATCTTTTTACACTTTTTATATCACGCAGGTTCCTAAAGAAAAGAATGCTGAGGCAGATGAATTAGCAAACTGCGATTCATCTTTGAAAATTCCTGATAATATCAATATCTCTATCCAACATATCTTAAGTCCAGCAATAGACATAGAGGACTAGAATCAAATTCTTGAACCAAAGAATATTGAGGTTCAGAATACCGATACACAGGAAACATTCTGGACTATTCGAATCAAGGATTATCTTCAAACAGGAAAAATACCTGATAAAAAATTAAACCCTAGAGCTTTCAAAACCATAGTATCTTAATACACAATTATCCGGAATATCTTATATAGAAAATCAGTAGCAGGTTCGTACCTAAGGTGTTTGGAAAAACCTGAGAGTTTAGAAGTAATGAAAGATATTCATGAAGGAGATTGTGAAAATCACACTGGGGGCAGAGCATTACTCTCAAAGATCCTGAGAACATGATATTTCTAGCTAACCATGAGAAAAGATGCAACGTCTTATACACAGAAATGTGATGCTTGTCAAACACATAGTAAAATTCTTCATCAACCAGCTAAACCTTTATATCCGATAGTCTCATCATAGCCATTAATGAGATGGGGAATGGATATAGTAGGTAAACTACCCAAAGCACCAGGAGGAAAGGTTTTTATGCTTGTTATGACCGATTACTTCTCCAAATGGATTGAGGCTAAAGCTTTTGTACATGTCAGAGAAAAAGAGGCAATATCAGTCATAGAAAGGAATATCCTTACCAGATTCGGGATACCCGCAGAAATCATTTGTGATAATGGAAAATGGGCTGAAGAACTTCCATTTGTCCTATGGGAAGTTAGAACAACCACAAAGAATGCGACTGGTCAAACACCATTTTCATTAGTATTTGGTTCTGAGGTTGTACTCCCAACTGAGATTGTTATCCCTACCGCAAGAACAAGTTTAAAAACTATAGAATCCAACAATGAAATGTTATCTAAGGATATAGATACCATTGATGAAATTAGGGAAGTTGCAAGAATTAGGATGGCAACTTATCAGCAAAAGATGGCTAAATCCTAAAACAAGGACATAAGGATCAGAAGATTACAAGTTGGAGATTTGGTTTTAAGAAAAGGATTTCAGAATACCACCAATAGGACGTATGGGAAACTTGCCCCAAAATGGGAAGGACCGTATAGAATCGAATCCGAAGCTGGAAAGGGGCATAAAAGTTAACCACTATGGAAGGCGAACCTCTTCCAAGGTGTAACAACCGGTTTTTAATAAATGAATGTATTTGAAATAATCGTTAATTAAACGACTGTGGTTCTTGTGATTTGAAAATATGTGATAATTACGTCATCAATGTCAAGAGCACATGTGATCGTTCTAGAAATCCACGTTGATTTGATGATTGTAATTATTATAAGTTGATAGTATGCGAAAAATGGTGAACGTGGGAGAAAACCGTGCGCGAAACGAAGTTACGGATTGTCCGGAATCGCGAAACAAAGTATCATCCTCAGACTGATGATCAAAGTGAAAGGACCATTCAAACGTTGGAGGATATGTTACGAGCGTGTATAATAGATTTTGAGAGTAGTTTGGATAATTATCTACCTTTGGCTGAGTTCTCATAAAATAATAGTTATCATTCCAGTATTGGAATGCCTCGATATAAAATGTTGTATTGGAGGAAATGTCGTACTCCTGTGTGTTGGGGAGGAGTTGGGCACGAGAACTGGCAAATAAAAAGGTAGTTAAGGTAACAAATGAATGTATAGAGCAGGTACGAGTTCATTTTAAAGACGGCACAAGACCGTCAGAAATTTTATGCTGATAAGCACAGGAAGTTTATTGAATTCCAGGTGGGAGACTTTGTATTGTTAAAAGGTCTCACCTTCGAAAGGTGTTATATGTTTCAAGAAGCGAGAGAAGTTAAGTCCGTATTTTATCGGACCATTTAAAATTATAGCTCAGATAGGTAGTGTGCTTATCACCTTGAGCTACCAGATGAATTGAGTGAAATTCATAACACATTTCACGTCTTTTAGCTGAGAAAATGTTTGGCTGACGAATCGGCTTATGTGCCATTAGAAGACTTGAAAAAGTGATGACAAGTTGAACTATGTGGAGAAGCCAGTAGCTATATTGAACAAAAAGGTCAAACAATTGAGAAAACAAGTCCCTGAACCAAGTAAAGGTTCAACGGAAAAACAGAAGGGGATCTGACGCCACGTAGGAGTCAGAAAATGAAATGAGAAAGTATTATCCTTTCCTTTTTGAGGTTTAATCGGTTTCGGGGACGAAACCTTTGTAAGGAGGGGAGATTTGTAACAAACGGTTCTAATAAATGAATGTATTTGATATAATCTTTAATTGAACGATTGTGGTTGTTGTGATTTGAAAATATGTGAGAATTACGTCATCAATGGCAAGAGCACATGTGATCGTTCTAGAAATCCACGTTGATTTGATGATTGTAACTATTATAAGTTGATAGTATGCGAAAAATGATGAATGTGGGAGAAAACCGTGCGCGAAACGGAGTTACGGATTGTCCGGAATCGCGAAACAAAGAAAATTTCAAAGATATTGTGTTTTGGGACTCTTCGCGGTACGCGAAGATGATTCTGAGGTTCCCTCGTGGTACGCGAAGGAACAAAAATATCTAAGAACTCCGGATTTCTTCGCGGTACGCGACGAGCTCTTTTGCCCTCCTTCGCGGTACGCGACGAGTGTGGCGGTTTGGCAGATTGATATTTTTATCCGATTGCTTCAAGAAAATTTATTTTTTCTGATATTTCGAACACCAGCACATCCTTAAACGATTAGATCATCTTTTTATCACCAAATCACAGTTCTAAAGCTGCCAGAACGTCCGGATCGAGCTAGGATTCGATTCTACAACATCTGATCTTCGTTTTCATCCGAGAACTTCGTTCAAAAGGGTAACGATTCGATCTCTCCTACTAGTTTAATATTGTGTGGATTAAATTCAGTTTTGAATGTATTACTATGATTATGAGTATTGATTATTGCCTAGTTGATAACTAGGGATTGTTAGAAACGAAGAACTTGATATTTTGATGGTGATATATTCGTTTGAAAGCCGGTATGATGTCCGATTGTTATGAAACCCATATCATGGTGTGATAACTAGTAGGAATGGGTAGATTATGACTTTAAATGAAATATGGATTATGATCCATGGGTTAAATGATGATTTTGATGAATTGATGTTAAAATTATTAATAGTTATGATCATAAATGAAATTTGATTAAAAGAAGCGATTGAGATCATAACTAATATAATGAACATCAGTTATTTGATGAAATGCCTAAGGAGGCATGAAATATGATTATGTGATTAATTGTGATAATTTACTAAAACTTGCTAAAGATAGTAACATAAAGTCAATTATGTGATAAATTGACTTTGATCAAGTCAAACCAGTCAAGTGTGTTGAACTTGATTGTATGTGCTATATGTATTGAAATTAGTTGTATATATGTGAATACAACTAGGTATTGACGGTGAAAGTCAAGGGATAAGCCACAGAGGTGGAAAAGAGGTTGTAGGAAGTGAACAACCGCTTGAACCAGGTAAGCTACCCAACTTACTGTAACATTACATATAAGTAGTAGAAAGAGTCTACTTGATTGTGATGTATATATATTGATTGATTTGAATGAATGTGCATAACTAAATTGGAACTAATTGAGTTAATAGACTCTAATGTATATATGTTAACTTCTAATGTGTTTATGTCACGATTGAACTAAATATGCAACATAGATTGCATGAGAATAGACGGATGAGCCGGTGTTTGAATAAGTAATTCCACAACTACGACATCACATAATGAACATTGAATGTGTTGTCGAATGAATTGTATGATAAATATGGCATTGGTGATAGGGGAAAGTTGAATGGTAAAAGTTCAACAACCTATGATAAATCCAATACCTTGTTGAATAAAGTGTGGGAACTCTATGATGGAAGTACCGGTGGTGAACATCATAGTAATTTGATTGAATTATTTATGAATCCACAATGGTGGATAGCCAGAGGTGCTGGCAATGGTATTAGATGGAAGTACCGGTGGGTGAACATCTTAAGACTTGAATTATTTATGACTCTACAATGGTGGATAGCCAGAGGTGCTGGCAATGGTCTTAGATGGAAGTAACAGTGGGTGAACATCTTAAGACTTGAATTATTTATGACTCCACAATGGTGGATAGCTAGAGGTGCTAGCAATTTGTCTTAGATGGAAGTACCGGTGGGTGAACATCTCAAGACTTGAACTAATTATGATATCACAAATGTGTGAATAGTCAGAGGTGCTGACAAATAGCTATGGTGAAAGTACAGAAATGTGAATACTATAGTGTAATTTTGATTAAACAATTGTGAGCAATAGTTGATGATTGGTAATATGATATTATTACATTGTGAGAGTCAACTCGAATAGAAATGACTCAGTTTGAACATTGATTGTGAAAAATGTATTTTTACATTTTGTTGTGATACCACAAATGTGTGGATAACCGGTTAATCCGGAAACCAAATTGTTGAAACCACAGGTGTGTGGGTAATTGGTTGAGCCAATATATATATATACTAGCAGGAAACCCGCGCGATGCAGCGGCGTCGACCCGTTCCAAATCGCAAACTATAACACATTACTTTTAAGAAGTTATTATAAAGCATGTGAAGTTGTAGTCCCACATTTTTAAAGAAATTTGACATGACCAACCTTGAAAATATTAAGTTATTACCAAAACGAACTTGTAGGTAGATAGAGTCTCCCATTAAAAGACCTTGAGCAAGCACTTCCCGAAAAAAAAAATTAACAAAACCACTTGATATGATCAACTTAAAGTCCAAGGTTATAATGTTTGTGAAGAATAAATGTATTCATATTTTTGTACAATTAGATTTTAAATCTCCATATCAGTTTAAACTTATATTGCATTTGTCAAACATCAATCAAGCAAAGTCATAGCCTAAACAATATCGTACACAAGTTTAATAAAGCAAAAATTCATTCATTCAATATATATTGTAGTCTATAATAAAAAAAATTCTTATTATCTTTATGTATAGTTTTTCTTTCACTCAAACTTTATAAATTGTCGATTGGATAAATTTTTATTGTTATCTTTATACACCATAACCATTTAATTTCCAGTCTTGTGCAGGCGGTTGCATTTTGTCATGAGAACTACCTCTCTGATCTGCATATATTGATCCCCTACCTCTGCCAATTCTCCAAGACTTGAATATCAAGGCTGGTATCTTCAATCATTACCATCATCATGAAGCTGAGAAACAAAAGACCTTGAATACTAATTTTGACCTCTATCATTACAAGTAATGTCATATCCCATAACTCCATAAGTACCAAGGCTTGTATCTTCTTTGAACTGTTGAAGGAACCAAAAAATCATTACACAAAACCAACTCTAAACAGCTGTTGGTTGGGCATAAGTACAAACATTGTGATAGAGATTAAGATATCAACAATTCATTCCAACTTTATTGCAACAAATTTGAAATACAGCCACTAAATAAAATCTGAAACCCCTTTAATATAATCAAACAAATTCACTTAAATATTAGCAACTCATTCTATCATGTTGAACACAAGCCAATTTGTATCTTGGAAAAACAACACCCATGCATCTCAAATAGGCATCTTTCCTAGAAAGAAATATTAGCAACACATTCAACTTTTAACAACAAATCAAAGCTAAAAAAAATTAATTAGTAAACTAAAATTGTAAGTTGTAATTGATTACCTTTAAACCTTAAAAAAACCACTTCAGTTAAGCAAAATAAGATCATGAACCAAAAAAATCAATTATGCAACAAAAGACCAATGCCACAAATTTTACCTTCTTTAAAAGTTCATATTTAGAAAGATGCAAATACTACTTAAAGAGGATTAGCGAAACCTGCACAGTAGTCAAGTTTTTCCTTCCATTACGTTGTTGAATGTGATTATGAACATATCCTTTTGATCCAGCATTGAACCACCTTCAAAATAAATCTTTTTAGACATGAACCAGATCATTGAACCACTTTCAAAACAATCTTTTTACTTGCCATTGTTTTCCCTCAATAACCTTAATTTATTGCTGATCAATGCACGTGTCATTTCAATAATAGAATTCACATAATGTTTTTTGCTCACTAAGATGATAACCGAAAGCAAGAAGCTGTGTGAACTAATTAATAATAAAGCATGGGAACTAAAAGGATTAACAAAAGGATGCACAACCTGACCTACATCAATCGGCTGAATTATAAGATTACCTGAAACAATTCAATTAACATTTGAAAAAGAAGAATATCAGATCTTGAGTTACCTTAATATCATGATACAGGCCTTTGAGTGTTGCAATAAAAATGCAATCAAAGACATTGTTCAGCTTCATAATCCTATTTCAGTCATATCAAACATAGGATAATTTGTAAGAACATAAAAAAAAATTTTTTTTTTAATAAAATTTTAAGGTGCATTTTTAACCACAAAATCTAACCAATAAAGTTCAGCTTTATTTTAAACTGCAACACATATTACCTGCATGCCCCTTCTTTACATTTGGATACCAAACACATATTTGGTTAAACCTGCTATTTACTGACTCAAAAAAATCATTTGAATGTATAATATCCGGTTAGTTTTAAGTAATAACATGATTCAAATGATTTATTTACCAGGATAGATGAGTACGTAGTAGAGCATTAGTACTTTGGGTATTATTTACAATTTTTTTCTTGGAAATGGAGCAAATCCATCATAGCCCAGAATTCTCCAATTTCAGCATTAGCCACACAGCGTCACAGCCCATCAAAACCTATGCACATTTGCTGTACATTACAAGCAACCTGTCCAAATAACCCATACCGCTATCCGGACTAAAATTAATGTTTTTGCAACTATTTAATCGAACCACATGCAAGTTACTTGACTCATGACGCCCAATATTTAACTCATTTAAGTTTATTTATTAATGCAACCCTTTCCATGTTGATCAGAACCAATCAGGCCAAGCCTGCAGCCCATAAGGCAATCTCCTGCCTCCCCATTGCAGCTCATCCGAATGACTGGCTACAACCTGCAGCAACTCTAGATGCAAAAGATTACTTAGAACCTGAAAATCGCTATGATGGGCCAAGCAGCACTGAAAACCGGTTATTTCAAGCATACAAAAGGTTCTCCATATATAGGAACACAGATCATATAAAAACAAAGGTTTGCCTAGAGCGCTAAAAACACCTATTTTTTGCATTGAATTTGTATCTTTTGTACTGAATTATTGAATAGTTAAAAACATTAGCAACCTGCCACATGTATAATTGTCATAATAAATCAAAGATTAACTATATATAACTGAAACATAATCCTTTAAATTACTCCCTAAGTAAGGGAAGTCACAAAAAGCAGTTGTAGTTACAGATCTTTTACTTATTAGCAAAACATATGAAGTCTAACAAAATTTAATGGAAGAAGAAAATAAAATTAGGCTTTTGTTTTGTAATTTTACAGCCAAATGAACCAATTACAGAGGCATACCTCTACAATCTTCCAAATACGTGAAAGAAAAAGAAGCAATTTCAGAGCCTTTTTGAAAGGATTACCTTCCTTAGAGTCACGTACCAAGGAACCCTTTGTTGAGTTATTGCACAAACATTATCTATAAACCACACAAAAACATCAATTTAACAAAAACCCTCTATCTTATTTCCAAACAAATTAGGGAAAATGAGACATTACTACTTACAGGGCATGTGATAGCTTCATATATGAAGGGATTGATTGCAGAGAAGCCGACGCAGCAACCCTTGAACAAAACCGACATAAATTAAACATATTAATTATGTAAAACTATAACATCCCATGATTAAAACTAAAAACTCACATCCGATCAGGATTTTTCATGAAATAATGCATAAAAACCCTAGATTCAGGAAAAAAAATTCTAACATGCTTGTTTATTTGATGCATCTCCTCTTCCGCCTAAACACACCTACCAACTATGTAGCTCGAGCTGGTGTAGCCGGAGAAGGGTTGGAGCCATAAACGGAGGTCGAGAAGAAAGCATTTGTGGAGGTGGGAGAAATTAGGAACAACATCGAATATTTTTACATATACGTGAAAAAAGAGTGAGAGTGGTTGAGAGAGAGAGAGAGCACGCGGTGGATGGATCTCAGAATTGAATTCAAAATTTGAACCTTATTTGCAAGTTGAGTCTTTTTCTAGGTGGGCATTTTGAAGGATTTGAAAATTTATGCAACAAACACTTGTACATTAAGCATAAAAACTTGTAAAACTCTTAAAATTAAGAGATTTGGGTAAAATGACCATTTCATCCTTCCTATATGTATTATAAAGGAGTATAGATATATATATATATATATATATATATATATATATATATATATATATATATATATATGGTGTTTTAAACTTAGCCAGAGGTGCTGGTGGTAGAGTTGGATTAGATAATATACTCATATTTGTGAAAATGTCCCATTAAGGGAAATAAATGCACCATGTGTGTTGGGTGCAAGTTGAAGTTTGAATATGATATATTATTATCTAAACATGATTAACATCCATATGATATGTATGTGGATGAGTTTAAATAAGTTTTTTGGGAACTTTGGGAGGGGTTACTTACTTAGTTCATATGAACTAATTGTGACCTTATATGTGATGTTACAGGTCAAAAATAGATATGCATCGGATGATCAGATCGGGCATGTTTTGAAGCTGAACCAAACGTTATGTAAAATCTTTGGTGGTTTTAAACTTAAACACACTAGTTTTATTAATCATAAATATAAATGTTATGAACTTAAGTGTGTTTAACTTATGAAATAGAGATGTCACGCTTCCAAACATGATTTTGTGGTAAAGTTTTTAATCTGGGACCAAAATTTGACACGTGTAAACGTGTGAAAGAAGTTTGGGTGTTACACAAGGGCATAGAAAGCCATTCACCTTAAAACATACTTCATATAATGTTTACATATTTATCTTCAAAATATTCCTACACTCGTATTTTGATATATCTCGTGATAATAACTTAAGCGTCGGAGGGGTGTTGGGATTCCTAACGCCCACCTTCGTGGAGATTTTAATGTTTTGCAGGTATAACTGGAGAAGAGACGAGACTATATGTCTCATACATGTTTTGACATGAAATCTAAACTTGAACATCACTTGGAGCATAGACTACTCTTATCATGCAAGTTTTGACCTGAAATTAAAACTTTGTAGAAGTCCAACGTACCGACTGTTTGTCTGGATGCAAGTTTTGACCTGAAATCAAAACTCTAGAGACTTTTTTCTCTCAACCGAACTAGGGTTCTTACATCCTCGCCAGTAGCGCACGAATATCCTGTTATAGTTCGAGATAACGGGACCAGTTGTCGCTTTAGTGGCTGACAATTTCATTATTAAGAGATATAATCATGGATCCTTTAATTATCCAAGTACAGTTGGAAATTTTGGGACCAGTACATGCTTTAGTGGCTAACATTTTAATTTTTGAAGAGTATAACCACCAAAAAATAGCATTCATATGCTATACAACCGGCATTATCGCAAGTATTTTTGGCCTTAGTTGCCAGTATCTTCAGCCTTATCGCCAGTATCTTCGGCCTTAGTCACCTGTCTAACCGGCCTTGTCGCCAAAATATTCGGCTAGTCCCAAACTTTCTTGATTCTTGAATATTTGCAGAAAACTATGTTCAAGTATTTCAGGATATAGCATTCACTTACAACATACATGAGGATATTCAGGCATGTAGCTATTATATTATACTAACAGGGATAAAGAAAGCTCGGAAATAAAGTCTACTATTTCAATGAGTTGCTATTTGTTTCTTAACCCTTCTAATATTCTATAACAGTCTTTATCTCTGATCAGGAATATGGTATTATTAAATTAGAAAGTATGTGTTATAAATATTTTTACTTGGAAATATTTAATCTCCTGTGATTAATATATATCTTATATTCCATATTCTTGAAAATATATCAACCAAACAATGAAACGATAGTAATATACTTAATCACAACTATAAGTAAAATCTTGATCAAATTAAACTAAATATAGTTAAAAGTTTTCTTAATTACTCCATGTTGAGAAGATATCTATTCTGGTATTCTTTAAGAGGAGTAATAAGAATATCTAAAAACATATGTATTTAACATACTGTCAATTAGGGTTAACATATTCCTTTTCAATGCATAAGTAAAATTAATCCTTATGAAATTACAAAAGAATCTAACCTATTATATAAATAAGAAGATATTCAAAATAATAATGACGGCAGGATAATATATCAAAAGATTAGTTGTCAAAGATATTTAAAGCTAATATATCATGCTTCGCCATGAAAACTCATGGTCCCTCCACCCAATATATTAATGTTGTTAGTTAACCTAATAAGGATATTTAGGTTTTGCCATGAAACTCATGGTTCCTCCACCTAAATATCCTGAATTGTCTAAAAATTGTCTGCCCCTACCTACGGGGACTTTCATTGAAACATTGTTTGAAACATCTAAAAACATCAACAAAGAACCACAAACATCATGGGCTCAGACCTTATCAATCATATCTTCATTGCCCATCGCAACCTCACCTGCACCTGCACCAGCTCCAATATCCTCACCCTCGCCTGCCTTACTCATCTCTGCCACACTAGTTGTCTTTACCGCCGCCACATCAGAATTCTCTACAACATCCCCAGTAAGATTGATCAGGATCTTGGCCCATTCCGAGAGCTCCTTCAGCATAGGTCTGCTCAAGGTCTTCAATCTGCTTGTCAAAAGCTTCTTTGTCAGAATCAGCCTTGAGGATAACCTAAAAAAATAAGAATATCTTAGGATATGACAGAAACAAGACAAAGGTATACTGAACTCTACCTTTTGCAGGAGATCGACAACGAGTAGATCGGGAACATCATCTAGATTGATTGGCTTGGTGCGTTTGTGCTTCTTATAAACCTTGGAGGAGCGAGTGTGCATGATCCTACCCTAAGGAGCAACAGGGCTTGCTTTTTCCTTCTTAATAGTGAGAAAACCGCTAAGGTCCTCGAGATCGAATGCAGATTCTAAATGATAAACAAACGAAATTAACCATACGAACAAATATTAATAAACAATTAAGAAACAAAACCATGAAACCTGAAGTCATTTGGGTGTAAGAATGCTAGGAGGAGATGCTCTGATTTGGAGACATATTGGGGATATCAGCCTTCAAAGAAATACCAAACTTCCTTTCTCTCTCTTCTATACGCAGTAATGCTTGAAATTTCTGTTCAGTATCCTTGCTTTCTGCGATAAGAGACTCAAACTTTGGTGCTGAAAAATCATAAGAATATAAATCAATAACAAAATTAAAATAACAAACTCAAAAGCAAACCTAAATAATCCTACCCTTCAACAACCAATTAACTAGAAGGAGTTTCCCTTTAGGAATATAACTTCTATTAACAAAAAATAATTTATTCCGCCACTCTTCCTCGTTCATAGTTATCCCAAGAACTAGAACGGGAGCATTGCTTCTTCTCTGAAGCAGAAAAAGAGAATAACCATGAGTGCGAAGTTGGAAAACATGGGAAACTTCAGGGACTTCGATCTTGAGACCATATCTTTGGTTCAATTTGTGAAAGGTAGAAAGCAATCGCCAACCCATCGGCATCAGCTGGGGATAACAGAGATGGGTAATACGAAAGAACTCAGAAATCAGGGGAGGAAAAGGATAAGACAAACCCAGAGAAAATGGGTATTCCGGGAAGCAGACCCATGAACTGGAACTATGATCTGCTTTAAGGGTGTTATCATAACGACGGAAGATAGCTTCCTCAGGAAAGGCGTGGGATAATTTCAACGAATCGATGTGATCATTGTCAAAACACACAGATATTCTGCTCTGTATAAGGTAGAATATTCTGGTTATGGAACTCATCGGAGTCCAAAGAAGAAGAAGAATTCGACATTAGCAAAAGTAAAAAGAAAACTGAAGAAGGTGATCGGAAACTTACCAGAGAAATGATCGAATGAGTGAATTGTGATTTGAAAGGGAAGACATGTGATCATTATATCCTGCAAAGAACTGCCACTTTCGGTAACCGCTAATCCAATTATAATCGTCCGATCTATAAAAACTATAATCAATTTCAAATATTTGAAAGTCAATTTTTTACAGCTGTAACCCACCAACTCTAAAACTTGGGGGCAATTGTTGTGCACTGAAAATTACCTTACATATTTCAGGATCAGGGACATTTAAGGATATACTTGCGACTGACTAATATCTCTGTATATTTCTAATTTAATTGTTGAGATTGTAGGCTAAACAGGTTAACAACTTGCTGAGCTATAATCACGGAAGAAGTCAACAAACATTCCAACTAAAAGACCATGGACTACGAAAGTGTCACACCCCCACATTTCAACTAACGGAACCACACCGTTTGGGAGCGTGACAAACCAGGATCTCAGATCATTAGACATAGCGAAGACCTCTATATGAATTTCAAAACATACGTTGGTCTTTAAAACATAACATTCAGAGTTTACAAAAAGTTGCGGAAGCGTTTAAAAACCATAAACAGTTGTAAAGTAAACATTACAATCCAAAGTACTTAAATATTCAAATGTTCAAATTCAAATTCAAATTCAAAGTGTTTATAATGCATGAGACTCTATCTTCCTAGTCCATGCCAGCTGTAACGCGCGCCTTAGCGTCCTGAGAAAACATGCAAATCAAGTCAACACAAAGGTTGGTGCATAACACAGGTTTTAAATAATCATAGTGTTCAAAACATCAGTTTGAATAATAAGTTGTAGATAACATAATCACAAATGCACAGTCATGATAGCTAGTCATATAAACTATTTACATACGTGTTCGACACCGAAGCTGACTGATTGCCATGCTATAGCATGTTTTCGCCTTGCCACTATTGTCTATCACAACAAGAGTAATAATTGTGTTTGGTCAGTCAAACACCTGCGTAGATCCCATCTACCAGGTGAGGTTTGTCAAACCTAATAGATCTATTTCCAACTACCACGCTTTGCATTACAGCAAACTAAACGGTTCGAGGTGTGTAAGGACTTTCAAGTTGATATGTTGTCACATAATTTAAACAGATAACTCATGCAAGTGATATGTATCTAAAAATAGTTTGTTGCACATGTTTTCTCCCCCAAAACAGTTTAAAATAAGAAAGGGGCCGTGTACGCACCTTTGATAATAGTAGAATGATCACACACTAAAAGCTCGTGAAAGGAAATCCTTCTACGAAGAATCTGTGTTTAAACAATAACCTAGTGTTATTCGAATAATCGTTTTGTGCTTGAAATCACATACGTGTCAACACACGTATATTAAAGTGTGAGAATTATGCATACGAAAGTACGCGTGCCATTGAAATCGATTAAATAAAATCATATTTGATTTTATTCAATTAATCGTAATTATACGCGATTTCGTGTTCGGATTAAAATAAGAATTTTATCATCCTAACACGTTCGTATTCTCGTTACGGTTCCAACGCAACTTGAACGGATCGAATCGGAGTTAGAACGAATAAGTTATGATAAAAATACTAAATTATCATTAAAATCCAAAAATTGGTTTGGGCCGGGACTCGAACCCGCGACCCTCAACTCCAACACACACGCCTTTAACCAGTCAAGCCCGCTAGGGTATCGCGAAAGTATCTGGAAATTAATTCTTTTAAATCCTAACTAACCGATTCTCTTTGGTCGTACTATAGCCGAAGCAATTACCCAATTTTGTCCTTAATTCGAACCCGATTGACCCAACATCCATGGGGTTTTTGTTGGACAACAACTTTCGAACCTTTCTGATTAACCAATTTCAATAATCATATCAGTTTGCATCAAAAACCCAAAAGCGTATTCATCTTACGAACCCTAACATCGAATTCATCCAATTCGTTATTGAAACCACAAATTGAAACGATATTATTCTTAATCGAGGTTGTCTGAAACTACTGATAACATTTAATTTGATTCTACAATCCATTTGATACGAAATTCCCAAATCATTTTCTTAACATAAACCCTAATGTCGAAATCATAGAATTTGATGTTTCTAAATGAAATTGTTATGATAAACAGTTTGATCGGAACCTTATGAAGCTTACCATATCATTTGATTTCATTTTTAAATCCATTGAAATCAAATCCCCCAAAACCGTTTCTACTTAGAACCCTAATTGTCGTTCATGATTAATTCGATATTGGAACCACGAATTAACATAGGGATTATCTTATTCGGTAGTTTTAGAGTGTGTAGGAAAGTTTACTTACAAGATTTGATGATTAATCGATGGAGATCGACTTTGAGTCTCAAGTTCGGCCGCCCCTTGTTCGACTTCGTGATTTCGTGCCTTATAGGATCAAATTGCTAGATGAATAAAACTCTGAGAGTACCGATTTAAGTTTCTGAAACTTCAATTTGATGAATTAAGACCGTATTATATCAATTTGATATAGAGGAGTTACGGTTTCGACTCTTGAGCTTGACAATGATTAAATTCGACCATTAATCCTTCTAATAACGTATAATAACTGTTAGTAATCATCAATGAGATGATTATTGTTAGTTTTATAACAGTTACAGCTCTTATTATCACGAGATTCGAATTTTCCCCAATTATTTGGCCGAATTTTGACTTTTAGAAGTCAAAATCAATTGCTATTACAACTTATAAACTAATTCTTGACATCAACACTTAAAAACCTAATTTTTGCTTAAATTTTAACTCCTATATAATAATCTGGATCAATAACATATTGTTTCGATTTACAAAGCTACTTTAAAATTCCTAATTACCACTAAATGGGCCAATTAGAACATCATAGAGTTAAATTACACTAATTAAACTTCTCAAATATAATTGGGCCTCACTGGGCCTTCCTGGGCCTACCTTGGCCTTCCCTGGCCTACTTGGTTTACATTGGCTTTACTTGGACTTATTGGGCCTTAATGGGCCTCTCTTGGCTTATTGGGCCTACATTGGCTCTGTTGGGCTTACATAGACTTCGTTGGGCCTAATTGATCTTGTTGAGTCTTCCTTGACCTTACTGGATCTTCTTTGACTTTACTGGGCCTTCATTGGCCTTGTTGGGCCTTCATTGGCCTTGTTGGGCCTACGGAGGTTAACAAGGTTAACTTGAAAAGTCGGATTGTCACATCATCCCCTTGTTGAAGGAATTTTCGTCCCGAAAATTAGCAAGTGTTAAGAGTAGTTAGGAAACTACTTACGAGTTTAAATCGTATGTGCTAGTGTGATTTGATCATTCTGTGTGCTTGTGTGTACTCATACACAAAGTCTAATGCTTGCAACATCACAACTCAATTGTGATCGTTCAATGTAACTGTTTTGCGTGTACACTAGTTAGTTCACCTAACTGTGACTGTTTGTGTTTGATCATACTGTGTTGTGTAACCTCACACATAGTGAGTGTCTGTAACTGTTTGTACTATGCAACCCCGCACATAGCAAAATGTATAACTAATCGTGTATGTACTACCATAACATGTAACATATGAAATGTAGCACATAAAATATATAAAATGTAATGTAGTGTAGCACAAATGTTTGTAACAAAATCAATTGAATAAATAAAATGTTTGTGCTTACAGTTTGAATTTGCATTGTTGATGTATGAAAGCATCACGTCATCCCCTTGTTGAAGGAAATTTCGTCCCGAAATTTAACGTGCGCTCTCAGTGTTAGCAGTAGCTGTCTTGAATAGATGAGGATATTTCTTCATCATTTGATCTTACCGTTCCCATGTGAATTCAGGACCCCGTCTTGAATTCCATCGAACTTTGACTATCGGAATCTTGCTTTGCTTCAGTTGTTTGACCTCTCGGTCCATGATTTCTGCCGGTTCTTCAATGAATCGCAACTGTTCATCTACTTGTATTTCTTCCAACGGTACAATCAATGTCTCGTCAGAAAGACATTTCTTTAAGTTCGACACATGAAACACATCATGAACTCCACTGAGTTCATCCGGTAGTTTGAGTTGGTACGCAACCGGACCAATCCTTTTCAGAATCTCAAAAGGTCCTACGTAACGTGGACTAAGCTTTCCGCGCTTGCCGAATCGTATTACACCTTTCCAAGGTGATACTTTTAGAAGAACTCGGTCTCCTACTTGAAATTCCAACGGCTTGCGACGCTTGTCTGCATAACTCTTCTGTCGATCTCGAGCCGCTGCCATACGGTTCCGGATTTGAACTATCTTCTCTGTCGTTTCGTGCACCAGTTCAGGACCTGTTATCTGACTGTCACCAATTTCAGCCCAGCAAACTGGTGAACGACATTTGCGACCATACAAAGCTTCAAACGGTGCTGCTTGAATGCTTGTATGATAACTATTGTTGTAAGAGAATTCCACCAACGGTAAATGATTCTCCCAGCTATCACCAAAGTCAATTACGCAAGCTCGTAACATATCCTCGAGCGTTTGAATTGTTCGTTCACTTTGACCGTCGGTCTGTGGATGATAAGCGGTACTCATATCCAAGCGAGTCCCCAATGACTTATGAAGAGATTTCCAAAAGTTGGAAGTAAATCGGGCATCCCGATCTGATATGATAGAGATTGGCACGCCATGCCGTGCTACTACTTCCTTGATGTAAATGCGAGTCAGTTTCTCCATCTTATCACTTTCCTTGATTGCTAAGAAGTGTGCAGATTTCGTTAATCGATCGACAATTACCCATATCGTATCACAACCACTCGGTGTACGGGGTAACTTAGTAATGAAATCCATCGAAATCTGTTCCCATTTCCACATCGGTATCTCTGGTTGTTGCAGTAAACCAGATGGCTTCTGATATTCAACTTTGACTTTCGAACAAGTCAAACATTTGCTAACGTACTTAGCAATATCAGCTTTCATATGAGGCCACCAATACAGTGCCTTCAAATCATGATACATCTTGTCTGATCCCGGATGGACTGAATATCTGGACTTGTGTGCTTCGTCCATCACGAGTTCCCTTAAACCTCCATACAAAGGTATCCACATTCGATCAATGAAATAACGAATTCCATCAGGTTTAACATTCAATTGTTCTTCCATTCCTCGTAAAGATTCCGGTACTAAGTTTTCCGTTTTCAAGGCCTCAATCTGAGCACTGTGTACTTTGTCAGGTAAGTCAGTATGTATTGTCATCATAAGTGCACGAACCCGTCTTGTTCCCGTCGTATCTTTTCTGCTCAAAGCATCGGCTACTACATTAGCCTTTCCCGGGTGATACTTAATCGCACACTCATAATCGTTCAACAACTCAACCCATCGTCGTTGCCTCATATTAAGCTCCTTCTGATCAAAGATATGCTGCAAACTCTTATGATCAGTATAAATAGTACACTTAGTTCCATACAAATAATGCCTCCAAATCTTTAAAGCAAAAACCACTGCTCCTAACTCCAAGTCATGAGTAGTGTAATTCTTTTCGTGTGTTCTTAATTGTCTGGAAGCATAAGCGATCACTTTATCCTGTTGCATCAACACACATCCCAAACCCTGTCCAGATGCGTCACAATACACCGCAAAGTCTTCCGTTCCTTCCGGTAAGGACAGAATTGGTGCACTGCAGAGTTTCTGTTTCAATAACTGGAATGCAGCTTCCTGTTTATCCGTCCAGTTATACTTTGTTCCCTTGTGCGTCAGAGCTGTAAGTGGTTGAGCGATCTTTGAGAAACCTTCAATGAATCGTCGATAATAACCCGCCAAACCAAGGAATTGTCGTACCTCGGTAGGGGTCTTTGGCGCTTCCCAATTCTTAATCGCTTCAATCTTCGCTGGATCAACATGTATGCCCTTTTCATTAACTATATGACCCAGAAATTGTACTTCTCGCATCCAGAAATCACATTTCGAAAACTTAGCGTACAGTTGTTCCTGTTTCAATAGCTCTAGCAGTAATCGAAGATGTTCAGCGTGTTCCTCCTCAGACTGTGAATAGATGAGAATGTCATCAATGAAAACAATGACAAACTTATCCAGATAAGGTTTACAAACACGATTCATGAGATCCATGAATACAGCTGGAGCGTTTGTCAACCCAAATGGCATGACCAAGAACTCATAATGGCCATAGCGTGTCCTAAATGCTGTCTTTGGAATATCCTCCTCCTGGACTCTTAGTTGATGATAACCAGACCTGAGATCAATCTTCGAGTAGTAACTCGAACCTTGCAATTGATCGAACAGATCATCAATCCTGGGTAACGGATACCGGTTCTTGATAGTAACCTTGTTCAATTCCCGGTAATCGATACACATACGGAAAGTTCCGTCCTTCTTCTTTACAAACAAAACTGGAGCTCCCCATGGTGAAAAACTAGGTCGTATGAAACCCTTATCCAACAACTCTTGCAATTGTGTAGATAACTCTTGCATCTCTGACGGTGCAAGTCGATAAGGCGCCCTAGCTATCGGTGCTGCATCTGGTGTAAGATCGATTCGAAATTCCACCTGTCTGATAGGCGGTAATCCCGGCAAGTCTTCTGGAAATACCTCCGGAAATTCACAAACTACAGGTATATCTTCAAGCTTCTTCTCAGCTACTGGCTTTTCAGTTATAAGTGCTATAACTGCCGTATGACCTTTCCGCAGACATTTGTGTGCCTTCATACAAGATATGAGACGCAGTGGCGTACTGCTCTTCTCGCCTTGTACATATAATGTCTCTCCCTGCGGAAGAGGTATGCGAACAATCTTTTCATGGCATACAATTTCAGCCTGGTTCTTGGACAACCAGTCCATGCCAATGACTACATCAAAACTGCCTAAGGCAATAGGCATCAGATCAATCTCTAATGTCTGACCCATCAAATCAAGGATACATCCCTTATAAATGTTTTCTACTAAAATCAACTTACCATCAGCTAATTCCACAGTGTATGGACTATCTAAGGCAGTGGGACTAACATTTAGCAACTTAGCAAGTGAACTAGATACAAAACTCCGATCGGCACCAGTGTCAAATAACATAGAGGCATAGTGATTATTTAAGAGGAACGTACCCGTGACAATGTTGGGATCCTCCCGCGCTTGACGTCCTCCGATCACAAACGCCCTGCCTCTAGCACCGTTATTGTTGTTGTTATTGTTGTTGTTATTGGTGCCATTGCCATTACCGTTGCCATTTCCATTACCATTTCCATTATTGTTATTGACATTATTGTCCCCGCCCTTCTTAAGCTGTGGGCAATCTTTCTTAAAATGTCCCATTTTTCCACACTCAAAACAACCCTTCTGAGCGTTGTTCTGGTTATTGTTCTGGTTGTTATGGTTGTTCTGCAGCTCTCCGCGACAATCCTTAGCCGCGTGCCCAATCTTGCCACACCTCTGGCACTTAGCTCTTTCACATTGGTTACCTGCATGATGATAACCACACTTGTTGCACTTGGGGTGCTTGCCAATATAACCCCCCGATGATGATGATTGCTGACCACTG
Organism: Mikania micrantha; assembly: GCA_009363875.1. Lineage (NCBI taxonomy): Eukaryota > Viridiplantae > Streptophyta > Magnoliopsida > Asterales > Asteraceae > Mikania > Mikania micrantha. The sequence goes on along the minus strand of CM018682.1, from coordinate 48,383,192 downwards.
TTGGAATTATGATAGGACTTGTTTGAGTCCTGCTTCCTGTTCTGCTGTTGGTTGTTACCCTTGAAGTTGTTACTTTCCCACTTTCTCTTATGATCTCCTACCTTGGTAGCAGATGTTCGTTTGGGCAGAGTCCCCTGTAACACTGCCTGGTCAGTAAGCTGATGCGCTAAACGAACAGCTTGTTGGATGGTGGTGGGATTTGCTGAAGTCACCAACCCTTGAATCTGAGGCACTAGTCCTCCGATGTATCTTTCAATCCACTTACTGGCTGGAGTAGCCATGTGTGGTAGCAGTCTGGCCAACTCGTGTGACCTGGTTGTGTACTCTTCAATGTTTGACCCCTCCATCTTGAGGTGCCAGTATTCCTCCTCCAACTTCTGCATTTCACTACGAGGACAGTACTCCTCTTGCAGTAAAGTTTTGAAGTTGTCCCATGTCAGTGCATTTGCTTCTCCCAACCCCAGAGTCTGAACATTGGAGTTCCACCAAGTCAGTGCTGGACCCTCCAATGTTCCAGTAGCAAATTTCACCTTGCTGTCATCAGGGCAGTTGCACATTTCGAATACAGACTCAGCCTTTTCAATCCACCGAAGGAGTCCAATGGCCCCCTCCGACCCTTTGAAATTGTGTGGTTTGCAGTCCAAAAACATCTTGAACGTGCAAACTTGTGGATTAACCAATCCCCCAGTTGGACCCTGTGGCCCTGTGTTGTGGGTCTGAGCATACTGTGCGATTGCCTCTGCAACTCTGTTGTTGATTAGCTCATTGAGCTCAGCAACAGTCATATGTACGTTTCCCTCAGCCATTAGTTTCCTATTTATAAGAAGTGTTAGCACGAAGTCAAAATCCAATGTAACATGTGTAAGTAAAACAACAAACACATCATGTAATATAAATCAACACAGTTGTTGGAAATAAAAGATAACTCTTTAATAGATAGAAACTTTCTTTGAGTACAATACTTTTGAAATGAAATACAAGTTTTCAAACTACCAATGTAGGAACACAACCCGTTCCTAATAAGTTTAAATAAAACAAGGAAAAAAATGAAAAACAATCAATCATCCTCAACGGTGGATTCAGGATCGGACTCAGCAACTGGTGCTGGTTCCTCCTCCTCATCCTCATCCTGTTCTTCATTCTCAACTACCACTAAGTCCTCCAAAGTTTCAATTATGCCCGCCAAAATCTCCTCTCGGTTCTCTGACTCTTCTAGACGACCAATCATGTTCACCATCTCATCCCGCATGTCATGAACTAGATGGGCAAGTTCATCTTGCCTCTCAATGGCATCCCATAACTCCTGAGTTCTCTGTATAAGCTTGTCTTCTGCTTCATCCAAGTCCTCGCGCAATTTGGCGATCTCCTCGGCGTCCGTCCTTCGCCTCTTAGGCTCAGGAGCATCTAATGCTGGTGGTGGGTGTGTGGAAGGTCCCTCAGCAGGAATCTGCTGAGTGCCCTCCTCCTCCTCTTCCGGATCCTCATCCGGGTCCTCCTCTGGATCCTCGTCTGGATCCTCGTCTGGATCCTCCTCCGGATCCTCCTCTGGGTCTTCCTCCGGGTCCTCCTCGGGATCGGAGTCCTCCATCTCATACGGTGGAGGTGATGGAATAGGTGGTGGTGGTGATGATGGTGGTGCCGGAACTATCGGCTCCTCGTCCTCGGAATCATCAATGACAATATAAGGAACTGATGGTGATGCCATGCCTGTTACATAATATCATATGTAAGTACAGTGCCATGGAATACGTAAACAAGTCAATTACATAATGTCATATGTAATTTCTATGCAATACGTATTAACAGATGTGTCTAATGTCTAATAGTCATAGTCTAGGCCTATATATGCAAACCTAGTTCGCTATAACCAATGTCTCTGATACCAATCTGTCACACCCCCACATTTCAACTAACGGAACCACACCGTTTGGGAGCGTGACAAACCAGGATCTCAGATCATTAGACATAGCGAAGACCTCTATATGAATTTCAAAACATACGTTGGTCTTTAAAACATAACATTCAGAGTTTACAAAAAGTTGCGGAAGCGTTTAAAAACCATAAACAGTTGTAATGTAAACATTACAAACCAAAGTACTTAAATATTCAAATGTTCAAATTCAAATTCAAATTCAAAGTGTTTATAATGCATGAGACTCTATCTTCCTAGTCCATGCCAGCTGTAACGCGCGCCTTAGCGTCCTGAGAAAACATGCAAATCAAGTCAACACAAAGGTTGGTGCATAACACAGGTTTTAAATAATCATAGTGTTCAAAACATCAGTTTGAATAATAAGTTGTAGATAACATAATCACAAATGCACAGTCATGATAGCTAGTCATATAAACTATTTACATACGTGTTCGACACCGAAGCTGACTGATTGCCATGCTATAGCATGTTTTCGCCTTGCCACTATTGTCTATCACAACAATAGTAATAATTGTGTTTGGTCAGTCAAACACCTGCGTAGATCCCATCTACCAGGTGAGGTTTGTCAAACCTAATAGATCTATTTCCAACTACCACGCTTTGCATTACAGCAAACTAAACGGTTCGAGGTGTGTAAGGACTTTCAAGTTGATATGTTGTCACATAATGTAAACAGATAACTCATGCAAGTGATATGTATCTAAAAATAGTTTGTTGCACATGTTTTCTCCCCCAAAACAGTTTAAAATAAGAAAGGGGCCGTGTACGCACCTTTGATAATAGTAGAATGATCACACACTAAAAGCTCGTGAAAGGAAATCCTTCTACGAAGAATCTGTGTTTAAACAATAACCTAGTGTTATTCGAATAATCGTTTTGTGCTTGAAATCACATACGTGTCAACACACGTATATTAAAGTGTGAGAATTATGCATACGAAAGTACGCGTGCCATTGAAATCGATTAAATAAAATCATATTTGATTTTATTCAATTAATCGTAATTATACGCGATTTCGTGTTCGGATTAAAATAAGAATTTTATCATCCTAACACGTTCGTATTCTCGTTACGGTTCCAACGCAACTTGAACGGATCGAATCGGAGTTAGAACGAATAAGTTATGATAAAAATACTAAATTATCATTAAAATCCAAAAATTGGTTTGGGCCGGGACTCGAACCCGCGACCCTCAACTCCAACACACACGCCTTTAACCAGTCAAGCCCGCTAGGGTATCGCGAAAGTATCTGGAAATTAATTCTTTTAAATCCTAACTAACCGATTCTCTTTGGTCGTACTATAGCCGAAGCAATTACCCAATTTTGTCCTTAATTCGAACCCGATTGACCCAACATCCATGGGGTTTTTGTTGGACAACAACTTTCGAACCTTTCTGATTAACCAATTTCAATAATCATATCAGTTTGCATCAAAAACCCAAAAGCGTATTCATCTTACGAACCCTAACATCGAATTCATCCAATTCGTTATTGAAACCACAAATTGAAACGATATTATTCTTAATCGAGGTTGTCTGAAACTACTGATAACATTTAATTTGATTCTACAATCCATTTGATACGAAATTCCCAAATCATTTTCTTAACATAAACCCTAATGTCGAAATCATAGAATTTGATGTTTCTAAATGAAATTGTTATGATAAACAGTTTGATCGGAACCTTATGAAGCTTACCATATCATTTGATTTCATTTTTAAATCCATTGAAATCAAATCCCCCAAAACCGTTTCTACTTAGAACCCTAATTGTCGTTCATGATTAATTCGATATTGGAACCACGAATTAACATAGGGATTATCTTATTCGGTAGTTTTAGAGTGTGTAGGAAAGTTTACTTACAAGATTTGATGATTAATCGATGGAGATCGACTTTGAGTCTCAAGTTCGGCCGCCCCTTGTTCGACTTCGTGATTTCGTGCCTTATAGGATCAAATTGCTAGATGAATAAAACTCTGAGAGTACCGATTTAAGTTTCTGAAACTTCAATTTGATGAATTAAGACCGTATTATATCAATTTGATATAGAGGAGTTACGGTTTCGACTCTTGAGCTTGACAATGATTAAATTCGACCATTAATCCTTCTAATAACGTATAATAACTGTTAGTAATCATCAATGAGATGATTATTGTTAGTTTTATAACAGTTACAGCTCTTATTATCACGAGATTCGAATTTTCCCCAATTATTTGGCCGAATTTTGACTTTTAGAAGTCAAAATCAATTGCTATTACAACTTATAAACTAATTCTTGACATCAACACTTAAAAACCTAATTTTTGCTTAAATTTTAACTCCTATATAATAATCTGGATCAATAACATATTGTTTCGATTTACAAAGCTACTTTAAAATTCCTAATTACCACTAAATGGGCCAATTAGAACATCATAAAGTTAAATTACACTAATTAAACTTCTCAAATATAATTGGGCCTCACTGGGCCTTCCTGGGCCTACCTTGGCCTTCCCTGGCCTACTTGGTTTACATTGGCTTTACTTGGACTTATTGGGCCTTAATGGGCCTCTCTTGGCTTATTGGGCCTACATTGGCTCTGTTGGGCTTACATAGACTTCGTTGGGCCTAATTGATCTTGTTGAGTCTTCCTTGACCTTACTGGATCTTCTTTGACTTTACTGGGCCTTCATTGGCCTTGTTGGGCCTTCATTGGCCTTGTTGGGCCTACGGAGGTTAACAAGGTTAACTTGAAAAGTCGGATTGTCACATCATCCCCTTGTTGAAGGAATTTTCGTCCCGAAAATTAGCAAGTGTTAAGAGTAGTTAGGAAACTACTTACGAGTTTAAATCGTATGTGCTAGTGTGATTTGATCATTCTGTGTGCTTGTGTGTACTCATACACAAAGTCTAATGCTTGCAACATCACAACTCAATTGTGATCGTTCAATGTAACTGTTTTGCGTGTACACTAGTTAGTTCACCTAACTGTGACTGTTTGTGTTTGATCATACTGTGTTGTGTAACCTCACACATAGTGAGTGTCTGTAACTGTTTGTACTATGCAACCCCGCACATAGCAAAATGTATAACTAATCGTGTATGTACTACCATAACATGTAACATATGAAATGTAGCACATAAAATATATAAAATGTAATGTAGTGTAGCACAAATGTTTGTTACAAAATCAATTGAATAAATAAAATGTTTGTGCTTACAGTTTGAATTTGCATTGTTGATGTATGAAAGCATCACGTCATCCCCTTGTTGAAGGAAATTTCGTCCCGAAATTTAACGTGCGCTCTCAGTGTTAGCAGTAGCTGTCTTGAATAGATGAGGATATTTCTTCATCATTTGATCTTCCCGTTCCCATGTGAATTCAGGACCCCGTCTTGAATTCCATCGAACTTTGACTATCGGAATCTTGCTTTGCTTCAGTTGTTTGACCTCTCGGTCCATGATTTCTGCCGGTTCTTCAATGAATCGCAACTGTTCATCTACTTGTATTTCTTCCAACGGTACAATCAATGTCTCGTCAGAAAGACATTTCTTTAAGTTCGACACATGAAACACATCATGAACTCCACTGAGTTCATCCGGTAGTTTGAGTTGGTACGCAACCGGACCAATCCTTTTCAGAATCTCAAAAGGTCCTACGTAACGTGGACTAAGCTTTCCGCGCTTGCCGAATCGTATTACACCTTTCCAAGGTGATACTTTTAGAAGAACTCGGTCTCCTACTTGAAATTCCAACGGCTTGCGACGCTTGTCTGCATAACTCTTCTGTCGATCTCGAGCCGCTGCCATACGGTTCCGGATTTGAACTATCTTCTCTGTCGTTTCGTGCACCAGTTCAGGACCTGTTATCTGACTGTCACCAATTTCAGCCCAGCAAACTGGTGAACGACATTTGCGACCATACAAAGCTTCAAACGGTGCTGCTTGAATGCTTGTATGATAACTATTGTTGTAAGAGAATTCCACCAACGGTAAATGATTCTCCCAGCTATCACCAAAGTCAATTACGCAAGCTCGTAACATATCCTCGAGCGTTTGAATTGTTCGTTCACTTTGACCGTCGGTCTGTGGATGATAAGCGGTACTCATATCCAAGCGAGTCCCCAATGACTTATGAAGAGATTTCCAAAAGTTGGAAGTAAATCGGGCATCCCGATCAGATATGATAGAGATTGGCACGCCATGCCGTGCTACTACTTCCTTGATGTAAATGCGAGTTAGTTTCTCCATCTTATCAGTTTCCTTGATTGCTAAGAAGTGTGCAGATTTCGTTAATCGATCGACAATTACCCATATCGTATCACAACCACTCGGTGTACGGGGTAACTTAGTAATGAAATCCATCGAAATCTGTTCCCATTTCCACATCGGTATCTCTGGTTGTTGCAGTAAACCAGATGGCTTCTGATATTCAACTTTGACTTTCGAACAAGTCAAACATTTGCTAACGTACTTAGCAATATCAGCTTTCATATGAGGCCACCAATACAGTGCCTTCAAATCATGATACATCTTGTCTGATCCCGGATGGACTGAATATCTGGACTTGTGTGCTTCGTCCATCACGAGTTCCCTTAAACCTCCATACAAAGGTATCCACATTCGATCAATGAAATAACGAATTCCATCAGGTTTAACATTCAATTGTTCTTCCATTCCTCGTAAAGATTCCGGTACTAAGTTTTCCGTTTTCAAGGCCTCAATCTGAGCATTGTGTACTTTGTCAGGTAAGTCAGTATGTATTGTCATCATAAGTGCACGAACCCGTCTTGTTCCCGTCGTATCTTTTCTGCTCAAAGCATCGGCTACTACATTAGCCTTTCCCGGGTGATACTTAATCGCACACTCATAATCGTTCAACAACTCAACCCATCGTCGTTGCCTCATATTAAGCTCCTTCTGATCAAAGATATGCTGCAAACTCTTATGATCAGTATAAATAGTACACTTAGTTCCATACAAATAATGCCTCCAAATCTTTAAAGCAAAAACCACTGCTCCTAACTCCAAGTCATGAGTAGTGTAATTCTTTTCGTGTGTTCTTAATTGTCTGGAAGCATAAGCGATCACTTTATCCCGTTGCATCAACACACATCCCAAACCCTGTCCAGATGCGTCACAATACACCGCAAAGTCTTCCGTTCCTTCCGGTAAGGACAGAATTGGTGCACTGCAGAGTTTCTGTTTCAATAACTGGAATGCAGCTTCCTGTTTATCCGTCCAGTTATACTTTGTTCCCTTGTGCGTCAGAGCTGTAAGTGGTTGAGCGATCTTTGAGAAACCTTCAATGAATCGTCGATAATAACCCGCCAAACCAAGGAATTGTCGTACCTCGGTAGGGGTCTTTGGCGCTTCCCAATTCTTAATCGCTTCAATCTTCGCTGGATCAACATGTATGCCCTTTTCATTAACTATATGACCCAGAAATTGTACTTCTCGCATCCAGAAATCACATTTCGAAAACTTAGCGTACAGTTGTTCCTGTTTCAATAGCTCTAGCAGTAATCGAAGATGTTCAGCGTGTTCCTCCTCAGACTGTGAATAGATGAGAATGTCATCAATGAAAACAATGACAAACTTATCCAGATAAGGTTTACAAACACGATTCATGAGATCCATGAATACAGCTGGAGCGTTTGTCAACCCAAATGGCATGACCAAGAACTCATAATGGCCATAGCGTGTCCTAAATGCTGTCTTTGGAATATCCTCCTCCTGGACTCTTAGTTGATGATAACCAGACCTGAGATCAATCTTCGAGTAGTAACTCGAACCTTGCAATTGATCGAACAGATCATCAATCCTGGGTAACGGATACCGGTTCTTGATAGTAACCTTGTTCAATTCCCGGTAATCGATACACATACGGAAAGTTCCGTCCTTCTTCTTTACAAACAAAACTGGAGCTCCCCATGGTGAAAAACTAGGTCGTATGAAACCCTTATCCAACAACTCTTGCAATTGTGTAGATAACTCTTGCATCTCTGACGGTGCAAGTCGATAAGGCGCCCTAGCTATCGGTGCTGCATCTGGTGTAAGATCGATTCGAAATTCCACCTGTCTGATAGGCGGTAATCCCGGCAAGTCTTCTGGAAATACCTCCGGAAATTCACAAACTACAGGTATATCTTCAAGCTTCTTCTCAGCTACTGGCTTTTCAGTTATAAGTGCTATAACTGCCGTATGACCTTTCCGCAGACATTTGTGTGCCTTCATACAAGATATGAGACGCAGTGGCGTACTGCTCTTCTCGCCTTGTACATATAATGTCTCTCCCTGCGGAAGAGGTATGCGAACAATCTTTTCATGGCATACAATTTCAGCCTGGTTCTTGGACAACCAGTCCATGCCAATGACTACATCAAAACTGCCTAAGGCAATAGGCATCAGATCAATCTCTAATGTCTGACCCATCAAATCAAGGATACATCCCTTATAAATGTTTTCTACTAAAATCAACTTACCATCAGCTAATTCCACAGTGTATGGACTATCTAAGGCAGTGGGACTAACATTTAGCAACTTAGCAAGTGAACTAGATACAAAACTCCGATCGGCACCAGTGTCAAATAACATAGAGGCATAGTGATTATTTAAGAGGAACGTACCCGTGACAATGTTGGGATCCTCCCGCGCTTGACGTCCTCCGATCACAAACGCCCTGCCTCTAGCACCGTTATTGTTGTTGTTATTGTTGTTGTTATTGGTGCCATTGCCATTACCGTTGCCATTTCCATTACCATTTCCATTATTGTTATTGACATTATTGTCCCCGCCCTTCTTAAGCTGTGGGCAATCTTTCTTAAAATGTCCCATTTTTCCACACTCAAAACAACCCTTCTGAGCGTTGTTCTGGTTATTGTTCTGGTTGTTATGGTTGTTCTGCAGCTCTCCGCGACAATCCTTAGCCGCGTGCCCAATCTTGCCACACCTCTGGCACTTAGCTCTTTCACATTGGTTACCTGCATGATGATAACCACACTTGTTGCACTTGGGGTGCTTGCCAATATAACCCCCCGATGATGATGATTGCTGACCACTGTTGGAATTATGATAGGACTTGTTTGAGTCCTGCTTCCTGTTCTGCTGTTGGTTGTTACCCTTGAAGTTGTTACTTTCCCACTTTCTCTTATGATCTCCTACCTTGGTAGCAGATGTTCGTTTGGGCAGAGTCCCCTGTAACACTGCCTGGTCAGTAAGCTGATGCGCTAAACGAACAGCTTGTTGGATGGTGGTGGGATTTGCTGAAGTCACCAACCCTTGAATCTGAGGCACTAGTCCTCCGATGTATCTTTCAATCCACTTACTGGCTGGAGTAGCCATGTGTGGTAGCAGTCTGGCCAACTCGTGTGACCTGGTTGTGTACTCTTCAATGTTTGACCCCTCCATCTTGAGGTGCCAGTATTCCTCCTCCAACTTCTGCATTTCACTACGAGGACAGTGCTCCTCTTGCAGTAAAGTTTTGAAGTTGTCCCATGTCAGTGCATTTGCTTCTCCCAACCCCAGAGTCTGAACATTGGAGTTCCACCAAGTCAGTGCTGGACCCTCCAATGTTCCAGTAGCAAATTTCACCTTGCTGTCATCAGGGCAGTTGCACATTTCGAATACAGACTCAGCCTTTTCAATCCACCGAAGGAGTCCAATGGCCCCCTCCGACCCTTTGAAATTGTGTGGTTTGCAGTCCAAAAACATCTTGAACGTGCAAACTTGTGGATTAACCAATCCCCCAGTTGGACCCTGTGGCCCTGTGTTGTGGGTCTGAGCATACTGTGCGATTGCCTCTGCAACTCTGTTGTTGATTAGCTCATTGAGCTCAGCAACAGTCATATGTACGTTTCCCTCAGCCATTAGTTTCCTATTTATAAGAAGTGTTAGCACGAAGTCAAAATCCAATGTAACATGTGTAAGTAAAACAACAAACACATCATGTAATATAAATCAACACAGTTGTTGGAAATAAAAGATAACTCTTTAATAGATAGAAACTTTCTTTGAGTACAATACTTTTGAAATGAAATACAAGTTTTCAAACTACCAATGTAGGAACACAACCCGTTCCTAATAAGTTTAAATAAAACAAGGAAAAAAATGAAAAACAATCAATCATCCTCAACGGTGGATTCAGGATCGGACTCAGCAACTGGTGCTGGTTCCTCCTCCTCATCCTCATCCTGTTCCTCATTCTCAACTACCACTAAGTCCTCCAAAGTTTCAATTATGCCCGCCAAAATCTCCTCTCGGTTCTCTGACTCTTCTAGACGACCAATCATGTTCACCATCTCATCCCGCATGTCATGAACTAGATGGGCAAGTTCATCTTGCCTCTCAATGGCATCCCATAACTCCTGAGTTCTCTGTATAAGCTTGTCTTCTGCTTCATCCAAGTCCTCGCGCAATTTGGCGATCTCCTCGGCGTCCGTCCTTCGCCTCTTAGGCTCAGGAGCATCTAATGCTGGTGGTGGGTGTGTGGAAGGTCCCTCAGCAGGAATCTGCTGAGTGCCCTCCTCCTCCTCTTCCGGATCCTCATCCGGGTCCTCCTCTGGATCCTCGTCTGGATCCTCGTCTGGATCCTCCTCCGGATCCTCCTCTGGGTCTTCCTCCGGGTCCTCCTCGGGATCGGAGTCCTCCATCTCATACGGTGGAGGTGATGGAATAGGTGGTGGTGGTGATGATGGTGGTGCCGGAACTATCGGCTCCTCGTCCTCGGAATCATCAATGACAATATAAGGAACTGATGGTGATGCCATGCCTGTTACATAATATCATATGTAAGTACAGTGCCATGGAATACGTAAACAAGTCAATTACATAATGTCATATGTAATTTCTAAGCAATACGTATTAACAGATGTGTCTAATGTCTAATAGTCATAGTCTAGGCCTATATATGCAAACATAGTTCGCTATAACCATTGTCTCTGATACCAATCTGTCACACCCCCACATTTCAACTAACGGAACCACACCGTTTGGGAGCGTGACAAACCAGGATCTCAGATCATTAGACATAGCGAAGACCTCTATATGAATTTCAAAACATACGTTGGTCTTTAAAACATAACATTCAGAGTTTACAAAAAGTTGCGGAAGCGTTTAAAAACCATAAACAGTTGTAATGTAAACATTACAAACCAAAGTACTTAAATATTCAAATGTTCAAATTCAAATTCAAATTCAAAGTGTTTATAATGCATGAGACTCTATCTTCCTAGTCCATGCCAGCTGTAACGCGCGCCTTAGCGTCCTGAGAAAACATGCAAATCAAGTCAACACAAAGGTTGGTGCATAACACAGGTTTTAAATAATCATAGTGTTCAAAACATCAGTTTGAATAATAAGTTGTAGATAACATAATCACAAATGCACAGTCATGATAGCTAGTCATATAAACTATTTACATACGTGTTCGACACCGAAGCTGACTGATTGCCATGCTATAGCATGTTTTCGCCTTGCCACTATTGTCTATCACAACAATAGTAATAATTGTGTTTGGTCAGTCAAACACCTGCGTAGATCCCATCTACCAGGTGAGGTTTGTCAAACCTAATAGATCTATTTCCAACTACCACGCTTTGCATTACAGCAAACTAAACGGTTCGAGGTGTGTAAGGACTTTCAAGTTGATATGTTGTCACATAATGTAAACAGATAACTCATGCAAGTGATATGTATCTAAAAATAGTTTGTTGCACATGTTTTCTCCCCCAAAACAGTTTAAAATAAGAAAGGGGCCGTGTACGCACCTTTGATAATAGTAGAATGATCACACACTAAAAGCTCGTGAAAGGAAATCCTTCTACGAAGAATCTGTGTTTAAACAATAACCTAGTGTTATTCGAATAATCGTTTTGTGCTTGAAATCACATACGTGTCAACACACGTATATTAAAGTGTGAGAATTATGCATACGAAAGTACGCGTGCCATTGAAATCGATTAAATAAAATCATATTTGATTTTATTCAATTAATCGTAATTATACGCGATTTCGTGTTCGGATTAAAATAAGAATTTTATCATCCTAACACGTTCGTATTCTCGTTACGGTTCCAACGCAACTTGAACGGATCGAATCGGAGTTAGAACGAATAAGTTATGATAAAAATACTAAATTATCATTAAAATCCAAAAATTGGTTTGGGCCGGGACTCGAACCCGCGACCCTCAACTCCAACACACACGCCTTTAACCAGTCAAGCCCGCTAGGGTATCGCGAAAGTATCTGGAAATTAATTCTTTTAAATCCTAACTAACCGATTCTCTTTGGTCGTACTATAGCCGAAGCAATTACCCAATTTTGTCCTTAATTCGAACCCGATTGACCCAACATCCATGGGGTTTTTGTTGGACAACAACTTTCGAACCTTTCTGATTAACCAATTTCAATAATCATATCAGTTTGCATCAAAAACCCAAAAGCGTATTCATCTTATGAACCCTAACATCGAATTCATCCAATTCGTTATTGAAACCACAAATTGAAACGATATTATTCTTAATCGAGGTTGTCTGAAACTACTGATAACATTTAATTTGATTCTACAATCCATTTGATACGAAATTCCCAAATCATTTTCTTAACATAAACCCTAATGTCGAAATCATAGAATTTGATGTTTCTAAATGAAATTGTTATGATAAACAGTTTGATCGGAACCTTATGAAGCATACCATATCATTTGATTTCATTTTTAAATCCATTGAAATCAAATCCCCCAAAACCGTTTCTACTTAGAACCCTAATTGTCGTTCATGATTAATTCGATATTGGAACCACGAATTAACATAGGGATTATCTTATTCGGTAGTTTTAGAGTGTGTAGGAAAGTTTACTTACAAGATTTGATGATTAATCGATGGAGATCGACTTTGAGTCTCAAGTTCGGCCGCCCCTTGTTCGACTTCGTGATTTCGTGCCTTATAGGATCAAATTGCTAGATGAATAAAACTCTGAGAGTACCGATTTAAGTTTCTGAAACTTCAATTTGATGAATTAAGACCGTATTATATCAATTTGATATAGAGGAGTTACGGTTTCGACTCTTGAGCTTGACAATGATTAAATTCGACCATTAATCCTTCTAATAATGTATAATAACTGTTAGTAATCATCAATGAGATGATTATTGTTAGTTTTATAACAGTTACAGCTCTTATTATCACGAGATTCGAATTTTCCCCAATTATTTGGCCGAATTTTGACTTTTAGAAGTCAAAATCAATTGCTATTACAACTTATAAACTAATTCTTGACATCAACACTGAAAAACCTAATTTTTGCTTAAATTTAAACTCCTATATAATAATCTGGATCAATAAAATATTGTTTCGATTTACAAAGCTACTTTAAAATTCCTAATTACCACTAAATGGGCCAATTAGAACATCATAGAGTTAAATTACACTAATTAAACTTCTCAAATATAATTGGGCCTCACTGGGCCTTCCTGGGCCTACCTTGGCCTTCCCTGGCCTACTTGGTTTACATTGGCTTTACTTGGACTTATTGGGCCTTAATGGGCCTCTCTTGGCTTATTGGGCCTACATTGGCTCTGTTGGGCTTACATAGACTTCGTTGGGCCTAATTGATCTTGTTGAGTCTTCCTTGACCTTACTGGATCTTCTTTGACTTTACTGGGCCTTCATTGGCCTTGTTGGGCCTTCATTGGCCTTGTTGGGCCTACGGAGGTTAACAAGGTTAACTTGAAAAGTCGGATTGTCACAGAAAGCCTCGAGAACTTAACACCGCTAATTTGAACAAGTCATCCTCAAATGGAAAGATACCAAAATAACTGCAATGGCTATTATGACCATTCTTTGTAACTTTGTAAGATAAATACCGAGTCATTGATCGATATTAGGGACACAGAACACACCTTGCAAATATACAAGATTACTATCACTTCTAGCATCGATCATGTTGTGCTCTTTCTTTGTATTTTGGTTGAGTTCATATTAATAAACTAGGCAGAGTGACAATTGTCACCTCCCTAGGTTTTTATGCCGACACTCCTAAGGGATTAAAGGATTTTACTCGTCTAAATCTCGTGTGTTTAGCTGTTTTTTTGTTTCATACTCAGAAATATCCCAGGGATCATCAGGGTTATTTTTGTTACGAATTATACGTAATTGGTATTCTTGATTATAAAACACAAAACCCCACTTTACTAATTCGGTTTTGCTAAAAATTATACTTGATAATTTTTACCCGAGACAGTTAGGATCTTAAATGTTATCCCTATCATCTTCCTCGAAGGATACCACAGTCTCGGTGGCTAGAGTTGATGTTCTCATGGGTCTCTCTCCGCTCTCCATTTTTCCATCACGTGAGATACCATATATGTCAGATCCACCAGAAATAAAGTTTATTACCTTAGCATCTTATGTTGGACATGCAGCTCTTTTTGGGATCCGTTGGAATCCAGATTTCTCTCTTTCTTTTTTCAAAGTATGTAACACCCCGATCAATGGCGGAATCATCGGGACGTTCACGAAGTCTAGATTCTTCATATCACAATGGGTTTGATGTTAATATATTCAACCATCATATAAAAAGGAATTTAACTTAACATCAAAATAAACTTAATTGCTCATAATCCATTACATTATAAAATAAATACTATATCCCCAAAACAAAGTATAAACATAATAAAAACTAATATTCTAAGTCCAAGCCTCTAGCATCCTTAAGTAAAGGTTTCACCTGAAACATGTTTAAATTAAAAGGTCAACTATAAATAGTTGGTGAGCTTCACAAGTTTAAAGCACACACATCAAAAATAGTTGATATAATATAGATACATAGTTATCACATGTGAACACTAACCAGAATGAACTTGAATAATGAACAAAACATGTACAGCAGATCAAATAATATTAACAGATAATATTTGATCAAGTTTAGCATTCTTAACAATGCTGAAGTAGGAAATAATCACTGCGGGCTTCCCCCAAAGGGTAAATCAAACAACGATGGTTCTGGTCGGACCAATAGATCTATCATTGTTTACTAATAAGTTTAATTTGTGATCAATGCAAGTTCATAGTTGTAGCTCACTACATCTAAGGGCATTAAGCTAAGTTCACATAAATAATAGTGAAGATATAGTTTAATAGTTGCAACATGTTTCACCCCAAAAATAAAAGCGTTAAAGAGGGCTATGAAGACTCACCTTGATTGATGAGCTAGTTTGCAACTAAATAATGAAAGTGTGTAGTCAAGCAACGTCCAACACAATCTAATCAACCTATGGTGTTTAATCACCCATAAAGTAATGTAACTACTAATTATATGGAATTTCTAACACAACTAGGTTAGTGTAATTGAATGCCATATATTCGCAAATTGTTTTGTTTCAAAAAGATTTATAGGTATAATCTTCTTAAATCTTTTAAAGTTAGTGTTTCAAATTGGATATTCATTTAAAGTTTAATTCATATGTATACATAAATAATTAAATAATTAGTGTTTAATAATAACTAGTTTAGAATAATAATAATAATAATAATAATAATAATAATAATAACAGTATTAATAATTTTCTTAATAAGCTGTAAAGATGTCTTATAGTTTAAACAATTTATACACCACTAATACTAATATAATACTTTGTAAAATATACGTGTATCTATATAACCACTACATAAAAAATGATTTTGATAAAATATTAATTTTAATAAATATCATAATTTCAAAAAAGGCTGCAAAGTTAAAGTTACTTTGATATAATATTTAAAAGTTGATAGATGTTATTTATAATTAAATATTTGTACTTTACTTGTGCAAATTAAATTTCATTGTTTTATATAAAAAATTAAGTCATATTATTTTAAGATTTAAAACACCTTGTTATATATATATATATATATATATATATATATATATATATATATATATATATATATAGACTTAAATAAAATATATAGAATAAAATATAGAGAATAAAATATATGTAAGTTAAGTTTTAATGAGTTTTATAGGTTTAAAATAAAATAAAAATAACCTTAAGTATAGTATTTATATATATATTTTATTATTATTTTTTAAACTATATATTATTATTAATTAATTTTTTTCAGAATATTTATATTTTATTTACTAAAACTATAAGTATTTATTTTTAAAAATTTTATGTGAAAATAAAATTTAACAATCTACTTTAAATAAAAAGATATAAAAATGATTCAAAAACCGGCCTAGGCAGGGCTCGAAGCCAAGACCTGGGCAAGCTATGGTTTTAAACTCATGTGCATTAGACAGCTGAACTAGAGACTTGCTCACGTTAAGATTTCATCCGCCTTAAATCTAACATAACCAACGTTTATATTCCCAAATCCGATTAACAAGAACCAAAAACCTATACCCTTGTGATCGAAAATTCAAACATATAGCAACTCGATTGGAATCAAAACTTTAGGGCTTTTGTTGTGCATCGGAAAACGAGTCTAAGGATATATTAAACCCTAACCTTTCTTTACAAATTGATGGTATTTCTAGCTATGGTTCAGAAACCGAACAGCATAAGGGGTTGTGTTTTTGATTCACAAGATTTAACGATTATTAGTGTGTTTTGCGTGCCCAGACTTGTTCATAGGGTTGGAATGAACGTCTGGGTTGATTAAATTTGATTATTGTACATGTAGTTCGTAGTTGATTAAAGTTCGAATCTTGACTGATTTTATCCATTATTACGAGCTGTGGGTCGATTTAGGTCATGAACTGATTATGGGTATCCATTGGGGAAGAAGATGGGCAGGAGAAGAATATAAGTTTGGCTGTTTGTCAACTCTAGTCCCTCCATGTTTTCTTTCTAGCATTAGTTTGAATGTGTGGCAGTTTTAGTCCCTCTAGTTCTATGATAAAAGTTTATTTTATCAAATCTATAGCATTTTTAGAAGTTATATTTATAAGATTATATAATTTTATAATAATATTAAAATTTGTATATAAATAACATATTTATTCAAATTGATAATGCTCTAATATAATTTATATTATTTTATAAAACTTTACTTTATAAACCTTTTAAAACTTGAAAATATTGTTGTTATTGTTGGTGTTGTTGTTATTGTTATTGTTATTATTATTATTGTTGTTGTTGTTGTTGTTGTATATATATGTATGTATGAGTATTAATATGTATTATTATGTATATATGTGTGTATCTATATATATATATATATATATTTAAAGAATTCCAACAAAAATGATATTTAGAGTTTCTCATTAATATCGTGAAATTACATTATTAACGTTACAAAGCAGTTCTATGAGGTGACCGTTGCTGAGGAGGTAGCTGATCTCCTTTCTCAAGGCGATGCAATCTTCTGTTAAATGAACAAAGTCTTTGTGAAAGGCACACTGTGACACCCCGTAAATTCAAGGTCAGCATCTTGTTTTATTAAATGTTTATTTAATTGATATTTGTACACGTGGCACTAGAATTAGTTTAATTTAGTGTGACACGTGGCATGATGGTACGAACACTGACACAAACACAATAATTCGAAGAATTATCGCAAAACACACACACGTGTCTAAGGAAACACAAACGTTGGTGAACGTTTAGCACATCATGTAACAAAACACTAGAAATCTCACGAAACGCTCAAACATTGAACTTAAAAGTTCAAACGAGGCCGAACGATGGTCCGTAAGCGTAAAAACGGCGACGAACGGAGCAAACCATCGAAATTGGGCCTATTGGGCTCTTCCAAGGCCCGTCGTGGTACGTTAAGGACCCTGGAGAGGCCCATGGTAGTATGCGATAGGTGGGCGGGGAGTTTAAACTCCCGAATCTCATCGCTGTACGCTGAGAGCATCTTGGACTCTCTCGGCGGTACGCGATGCCGTCCAGTCGACAAAATCTTTATATAACCAAGGAAAATCACCTCCTACTCTACCCTTAATCATTTCTCTTAATCTCCCACGCCACCATCTCGGCTATTCCATGCCAGAACTACCTGCTAGCACCATTATCACCCCAAAACTCCATTGTTGAAGCCAAAGATTGAAAGGTTGAAGGCTTGGAAGCTTGAAGGAAGGATTGTAGAAGTTGGGGCCATCATCACGTCCTTGTTTCTACACAACTCAGCTGTCCAGGAGCTGTTGAACCCACCATCTCGGCCATTTGAAGCATTCAAAGGTAGGTTCGATGGATTTATGCACTTTCAACACACACAAACACACATGCAAGGCTTAAAACCCACATGCAAGCTCTAAATCCTTGCATGCACGAATTTTTCTATGATATGAATCTGGGTTTGTTCATTTTGGTATGAATATTGATGATTTAGATTTATTACATGGCATATTTTGATGATCCATGATGATGTGTATGAATGAAAAGCTTGATTTAATCATGAATGAGTAAAATAGGGACATGCATGCATGATCTAAGGTTGTTAGGTGTATTTTAATGATTGTTGATGATAATAGTAAGGTATTGCATGATTAAATCTTGTTGAAAGGGATAAAATATGGATAAATGATGAATGTGCTATTTTTAGTAACTTTTTGGTTACAAAATGTTGAAATGGATGAGATTGTGAACATGCATGTATATGGATTTGTTATTAGGATGATATTATGATGATTAGATTGCCTAGAAATTGATTTGTGAATTGATTTTGGTCATATTTGGCCAATTTACTATATTTAGTAACTTTTGTGGCCTAAATCATGATATGTAGTAATTTGATCAAGATTGACATGCTTAGATGATGCTAGATGGTATTATATGTTGTTATTTGATATGAAAATGGATTAGATATGCCTAAAATGGTCAATTGAAGGATAATGTCATGGTTACTATTTTTAGTAATTTATTTTATAACATACCGATTTAAGAATGCTGTGTATGTATTGACCATGCTAAATGACTTATTATGACTTGATATGATCATTGTGTGCTAAGTTGGATGAATCTTGATGATAATCAAGCTAGATTTAGGAACTTTCCTTATTAGGAAACTTTAATGTGTAAAAACGACTTGTGTGTTTATTTGACTAAATATGACAATGTGCTATGTGTTAACATGATCACGTAGGATTAACGAGCATGCTAGAACTTTAAAAATGATATGTGTTATCGAACTTGCTATAAATGAAAACTTACTATAAATAGTAAGTTGTCCATGAATGCGACTTACGTGTTTTGCACACGACTAGCACAAGCACGAATGTTACAAGAAACGCAACCGACACACGGTTCACCAACGGGTCGTTGACTTGACATGGTAAAAGACGGTCACACACGGTCAATGTGGACCAACATGAGCAAACACGGTCAATGTGGACCGACACGGACAAGCATGAACAACCGAGGGTTGTTGAGCACAAACACGAGCACTAGCACGAACACGAAAACGGTCACTTTCACAAACTCATGTATGGTATACGATATAGGTAGCCGGTGACCGACACGCTTTCCAAGCAGGAGCTTACGCTTGCGTTATTCATCTTCACTAAGGTGAGTTTACCGCCCCTCTTTACTCTGTTACAAGCTTTTCAAATAGGGGGAGAATACTTATTGAATCGAGTCAAACATTACTACTGTACTGTCACACCCCGAGCCGGCGGGGTTGGATCGGATTCCCCGTCGGGCCGAAGGTTCTCCGGGCGCGATATCGTGAGTGATAATCGGAATGATCAGATTGTTACATTGCACATGATACATAAATGAGAAACTTGCTAAAATAAAATAGAATTACAAAGTTAAATTACATCAGTTAAGTTTATAATTTAACAATGTAAATCTACTATCACATCATAAATCTTCTATCTTGTATCTGCACAAGATATACAAAATTAACTGTATAATGACGCTTCAAAATATGCAGGTCCAAAAAGCTAGGTCCTCTATCAGATAACCTAGTCCAAAGAAATAACTCTTCAGGTGACCTGTTCGTCACCTGAGAAGTCAAGCAAAAATGAAGTCAACACATGGTTGCTGAGTTCATTAAGTTTTATAAAATGAGTTTGAATAACCTTTATGACAACCTTAACCTCACCATTAACCACCTATACCATCCAGCTTAGTATGCTTCTATATAGGGCATATGTAGGGTCGAACTTACCGTCCGGCCAACCACCGTCCCACCACATACTAAACCACATGATATATTGTTCCTGGTGATAATTAAGCATTTCATTCCACTACTTTGATTCCATGACATATGATTCATATAATTTGATTACCCTGAAAATATTTACCTTGATCCCCCGAAGTGACAACCTTAACCTCATCAACAACCATATTTGTTATCCAATCAAGTATGCTTATATATAGGGCATATGTAGGGGACAAGCCCCAGCCACCATCCCACCACATACCAGACTGTTTAACATATTGTCATTAATGATAATTAAGCGTTTCACTCCATTCACCTCTGATTTAGACAATTTGATTTACCTTTGATTCTCCTGAGTTCATCATAGTTACATGATTTCCCAAAAGCAATTATAGAAATATAATGTTTAATGTTTAATTAAATAAATAAATAAACATTTAAATACAACTAAGACATGATGATTGGGCCTTATTTGACTCAATCAATTAGACTTAGTTGTTGGTGGTTGTCCAAGTTTTACCCTCTCACACGTGACCCATATCAGGCATAACTCACAAGGAGTATCCCTGAGCATGCCAGGATTTTAATGATGCCCATATCAGCTTGACCCAATGGTCTACTGTACATGAAGGGACTTTACGGATATCCCTTGATTCTTGATCTCTTTGATTCTCTTGAATTTGATTTTGATTTCATTTGATAGTTCACGTTATTGCCCATATAGCTTGACTACAAGAGTCTACTATTTATGCCGGGACTTTATGTGTGTTACACGTGGTCTTGATTTCTATACAACTGACATCCACCTTAACTCAAGTATTAATGATTTCATTATTTCAATGATTCACACACAGTTATGATTTCCTTGAGTCTCTTGATTTTGACCTTTAGATTTCCATGATTTCACAACGATTATAGATTTATGAGTAGGATCCTTAGTTTATTGATCACACACTGGATTTAATATCCATTGCTTTTGATTTTTAGCTTTTGTTCTTTTGATTTCACTTTGAATTTATATTCTAGAATTTGAATTCGATGGACTAAGGGTTTGTTTAGACTTTAGAAATAAGGTATTACTCATGAGAGTAATTAATTAACTTGTTAGTTAATTCTGAATAGCAATTTCCTAAACAGGAGTCTAGGAGTATAAACAACTATATATATAAAGCAATTTTAATAAAACAGTTTACGCATGCTTATCAGCCCTGTGTTTGAAAACAAAATGTTTAGAAAAGGGGCAATGAACTCACCTGTGTTGCTTCGTAAATGATCTACCACAAAATGCGCGCTCGTTCTGATAACTTAGGTTTCTTCAGTTCCTGAGTTGTTTTAAAGAATTCGAATGCGATAAGTATACGTATTAGTCATCGTATCTAAGATTTGGGCTCAGTGTGCAATTAAGTGTCCTAAACTATTAGCGTGCTTCTAAGACTTAATCTTCTAGTTTAACTTAGATACCCATTTATAAACCCAATCCCATAATTAATTACAACATGTCATGGTTACTATGTTTTTAATTAATTTCATTTTAAGTTAAACATAATTTTAGAAAATCATTTAATTAAATCTAACAAATTTATAAACCATTTTCTTTTATTAAAATATCATTACTTGAGTTAAAATACACATTTACATGTGATGGGCTCAATGTTAACCCATTGGGCCCAACTCGGCCCATTGCTAATCTTTGATAGTCCAATGACTATAATTCACTTTCTTTGAATAATCCAACATAGATAACTCAATAATCATGTTAATTATCTACATAAGGACTTCTCCTAAGATTAGGGTTAATAATTTAAATGACTACTATACTCTTTATGCCTTCGTTTTGATCCACATGAGTCCATAAAATTCTCAAGTGCTAAACCATTTCAATTAATGTTTACAACTTATATTATGTAGTTTGTGTGGTTTAAGAAAACCTTTGTTGTAATAAAATAACTAACCCATGATTATCTAAATTTCCTTTTATCATTAGGATAATCTTAGTGGACTTCTCATGCCCTCACACTAATATCCCCATGCACGTACACACATATATGTATTCTCATGCACACCTAGACCCATGTACGTATGAAGGGTTAAAGTTTTTTATGAATTTAAAGGCACCTGGTTCGCCATGGTTTCGCCCAAGATAGGTTCAGTTAGGGGTTCGTTAGTTGGCCAAGGTTCGGGGTCCTTAGGGTTCGCATGCATCTGGTTCGGGACTAACAGGTTCGGCCAAGCTCTTGGGTTCGGCCATGATGAAGCTAAACGAACCTTTAAGTTTCGGCCTATAAAGGTTCGGCTCGCTGGTTGTTGGGAACAGGTTCGATGCAGAACCTTAGTCAAAATCAACAGGTTCGTGGCTCAGCTAACAGGTTCGCTGCAGGTATGTCCTAGGTTCGTTGCAGAAGACAACAGGTTCAGTGCAAGGTGGTTCGGGTGTCATAGGTTCGGCTAAGGCAAAACCCTAGGTTCGGCTCCCTCTTTCTGGTTCGCAACAGATTCGGTAAGGTTGGAAAGGCTTCGGCCGACTATTACTACTCACGAACCTGCATCATCAACCTCGATCTCACCTGTTTTAACTTAGTGTCTGACATTTTCCAATAGTTTATCTACACGTTTTCTAAACATCTAAACCGGTTAAAACAATCACAACACAAAGGTTCACTATCCCTATTAAAAACCGATTATAAAATCAAATCTTACCTCTCAATCGATGGATGGAAGCTCGAATGACTTGTACTTTGGTAATCTACACGATGAGCTGAACGTTTTGATGCCTAGCTCGCTTGAATCCAATGAAAAATCACTAAGAAGTTATAGAGAGAAGATGGAGAACGATTTTCTGGAGAGAGAGTGAGAAAAAACGAAAATGATAGTGAAAAGTGGGTTTGGTGGTGGTGGATGGGGAAATTAAATGCCCCATTAATGTCTAAAGCATACCCGGTTGTTCGGTCTCGTTCAGTTTCGCGTATAATACTGTTTCCCGTGGTTTTCGTCACGAAACGATGCGATTTATAAAATAGAATTTATAAAATTATTTTAAGTTGTGATTTCTAATAAATTAACTAATATCTTTTATTTATTTTAAATTTTTAGATTTATTAAATTTACTTGTTAAATCGAATCGTACAGTCATCACGCGTATTCGTCCGAATCGTCACCCGTACGAACACGACGATAACTCTACTCTTCAATATTGTTTTCCATTTATCAGACATCATTCAGAGCGTTAAACCTTCAGATTTATTCGTACATATCGTCACCTATACGAATAACCCGTCGGTTTAGCATTCACTTAACGACATCCGTGTTGTTTTGTTCTGTAAAGCCTCACATACATTTATACATAATAAAATCCTAACAAATAATCACATTATGGTTCTGTAATGCAAGATAATTATCTGACTGATGAACCATGTTTTCTGAATTTTGTTTCTCTGAAATGATTATGAATTCACTATTTGATTCATGAAATGATAACGGTATATGATATGAATATGAACATACACTGAAATGCATAAAAGTTGTACCTGATTACTGTTCATGTTACTGTAGCGATCACTGTTCCGGTACGATTCCGGCACTGATGTTACATGTACAGACATTATTATGTATGCTGGTTTATTAGACTAACATTAATTGTTGTAATCGTAACAAGCCCTCACAAATTCTTACCGTTAATATAGAAATAACGAGGTGAGTTTGAATAGATCTATTTGGGTGTGACGAACCCCACGTGGCACAATACTGACTGGAGGTCGAGACACGTGAAATCTCGACCTACCTAGCTATGTTATTACGAGACATAGCGGAGGCACAGACTAACAAGTCTAGTTCGGTAGTGATGCACTGACACTTGGAGCCTAGGGCTCGGGACTAACATTTTAATAAACAGCATGACATGTTTTCTTATTATTATGTATATCAGAACCTGTGAACTCACCAACGATTGTGTTGACACTTTTTTTTTCTTAAACTTGTATTCTCAGGTAACTAGCCGACTGGTTTATGGACAGGAATGCACGTAGGAAATCGAGCACAAGAAATTCATGCATTTCATGTCATTTAGTCAAACAATAATTAATTTTGTTATGTATTCTAAACATTGTAGTGTATGACAATTTACTTTTCCGCTGCATGTCAAACATTTTGTATTTCTGCTGCACGTAATTTGTTTTCCGCTGCTTACTTGATAAACTGTTTGGTTGTGCATATGTCGAACATCGTATTTTGAAACGCATATAGAGTTGTTATATATGACCTTGAGCTGTGATTCTGGCCACGTCACACCCATGTGGACTGACACCACACGTGGGATTTTGGGGGTGTGACAGACTGGTATCAGAGCCTTTGTTATAGAGAACTAGGTTTGCATGTAGTAAACTTAGACACAACACTAGACATTGCACAATAATATGTTATTATTATTAACTGTTACTTATTGATTTAAGATTTCAGGATGGCCGAAAACAATGAAGAGGGGAGGAACCCGGGGAAACGCCCCGTGGAACACGAGCTGACGGAGGAGGACCGTCAGAGGATACGAGACATCGTATCACACGTGGACGTTGAGGAGGCCGAGAGAGCACGTTTAGCGAAACGTGCTTGGTCCTGGAGTTTGGACCCACATAGAGTATGGGATTGGGTTATTGAGGAGAGAGTACCTCTCCAACGACTGAGGACTGATGACCCTCGCGCTCATCGACTACCGGCTCTCGGTGTG
Source organism: Mikania micrantha (assembly GCA_009363875.1). Taxonomy (NCBI): domain Eukaryota; kingdom Viridiplantae; phylum Streptophyta; class Magnoliopsida; order Asterales; family Asteraceae; genus Mikania; species Mikania micrantha. The sequence goes on along the minus strand of CM018682.1, from coordinate 48,358,467 downwards.
CCACTTGAGCGGGCCTTCGCGGCCCAAGTTGCTCGGACAGCTCGTGAGGCCCGTAGGTCGCACGAGCAGGATGAGGAGATCAGGGCTCTCCGAGAGGAGAACCAGCATCTCCGAGGACAACTAAACTACTTGCAGGGGCAGGTAGCGGAAGAGATTGCAGCGCTCCGAAATCGGACAGCGCAACTAGAGGAGCGACAGGGGGAAGTCGCTGCAGCGGTCCAGGACCAAGGCGACCGGCTGGCTGTGGTGGAAGACATGACCGAGGAGAACCAGGCGGTGCTCCAGAACGTTTGGGCCGATCAGCTTATTGTAGAGCCTGAGTAGGAGCAGGAGCCTCAGTTCGAGACCGAGGACCTTGAGGTAGGTGATTTTGACAAGGACCCCGAAGAGGATCCTGAGGAGGATCAGGATGATGGTCCCGTGGACAGTGGAGACTTGCACTCCACGATTGCCTCGGATTAGTTAGATTGTTCTGTTTCAGTTATTTTACTTTTTGTATGCCTATATGAGCGGGATGTGCTCATACGAACTTGATAGTAGTATCGCATTTTGAAAATCATTGTACTTCAAATTATTATTAAAGAAATGATGTTTTGTTTTTATTTATTTTGTATCTTGATCATGACTACCACTAACATGACATCTAACCTGACACTTGACTAACTCTCTAACCCATGATGACTAACACTCTATCCCTTCCGTATAGAAACCGACTATGACTGGAAGAGGAACGCATACCCGCCATCCCAAGTGAACAATCGGTGCGGCAACCATCAAGATGATGGTTGATCGCCGTGTCAATAAGGCGATTGCTGAGTATTAGGCAAGTCGCCAGCATAGCGAGACAAGCGAAACTAACAACGGTACTTGTCACACCCCCAATTCTCAACTAACGGAATCATACCGTTTGGGACGTGACAAACCAGGATCTCAGATCATTAGACATAACGAAGACCTCTATATGATATTCAAACATACTTTGGTCTAAAACTGTAATATCAAAATTTCAATGTTTGCGGAAGCGTTTTAAAAACCAATAACAAAACATAATGGTTTGAAAGGTAAAATACAATTCCAATAGTATTCAATGTCTTAATTGATCAAAGCTAAAACACTTGAACTGAAATGTATGCATGAGACTCAATATCCTAGTCCCTGCTTGTCCTTGCTTGTGCCTTAGTGTCCTGAGAAAACATGTAAATCAAGTCAACACAAAGGTTGGTGCATACACAGGTTTAAGCATTCACAAATGTTGAAACCACAGTTTGAATATAAAGTTTACAGATAACATAATCACACGTGCATAGTCATGATAGCTAGTCATTTGTACTATTTACATAAGTGGTCGACACCGAAGCTGACGTTGCCATGCTATAGCATGTTTTTGCCTTAACACTATTGTCTAGCACGAACAATAGTAATGTGTGTGTTTGGTCAGTCAAACACCTGCGTAGATCCCATCTACCAAGTGAGGTTTGTCAAACCCAATAGATCTATCTTCAACTACCACGCTTTGCGCTACGGCAAATTAAACGGTTCGAAATGGAAGGCTTTGTAATGCTATGTTTGCACTTAATGTAAACAGCTAACTCATGCAAGTGATATGTATCTAAAAGCGTTTGTTGCACATGTTTTCTCCCCCAAAACAATTAAAATAAGAAAGGGGCCGTGTACGCACCTTTGAGTTTTAGTAGAATGATCAAACACTTGTGAACTCGCGTAGAAATCCTCTACGAAAAATCTGTGGTTTAATAATAACTTAGTGTTATTCGGAACATCGTTTTGTGCTTGAAATCACATACGTGTCAACACACGTATGTTAGAGTGTTAAGAATGTACATAGGAATGTACGCGAATTTTTTTAAATCGTTTAAATAAAATCATATATGATTTTATTTAAATGAACGTAATTACACGCGATTACGTTTTTGATCAAAAATATAATTTTTATTATTCTAATGTGTTCGGAATAAAATTCTGGTTCTAACGAAACTGAAACGAGTTAAATCGGAGTTCGTATGTGGGAGTTATTACAAAAATACCAAAAATGGTATTTCCCCACAAAACCGGCCCAAGCAAGGCTCGAACCCGCGACCCCCAACTCCACACACACGCACACTACCAGTCACGCCCGCTAGGGTTTCGCAACAGACTCCACAGATTAATTGTTTTATCCCCATTTTAACCGGTTCCCCTTTGTCTTCCTATAGCCTAAGCTTGAACCCTTCAATTGATCGCGAATTCTAATCCAATCGAACACCAATTCTTAGGGCTTTTGTTCTTCTGTCCTAATCGAGCATATAGGTGCGCTCAATTGGTCATGATCATCAAAAACATACGATTTTTCCTCCTAAACAGTTTCGAACTCATGCACCACGTTTACAATTTGATTTGATCGATTTCCTTTAAATTGATTTGAAAAATCATATGGTTATCCTTTACAATATAATTTCGAACATGTCTGAGCCAAATAATTTGAGGATCGAGTTCGTTTAGTTCGAATCCCCCAAAAACATTTATATTAAAAACCCTAGAATTCAAACTCTTTCAATTCATTATCATTTCAGAAAATTGACACATGGTTTTCAATCTATAATGAATTTCTAACATATCTGTGTCATTTAATTTGATTTTACAGTCCATTCCCATCAAGACCCCCAAATCGCTTTCTAAAAGAAACCCTAGAACTTGATCATATGCAATTCGTTATGATTTAATGAAATTGCTATATAGGCTTTGTTAATCGGTTTGTTCTGAAACTTTTAGTACCATTTGATTTTGATTTTAAAGCTATTTCAATCGAAATCTCCAAATCGCCTTAGACTTAGAACCCTATAAATCGATTTTCAATCATCCGATGTTAAAGACTGCAATTATGATATGCTTATCCTTAGTCGGACCTTTTAGGTACTAGAGGAATGGATTATTACCTTGCTTGATGCCCAATTGAAGTGGTTCGACTTTTAGGTGAAACCTTGGCCGACTCTCGATCGTGTTCTTCAACCCCCGACTTCGTGGATTGAATTGGTATGTTCAAAAGGTTCTAAAAGTGCCGATTGAAGTGTTTGTGTGATCAATTTGCTGAATTTTGACCGAATTGTGGATGTATGCTTATCCTAGTGACGGTTTCATCTCTTGGGTTCACTTTTGATTCAATTCGATGAATTAATTACACCATAACGTATGGAAACTGATAACAATCATCAATAACATGATTAAGGTTAATCAATTTCGGTTTTTACTTAGATTTAATGTGAAATTCGAATTTAATTAACAATTTGGCCGAATTTTGACTTGTAAAAGTCAAAATTGGTCATTTTACCCCTTTACAAATCAAATTCTAATAAATTGAATATATATAAACCTAATTTGATTAATTTTATAACTTGTAGTTCAATTTTGTTTAATTTCGGATTATTCCTGTCAATTCCGGACTAACGGGGTTAATCCGAATTTGCCGGATTGTCACTGATTAATTACTTGAACTAGTATTGGGCTTGATTAACCCAATTGGGCCTCCCAAATACTATTGGGCCTACCTTGGGCTTATTGGACCTACCTAAACCTCAATGGGCCCACAATGGCCTTATTGGACCTTCTTAGATCTCAATGGGCCTACACTGGCCTTATTGGGCCTACTTGGCTTTACTGGGCCTGTCTTTGATTCATTGGGCCTAACTTGTCTTGTTGGGCCCGTGATCTCACTATTCTCAGTTAACGAAGTCAATTCGAAAAGTCGGATTGTCACAGTACTAACACTCGCTTAACACGACTAACATAGTATAGCTAACACGATTTATGACACGCGACATTGGTTACCGACAAACAGGATCGCATGGCAGCGCCAACAAGGGGTGCTCACTCAAGACCTTTCTGAACTGCCATCCTCATACTTTCAAAGGAACATAGGGAGCCGTTGGAATGCTCCGATGGGTGGAGAAGGCTGAATCTGTCTTCTCAATGTGCGAGTGCGCAGATGAAAATTGGGTTAAATATGCAACTGGTACTCTTGAGGGACCGGCTCTCACATGGTGGAATACCCACGTCCAAACACTGGGTTTGGACGAAGCTAACTCAGTGATTAGGGGAGATTTCACCAGGACCTCGAAATGAGATCAAGAAGCAGGAGGAGGAGTTCTGGGTCCACAAGATGGTGGGCTCAGAGATCGAACAATACTGCACACGGTTCCACGTACTGTGTAAACTGTGCCCGGGAATGGTGACCCCGTAGTATAAAAAGATCGAGCAGTTCATCAGCGAACTGCTCGAGCAAATTCAAAGCATGGTCACATCTTCTGACCCAACTCAAATCCAACCCACCATCCGGCTAGCATACAAACTTACCGACCAGGCTGTGGCACAAGGAAAGCTACCTAAGTGGGGTGAACATCTGAAGCCCCAAGACAGCCACAAGTGGAAGTGGGAACCCAGTCACCACCAGTCTCACTCATAACATCAGCAAAAACAATCAAGACCAACACCCGCCAGAGTTTTCACTGCTACCCAACTCGACAACAAGGGGAAGGGTGTATACGAGGGAAAATACCCTCTATGCAACAGGTGTTCTTATCACCACTTCGGGCAATGCTACCGATATCGTTGCTTGAAGTGCGGGTGACATAGCCACATGGCCAAAGACTGCAGAACCAATCTACCCAACAACAACAACAACAACAACAACAATCCCAACCACAACCTGCACAACAACAACAACCAGAACACCCTAAAGGGGTGTTATGAGTGTGGAAAGCCGGGACACATGCGGAGGGATTGCTCGCAGTTGAAGAAAGGCGGAGGTGGAGCAGCCAAGGGTCGAGCCTTCGTGATAGGCTCAGGGGAAGCGAAAGATGACTGTCACACCCCGACTGACAGCGGAATACGTCGGGGCGCGAGCTCGACTGTTCATTAGCTCATGGTGCTATTATAACGTTTCAATATTTAATGCATCATTATTACAAATTAAATACAACATTCATTAAATAATAAACAAACATTACATAACTTGAATCAAAGTATTACAATTGATTAGTCTATACAATTGTTTCATTGTTTACACTAGGTCACTAAGCCTATCTTATGTCTTCATCATGCTTCCTTATCCTGTTACACATGTAAAATAATAGTTTGTCAACTATTTGCATAGGTGGTGAGTTCACACACTAAGTTTAAATAATAAGTGTAAAAAAAAGATGCAAACTATAGCCTAACTAGAATATGTATCTTAAGCATAGAATTCATACAAGTTTGAATAAATAGAATGAATGAATGAATGAATGAATAACAATAGCTTGTGTCCAAACAAGTATCCTTACAATATGTTAATTCAAGTATGGCCATACTATAAATTAACAGTTATAATTCAACAAGTTTGATAGGTGTACTTTTCACCTTTTTCACACAAAGGCAAAAGCCTTTGCGAAGATAGTATCTAACCATCTTAGGCTACTAAGTAATAGATTGCTTGACTGCCAACACACATAGAATCAACACATTGTATAAGCCTAGCCTCTAACACATAAAGATAACTAGTCTAAGGCTTGCATCATAGATTGAATGAAAAATAGATTGAATAAAATTTGAATAAGACAAGTGTAACATGCCAAAAACAAAAATGTAAAAGGGAGTGTGAAGAAACTCACAAGTTTAAATGCTTAATTCCAAGATCCTTGATTTGTGGTTGAGAAAGCAAGACTATCTGCTCACCCTAAAGTTTGAGTAACAAAGTCTTAGCATTCCTAAAGTTCAAGTTCAAGATTCCTAGAACTATGACATCCTAATGAAAGTCCTAGTTTGAGTAAATCTAAGTTTAAATTATATCTTCGGAATATTTAATTACTTATTCAAGTAACTTAAATAGTTTTAAAATATAACTATTGAATAATCTTGATTGAGTATATAAAAAATAAAAATAAAAAAAACTAAAGCTAGAAACAATATTGATTACTCGTAAGATAGTTGTTATAAAATTATATGTTAAGAATTTATAAAATACTATTTAGAATAAATATGTAAAATTTATTCAATATTCTACATAAATTTAGATTAAGTACTTAGATATTATAAAACATCAAAGTTTTATAAAATAGGATATTCTAGCAACATATATTTTTAGTTGTTAGTTTTAAAATATTAACAATTATATTTTTTTTTACCAGAAAAATTCCATTAGAAATTTTACAGAATATGCATAAAGTTTATGGTGTTTACTATATCACGATTTGACTAAAATAATATTTATATAAAAATAGTTGTCTGAAAATTTAGAAAATTATAAAGTATATGTAGGTTAATCTTTTCAGCTTTTGAATTATAATATTATATATATATATATAATATATATATGAATTATAAATAGGTTTATAATTAGTTTTGTTTTTTTTACTATTTATATAATAAAATTTATTAAATATTATTCTGGAATCAATTAAAATTGATCAGATTAATTGGAAACGAATTTTAGGAATTTAGAAAAAATTTTTTGTATATATTTTTTTTATAATAAAACATTGGGAAAAAAACTGAAAAAAATTATAAATAAAAAAATAAAAAAATAAAAAAAATGGTTTATGGATTTGTGGCCGGGTCCCGGGGGGTGGGCTAGCCATGTTTTACCACTATGCCACCTTGAGGATTTATTGTTTGAATCAGGTTTTACCAATATTTATACATATTCTTATATTGATCCCCATTTCAATAGAACCCTAGAACCAAATTCATTCCAATTCGATCAATAAAGAGTTTGTTAGCCTCTGTGATGTTAGGGCTTTTAATCTTTAGATGATGATGAATAAATTGGTGAAATATATTACCTGTTATTATATCTGATTGAAAGGTTTTGCTCCAAGAATGATCCGACCATGAGCGCGATCTTGATTTGAGAAAGGAGGGTGTTTTTGATAGGTTTCTTTCATGAGATCACCTTCAGAATGAAGTCGCAAGAAGATTTGTATGTTCAATTTAGTAAAATGTTTTTGTCTGTTTTAGTTAATTAGGATTCCATCTCTTCCGGGTTTCAATACAACTGTAACGCGTAAACGGGTAATCATTTTAGGAATGGATTGCTGATTGAACAAAGATTAAGTGGTACTGTCATTTTAAATTTGTAAAGCGCGTAAATGCGGATTTGAGAAGAAAACGGTGAGAAGGAGAGATTGAAACTCACGGCTGATATGTTAAAGAGAAGAAAAACAAAATGGAAAATTGATATGTTCAGTCCCTGAATAGTTTTGGTGTTATAAAAATCCGGCTGCAACTTTGCTTAAACCAAAAGTTTGATTTAATTTTATAATTTTTGGTTTCTATTGTAAAACAAAAAAATGTGGTTATAGAAATTTATAAAAGTTTTTATTAGGTATTAATAACTAAATGATTTTATAAGTTTTATAACTTTCTATTTGAATACGTTGTTAAATTAATTCTTATTAAAATTCTTTACTTCATTTAATTAACTTTAATTATTTTATTTTAAAATAAATCCTATTATAATTTTTTTATTGTATTGAGTGTATGCATCCATATGTACATATGTGTAACCTATAGTAATTTTTCTTTTATAAGAATCATAACTTTTTATAAAAATGAAATTTATAAAAGACAAGATTATGGCTTGTGTTATTATTAGTAGTATTAATTTATTAGTGAACTAGACCCTTATAAATGCAAGTGTTTCAAAGAACATTTGAAGCTTTGATTTATTTCGAATCAAGCGCGATTAAAATGTTCAAATTTTAACTGAAAAGCTTACTGATTACAGTCTCCCCTACTTTTAGAAATTTCGTCCCGAAATTTATTTTATTGGAATTGTTTGCTCGAGTGTTAATTATTTCTTTCGACTTGTTTTGTTTCTTTCTAACCTTTTGTTATTGATTTTTAGGATATTAATAACTTTTGGTTACTGATTTAAGCTTAGGATAGTTAAAGTCGCAACTGGTTTTGGAACTTTGAAATGAAAGTGAACTTTAAATATAATATGTTTTAGTAACGTACTCGAATTTTCAGATTTGTTTTAGAACCAGTTTACTTGCTATGAGGGTTTTGAATTTAATGATAGTTGACTCAACTAACAATGAGATTAACTACCAAAGTATTTAGATAATTTCGTTTAGAAATACTCCCCAAATGAGTAATAATTTATTTGTTAATTTTTCTTGACTGAAATAATAGTTCACTCGAGTTGTAAATTAATCTAACTAATCCTATATTTGGTCAAGCTTTCGGTGCTACTATCAATGTATTATTGGTGCTTATATATAGGGTATACCGCAGCCAACCCACCACATCAATAATACTTTGATAGCATTCCAATTACCTACCAAGACTAACCTAACTTCATCTACAATTGAATAGACATTTGAATACTTGACTAATCTTTAGAAATCATATAAGTTTAGATATAATAACAATTGCAATCTTGCAATAGAATCTCATGGTTGTATATATTGCTAAATAATCGCTTTTGAATATACGAATGATATAGAATACGTGTGTATGTAATATTATATAGTTGTGATAATTACTTATCATTAACATTAGCTATGATATCACTGAATCTTTGAGAAATTGTTTGAACATTTGAATGTAGAATAATTCACCTTAGAATCATTAACATGATTCATGTGATTATCGATATCTTTGTTTCGACCTGGTGTAAGAATACCCACCAAGCTTAGTAATTGAATAACAATTGACTTGACTAGCATAGTTTACTCGAGACTGTGGATTGAATTAACTACTCTAGCCCTGATCAAGCTTTAATTCCTATTATCAATGTACTATTAGTGATTATATATAAGGTATACCGCAGCCAACCCACCACACTACTAACACTTTGATAGCATACGAAACGCCTACCAAGGTTAACAAAAACTTTAGACAAGCTTGAATATGTGTGGGAGACTTTGACTTGATTTTAAGAATTGCATTAGTATATAGGTTTTCAACATTGGAATTTTGCAATGGAATCTCTCGGTTGTAACGTATGAATTGATCTAGGATCAATTTTGCGTAATGAATGATATAGAATACACAAGTATTTGATATTATATACCTTTGATAGTTGTGATAACTGATTATCACTAATCTTAGCTATAATATCATTGAATCTTTGAATCGTTATCTAAAGATACGAATATAAATTGATTTGTCTAAAAATCAATAGTATAATTCATGTGGACTTGGTTTTAAAATTTCATATGGAATCACCCATACTTCAATTCATAAGTCCAAATCATGTTTAACTATTGAAATCTAAACAAGATATAATAAGAAATCAGTGTGTCTTGGTTAAAATAATAAAATAAAAAATCATTGTGACTTGTTTGAAACATAGGAAGGATTTTCAGGATTAAATACCTAATGACATGTTAGAATTATCTAACACTGGTCTTAGGCATAATATATTAGTGGGTTTATAGAATTATATAACAGACATCATGATTTACAATAAGATATGTGGTATATAACTTTATAGGTGTAGTGACAAGTCACTAATCATAGATACCATATCATCGAATTTTCTATCACGAGTTTGGATAATTGGAATATGTAATATTATAACCTTTTATATTTATTGATGAATCACCATCAATAATTCTTAAGTATAATATTACTGGTTTTCTTGAATCAAAATATGCATCATAAATAAAAGAAAGATAACACCATAACCTTTTAGATTTAGTGATGTATCACCATCACTAATCTAGGTTTAATGTTAGTTAAATCATAACATAGGTAACATAGAACAAGGAGAGATGATATCATATTCTGTGAGACATAGTAACGAATCACCATTTTTAATCTTAAGTATGATATCGTGGAGTTCTAAAAATCATAACATCTACATTATCAATCCAAGAAAAGTAACATCATTAACTTTAGATGTGGTGATGAATCACTATCACAAATATTAGGTATCATGTTACTAATTCTTGAATCATAACATAGGTAACATAAATCAAAGAGAATTGACATCATATCCTTGTGGGACACAGTTATGAATCACCATCACTAACTTCAAGTATGATATCATTTAGGTTTAAGAATTAAAACATAGGCATTATCAACCTAATAAAAATAACACCATAACCTTTTGATATTGTAATGTATCACCATCACAATCTCTTAGATATAATGTTATTAACTTCTTGAATCATAACATAGGAAACATAGAACAAAGATAGATGATATCATATCCTGTGAGAATAGTAATGAATCACCATGACTATCCTCAAGTATGAATCATGGAGGTATTGAATCATAACATATTCATTATAAATCCAATGAAAGGTAACAACATTGCCTTTAGATGTAGTAATGTATCACCATTACAATCTTAGGTATGATATTAATAACTTTCTTGAATCATAACAAACATATTATTCAACAAAAGAAAATAGAATCTTGAGTATGATATTGTAGAGCCCACTACACGTTGAAGACTGACAAAGTCAACCCGGAAGAGTCAACGCTCAGATTTTGATTATTTTCGTGTACAGTCACTTCGAGTACACGATCTGTTCATGTACTCGAACTTTTGTATTAGATTTCGTGTACTCATAGGCCTAGTATAAACAGACGTATTTTGTACAGGTTTAGGTCAGAATCCCGAGGCATTTGCTCTCTAGACGTATTGAGGCACTTGTACTCGAAATTTTCAGAATTTATAAAAGTTTGCATTTTTCTTATTGCTTTCTTGATTCTAACTTGGATTCCGCACTCGTTAGAGATCATTGATGATGATTATGAAGATAAAGTTTGGTTCTTGATTCGTTTTCAGACCTACAAGTGGTATCAGAGCTACAGTGCTCTTTTCATCATCAAGGTAACAACTTTTTGAAGCAAGACTACTACTTTATCATTCTTCTCTACTCCTACTAGCTGCTGTATAAATTTGGGACTCCAAATCTTAAGAAATAATTTTATAAATTTTTTCTTAAGTATTTTCGAGTTCAAAATTTTTCGAGTTCAGCTATTTCAAGTATAGATAGAGTGTTCGAAGAACAGCTGCAGTTCGAGTACAAGAGGAGTTCGACTACAGGGGATTTTCGAGTACAAAAGGATTTCGAATACAGCATCAATTTCGAATACATATTGAATTTCGTGTACGCATTGGTTTCGAGTACACCCAGGACTTCGAGTATAGACTTATCTGTTTGACTTCGAGTAGTTCTATTGATCTGTATTTACAGGGACCTACACGGAATTCGTGTACTACAGTTAGAAAATTTCCTGATTCATCATGGCTTCAAAGAATCTGACAAATTTGTCCAACTTACTTAATCTGGACAATGAAATCGGCACCAGAACAAAGCCACCAAGGGTCGTGTCAGGAGATAACTTCCAAGACTGGAAATTCAGATTTCAGTCGTTCATCAAGTATACTGATCCAAAGCTTTGGAGATCCATCGAAGAGGGTCCCTTTGTGCCCTCATACCAAAGTGAAATCAATTGTCCTCTTGTTCCCAAGGATCCTGAATTGTACACTGACAATGACATCCTTATGACGGAAAAGGATGAAAAGACCTATGCATCAATCACAATGGCACTATCAACTGAAGTAGCTCATGGGTTTAAGGAACACAAGACCGCAAAGGAACTATGGAATGCCTTGATTGAACGGTTTGATGGAAATGAAGACATGCGAGAGAGTCGCAAGGATATGCTGAGACAGAGGTTCAACATGTTTAACCACATTAAAGGAGAGTCCCTTGAAGCACAGCTGAATAGATTCACCCATTTGATGACCAAAATGACAAGTTCTGGAATTGTGATGACTAAGGGAGAAGTGAACAAGAAGCTTCTGAATTCACTACCTTACACTTGGAACTCAAACTGCACAACAATCAAAAGAACAAAGGATATGTACAAGACCTCTCTGAGTGAGCTGATCTCAATCATCAACTCCTATGACATGGATGATAAACAGAGAGCACTGAACCATGCCAGCTCAATGGGCATTGCACCCGTATCAGAAAACTCTGCACTACTGTCTGCTATCAGTCTTCAGGCTCCAGGGATACATCACTATCAGAACTCTCCATCTCAATCACTTCCCTTTGAAACTGCCTTTCTATAATCTGGACAAACCGGATCAGTGCCTAAAGTCAATCCAGAAAGTGAAGAAAATCTGCTACTGTTTAAGGGTTTCATGAACAGCTACAATGCTTTCATAGCAGGAGAATTGGCACCTTCCAATCTTACTCAAGACAATCTAGAGCAGATAAATCCAGCTGATGTTGAGGAAATTGATATCTCATGGCAGATGGCTATGGCAATGTTTAGAGCAAAGAAGTTCATCAAACGATATGGAAGAAATAGCTTTGGAAACAATCCGGGAAAGAAGCTTGGTTTTGATAAGTCAAAGCTGCGATGTTACAACTGTGACCAACCAGGTCACTTTGCCAGAGAATGTAAGCAGCCAAAGGTAGCTAAAGAAGGAGAAAAGAAGCCTGAAAAGAAAACTGTGACTGTAGCTGCGGGAGGAAGTGCTAGCACATCTAAAGCACTGGTGACTCAAGAGACTGACTCCTATGATTGGAGTGATCAGGTGCAAGAACTGGAGCTGACTCTGAGTCACGCATTCATGGCTGAGGTAGACGACAAGCAGAAGGAGGTAACTGAAAATCTTTGCTCTACCTCATGCATAGATAAAGTATTTAAGTATAGATCACATAATGAATCACTAATGAAAGAAGTAACCAAACTTAAATACTTTAACTCAGAATTTCTTAAAAATGAAGGAATTTTTAAAAGGAAACTTGAAGCAGATGGTCGGGATGTGGCAAAGTTAAAAGAACTTCTAAGTGTTAAAGAGTCCAACTATCGAGATGCTCGACGCAAAATCGATGAGCTCACATTAGAGTTGGACCAAGTTAAAACTCAATTTTCTAAAACCTCGGTAAAATGTGAAAAGTTTGATTACTCAAGCAAGGTTGTGGAAAACATGACAACCATGCAGTATCGGGAAAAGAGGGGCAAGGGTATTGGGTATAGTGAATGTGCACCACCTTTTAATCACAATTACTCAGTTATGCCCAAAATCAACACATCTGTTGATGATCTGTTGTCCCAGTCTGATCGAAGGTTCGAGTTCAGTATTGGTTCTGACAAACCTGTCCCTTTGACAGCAGATCCCATTGAGACCAGTCCCAATATTTTTAATAATTCTGAGATATATGCAGATAGTTTAAGCAAAGCCGATGTGAAAGGGAAGACTGAAGAAAGAAGTGCTGAGAAGAGCACAGACTGTTCAACATCTTTTGGAACATCATCTTTTAGATCAAACTTTGATTTTGTTGGAAAAGTTGATCAATTTAAAATAAAAACAAATGAGATGTCTAAAAGCTTTAAGTCAACCTTTGTTAAAAAGGATGTTATTTTGGAAACAACATCTTCTTGTTTACATCATGAGTTCAAGGGTCATTCCACTGTCACCAAAGAAATAGGATCAAAATTGGATCCTAACTGTGAACCTTTTGTTCCAAAAGGAATTTTGAAACAATCTTCTAAATCGTTTAAACCTTGCAACTGTGATGTAAAACCTTTTGACCCTAAGGAATTTCATGAGAAAGTATGTTGCTTTGCCTGTGGTAAGCCAGGCCACATTGCTAGAAATTGTCTGCACCGACCTACTGAATTCTTCTATGGAAAGAATCAGAAGGTCACACCCAAGGCAAAATTCTCTGTCAAATCAAAGAGGACTGATAAATCCTCAATGCCTAGGGTGAACTCTCAGAAAGGACCACAAAAGCAATACACTGCCAAAAATAAAAGATTACCCAAAAATCATCAATATGGTTTTCATAAACTAAAATCGAGCGTTTCAAAAATTAAAAACAAGACATATTGGAAACGTGATCCAGTTTTTAATATCCCATTAACACCAGTTAAATATGGCAGTGGTGCTAGATCAAAGATTGATAAGGTCAAAACAGCTAAATCAAAGGAAGTTCAAAAGAAAGAATCTAGTGTTTCTGCTGTGCCTAAACCTGTTATGGTTTGGGCACCTGTTTCTCATTGATTATGTATAAAATGCAGGGACGGCCAAGTAAGCTCAAACATGTTTGGTATGTAGATAGTGGCTGCTCCCGGCATATGACTGGGGATTTTTCTCAGTTGCATGAAGTTACACCATTCAATGGAGGCTATGTATCATTTGCGGGAGACAAGGGAGGAAGGAAAAGCATGAAGGGCACGGTCACAAATGGAACTCTCAGTTTTGAAGACGTGTACTATGTTGAAGAGCTCAATCATAGTCTTTTGAGTGTTTCTCAAATCTGTGACAAGAGTTTTTCCACACACTTCACAAACAAGGAGTGTCTTATTCTGAAGCCTGGCTTTGTAGTGCCTGAGAAGTGGATTCTGATGAGAACTCCAAGGATAAACAATGCCTATATTATCAATATGAACTCAGATTCATTTACAGAGAACACTTGTTTGTTCACAAAGGCATCAGAGCATGATTGTCTGTTATGGCATCGGCAACTAGGTCACGTAAATCTTAAGAATCTGAACATACTCGCCAAGGGAGATCACGTCATCGGTCTACCTTCTAAAGATTTCTCCACTATTGAGAAATGTATCGCTTGTGCCAAAGGGAAACAACACAAGAGACCCCACAAGCCTAAATTGTTCAATTCTATCTCTTCAGTTCTTCAACTTCTTCATATGGATCTCTTCAGACCGGTCAACGTAATGAGTATCGGGAAAAAGTCATATTGTCTTGTTGTGACAGATGACTATTCCAGATTCACTTGGGTGTTCTTTCTGGCCAAGAAGGATGAAACCCCAGAGATTCTGAAGAAGTTCATTACCTTGATTGAAAATCAGAAGAATCTAAAGGTCAAGGTGATTAGAACTGATAATGGAATTGAATTTAGAAATCAGACTCTTATATATTTCTGTGATGAGAAAGGGATAGCTAGGCAGTACAGTGCAGCCAGAACACCTCAGCAAAATGGAGTTGCAGAAAGGAGGAACAAAACACTTATAGAAGCTGCTCGAACAATGTTGTCAGAATCTAAGCTGCCAATCTTCTTCTGGGCCGAAGCTATTAACACTGCCTGTTATGTTCAAAATCGAGCACTTTTGAACAAGCGACATCAGAAGACTCCCTATGAAATTCTCTTCAATCAGAAACCCAAAGTTGGCCACTTCAAGTCATTTGGATGTCCATGCACTCTTCTTCATACAGAGCCCAATCATAAGTTTGATGATAAGGCAGATGAGTGTTACTTTGTGGGTTATTCATCCGAGAAAGCAGCTTACAGAGTTTACAACAAGAAGACTCGGATGATCGTGGAATCATACTATATAGATTGGCAAGAAATGAACTCTACAGATGCTGGTTTTGGTCCAAACTGGCTATTTGAGTATGACTCTACTTTCAGGCCTTTTAACAATACATCCGAGAATCTTGAAACATCCAAGCAGACCGATGATTTCTACAAGGGTGATGATGTGGACTATAGAGTTGACAATGTTCCATGTGATCCTAATCTCTTGACAGGTGATCCTCCTGGCATGTACAATCGTGACCCTCCAGCTCAGCCGACCCCAGTACAAGAAGTTCTCCCATCAGAACCAGACACTTCTCAGTGTGTTCAACCACTTCCAGAAGCTGATCAAATCTCATCTTCCTCCCACCAGACCTTTAATAATCCATTGTTCTCAGATAGCATTCCTGAGGAACATTGAGTGGATCAAGGAACCGAGTCAAGTGAAAATGCTCATATCGACAACATCTCTTCTTCAAGTGTAGATCAAGTGAATAATCTCATAAACTTGCTAGACAATCTAGCTGTGGAAGAAGTGCCAACATCAGTGTAAACAAGAATCATCCAGTTGAAAATATTATTGGACCTCTCTCGGAAGGTGTTCTCACTCGAAGCAGATCCATTACAGCTCATAACCTCTTGCTTGAAGAGATGACTACCAGAAGTCAATCAGGTCCAATTAATTCATGTTTATATTCTTTTTTTATCTCGTAGGTTGAGCCCAAGAATGTTAAAATGGCTCTCAAAGAATCCAGCTGGGTTGAGGCAATGCAGGAAGAGCTGATGCAGTTTTAGAAACTTGAAGTATGGAATCTGGTTCCCCTGCCCAAAGGAAAACTGCCTATAGGAACCAGATGGGTTTTCAGAAATAAAAGAGATGACTCTAGAGTCATTATCAGAAACAAAGCAAGGTTGGTAGTTCAAGGCTTTTATCAACAGGAGGGGATAGATTATGAGGAAGTCTTTGCGCCAGTTGCACGACTTAAAGCCATCAGAATTTTCTTGGCCTACGCCTCCTACATGAACTTCACGGTATATCAGATGGATGTGAAGACAACTTTCTTGTACGGAAAGGTAAAGGAAGAAATCTATGTGTGCCAACCCCCTGGTTTTGAAGATTCTCAGTATCCAGAGTATGTCTACAAGTTAGACAAAGCTCTTTACGGTCTTCATCAAGCACCGCGAGCATGGTATGCTACGCTTACTGATCACCTGCTTGCAAATGGATATACCCGTGGAGCTTTCGATCAGACTTTATTTGTTCGCAAGGATAAGGATGATTTAATTCTCGTCCAAATCTATGTGGATGACATTATCTTTGGCTCCACAGGCTCAGCATTGTGCAAGGAATTTGAAGGGGTGATGAAGAAGAAGTTTGAGATGAGCACAATGGGAGAAATGACTTTCTTTCTAGGTTTGCAAGTGAAGCAAGATTCAAAGGGTGTGCTGATTCACCAAGGAAAATATGTCACGGATATTTTGACCAAGTTCAAAATGATGGAATCAAAACCAGCATCCACTCCCATGGCTGCTCGTCCTGTCTTAACTTCGGATATAGATGGTGAAGACGTTGATCAACACCTCTATCGCTTGATGATTGGTTCTCTCATGTATCTGACTGCTAGTCGTCCAGACATCATGTTCTCAGTATGTCAGTGTGCCAGATATCAGGCAAATCCGAAGGCATCTCACCTAATAGCTGTCAAGAGAATCTTTCGGTACCTAGTCGGAAAACCTAGACTCGGTCTTTGGTACCCAAAGAACTCTGAGTTTCGATTATTTGCATACTCAGACAGTGACTTTGGTGGATGTAACGTGGATAGGAAGTCAACCACCGGTGGCTGTCAGTACATGGGAGATCGCCTTGTCTCATGGCAATGCAAGAAGCAAACTACCGTATCCACATCTACTGCGGAAGCCGAATACGTTGCTGCTTCCAGTTGCTGCTCTCAGGTTATCTGGATGCAACAACAACTCCTCGATTACGGTTTGAACTTTCTTGACTCTCCTATTTATTGTGACAATGAAGCAGCCTTACAGATCGTCCAAAATCCGGTACAACACTACAAAACAAAACATATTGACATCCGGATTCACTTCATCCGTGACTGTTTTGAACGGAAACTAATTCATCTTGAAAAGGTCCCCACAGATGACAATCTAGCGGACCTTTTCACAAAACCGTTCGACACAGCACGCTTTCATCACTTGCTTGCCTCTCTCAAACTAATAAGCTTCAATTAAAAGCATTTTTGTAAATACATTAAAATTTGTGTCCTAATCTGTTCACAAATTTAGGGGGAGAAAATTTACAAAACAACAAAAGGATTTTTCATTCTTTGAGTCAAAATTTACAAAACAACAAAAAGATTTTTCGTTCTTTGAGTCAAAATTTACAAAACAACAAAAAGATTTTTCATTCTTTGAGTCAAAATTTACAAAACAACAAAAAGATTTTCGGTCTTTGAGTCAGTCTAAGATGATCTACAAGTTTAGGGGGAGTTAAGTTTTCAAATTCTAAGAAAAGAAGATTCTGCCTCTTGTTATTCAAAGAAAATTACAAAAATATTTTTATCTTCTCAAAGTTTAAGAAAATACAAAAAGAGTTTATTTGAACAAGCAAAGTGAATCGATCAAACTGGGAAGTGAAATAATCTCTAAGGATCAAAATTTCACTATCTTAAAAAGACTTCTAAAAGAATAACAACTTTGAATATCTATTCTATACTAAGAAGTTGAAATAAGTTTTTCAAAACTTAAATAATCAGACTTGATCAAAATTAAAATACATATAAATAGATAAATAAGTGTGAAATTGTGATCATTAGATAACTAGGAATGTGCGACAACTATTTGACTTCTAGATTAAATCCTTGAATCAAAACTAGATTGTTTTTTTATAAACTTGAAATTATGTTTGAAAAACTCGGGTATTTCCTATGTTTTGTGCAAACAAAGAGCGGGAAATACCTACTGAAGCATCCTATGTTTTGCGTAAGCAAAAACCTGGATGTGTGACGTTAAGACCAATGTGTCTGCAGATCAGAAAAATAAAAGATGCCAATGAGCACAAGATGATAGAACCCTTTCTTGTTCTTGATTCTAACCTAATAGATCTGTTCTTTTCTTTTCTCACCTAAAACTCTGTCAAAATAATTTTAAGTTCGTTGAAACACAATCAAAGTTTGAAACAAAGGATTTAACAAGACTGATAGGTTGCATATTAATTTAGTCTTACAATCTAATTGTTCACAAATTTCCCATAAGATATTTTCAGAAAAACTTGATCATATAACTGATTTTTAAGAGATGGAATAACGAGTGGAAATCATTGGTTGGGAATAGCTATTTAAAGGTTGTGCTTCATTAAGAAATTATCTAAGATGGTAAAATTTTGATAGCATATTTGATCCCACGAATTTGACCCGACTAAACTTACACTTGTTCAAATTTTATTTTATTTTATTTTATTTTATTTTATTTTAGAAAAGTTAGAATTTTAAATCGAAATAAGAAAATAAGTATGTGTACTCGAAATAGAGTACACGAAAAATGCGTACTCGAAATGACTCTATAAATAGTCCAACCACATTAATTTCGAGTACCATTTATTTCCAGTACACATTTCTACATTTCGAGTACAGATTTTTGCTCAGAGGCGATCTCGATTTCTAGACTTGATTTCAAAATTCCACTCCGGCTATCTTATAGATCCTCTATAGGCAACCCTAGGTATCAATTTTCATCAAGATTTAACCGTGAAATCAAAAGTTATGGTCAAAATTAGATTTCGAGTACGCGACTTTCGTGTACGGAAGGTTTTTGGTCAAATTGACCACGAAATACTTAAAATTGAAAGGCAATACGTGAATATGTTGGTCGCCTCTCAATTACGAGTATATTGAACATAATTAGAAAGTCTAAGGAGCCAAAATGAGAAATTTTTCAAAGAACTTTGAGTACACGAAATGTAAAACTTCGAGTACAGATATATTTCGTGTACAACCAGAATTTCGTGTACAGATTGTATTTCATGTACAGGCTACATTTTGTGTACAAGTTCCATTTCGTGTACAGAGTGCATTTCGTGTACAGAATCTACTTCGTGTACATCTTGGTCTTCGTGTACAGCCTGTTGTCTCGAGTGAAAATGTTAAGTTCGAGAACAGGATACTCACACTTAGAAAATTTTTCAGAAAATTCAGTTTTGTTAAACTTAAACTAACTTGATCTGTTTGTGTCTTCCAGATGGCAGACTTACAGTTCGTGCATGATCACAATATGACAGCATTCCTTGGGGAACCTCTAGCAAAACATTCAGAGTTCAAGAGTATGGTGGATGGACTGATCTTATCGCCCATCAACTATGCCATCATGGAGTATCCGCCTATTATGACTGATTTTGTCAGGAGTTTCTGGAACACCGTAGAAGAAAGTACCGATGCGGATGGAAACTTGAGTATCATTGGAAATATCCAAGGTCATAACATCGTTATTTCAGAGCAGATTATCAGAGAATGTCTGCAGTTCGGAGACAAAGATCCAGACCCTGTAGAGTTAGATCAAGATTTGGTTAACAGAATTGTCTATCAAATGGGACATGAAGGCGCCTATCCACCCACTGAGAAGAAGTTACTGCATCCGTATTGGAGATATCTGGCTCATGTAGTTACTCAGTGCCTCTCAGGAAGAAAAGGAGGATACGATGTCCTGAACCAGACTCTTAGCTCCTGTCTGGTGGCTTTAGCACTTGGAATGGATTTTAACTTCTCAAGGATGATCTTCCTTGACATGCACGCAAATATCAAAGGACGAAGAAAGGAACGGTTCCTGGCATTCCCACGGTTTTTGCAGATCATTTTCAACCGAAAGTATCCTTCTCTGACTCCCACTCTTGGTACCTTGGAGATCAAGAGAATGCGCGATGACATTTTTGGATACATGAAGATGAATAAGCGCGGGAAAAAGCAGTACATCGGTCAGAGGCCACTGATAAAGTTTGGACGCTTTGTGGGAGATGACAATGTTGTAGAGGATCAAGGCACTCCTGTTGCCTTTGTAGCCGAAGAGCATGATGTCCAGGCTACAAGTCCAAGTACAAAAGTTGATAAAGCAGCAGAGGATACTACTCATGAGTCTTCTTCTTCATCAAGCGGAGATTTTGTTCCTGAAAATCCAGCTCCTTCTAGACAGGAACGAGAAGAAGCACAAGACTTGGACTACGCTCCAACTCCTGAGTCATCACCAAAGAAGTAAAGGCAAAAGATGATGGCCAGGAGAACCAAAGATGCACGACTTCAGCAGATGTTCTCAAGTTTATCCTTCTCATCAGCTGCATCTATCATATCACAGGCGCCTACACAACCACCTCAACCCACACAACCCAAGCAACCCACACAAACCTAGCCACCTACAAAAACCAATCCACCTTCACCACCTCCTGCTACACAACCACCTTCACCACCTCCTGCTACACAACCACCTGTCACACAACTTCCTACAGTTACACAGCCACCTCCACCACCTCCATCTACACAACCTACAAAACCCAAGCAACCTAAACCTGCAGCCAAACCATTACAAGCACCTACTCAACCACAACCACCTCCACCTACTCAACCACAACCACCTCCACCTAATCAGCCCGCCAAACCCAAATTAGTCATCGAAATCCCAGTCAGACCCCCAACTCCATCTTCTACTACCTTCATCCCTCACACCAAAACTCTACCATCTCCGCCTCGCTCGAGCGGTGACAAAGGAAAATCTCCTTTGCACGCTGATTCACCTTACGAGCCGAGACATGTGCCTGTCGATCTTGTTGGTTTGAAGGAACAAGTTTTCAAACTTGAGAAAGATTCTGAGCGCAAGGACAGTCTTATCAGAAATTTGCAAGAAGGGATGACAAATATCAGTAGCCAACTGAACAAGTATCGTGGAGAAATCAAGGCTCACAGAAAGTTCATCAGATGTCTATTAATAGAGAACCATGAGATGAAGAAGGACATCAAAAAGCTTAAAGGAGAGGAAGTTCCAGAGTCCGATGATGAGTACATAGATGATGTTTTTCGTGACAGTGATGATGACAGTGATGATAGTGACGATGATGACGGTGATGACAAGAGTGAAAAGGATCAGAAGGAAAAGGAGGATGACAAAAATGAGAAGGATGATAAAGATAAAGATAAGGATGGAAACGAAAAAGGAAAGGATCAGGGACCCCCAGATGACAAGGATCAGGGAGGAGCCACTGGAAATCCATCCTCATCAGGAAAGTCTCCTGGCCTCTATGATGATCTTTTTGTAGATATTCCTGACGGCATCTTATTTGGTGACTGTGTTCAGCCTGATGAAACATCAGGAGCTGGCCTTGATAGCTGGTTTGATGACTTACCAGAGGAGTTTGACTTTGAGTGGTCTGGTGAAAAGACTAAGGAAGGAGCTGAACCTTCTGCAGGGGCATCTGTAGAGGAAGAACCAGAAAACATCATACTTGGCAATGTCTCATCCGATCCTTATATCGATTATTTATATGCCCACAAATACATTGATGCATTGGGACAGGAGGTCACCTCTCTTCATGAAGTGATCAACAGCTGGTTCGATAAGAAGAAGGATTGGACGCCTTCACTGTAACATTTGTACATTTAGTCACGGTAGTTGTAAACAGTGTTAGAACAAATGTGTTTTCATATCAAATCAGTTAATGTGATTCATGTGTTCATAATGTGCTTGTGTGTTAGGATCTTTATTATTTAGGAGCAAGTATGTATTATTTATTTACAGTCGAGTTCGCTAGGCAAGAACAGTATCGTATTATATCGAAACAGTGGTGGGACGGCGTCAGGTACGGCAGGTAGCTGGAATCTGGGGTATGCCCTATACATATATTGCGTTCGGTGTAATGGGATAGTGTTAGTGTGTAGTGTTGAGACAAATAGTATGACAATTAGTTAAACAAAAATCGTAATATGTAAGCGAGACTGAGTATAGTTATGGGTGACGATCCATAATAATACGAATGTTGAACTTATAATTATGATTAAACGCCTTAACATTTAATACGATTGAAAAACGTACGCGATTGCGGGTATACACGTAATTGCGGTTGTTTAACGATCTATCAACACATGAAGAGTAAAAATAATTAAATATATATTATTTTACATTTTTACAATTTTGGAACTCATCAGAATGATGAGAATAATAATCCTTTATTTTAAATCGCGTAAAATAGGCGTTACGCGACGAAAATGCGAACCGAACGACCGAAACGGACCCGAATACCGCGCGGGCTATAAAAGCCATGAAGATGGTCATTTTCCTCATTTATTTCACCAACAACCTCTTCTCTCTCTACAAAATTCGTCCAACCCTCTCTCTCTCTAGAAAACCGACTTCAAACACGCGTAACTCGCTCGATTCTCAACGGATTTTGGTGTTCTTGGTGCCCACGCGTAGCTTTTGACATTCTCTACACAGAAGTACAAAGGATCTGGAGTTTTATCCACAGAATCTTGAGGTAATGGAGCTTGAAAAGTTTGAAATTTAGGGTTTTGTGTGTGTGTTGTTGAAACCCGACATTTAGCCTGTTACTTTCTCTTCATTTCGAAACATAAGTACTCGATCGTGGTTCTGGGCTACTAACATGGTGTACACAGAGCTGGAACCACTTGTTTTCGATGATGATGATGACAGAAAGTACAGGTTCGCTCGGAGGATTCACGGCCGAACCTTATCTGCACATAGCCGAACCCTAAGGGACTTCACGAACCTTCACCCCATGCTAGACGAACCCAACCTAATTGTCGAACCTTGTGTCATCACCAGCAGCGAACCCTCATGCAGGGACGAATCCAGCCCAACCCTCAGTCACCTAGCGAACCTTACTGCATGATGAACAAACGTTTCTGATTGTCATGGTAGACGAACCTTCTTGCATACTCACGAGCCTGCCCGAACCTTCATGCAGTAGCGAACCTAGACGAACCCTACATGGTTCATTGAACAACTTGCCGAACCCTATGCATGCCACGAACCATGCTTGACTCGCGAACCCTAGTTGGCGAACCTATGGCGAATCTATGCATTATCACTAGGAGCCGAACCTTGTTATTCACGAACCTTTATAGCATTCACCAAAGACGAACCTGTGGCATCATCTTTGGCCGAACCTTAGTTGCAAAACCAAATAGGTTCGCTGCCATTTGGGTTAGCCGAGATGCAACTTGCACTTTTCTTTATTTCCTTGGTCCAATTGGTTCTATTTGACTTCATAGATGGGCCCAAGGCTTTGGGCTAGCCTATTATATCCAGCCCATGAACGGTTCGAATTGGACCTAGCCCATATCATTCCATTTGATCTGCATAAGAGCTTTCGGCCCAATTCATGCCCATTCGGTCCATTATGATTCTAATTGGCCCAATCTTATCCTTGCTACACTACATGACCCATATACATATTGTTTGGCCCAACACCACACTCAATTGGACCATTGTTAACCTACGAGGCCCATTGTCTTGTTTAAGCCATCATGGTTTCATGGGTTTAGGGCCCAATGCTTGGCCACAACTCAAAATAATTGTGAATTGATCTCATTTGGGTTAAGTTTATAACCTAACGTAATTATGAGATCAATTCATAATTCCAAAGACATAAAAACAATAGGAACATCTTTTCACAATACATGTTAAACAATGGTTATCAAGAATCATTAACAATTGTTATTCTAAGTTCACAAGTTGGGTGCAAAAGAACAGGATACAATTGTTGCCTTGATCAATCATCAACCAAGTGAATCAATCATGATATTTCAAGTTCATACAACATTTTCAAACATGAGAACAAGTTATTCAAAATGTTAATCAAATCATGTTAACACAAGTCAAACAATGAATCAAAGTCTATACAATTATAAATCTTATATCTTATGTATGATTCCAATGATATAGGAACCAGTTAGAAGTCCTGTTTGCTACATGCTATTTGTTATAGTTCAGAGTCTACTGCAGACAGGTGAGAACATTAGCCCCTCTTTTAACCGTTTTTCAACTGTTTTGGGGTGGAACACGTGATCAATTACACTGTTTAATTTGTATTTCATTATACAAGATGTATGCTATTTTACAAACATTACAGGTTCATGGTACAACTTCATCAATATATTCAACTGTTTCAAGGGATTTTTATCAATTGTTAAACACTTTCTATCAAAGAGGTTTTAAAAAGTTTTCCGGAACTGTTTTATGCTAGTTTTACTCAAATGGTTTTACAAATGACAAACACTTTTAAATAAATTGACTTATAAACTCTTTTACTATAAACTTGTGCTTTTGAGAATAATCCTCTTATTAACCTTATTATTATACAAGGACATTATCATATGTACTCAATTAAGGGTTTCAAAACATGGTATTCAAACAATGGTTTTCATGGTGATGTTCCAACAAATGGTTCATTTCATGGTGATCAAACAAAGGATTCAAATCATGGTATCCCAATAAGGTTTCAAGTTATGTTATCAAACAAGGCATTAAATCAACGGTTTTAAAGTAAGGTTCAAAAACATGGTGTCCATTGTTGTAAACAAACTTATAAACACATCAAGTTTCACATTCATTAGCGTTAGTACTGGGTGATCACAACAAGGGAAAGCGGACACACTGGTTCATATCCAAAATGGAGTTAGCTTTTAAATTTGTTTTAAAAGCTAACTGCAGGTTTGGTGTCATTATGATTTTCAAAACTGCTGATACATTATCTAACTCCAAACGTGGTTTGGGACTTGATTTTATGTTGGCTTCTTTAGCAAACGGTCTGCTGACTGTTTGGACACACTTGTACATACTTGATGTTAGTTTGGGTTGCAGCTCATCCATGTATTTCATTATTTGCTTTAAAATATGCCTTACATTACAAGTTCATGTTTCAAAAGTTAAACCTATTGTTCTCACCAACTACTTCTGTAGTTGACAGTTACTTTTCACGTGTTTCAGGTAATCAGGTTTAAGACATTCTAAAGGACAACTAAGGAGACCGTTTAAGATAGAACAAGATGAAGAAACATGCTAGGATGGATTTAGAAACACACTAAAATCCTGAATGTTTAATTGTCTTGTTTGAAATCTTATTTTGTAAATTATATTTTGGGTCTGTAGTTGTCATTTCTTTTGGTAGATAGATTGTCTGTAACTAAACAACTATCTAAACATTATGAAACTTAGTAATCCATTGTGGTTGTTCTTATTCAATACTTGTGCATGATTCAACTATTCATACGTCACCGCGCCGTGGATTCCGCACGCGGCGCAGGGGGTGTGACAGGTTGGTATCAGAGCCAAGGTTGTTGAGAACTAGGAAAAACCCAATGCTTAATGACCTAGACTATAACCTAAGCTACCCAATAGGACTAAGTGCTATAGGCTTGAGGATACTTAGGATCTAAGTAACTTAAGTAAGCATGAAGTCTACATTAAGCTTGAAAGATCTTAGGGATACTTTTCTAAGATTAGATATCGAGTCAAGGAATTTGAATCGGAAATTCTATAATTTTAGAAACCGAATTAAATTTCTCACATATATTCATTAAAGGATTTTAGAGGCAAGGATCTGTATTCTTAGTATCCCTGATCTGAAATTCTCATACAGAGTTCATTAAAGGATTTCAGAGGCAAGGATCTGTATTCTTAGTATCCTTGATCTGGAATTCTCAATCAGAGTTCATTATAGGAAATTAGAGGCAAAGATCTGTATTCTTAGTATCTTTGATCTAAAATCCTTGTCATGTTCATCATAGGAATTCAGAGGTCAAGATCTATAATTTTAGAATCTTGGATCTGAAATCCTTGTCATGTTATCATTATCAGTTATTCATTATCATAGGAACTTTATAACTTAGAATCTGTGTAACAGTATTCTTTAGTTGAAGTTCTCACAGGAGATCATTATACTAAGTACTGTAAGTATTGAGAACCTAGGTTAAGTAACCTAGGACACACATACTAAAACCCAAGGTTTTAATTTCAAGTAAATTAAGAACCATGATTTACACATTCACAATCATAGTCAATCAAGAGTTGGAATCTTAACTCCAAATACAAACGGCAGATTAACGCTGACGTGTTGAGGTAAGTGGTGGGCGGTGAGAGCTAGCCCTATATATAAGCTTATTTTGGCATGTCGGGGGGAATCCGGCATTCGTATTTGAAGTAAAGATTCAGGAGCAACTAGAATCATTGAACAGTAGTCAAACACATGAGATACAATCATTGGTGAATCAAATCATTGTGCTATTCAAACTTGGAGGAGTCAAACATTTCGTGTGAATCAATCAAGTTGTGAACATTCTTTCAGTGTAAACCTTAAGTGAAATTCTTAAGTGATTACATCATTAGTACTTACTAACATAGTTTAACAATAACAATGTAGAGCACGCATATGATTTAGTTCTACATGTTAACAACTGTTAGTAGGTGCACACATAACATAATCATAGTTCAATCATGGATTTAATCATATTCAAATTGATCAAAGATCATGGGATTCTTAATCAATGGAACATACATGGAAATCAGTACAAACATGTTGCCAAATGCTAGCAAGGACATGATCGTGGTATATCGAAGCGGTGGTGGGATGGCGTCTGGGCTGGCAGTTTGCTTAACCCTTTCGTATGCCCTATATATAAGCTATCTTCAGTATATCGGGAAAGTGTCAGTGTGTAGGTTTGGTGGAGTGAGATCATGGAACATCATACACATTCACATGAGAAGTATGCTAATAAGCGGATTGCTTATACGTGTACATGCTCATATTACAATTGAATGATAATACTGGTAGTATGGATATATTACTAATTTTATCACGCAAATTCAATTGTATCTTTTCTCATTACTGACCCACTTGTGGCTTCTATTCGTAGAATGCCTCCCCGACGTGATCCTAACGGAGGGGGTTCGACAAGTGGCAACGACGATGAGATCAACAAGATTACCCGAGCCATCGCTATACACATGAGAGATGTCATTCCGGGCATGGTCACTGATATTACCCAGAATCTTCGGGGAAGTACTAGTGATTCAGCACATAACTCAAATGCTACCAACACTGGAACTGCTAACTTCACGTTCAAGCAGTTCAATGATGCTAAGCCTCCTAAGTACGCTGGCACCGAAGGAGCTACTGGCCTAATGCAGTGGCTGGAGAGCATAGAGGATATTCTTGATTTCACAGGATGTCCTGAAAATCTGAAGGTCAAAATGGCCTCGAGCGCTTTTCACAAAGGCGCACTCACCTAGTGGAATTCTAAAAGAACACAAGAGGACGGGAAGTCGCATTAGCTTTACCATGGGAGGAGTTCAAGAAGGTTTTGGTGGAACAGTTTTGTCCACGACATGAGCTGAAGAAACTTGAGGTGGAGATGTGGAATCTGGTGCAAGACAGTGGTGAGAACGCGAAGTATACAACTCGTTTCCATGAGTTGTGCATTCTGGTGCCACACCTGGTTACTCCTCTATCCCGTAGGATACAGAAGTACATCGAAGGCTTACCTCTAGTCGTCAGAGGAACTGTGATGGGGAATAACCCCACTACTCTAGAGGCAGCGATTCATCTTGGAGCTAGCCTTACCGAAGAATACGTTAAGTCTGGGGTGCTCACCCGAAAGGGGTACAAGAGAGCACTGATTGATGAAGGCAAGAAGCCTGAACAACAACATCACAAGAAGAAGAAGCAAAAGACTATCAAGAACTTTGCAGCCCTGACTGCAGCTACACCCACTCATGCCACACCCATTACTGCTATGCCACAATCTGCTTCAGTCAGAAAGCCATATACTGGCTCGTTCCCACTCTGCACCAAATGCCAATATCATCACCTACCAACTACCCCATGCAAAAAGTGTCTCAAGTGTGGGCGGATGGGACACTTGGCAGCTACATGCCGATCTGCACATCTTGCTGTCGCAACAACTGCTGCCACAACTTCTACTGCTACTGGTGGAAGGGCCTGTTATAATTGTGGAGCAGAGGGACACTTCAGAAACCAGTGTCCAAAACTCAACAACACAGCTACTTCTCGTGCTTTTACTATCGGAGCTGCCGAAGCACGCGAGGAGCCAGCAGTTGTCACGGGTACATTTCTCCTTAATGGTCATTATGTTTCTATCATATTTGATACTGGTGCTGATAAAAGATTTATCTCTGCTCATACTGCTTCTTTGTTTAACATACAACCATCTATGCTTACTGCTCCTTATACCATAGAAGTAGCTGATGGTAAAACCCTACTTGTAGATTCTATAATACATGGTTGTGAATTAAGATTAAACGACCATCTTTTCCTCATCGATCTTATTCCTGTGACACTCGAAAGCTTCGAAGTTGTGATATGAATGGATTGGTTGTCTGAAAACAATGCCGAAATTTTATGTTCGGAGAAACTTATTCGGATACCTTTATCGTCCGGCGAAACGATGAGAATCTATGGCGAGAAACCCTACCGCAGATTGAAGATTGTATCGTGCATCAAAGCTAGGAAATACTTGAAGAAGAAATACTATGTGTTCCTGGCTCACGTAGTAGAGAAGAAACCTGTAAAGAAAGCAGTTGGAGACGTTCCAGTTATCAGAGATTATTCCGACGTATTTCCAGAAGACTTGCCTGGACTACCACCGATCCAGCAAGTGGAGTTTAGAATCGATCTCGTCCCTGGAGCAAATCCAGTAGCGAAGTCACCATATCGATTAGCACCGTCTGAGATGCAAGAACTGTCTAGTCAGCTCCAAGAACTTCTCGACAAGGGATTCATTAGACCGAGTTTCTCTCCATGGGGAGCTCCGGTTCTCTTTGTCAAGAAGAAAGACGGTTCGTTTCGTATGTGTATCGATTTTCGCGAGCTAAACAAGTTGACGGTCAAGAACAAATATCCTCTACCTAGGATCGATGATCTGTTTGATCAATTACAGGGAGCAATTTGCTTCTCTAAGATTGATTTATGATCCGGGTATCATAAGTTACGAGTAAATGATGAGGATATACCAAAGACTGCGTTTAGGACTCGATATGGACACTATGAGTTTGTGGTTATGCCATTTGGGCTGACCAATGCACCGGCAGTGTTCATGGACTTGATGAATCGAGTCTGCAGACCATATTTAGATCAGTTTGTTATTGACTTTATTGATGATATACTGATCTATTCCAAGACAGAGCAAGAGCATGAAGATCATTTGAAGAAAGTCTTAGAATTACTAAGAGCTGAACAACTTTATGCTAAATTCTCAAAATGTGAATTTTGGCTAAAAGAAGTTCACTTCTTAGGACATGTCATTAACAAGGATGGGATACATGTAGATCCAGCAAAGATTGAGGCGATTAAGAACTGGACTACCCCATCTACTCCAACAGAGATTTGTTCATTTCTGGGATTGGCAGGCTATTACAGAAGGTTCATTGCTAACTTTTCAAAGATCGCCTTGCCACTTACTACATTAACCCAGAAAAGTCAAGCGTTCATATGGGGACAGAAGCAAGAAGATGCATTCCAACTTCTTAAACAGAAGTTATGCAACTCCCCTATTCTTAGTCTTCCCGAAGGCAGTGATGATTTCATTGTCTACTACGATGCTTCAAACCTTGGTCTCGGTTGTGTACTTATGCAGCGGGACAAGGTGATTGTCTATGCTTCAAGACAACTTAAGGTTCACGAGAAGAATTATACCACTCATGACCTTGAGTTAGGGGCGGTGGTCATTGCATTAAAGATTTGGAGGCACTACCTTTACGGTACTAAATGTGTCATCTATACAGACCACAAGAGCCTGCAACACATCCTTAATCAGAAAGAACTCAACATGAGGCAACTGCGTTGGGATGAGCTTCTAACTGATTACGACTGCAAGATTCGTTACCACCCGGGTAAAGCCAATGTGGTAGCAGATGCTCTTAGTCGTAAGGAACCAGTCAAACCGATTCGTGTCAGAGCCATGGAGATCAACACACAGCCAAACTTGAAGGATTTGATTTGTATTGCACAACAACAAGTAGTGACAGACAATCAGCTGAAAACAGACTTAGACTGCGGGATTGAGAAGAAACTAGAACCTCGATCTGACGAGGTGTTATATCTCAACGGTCGCATTTGGATTCCAAAGTCAGAAGAATTGCGCACACTCATCTGTGATGAGGCTCATAAGTCGCGATACTCAGTTCATCCTGGAGCAGATAAGATGTACCAAGACTTGCGGACATCTTACTGGTGGCCTGGAATGAAGAAAGACATAGCACTGTACGTGGGAAAATGTCTTACATGTTCTAAAGTCAAAGCAGAACATCAAAAGCCTTCGGGACTTCTGCAGCAACCTGAAATTCCTCAATGGAAATGGAAACAAATTTCCATGGATTTCATAACCAAGTTGCCGAGAACTCCGCGAGGATTTGAATCGATTTGGGTGATCGTTGATCGACTCACCAAATCTGCTCATTTTATTCCGATCCGAGAGGATCACAAGATGGAGAAGTTAGCTACATTGTACATCAACGAAATCATTGCACGTCATGGTACTCCAACATCAATCATTTCTGATCGTGATAGTTGCTTCACTTCTCGCTTCTGGCAAACATTACAAAAGGCTTTGGGAACTCGTGTTAATCTTAGCACGGCGTATCATCCCCAAACCGACGGTCAAAGCGAAAGGACTATCCAAACTCTCGAGGACATGCTACGTTCTTGTGTGATTGACTTTGGTGGGAGTTGGGACACTCATCTTCCACTCATTGAGTTTTCGTATAACAACAGCTACCATACAAGCATTCAATGTGCACCATTCGAAGCGTTGTATGGTAGAAAGTGCCGATCACCGGTCTGTTGGACCGAGGTTGGTGACTCACACGTCGTAGGACCAGAACTCATTCAAGAAACATCAGACAAAATCACAATCATTCAATTGAGGCTTAAGGCCGCACGAGATCGGCAGAAGAGTTATGCTGATCGACGTTGGAAACCGCTTGAGTTTCAAGTCGGTGACCGAGTCTTACTCAAAGTTTCTCCGTGGAAAGGCGTTGTCCGATTCGGGAAGAAAGGGAAACTTGCACCAAGGTACGTTGGACCTTTTGAGATCTTGGAAAGGATTGGTCCCGTAGCCTACAAACTCAAACTTCCAGTGGAGCTAAGCAATGTTCACGATACTTTTCATGTATCAAATCTTAAGAAATGCTTGGCAGATCATGATGTTAAGATTCCACTGGAAGACATTTAGATTCAAAACAACATGCAATTCATAGAACGTCCAGTTGAAATCATGGATCATGGGGTCAAGAAACTTAAACGCAGCCGTAACCCGATCGTAAAGGTACGATGGGAGGGCAAACGCGGTGCTGAGTTCACCTGGGAACGTGAAGACCAGATGAAGCTTAAGTACCCTCATCTTTTTACAGTACCTTCGGCTAGTTAATTTCGGGACGAAATTCCCTTAACTAGGGGAGACTGTAACATTTGTACATTTAGTCACGGTAGTTGTAAATACTGTTAGAACAAATGTGTTTTCATATCAAATCAGTTAATGTGATTCATGTGTTCATAATGTGCTTGTGTGTTAGGAACTTTATTATTTAGGAACAAGTATGTATTATTTATTTACAGTTGAGTTCGCTAGGCAAGAACAGTATCGTATTATATCGAAACAGTGGTGGGACGGCGTCAGGTACGGCAGGTAGCTAGAATCTGGGGTATGCCCTATACATATACTGCGTTCGGTGTAATGGGATAGTGTTAGTGTGTAGTGTTGAGACAAATAGTATGACAATTAATTAAACAAAAATCGTAATATGTAAACGAGACTGAGTATAGTTATGGGTGACGATCCATAATAATACGAATGTTGAACTTATAATTATGATTAAACGCCTTAATATTTAATACGATAGAAAAACGTACGCGATTGCGGGTATACACGTAATTGCGGTTGTTTAACGATCTGTCAACACACGTAGAGTAAAAATAATTAAATATATATTATTTTACATTTTTACGATTTTGAAACTCATCAGAATGATGAGAATAATAATCCTTTATTTTAAATCGCGTAAAGTACGCGTTACGCGACGAAAATGCGAACCGAACGACTGAAACGGACCCGAATACCGTGCGGGCTATAAAAGCCATGAAGATGATCATTTTCCTCATTTATTTCACCAACAACCTCTTCTCTCTCTACAAAATTCGTCCAACCCTCTCTCTCTAGAAAACCGACTTCAAACACGCGTAACTCGCTCGATTCTCAACGGATTTTGGTGTTCTTGGTGCCCACGGTTGCTTTTGACATTCTCTACACAGAAGTACAAAGGATCTGGAGTTTTATCCATAGAATCTTGAGGTAATGGAGCTTGAAAAGTTCGAAATTTAGGGTTTTGTGTGTGTGTTGTTGAAACCCGACATTTAGCCTGTTACTTTCTCTTCATTTCGAAACATAAGTACTCGATCGTGGTTCTGGGCTACTAACATGGTGTACACCGAGCTGGAACCACTTGTTTTCGATGATGATGATGAGAGAAAGTACAGGTTTGCTCGGAGGATTCACGGCCGAACCTTATCTGCACATAGCCGAACCCTAAGGGACTTCACGAACCTTCACCCCATGCTAGACGAACCCAACCTAATTGTCGAACCTTGTGTCATCACCAGCAGCGAACCCTCATGCAGGGATGAATCCAGCCGAACCCTCAGTCACCTAGCGAACCTTACTGCATGATGAACGAACCTTTCTGATTGTCATGGTAGACGAACCTTCTTGCATACTCACGAGCCTGCCCGAACCTTCATACAGTAGCGAACCTAGACGAACCCTACATGGTTCGTTGAACAACTTGCCGAACCCTATGCATGCCGCGAACCATGCTTGACTCGCGAACCCTAGTTGGCGAACCTATGGCCGAATCTATGCATTATCACTGGGAGCCGAACCTTGTTATTCACGAACCAATCCCATCTCAGGCGAACCCTTAGCCATGCAACGAACCTTTGTAGCATTCACCAAAGACGAACCTGTGGCATCATCTTTAGCCGAACCTTAGTAGCAAAACCAAATAGGTTCGCTGCCATTTGGGTTAGCCGAGATGCAACTTGCACTTTTCTTTAATTCCTTGGTCCAATTCGTTCTATTTGACTTCATAGATGGGCCCAAGGCTTTGGGCTAGCCTATTATATCCAGCCCATGAACGGTTCGAATTGGACCTAGCCCATATCATTCCATTTGATCCCCATAAGAGCTTTCGGCCCAATTCATGCCCATTCGGTCCATTATGATTCTAATTGGCCCAATCTTATCCTTGGTACACTACATGGCCCATATACATATTGTTTGGCCCAACACCACACTCAATTGGGCCATTGTTAACCTACGAGGCCCATTGTCTTGTTTAAGCCATCATGGTTTCATGGGTTTAGGGCCCAATGCTTGGCCACAACTCAAAATAATTGTGAATTGATCTCATTTGGGTTAAGTTTATAACCTAAGGTAATTATGAGATCAATTCATAATTCCAAAGACATAAAAACAATTGGAACATCTTTTCACAATACATGTTAAACAATGGTTATCAAGAATCATTAACAATTGTTATTCTAAGTTCACAAGTTGGGTGCAAAAGAACAGGATACAATTGTTGCATTGATCAATCATCAACCAAGTGAATCAATCATGATATTTCAAGTTCATACAACATTTTCAAACATGAGAACAAGTTATTCAAGATGTTAATCAAATCATGTTAACACAAGTCAAACAATGAATCAAAGTCTATACAATTATAAATCTTATATCTTATGTATGATTACAATGATATAGGAACCAGTTAGAAGTCCTGTTTGCTACTTGCTATTTGTTATAGTTCAGAGTCTACTGCAGACAGGTGAGAACATTAGCCCCTCTTTTAACTGTTTTTCAACTGTTTTGGGGTGGAACACGTGATCAATTACACTGTTTAAATTTGTATTTCATTATACAAGATGTATGCTATTTTACAAACATTACAGGTTCATGGTACAACTTCATCAATATATTCAACAGTTTCAAGGGATTTTTATCAATTGTTAAACACTTTCTATCAAAGAGGATTTAAAAAGTTTTCCGGAACTGTTTTATGCTAGTTTTACTCAAATGGTTTTACAAATGACAAACACTTTTAAATAAATTGACTTATAAACTCTTTTACTATCAACTTGTGCTTTTGAGAATAATCCTCTTATTAACCTTATTATTATACAAGGACATTATCATATGTACTCAATTAAGGGTTTCAAAACATGGTATTCAAACAATGGTTTTCATGATGATGTTCCAACAAATGGTTCATTTCATGGTGATCAAACAAAGGATTCAAATCATGGTATCCCAATAAGGTTTCAAGTTATGTTATCAAACAAGGCATTAAATCAATGGTTTTAAAGTAAGGTTCAAAAACATGGTGTCCATTGTTGTAAACAAACTTATAAACACATCAAGTTTCACATTCATTAGCGTTAGTACTGGGTGATCACAACAAGGGAAAGTGGACACACTGGTTCATATCCAAAATGGAGTTAGCTTTTAAATTTGTTTTAAAAGCTAACTGCAGGTTTGTTGTCATTATGGTTTTCAAAACTGCTGATACATTATCTAACTCTAAACGTGGTTTGGGACTTGATTTTATGTTGGTTTCTTTAGCAAACGGTCTGCTGACTGTTTGGACACACTTGTATATACTTGATGTTAGTTTGGGTTGCAGCTCATCCATGTATTTCATTATTTGCTTTAAACATATGCCTTACATTACAAGTTCATGTTCCAAAAGTTAAACCTATTGTTCTCACCAACTACTTCTGTAGTTGACAGTTACTTTTCACGTGTTTCAGGTAATCAGGTTTAAGACATTTTAAAGGACAACTAAGGAGACCGTTTAAGATAGAACAAGATGAAGAAACATGCTAGGATGGATTTAGAAACACACTAAAATCCTGAATGTTTAATTGTCTTGTTTGAAGTCTTATTTTGTAAATTATATTTTGGGTCTGTAGTTGTCATTTCTTTTGGTAGATAGATTGTCTGTAACTAAACAACTGTCTAAACATTATGAAACTTAGTAATCCATTGTGGTTGTTCTTATTCAATACTTGTGCATGATTCAACTATTCATACGTCACCGCGCCGTGGATTCCGCACGCGGCACAGGGGGTGTGACATTCACCTCCTGTGGATAAAATTGCATGGTTCAAGGAGATGAGTGACGAGCATCCAGAGCATACCTTTATCTCAGACGGCAGAAATCTGTTTGCAGTTCGTAACGATAGGTCGAACGTATGCTGCTGGATGTATGACAAAGTCGGTGACATTTACTTGGTTAAGAGGCTGAATGGAAAGGTCGAATTCTATAAGAAGCCGAGAGATTTCTGCACATTGCCAAAGGTTGATATTCGAAGCATAAACAAAGCAATGTTCTTCAATCCCTCTAAAGACTCTCAGGCTGATCTGTTTGCCAAGTTTATTAAAGACCAATGTGAGAAGGACTTTCCAGCCATGCGCACGGCCAAGGGAAGACGGTTTGTTTCAACCTGCATTATTGATCCAAAGACAAAGAAACCGTGGATATACTATAAGTATCCTCCACCTCATGTTGAGATAGCAGTTCCAGTATCTCCTAGAGTTCCAGACAATTCATTGGCTAACTTCTTGTCTTGGTACTATGACAATCTCAATCTTGCAGCGGTCATCATCAAGAACAAAGATAATGTTGATGATCTCGACATCATTCTCGACCCTATGGATCTCTTGAAGTATGGAAAGGACGACATGATGAAGTTACATGAGTCTCCAATACGAGTGTATTCTGGAAATGATAAGGAGGCTAAGCCATTCACTCGTACAGTCGCTTATGCTATCGAGTTGAAACTTTATGCTGGAGCTGGGCCACATAACGTCACTCTTCCGATTGGATGACTTCGCCAGTCTAGGGGCAGTTTGTAGAGCCCACTACACGTTGAAGACTGACAATGTCAACCCGGAAGAGTCAACGCTCAGATTTTGATTATTTTCGTGTACAGTCACTTCGAGTACACGAGCTGTTCGTGTACTCGAACTTTTGTATTAGATTTCGTGTACTCCTAGGCCTAGTATAAATAGACGTATTTTGTACAGGTTTAGGTCAGAATCCTGAGGCATTTGCTCTCTAGACGTATTGAGGCACTTGTACTCGAAATTTTCAGAATTTATAAAAGTTTGCATTTTTCTTATTGCTTTCTTGATTCTAACTTGGATTCCGCACTTGTTAGAGATCATTGATGATGATTATGAAGATAAAGTTTGGTTCTTGATCCGTTTTCAGACCTACATATATAAAGGAGTTGTTGAATCATAACATATACATTACTAATCCAAGAAAGATAACATCATAACTCTTAGATGTAGTGATGTACCACATCACAATCTTAGGTATGACATTAATAACTTTCTTGAATCATAAAAAATATATTATTATTCATCAAAGGAAATGTCATCATAGCTTGGGAGATGTAGTGATGGATCACCATCACTAATCTCAAGTATATAATATCATAAGATTTGGAATTGTAGAAGCAATGTATTGAAATCATTTTGAATCATATTATAAATTTTAGGGAGTAGCATCCAAGTTGGACACCTTCTGACTTATTAGAATTAATGTTGTTTGCAAGATGTGTCATGCTTTGGCCTATAGGTAAAATATTCTCATTAAGAATCCCCAGGAAAGCTAGACTGGTCCCTCGTCAGGGATTATGAATTGCTTTCTTAGACAGCAGTCTCAACTACTGGTATTCACCCTTCCAGTTACTACATGCCCATATTAACAAACTTAATTCTAACGAGGTTTTAACTCAAAATTGATCATATAGAATTATTTTGAACTCGTTTGGAAACATAAGGAATGGTATTCACAATGGAGTACCGGGTGACATATTAGAATCATTTTAGTTTGTAAGATGTTTGGTATAATATGCTTTGGCCTATAAGTGATTGTACTCTCATCAGAAGTCCCCAGGAAAGCTAGACAAGTCCCACAGTACATCGGGGATTTATACGAATAGCTTTCCTAGACAGAAATTCCGACTACTGGTACTACACTTTTCCATTTAGTACATATCCACCT
The DNA here is from genome assembly GCA_009363875.1 of Mikania micrantha. Taxonomy (NCBI): domain Eukaryota; kingdom Viridiplantae; phylum Streptophyta; class Magnoliopsida; order Asterales; family Asteraceae; genus Mikania; species Mikania micrantha. The sequence goes on along the minus strand of CM018682.1, from coordinate 48,321,040 downwards.
CACAAACTTTAATTCTCACGGGATCTTAAAATCAATAACATAATTCCTATTTTGTCTAAGGAATAATATTAGGCAGTAAGCCTAATGAGTTTGAATTCCTATCATCTAATGATTATTTACAATTACATGAGTTTGGAATGAATTTTCTTAACAAATGTCTAAACCACATTATATGAAGTTGTCTCAAGCTAAGGCATTCCTAACTAAGTGTAAGCAAAGGCGTATTTACAACTATGGCTTTCCTCTATGTTAACAAATATAACAGAACACATCATGAATAAGTATAACACATAATGAATAAATACATCATATATAGCACATAAGCAGGTAATAAACAAACAAGTGTAATATGAGATAACTCATATTTGGGTTAGCTTAGTTATAGTCTAGGCCACCATTTTCCAATAAACTAGATCCCTATAACCATGGCTCTGATACCAACCTGTCACACCCCGACCGACGGCGGAATACGTCGGCGCTAGCTCGACTGTTCATTAGCTCATGGTGCTATTATAACGTTTCAATATTTAATGCATCATTATTAGAAATTAAATACAACATTCATTAAATAATAAACAAACATTACATAACTTGAATCAAAGTATTACAATTGCTTAGTCTATACATTTTTTTCATTGTTTACACTAGGTCACTAAGCCTATCTTATGTCTTCATCAAGCTTCCTTATCCTGTTACACATATAAAATAATAGTTTGTCAACTATTTGCATAGTTGGTGAGTTCACACACTAATTTTAAATATTAAGTATAAAAAAAAGATGCAAACTATAGCCTAACTAGAATATGTATCTTAAGCATAGCATGAATACAAGTTTGAATAAATAGAATGAATGAATGAACGAATAACAATAGCTTGTGTCCAAACAAGTATCCTTACAACATGTTAATTCAAGTATGGCCATACTATAAATTAACAGTTATAATTCAACAAGTTTGCTAGGTGTACTTTTCACCTTTTTCACACAAAGGAAAAAGCCTTTGCGAAGATAATATCTAACCATCTTAGGCTACTAAGTACTAGATTGCTTGACTGGCAACACACATAGAATCAACACATTGTATAAGCCTAGCCTCTAACACATAAAGATAACTAGTCTAAGGCTTGCATCATAGATTGAATGAAAATAGATTGAATAAAGTTTGAATAAGACATGTGTAACATCCCAAAAACAAAAATGTAAAAGGGAGTGTGAAGAAACTCACATGTTTAAATGCTTAATTCCAAGATCCTTGATTTGTGGTTGAGAAAGCAAGACTATCTGCTCACCCTAAAGTTTGAGTAACAAAGTCTTAGCATTCCTAAAGTTCAAGTTCAAGATTCCTAGAACTATGACATCCTAATGAAAGTCCTAGTTTGAGTAAAATCTAAGTTTAAATTATATCTTCGGAATATTTAATTACTTATTCAAGTAACTTAAATAGTTTTAAAATATAACTATTGAATAATCTTGATTAAGTATATGTGACAACTAGTACCAGACCGGCCGGCAAGTCCGTACGGTACGTGTACTTGCAAACAGTAACTATGTGAAATTCTATGTGTATATACGTTACTTGTATTATCAGAATTCTAAATACAAGAAACAGTTATACGTATTTTTGTGTAAACTTAAATACAGTAAGTACAACGTACAATTGAAACTTTAGTTGTGTGTATTTAAGTGAAAACTTAATTACAGTTAACGCAACAGATCATGAGAAACAATAGTGTTCAAGTGAATGACAGAAACAAATCGGTTGCGATCTGATATCCATAGATGACAGGAATCAGATGGCCGATAGTTCAATGTGCAAACAATGTGAAAACAGGGTGTTAGTTGAGTCCGACAGTGAGGAAACACAATTCAAACATAATTTACAGTGTTGTTTCAGAATAACGAACTGACAGTGTGTTTGCGTGGGTGACGATTCACACAAACATATCTGTGAGTTTAACGTTCTGAATTAATGACTGGAAAGTAGAAAACAAAAGTCGGAAAGCAAAACCATCATCGTGTTCGTTCGAATGACGATTCAAACGAATACGTGCGATGGTGACGCTATTCGATGAAACGAAAACGAAATACGGCGCGAACGATAATAAATTTAATAAAATAAAATATTTAACATTTTTACAATTTTGAAACTCATCAAAATAATTAATTAACTTCTTTTATTTAAAACATTTAAATTATGCGTAACGTTCCGGCAACGCGACGAAAACGTAAAACCGAGCAACCGAAACAAACCCGAACACCACACGGAGTATAAAAACTCTAAATGAGAGCTTTCTCTCATTTTTCACACCTACATCTCTTTCTCTCTCTCAAAATCCGGCCAACACCAAAAACCACCATTTTTCACCTTCAATCCTTCATAACATCCTCGTTTCTTGACCGATTTGGGTGATTCTTGAACCCACGCGAAGCCCTTGACGAGCTCTACCTAGAAGTACCACAGATCTGAGTGGTTGTCCAGCAAAATTCGAGGTATGATGTTGTGAAAACCCACGAAAATAGGGTTTTGTGGGTGTTTTGTTCGATCCATCTACCCTAACCGGTTTAAGGCTCTACCAACTACACATAAATGATTCTGGGACTTAAACCACATGTACCAACACGATATGGGAGGTCAGATTTACAGATTTAGTTGCTTGATAATGATGGAAACAAACAGGTTCGTGGGGGTGGCTGTGCGGCCGAACCCTAAGGCCAACGAACCCTTTTATGGGTAACCGAACCCTCCTTGTCTGGATGTGAGCCGAACCCTTGGGGTCTCCACTAACCTCAAGCAAACCTGTTTTGCTAGATGTACAAACCCTACTCACCGAGCCATCACATGAGAACCGAACCCTATTTTGTAACCAACGAACCTTGTGTGGCTCCAACATAGCCGAGCCTGTCCTCAAGTGCCGAACCCTAATGGTTCGCATGATCAGGACACGAACCTTCTGTCATCATCACCAACGTAACATGATCGCATCCATGTAACCGAACCTTCATGGTCTAGCTGAACCATCCAACACCCACGAACCATTTAGTCGAACCCTACACACACCTCACGAACCATGCACTTTAGTTTCAGCCGAACCCCATGCATAACCCTTAGCCGAACCTGTGGTCCAAAGTTGCCGAACCTAGGTTAACCGGCCCCAAGGTTCGCTGCCTTGGGGACCATTTTTAATGTTGATCGGATCAAGCAGCTAGCCCAAGTCTACCTTCGGCCCACAGGGGATTATGGGATAGTTCAGGAATGCGACTGGCCCATTTCTTTTAATGTTGGCCCAACAGGAAACCCATGCAGCTCACATCTGGTCGGCCCAATCAAATAAAACCTACGATCCATGTGCATATTAATGGCCCAATTCGTTTTCTTGGTCCAGAAGAGTTTAACGGGCCCAAGAGGCTATTGTAGGCCCAATATTATTCCATGTCGGCCCAATGACTCTCGGCCCAATTGAATTGGCCCAACAGCCCATGACAATTATAAGGCCCAACTTTATCATTGACCCAAAACAATAGTTAACCGGTCCAAGGCCCAACTATGATTCAGCCCAACTAATTTGCTCAAATAATTATCTTGGCCATATGGTAATTGGTTTAAGTCCCATGGGCCCAATGGGTTCTTGACTCATGAAGGGAATTTCAATTTAACTAGTAAAGTCTTGAAAACAATTAGAGTATGCTCTCTAATAATCATTCTACACATACAAGATTAATTATAACAAAGACAAACCTTAAACGGTAACCCTAAGTCATCTTTATGACTTGGATTTACTATAACGTGCAATTTAGATCACCTAATAACATTAATCTCAAGAAAGCAAGTGTTAGAGAATAATGAACAAGGGCCGAATCAATTACCGAGACTTACGAGTGTTAGCCAAGTTAGGGCTAACACATACACGCGCACAAATCTATACAATCAATACTTATAAGATGAATACATCGTGAAATCAATACAGGAGCGTGAAAACTACCACAAGAACAATCAAGAGCGCGTGTCTTCATTCTTTTAAGCTAAGTCAACACTACTACCACAAGGTGAGTTCATATGCCCCTTTTACTTTAATCTTTACTGATTTTAAACTCTCGGGGCTGAGAAACATGTTTACTTTTATTTATTTTAAAGTTTTGCTTAACATGTTATTTATACTTTGATTTGGATAATATTAAACTGTTTATTATCGCTTATCATTGTATGCACGCTTCTATGATCATGAGATAACAGGGAAACTCAGATGATTATGATAATGTGATTTCATAATCATCAACACATTAGAATAACATAGTTGTAAGATTGTATCTTATAACACTTGGTTATTCCTACATGAGTAAACACTGAGACAATTCATACACAAACAAACAATGAGAACTACTACAGTGAAACATGTTGACACTTCACAACACATGAATGATTAGAAGATAAAATATCTTATTAATATCATTCCACATCATAATGGATCAAGTGTGATAAGTCAGTTTCTTATAACACTTAATCTACACCTTAAAAACATACTATGTGATAGTATGATCGCATTGATTCTTTAACCGCCATGTGTGACTTAAAAGTATTAAGACTTGTTCTTAATATGGTTTAAGGATGTTATGGTGATCATATGGGTTCAAGCGAATGATGTCATGATAACGTAACTTCATGATGACAATATCATTCGTATCATGATTAACACAACGTAATAAGACAAGCTCTTATTCAACCTTGTTAATCACATTGAGATCAGCAACAACACAGATGTACATCATCCATCGCTACCTTTGTCTGGCAGGCTGAGGAATTTATTTTCTCTCGTGTCATATTACTAGTAACAGTTTCGATGAAGGCATTGGGATTCACACGGCGGGATAGAGGTGAATCGGGTGCATTGTAATCTGATTTCGTGAGGATCACAATGGACTCCTTTTGGGCTCTATACGTCGCTTTTGAGAATACATTACATACAGTTAACTAACACTTTTAATAATTTAAAAGTGTAACAACGGTTAACGCGCAGAAAATAGAATAATACAAGGAACAGATTTATGAAATCTAATATCCTTGTTACGCAAAATGGTTATCAATACTTCGGTTTGATAACTACAACGCAATCATCATATTATTCTATTCATGAGAACAAAGGTGATTCAGTGGGATAAACATGAGAAATGAGAATGGAAATCAATAGTTGTATTGCAAGTAGTGTGGAGTTCTATTGGTGATGTGGTGGGATGTTGGCTAGGGCTTAGTTCCCTTACATATGCCCTATATATAAGCATCACTACTAGGATGATATAATACTTGTAAATAGAACTATTGAGAAGCCATTGTGTGAATAGGTGGACAAACAATCATACGAGTAACATATTTATCATTGTGAATGTGCATGTGAATGAATCTAGGTTTTACTTTTACTTGCTTATGAACTCACCAACCTAGTGTTGACTTTTTTTAAATACATGTTTATCAGGTGATGAACAGGTGTAACTACTATTATGCATGGACATAGCTAGTGGACTTTTAGAAGACCTAGCTACTTTTGTGATTGCATATTTTTGGGATAACAAGAACATGAATCATCTTTTGTATATCTTGTACATATACAAGATATAGTTACATTGATTCTTTTTGGTAGATTTACTAGATTAAATTATGAACGATACATTGTAATTTAATCTTGTAATTCTATATCATGGATGTGTTATCATTTCTCATTTACTTATCATGTGCTATGTAACAATCTGATCATTTGATTATCACTCATGATATCGCGCCCCGGGAACCTTCCGCCCGACGGGAAAACACGATCCGTTCCCGCCGGCCTGGGGTGTGACAGATTGGTATCAGAGCCATGGTTATAGAGAAATATAGGTCATATTACTTGAACGGTTTGGCCTAGACTATAACCTAGGGACCCTCATATAGAGATCATGTGACTTAGGATTCTATTTGCATGTGTCTTCTGCTTCTGATCACTGCACTAACCGATTTACTTTCGGTTATGATCAGAATGCCGCCAAGAAGACAACCGTCTCTATTACCATTGACTCAAGGCTCTGCTCCTCACTCATCTACACCGACACCACCTGACTCTCCTCCACACCTACCACCACCTCCTCCTCCGCCACCACCGGCTCATCAGTTGGACCCTGCTACTGTGGCATTGGCCACTCTTCTTACTAGCCAACTGAGGGATGTAATTCCTGAGATGATGAACTGTATCAACAACAACAACAGCAACAACGTTGCTAACTCATCTGGAGAAGGCAGCGGTAACACCAGACAGAGTCAGGATTATGCCTACAAGAACTTTGTAGGTTGCAAGCCACTTAGTTTCAGTGGCAGTGAGGGTGCCGTTGGATTAATCCAATGGATTGAGAAGATGGAAACCACCCTTGACATCAGTGGCTGTCCTGAACAGAACAGAGTCAAGTATGTTGCGGGATCATTTCACAAGAGAGCGTTGACTTGGTGGAACGCTCAGGTTTCAATAAGAGGCCGGGATGAGGCCCAGGCTATGCCGTGGAGTGAATTCAAGGCTATGCTACGGGCAGAGTTTTGCCCAAGAAATGAATTAAAGAAGGTTGAGACTGAACTGCTCAATCTGGAGATGATTGGTGCTGGGCATCTGGCCTACACCACAAGGTTTCATGAGTTAGCTACTTTGGCACCTGACGTGGTGCCAACACTTGAGAAGAGAATTGAGCGGTATGTTGGTGGATTACCGCCCAGTATTCGGGGTCATGTGATTTCTGCCCACCCTACCACTATGGAATTAGCTGTTACACTGTCAGCATCCCTGACAGATATGATGGTTGCTTCTGGTCACTTCAAGAAGGAGGCTGAAACAGCCAAGGCTGGAACTTCCAAGAAGTCGGGCGAACGTCCGGCTAAGAAACAAAAGGTGGCTCGAAACTTTGCTGCCACTACTCAAACCCCAATGCGCAACCAGCCACAACCATTGGAGATCAGGAAGCCATACACTGGCGCTGCACCTCTGTACAACTCATGCCAGTTTCATCACTTGCCAAATGTCCCGTGCAGACACTGCACCAACTGTGGAAGATTTGGTCACACAGTAAACTACTGCAGGAGCCCGAGGGTTCAGAACAGAAACAACAATGCAGCTACTGCTGCCGCTGCTGATAACAGGTCCTGCTTCACTTGTGGTGAACCGGGACACTATTCTAGGGATTGTCCCAAGAAAGCTCAACCAAGGGCTCAAGCAGCAAGGGGACGAGCTTTCCAGATAGGAGCTGCTGATGCACGACAGGACCCGAACGTAATCACGGGTACATTTCTCTTATCTGACTTCTATGCATCCATATTATTTGACACTGGTGCGGATCAGAGTTTCATCTCATCCGACTTTGCATGCCATCTTAATTATGATAAGGAATTGTTAGACTCCCCTTACACTATTGAGATAGCAAACGGCAAACAGATCACAGTAAACACAATATTTAGGAATTGCCCACTAACACTTGGAGATCACACATTTTCCATCGACTTGATACCGATGGAGCTGGGCAGTTTCGACATCATCATCGGAATGGATTGGCTATCTCTTAACCGAGTTGAGTTCATCTGTTCTGATAAACTACTACGCATTCCAGTGGAGAACAATGAGATTTTGGAGATTCGTGGAGACCAAGCGAAACGCAGTGTCAAGATAATATCGTGCATGAAGGCTCACAAGTATCTGCGAAAACAATGCGTTGCATTTCTAGCTCACATGATCGAGAAAGACAAGAAGGCAATCAAGATTCAAGATGTACCAGTTGTGAGAGACTATGCGGACGTGTTTCCGGATGATTTACCGGGACTGCCACCGGAGAGAGCAGTACAGTTCCGAATCGACTTGATTCCGGGAGCGAATCCTGTAACTAAGTCTCCTTATAAACTTGCACCATCAGAAATGCAGGAGTTGTCCAACCAATTACAAGAGCTACTTGATAAAGGATTCATCCGACCAAGATTTTCCCCGTGGGGAGCTCCGGTTCTTTTTGTGAAAAAGAAGGATGGAACCTTCAGGATGTGCATTTATTACAGAGAGCTCAACAAACTCACCATCAAGAATCGGTACCCGTTATCGAGGATTGATGATTTGTTTGATCAATTACAGGGAGCACTGTACTTTTCAAAGATAGACCTGAGATCAGGCTATCATCAGCTCCGGATTCAAGAGGAAGACATACCAAAGACGGCTTTTCGTACCCGATATGGTCACTATGAATTCATGGTGATGCCATTCGGACTGACGAACGCACCGGCTGTGTTCATGGATTTGATGAACCGGGTGTGCAAGCCGTACTTAGATCAGTTTGTTATCGTTTTTATTGATGATATACTGATTTATTCAAAGAACGAGAAGGAACATGAGCAACACCTCAAGACAGTATTGGAACTCCTGAGGAAGGAACGACTCTATGCCAAATTCTCCAAGTGTGAATTTTGGTTGAGAGAAGTTCAGTTCTTGGGTCACGTGATTAACAGTGATGGTATTCACGTGGATCCTGCCAAGATTGAAGCAATCAACAACTGGGATGTGCCTACAACAGCGACAGAGATCCGATCATTCTTAGGATTGGCGGGTTATTACAGGAGATTCATCTCGAATTTCTCTAAGATAGCTTTGCCTCTCACCAAGCTCACACAGAAGTCTGAACCTTTTGTGTGGACTCAGAAACAAGAAGAGGCATTCCAGACACTGAAACAAAAATTGTGCAATGCTCCAATCTAACACTCCCAGAAGGCAATCATGACTTTGTAGTTTACTATGATGCTTCCCATCAGGGACTCGGATGTGTTTTGATGCAACGAGACAAGGTCATTGCTTATGCCTCACGACAACTGAAGATACATGAGAAGAATTACACAACACACGATCTCGAACTGGGAGCTGTTGTCCTTGCTTTAAAGATTTGGAGACACTACCTCTATGGTACCAAATGCACTATCTTCACAGACCACAAGAGTTTACAGCATATATTTGATCAGAAGGAGCTTAACATGAGACAGAGACGTTGGGTTGAGCTCCTAAACGACTATGATTGTGTGATCAAATACCATCCGGGCAAAGCAAATGTTGTCGCAGATGCTTTGAGCCGGAAGGAAAGAGTCAAACCCTTACGCGTTCGCGCAATGGGAATGACAGTGCAAACAAGTTTGAGAGATCACATTCTACAAGCACAAAAAGAGGCAGTGGCAAGAGACAATCTGAAACGCGAGCTCGATTGCGGAGCCGAGAAACATTTCAAGACAAAACAAGATGGAGTTATCTACTATCTAGATCGTGTTTGGATTCCAGCAGTAGATGAACTTCGAACACTCATACTTGACGAGGCACACAAGACACGTTATTCAGTTCATCCTGGTGCCGATAAGATGTACCAAGATCTTAGGTCATTTTATTGGTGGCCTAGTATGAAGAAAGACATTGCCACTTATGTTGGCAAATGTATCACATGTGCCAAAGTCAAAGCAGAACACCAAAAACCTTCGGGTTTGCTGGAGCAACTAGAGATACCACAATGGAAGTGGGAACAAATAGCTATGGATTTCATTACCAAGCTACCCCGCACTTCCAGCGGATACGATTCTATTTGGGTCATCATTGATAGATTGACCAAGTCCGCACACTTCTTGCCGATCAGAGAGACATACAAAATGGAGAAACTAGCGAGACTGTACATTGATGAAATAGAAGTAAGGCATGGTGTGCCATTGTCTATTATTTCAGACTGGGACAGTCGATTTACTTTGCGGTTCTGGCAATTATTGCAACAATCCTTAGGGACAAGTGTTAACTTGAGCACCACTTATCATCCACAAACGGATGGACAAAGCGAGCGCACCATTCAAACCCTAGAGGATATGTTGAGAACATGCATCCTAGACTTCGGTGGAAGTTGGGACACACACTTACCTCTCATTGAGTTCTCCTACAACAACAGCTACCACAGCAACATTGGATGTGCTCCGTTTAAAGCACTCTATGGTAGAAAATGTCGGTCTCCAATTTGTTGGACCGAAGTGGGAGATAACAGAATTACTGGGCCTGAACTTATCCAGGAAACTACTGATAAGATAGCCCAAATACAACAACGATTACAAGCAACACGTAGCCGCCAAAAGAGTTACGCAGACAAACGGCGCAAGCCTTTGGAATTCGATGTGGGTGACCGAGTCATGTTGAAAGTGTCCCCATGGAAAGGCGTAGTTCGGTTTGGGGCTAAAGGCAAGCTAGCACCTAGGTATGTCAGACCGTTTGAGATTACTCAACGCATAGGTCCTGTGGCATACAGACTCAGACTCCCTGATGAGCTCAGCGGAGTACACGATGTGTTTCATGTATCAAATCTCAAGAGGTGCTTGGCAGACGAAACATTAATCATACCATTGGAAGAGATACAAGTTGATGAGCAACTACATTTCATTGAAGAACCTGTAGAGATTATGGAACGTGAAGTTAAGAAACTGAAACGAAGCCGTATCCTTATTGTAAAGGTTCGATGGAACTCCAAGCGTGGACCAGAATTTACTTGGGAGCGCGAGGACAACATGAAAACAAAGTATCCTCACTTGTTCGAGAAATAAAGCCTGACTTCTATGCTTAAATTTCGGGACAAAATTTCTTTAACAAGGGGAGACTGTGACAACTAGTACATGACCGGCCGGCAAGTCCATACGGTACGTGTACTTGCAAACAGTAACTATGTGAAATTCTATGTGTATATACGTTACATGTATTATAAGAATTCTAAATACAAGAAACAGTTGTACGTATTTTCGTGTAAACTTAAATACCAAAAGTACAACGTACAATTGAAACTTTAGTTGTGTGTATTTAAGTGAAAACTTAATTACAGTTAACACAACAGATCATGAGAAACAACAGTGTTCAAGTGAATGACAGAAACAAATCGGTTGCGATCTGATATCCATAGATGACAGGAATCAGATGGCCGACAGTTCAATTTGCAAACAATGTGAAAACAAGGTGTTAGTTGAGTCCGACAGTGAGGAAACACAATTCAAACATAATTTACAGTGTTGTTTCAGAATAACGAACTGACAGTGTGTTTGCGTGGGTGACAATTCACACAAACATATCTGTGAGTTTAACGTTCTGAATTAATGACTGGAAAGTAGAAAACAAAAGTTGGAAAGCAAAACCATCATCATGTTCGTTCGAATGACGATACGAACGAATACGCGCGATGGTGACGCGATTCGACGAAACGAAAACGAAATACGACGCGAACGATAATAAATTTAATAAAATAAAATATTTAACATTTTTACAATTTTGAAACTCATCAAAATAATTAATTAACTTCTTTTATTTAAAACATTTAAATTACGCGTAACGTTCCGGCAACGCGACGAAAACGTAAAACCGAGCAACCGAAACAAACCCGAACACCACACGGAGTATAAAAACTCTAAATGAGAGCTTTCTCTCATTTTTCACACCCACATCTCTTTCTCTCTCTCAAAATCCGGCCAACACCAAAAACCACCATTTTTCACCTTCAATCCTTCATAACATCCTCGTTTCTTGACCGATTTGGGTGATTCTTGAACCCACGCAAAGCCCTTGACGAGCTCTACCTAGAAGTACCACAGATCTGAGCGGTTGTCCAGTAAAATTCGAGGTATGATGTTGTGAAAACCCACGAAAATAGGGTTTTGTGGGTGTTTTGTTCGATCCATCTACCCTAACCGGTTTAAGGCTCTACCACCTACACACAAATGATTCTGGGACTTAAACCACATGTACCAACACGATAGGGGAGGTCAGATCCACATATTTAGTTGCCTGATAATGATGGAAACAAACAGGTTCGTGGGGGTGGCTGTGCGGCCGAACCCTAAGGCCAACGAACCCATTGATGGGTAACCGAACCCTCCTTGTCTGGATGTTAGCCGAACCCTTGGGGTCTCGACTAACCTCAGGCGAACCTGTTTTGATGGATGTACGAACCCTACTCACCGAGCCATCACATGAGAACTGTAACATTTGTGCATATAGTCATGTAGTTGTAAACAGTGTTAGAACAGTGTCTATTCATGGTTCAGTTCATCAATGTGATTCGTATGTTCAAAATGTGTGCTTGTGTGTTACAGGATCTTAGTAATCAGAAAACAAGTATATATTATTTATTTACAGTCGATTTCACTAAGCAAGAACAGTAACTTGTTATATCGAAACAGTGGTGGGCAGCGAGAGTGAGCCCTATATATATACTGCGTTCGGTGTAACAGGTTAGTGTTAGTGCGTAGTGTCGAGACGAATACTATGACAATTAATTAATTCAACAAAGATCGTAATCTGTAAGCGAGACTGAGTATAGTTATGGGTGACGATCCATAATAGTACAAATGTTGAACTTATAATTACGATTAAACGACTTTAAATAATTAATACGATCGGAAAACGTACGCGATTGCGGGTATACACGTAATTTCGAATGTTTTAACGATCTGACAACGCACGAATTGTAAAAATAATTGGAATAATTATTTTATATTTTACAATTTTGAAACTCATCATTTTATTGAGTTTAATATCTATTTTACTTTAAAACCGCGTAAAATACGCGTTACGTTTCGGAAACGCGAACCGAGCAACCGAAACGAACCCGGATACTACCCGGACTATAAAAGCCTTGAACAAGGCTTAAAACCTCATTTAATTCCTCAACAACCCTTTCTCTCACTACAAAACCGTTCACCCTCTCTCTCTCTAGAAAACCGACCTTCAAACGTGAATATCTCGCTCGTTTCTCGACGGATTTCGGTGATTCTCGAACCCACGCGAAGCTCTCGACATTCTCTACAAGATAGTACAAGAAAACAGCGGTTTCATCCAGCCAAAAACGAGGTAAAATCAAAGAAAGTGTGCTGAAAATAGGGTTTTCATAAGTTGTTGTGTGTTTTGTTTAAAAACCGATAATCGGCCGGATGTTTCATCACCATTCTTAGTTTCGCACCTATAGTAACCCTACCTGAAGTTATACTAGCTTAGATCGCGGTTTAAATCCATAGATTCGATGATGGTTAAGTTGCAGCTCGACAGGTTCGTGGAATAAACAGCTGCCGAACCTTCGCATACAGGTGGCCGAACCTTGAGGAACCCTCACGAACCTTCGTCATCATGCAGCGAACCATAACCAGTTCCACGAACCTTTGCATAGTTCGTGGGAATTGCAGCCAAACCTTGTACATGCCACGAACCTTTGCATGGTTCGCTAAGGATCAACGAACCTTCATGCAGCTTCAACCACTGGCGAACCTCTCAAGAAACCACGAACCTTTGCATGGTTCGTGGCAAGATCTGCCGAACCCTAAGGATTCCCACCAGCCTTCACGAACCATTGATGCTCGACGAACCTTGTAAGGACGAACCTTGCATGGTTCATTGACTTGTTGCCGAACCTTGACTACATGCTAAGAGAACCGAACCTTGTTAAAGACTTAACCGAACCTTTTTGTTGCATGGTCGAACCTTAGGCATGAACCTAAAAGGTTCGCTGCCAAGAGGGTTGGCCGAGACCCAAACTTACATACTTTGTTGTATTCTTGGCCCAATCGACTTAATAACATCGGCCCACATTAGAATAGTTCCATGCAACTTCATTCGGCCCAATACAATGCTACAAGGCCCAAATAAACCCTTTGGGCCCAAATATTCATATAGTTGGCCCGTGACATTTCATTCGGTTAAATTCAATCCCATGTGGCCCAAGATGATTCTTGGTGTCTTAAAAGACTCATGAACATATTGGTTGGCCCAAAACAATATTCAATGGGCCCAATATCACATCCAATTGGACCTTGTTAACCTAAGAGGCCCATGGACCTCTATTTAAGTCCATCACAGTTTATGGACTTAAGGCCCATAATGTGGCCCACAACTCAAGGAAACTTGCAATTTGATCTTAATTGAGTTAAGTTACAACTTAATCTAATCATGAAGATCAAATCACAAGCCCATAGACTTAAACAATTGGAACAATTTTCACAATACAAGTTATCAATCAAAAGATCGCATACAAGTTTCTTGGACCCATGATCAATCAAGTAATCAAGTGTTAATCAAGATCAATAGAACACAAGTCAATTCAATGAATCAAGTTATACAATTATAAATCCTATATCTTATGTATGATTACAATGTTATAGGAGACAATTAGAAGTCCTGTTTGCTATTTGCTATCTGTTTAAGTTCAGAGTCTACTGCAGACAGGTGAGAACTTTAGCCCCTCTTTTACTGTTTTATAACTGTTTTGGGGTGGAACACGTGATCAAAACCGCTATTTCAATCTTGTTTCATTACACAAGTTATGTGTAATTCATAAACATTACAGGTTCATCTTACGAATCCAAGGGATTCATCAATTGTTTAAAGAAATTGTCAACTGTTTTAATTTACTTGTCAATTACTAAACTCTTTTCATTAAAAAGGTTTTATAAGGGAATTTTGAACTGTTTTGAAATTAATTTACTCAAATGTATTTATGAAGGATAAACACTTTTTGATAAAGGATTTTACAAACCCTTTTGTTATAAACCTTGTTATTTCACAAGGTCATCACATCATGGTATTCAAAACAAGTGGTTCACAACATGGTATCCAAATCAAGTGGTTCAAAACATGGTATTCAAATCAAGTGGTTCATTTCATGGTATTCAAAACAAAGGATTTAATTCGTGGAATTAGATCCAGGCTTTTCAATTCATGTTATTAAATAAGGCATTAACACATCCGGTTAAAGTAAGATTCAGAACATGGTGTCAATTGTTGTAAACAAACTTGTAAAAGCATCAAGTATCACATTCATTAGCGTTAGTACTGGGTGATCACAACAAGGGAAAGCGGACACATTGTTTCTTATCCAGGATGGAGTTAGCTTTTAAATTTGTTTTAAAAGCTAACTGTAGGTCTGGTGTCATTGTTTTCTTATCCAGGATGGAGTTGGCTTTTAAATTTGCTTTTAAAAGCCAACTGCAGGTCTGGTGTCATATGGTTATCAAAACTGCTGACGTATTATCTAACTCCAAACGTGGTTTGGGACTTGATATTATTGGCTTTCGTGCGAACAGTGATTGGACTGTTTACACTCATTTTCTTACTTGATGTTAGTTTGGGTTGCAGCTCATCCGTGTGAATCTTATGATGCTTTAACTTACCTATGCCTTACATCATATACTCATGTTTACAAATGCTTAAACCTATTGTTCTCACCAACTACGTCTGTAGTTGACAGTTACTTTTCACGTGTTTCAGGTAATCAGGTTTAAGACTTTCTCAGAGGCAACTAAGGAGACCATACTAAGATAGAACAAGATGAAGAAACATGCTAGGATGGATTAGAAACACACTAAATCCTAAATGTTTAATTGTCTTGTTTGAAGTCTTATTTTGTAAACTATATTTTGGGTCTGTAGTTGTCTTACTTTCGGTAGATAGATTGTCTGTAACTAATCAACTGTCTAAACATTATGAAATGTAGTAATCCATTGTGGTTGTTCTTATTCAATACTTGTGCATGATTCAACTGTTCATACGTCACCGCGCCGTGGATTCCGCACGCGGCGCAGGGGTGTGACAGGTTGGTATCAGAGCCAGGTTGTAGAGAACTAGGAAAAACACAATGTTAAATGACCTAGACTATAACCTAAGCTACCCAATATGACTAAGTGCTATAGGCTTGAGGATACTTAGGATCTAAGTAACTTGAGTGAGCATTAAGTCTACATCACGCTTGAAAGATCTTAGGGACATTTTTCTAAGATTAGACATCGAGTCAAGGAATTTGAACCGGAATTCTATAATTTTAGAAACCGGATTAAATTCTCACACATATGCATTTAAGGATTTCAGAGGCAAGGATCTGTATTCTTAGTATCCTTGATCTGAAATTCTCACACAGAGATCATTATAGAAATTCAGAGGCAAAGATCCGTATTTTCGGTATCTTTGATATGAATTTCTTGTCATATTCATTATAGGATTTAGAGACAAAGATTGATATCTTTGATCTAAAGTTCTTGTCATATTCATTATAGGATTTAGAGACAAAGATTGATATCTTTGATCTAAAGTCCTTGTCATATTCATTATAGGATTTAGAGACAAAGATTGATATCTTTGATCTAAAGTCCTTGTCATATTCATTATAGGATTTAGAGACAAAGATTGATATCTTTGATCTAAAGTCCTTGTCATATTCATTATAGGATTCAAAGGTCAAGATCTATTAATTTAGAACTTGGATTTGAGATCCTTGTCATATTCATTATAGGATTCAAAGGTCAAGATCTATTAATTTAGAACTTGGATTTGAGATCCTTGTCATATTCATTACAGGATTCAAAGGTCAAGATCTATTAACTTAGAACTTGGATTTGAGATCCTTGTCATAGCACTATAGGAATTCAAAGGTTGAGGTCTATTAATTTAGAACTTAGATTTGAAATCCTTGTCATTGTTATCATTATCATGGATTCATTATCATAGGAACTTTATAACTTAGAATCTGTGTAACAGTATTCTTTAGTTGAAGTTCTCACAGGAAATCATTATGCTCAGTACTGTAAGTATTGGGAAACTAGGTTGATTAACCTAGGACACACATGCTAAAACCTAAGGTTTTAATTTCGAGTAAATTAAGAACCATGGTTTACATAATCATTATCATAGTCACAGAACAAGAGGCAATCATGAGACAATCATAATCAATCAACAGTTGGAATCTTAGCCCCAAATATAGACGACGGATTAACGCTGACGTGTTGAGGTAAGTGGTGGGTCGGTGAGAGCTTACCCTATATATAAGCTTATTTCAGTATGTTAGGGGGAATCCGGCGTTTGTATTTGGAGTGAGGATTCGGGATCAACTGGATACATGGAACATTAGTCAAAACACATGGGATACAATCATTTGGGAAACAATCATTGGTGAATCAAATCATAATGAAATTCAAACTTGGATGAACCAGACATTATGGTGAATCAACCAAGTTGTGAACATTCTGTAAATGTAAACCTTAAGTGAAATTCTTAAGTGATTACATCATTGGTACTTACTGACATAGGTTAACAGGAAAGTGCAGAACACACGTATGACTTAGTTCTACATGTTAACAACTGTTAGTAGGTGCACGCATAACATAATCATAGTTCAATCATGGAATCAATCATAGTTCAAGTTGATCAAAGATCATGGGATTCTTAATCAATGGAAAACACATGGAAATCAGTACAAACGTGTTGCCAAATGCTAGCAAGGGCATGATCGTGGTATACCGAAACGGTGGTGGGCAGCGAGAGTGAGCCCTATATATAAGCTATTTTCGGTATATCGGGAAAGTGTCAGTGTGTAGGTTTGGTGGAGAGATCATGAGACATCGTACATATTCACATGATAAGTATACAAATAAGTTGATAACTTATACGTGTACTGGATCATATTACAATTGAATGATAATACTAGTAGTATGGATATATTACTGACCTTATCATGAAAATTCAATTGTATCCATTCTCATTACTGACCCGCTTGTGGCTTCTATTCGTAGAATGCCTCCTCGACGAGACCCAAATGCTGGGGGTTCGACAAGCGGTAATGATGATGAAATTAACAAGATTGCTCGAGCTATCGCTGTTCACATGAGGGATGTGATCCCGGGTATGGTCACTGATATTACCCAGAATCTTCGGGGAAGTACCGGTGATTCTGCACACAACTCAAATGCCACAAACGCTGGAACTGCTAACTTTACTTTCAAGCAGTTCAACGATGCTAAGCCTCCTAAGTACTCTGGTACCGAAGGAGCTACCGGCCTACTGCAATGGCTGGAAAGTATCGAAGACATTCTAGACTTCACTGGATGCCCTGAAAATCTAAAGGTCAAGATGGCCTCGAGTGCATTTCACAAGGGCGCACTCACCTGGTGGAATTCTGAGAAGAACACCAGAGGACGTGAAGTCGCTCTAGCCTTACCATGGAATGGATTCAAGAACTTACTGGTGGAAAAGTTTTGTCCACGTCACGAGCTAAAGAAACTGGAAGTGGAGATGTGGAATCTGGTGCAGGATAGTGGCGAAAATGCCAAGTATACAACTCGTTTTCATGAGTTGTGCATTTTGGTACCACATCTGGTTACTCCTCTATCCCGCAGGATAGAGAAATACATTGAAGGGTTGCCTCTGGTTGTTAGAGGAACTGTCATGGGTAATAACCCTACTACTCTAGAGGCGGCGATTCAACTTGGTGCTACTCTTACTGAAGAGTATGTGAAGTCTGGAGTGCTCACCCGAAAGGGATTCAAGAGAGCACAGATTGAAGAAGGCAAGAAGCCTGAACAGCACCATCCCAAGAAGAAGAAACAAAAGACAATCAAGAACTTTGCAGCGTTGACTGCGGCTGCACCTACTCATGCTACTCCCCTCACTGCTATGCCACAACCTGCTAATGTCAGAAAGCAGTACACTGGCCCGTTTCCACTCTGCACCAAATGCCAGTATCATCACCTGCCCAATACTCCATGCAAGAAGTGTCACAAGTGTGGGCGTATGGGACACTTTGCAACGACTTGTCGATCTGCTCATCTTATTGCTGCAACAACTGCTGCCACAACTTCTGCTGCTACAGGTGGAAGAGCTTGTTACAATTGTGGGGCAGAGGGACACTTCAGAAATCAGTGTCCGAAACTCAACAACAATACTGCTGCCGCTCGTGCTTTTGTGATTGGAACTGCTGAAGCACGTGAAGAGCCGGCAGTCATCACGGGTACATTTCTTATCAATGATCACTATGTCCCTATCATATTTGATACTGGTGCTGATAAAAGTTTTATCTCTACTCATACTGCTTCTTTGCTTGATATGCAACTATCCACACTTACTGCTCCCTATACTGTAGAAGTAGCGAATGGTAAAACCATAGTTGTAGATTCCATCATTAATGCTTGTGGGCTAAGATTAAATGACCATCTTTTCTCTATCGATCTCATTCCTATGACTCTCGGAAGCTTCGAAGTTGTAGTAGGAATGGATTGGCTATCTAAGAATAATGCTGAAATTGTATGCTCGGAGAAACTTATTCGAATTCCTCTACCGTCCGGTGAAACGATGATAGTCTACGGTGAGAAACCCTGCCGCGGATTGAAGATTGTATCGTGCATCAAGGCGAGGAAGTATCTAAAGAAGAAATATTATGCGTTCTTAGCTCACGTGGTGGAAAAGAAACATGACAAGAAAGCAGTTGGAGACGTACCGGTCATCAAAGATTATCCAGATTATTTCCAGAAGACTTGCCTGGACTACCTCCAATCCGACAGGTGGAGTTTAGAATTGATCTCGTCCCTGGAGCAAATCCGGTGGCGAAATCACCCTATCGATTAGCACCGTCTGAGATGCAGGAACTGTCTAGTCAGCTTCAAGAACTTCTAGACAAAGGTTTCATTAGACCGAGTTTCTCTCCATGGGGAGCTCCGGTTCTCTTTGTCAAAAAGAAAGACGGTTCATTTCGCATGTGCATAGATTATCGTGAACTGAACAAGTTAACAATCAAGAACAGATATCCTCTACCGAGGATCGATGATCTGTTTGATCAATTACAGGGAGCAACTTGCTTCTCTAAGATTGATTTGCGATCCGGGTATCATCAGTTAAGAGTAAACGATGAGGATATACCAAAGACTGCCTTTAGGACTCGATATGGACACTATGAGTTTGTGGTTATGCCATTTGGGCTGACCAATGCACCTGCAGTGTTCATGGACTTGATGAATCGAGTCTGTAGGCCTTACTTGGATCAGTTTGTTATCGTCTTTATTGATGATATACTGATTTATTCCAAGTCAGAACGAGAACATGAGGATCATTTGAAGAAAGTCTTGGAACTACTAAGAAAGGAACAACTTTATGCTAAATTCTCAAAGTGTGAATTTTGGCTAAAGGAGGTTCACTTCTTAGGACATGTCATAAACAAAGATGGAATTCATGTAGATCCAGCCAAGATTGAGGCGATTAAGAACTGGACTACTCCATCTACTCCAACAGAGATTCGTTCATTTCTGGGTTTGGCAGGTTATTACAGAAGATTCATTGCAAACTTCTCTAAGATAGCCTTGCCACTTACCACATTAACTCAGAAAAGTCAAGCGTTTATATGGGGACAGAAACAGGAAGATGCATTTCAACTTCTTAAACAGAAGTTATGCAATTCCCCTATCCTTAGTCTTCCAGAAGGCAGTGATGATTTCATTGTCTACTGTGATGCTTCAAACCTTGGTCTCGGTTGTGTACTTATGCAACGGGACAAGGTCATTGCTTATGCTTCAAGACAACTTAAGGTTCACGAGAAGAATTACACTACTCATGACCTTGAGTTAGGGGCTGTGGTCTTTGCATTGAAGATTTGGAGACACTACCTGTATGGTACTAAATGTGTTATCTATACGGACCACAAGAGCCTTCAACACATTCTCAATCAGAAAGAACTCAACATGAGACAACGACGTTGGGTTGAGCTTCTAACTGATTACGACTGTGAGATTCGTTACCATCCGGGTAAAGCCAATGTGGTGGCGGATGCTCTTAGTCGCAAGGAACCAGTCAAACCAATTCGTGTTAGAGCCATGGAGATCAACACACAGCCAAACTTGAAAGACTTGATTCGTATTGCACAACAACAAGTAGTAACAGATAATCAACTCAAGACAGACTTGGATTGTGGTATTGAGAAGAAACTAGAACCTCGAGCTGATGGGTTGTTATATCTCAACGGCCGCATATGGATTCCAAAGTCTGAAGAATTGCGCACACTCATCTGTGATGAGGCTCATAAGTCGCGATACTCAGTTCATCCTGGAGCCGACAAGATGTATCAGGACTTGAGGACATCTTACTGGTGGCCGGGAATGAAGAAAGACATAGCACTGTACGTGGGAAAATGTCTTACTTGTTCAAAGGTCAAAGCAGAACATCAAAAGCCTTCGGGACTTCTGCAGCAACCTGAAATTCCTCAATGGAAATGGGAACAAATTTCCATGGATTTCATAACGAAGTTGCCGAGAACTCCGAGAGGTTTCGATTCGATTTGGGTGATCGTTGACCGACTCACCAAATCTGCTCATTTTCTCCCAATCCGAGAGGATTACAAGATGGAGAAGTTATCCACATTGTACATCAACGAAATCATTGCACGTCATGGTACTCCAACATCAATCATATCTGATCGTGATAGTCGTTTCACTTCTCGCTTTTGGCAATCATTGCAAAAGGCTTTGGGAACGCGTGTTAATCTTAGCACGGCGTATCATCCCCAAACCGACGGCCAAAGCGAGAGGACTATCCAAACACTTGAGGACATGCTTCGTTCTTGTGTCATTGACTTCGGTGGAAGTTGGGACACTCATCTACCACTCATTGAGTTTTCATATAACAATAGCTACCATACAAGCATTCAATGTGCACCATTCGAGGCTTTATATGGTAGAAAGTGCCGATCACCGGTCTGTTGGACCGAGATTGGTGACTCACAGGTCGTAGGACCTGAACTCATTCAGGAAACATCAGACAAAATCACAATCATTCAGTCACGGCTTAAGGCCGCACGAGATCGGCAGAAGAGTTATGCTGATCGACGTCGGAAACCGCTTGAGTTCCAAGTTGGTGACCGAGTCTTACTCAAAGTTTCTCCCTGGAAAGGCGTTGTCCGATTCGGGAAGAAAGGGAAACTTGCACCAAGGTACGTTGGACCTTTTGAGATCCTGGAACGGATTGGTCCCGTAGCCTACAAACTCAAATTTCCAGTGGAGCTAAGCAATGTTCACGATACTTTTCATGTATCGAATCTTAAGAAATGCTTGGCGGATCATGATGTTCAGATTCCACTGGAAGACATACAGATTCAGAACAACATGCAATTCATTGAACGTCCAGTTGAGATCATGGATCATGGGGTCAAGAAACTTAAACGCAGCCGTATCCCGATCGTGAAAGTGCGATGGGAGGGCAAACGCGGTGCTGAGTTCACCTGGGAACGTGAAGACCAGATGAAGCTTAAGTACCCTCATCTTTTTACAGTATCTTCGGCTAGTTAATTTCGGGACGAAATTCCCTTAACTAGGGGAGACTGTAACATTTGTGCATATAGTCATGTAGTTGTAAACAGTGTTAGAACAGTGTCTATTCATGGTTCAGTTCATCAATGTGATTCGTATGTTCAAAATGTGTGCTTGTGTGTTACATGATCTTAGTAATCAGAAAACAAGTATATATTATTTATTTACAGTCGATTTCACTAAGCAAGAACAGTAACTTGTTATATCGAAACAGTGGTGGGCAGCGAGAGTGAGCCCTATATATATACTGCGTTCGGTGTAACAGGTTAGTGTTAGTGCGTAGTGTCGAGACGAATACTATGACAATTAATTAATTCAACAAAGATCGTAATCTGTAAGCGAGACTGAGTATAGTTATGGGTGACGATCCATAATAGTACAAATGTTGAACTTATAATTACGATTAAACGACTTTAAATAATTAATACGATCGGAAAACGTACGCGATTGCGGGTATACACGTAATTTCGAATGTTTTAACGATCTGACAACGCACGAATTGTAAAAATAATTGGAATAATTATTTTATATTTTACAATTTTGAAACTCATCATTTTATTGAGTTTAATATCTATTTTACTTTAAAACCGCGTAAAATACGCGTTACGTTTCGGAAACGCGAACCGAGCAACCGAAACGAACCCGGATACTACCCGGACTATAAAAGCCTTGAACAAGGCTTAAAACCTCATTTAATTCCTCAACAACCCTTTCTCTCACTACAAAACCGTTCACCCTCTCTCTCTCTAGAAAACCGACCTTCAAACGTGAATATCTCGCTCGTTTCTCGACGGATTTCGGTGATTCTCGAACCCACGCGAAGCTCTCGACATTCTCTACAAGATAGTACAAGAAAACAGCGGTTTCATCCAGCCAAAAACGAGGTAAAATCAAAGAAAGTGTGCTGAAAATAGGGTTTTCATAAGTTGTTGTGTGTTTTGTTTAAAAACCGATAATCGGCCGGATGTTTCATCACCATTCTTAGTTTCGCACCTATAGTAACCCTACCTGAAGTTATACTAGCTTAGATCGCGGTTTAAATCCATAGATTCGATGATGGTTAAGTTGCAGCTCGACAGGTTCGTGGAATAAACAGCTGCCGAACCTTCGCATACAGGTGGCCGAACCTTGAGGAACCCTCACGAACCTTCGTCATCATGCAGCGAACCATAACCAGTTCCACGAACCTTTGCATAGTTCGTGGGAATTGCAGCCAAACCTTGTACATGCCACGAACCTTTGCATGGTTCGCTAAGGATCAACGAACCTTCATGCAGCTTCAACCACTGGCGAACCTCTCAAGAAACCACGAACCTTTGCATGGTTCGTGGCAAGATCTGCCGAACCCTAAGGATTCCCACCAGCCTTCACGAACCATTGATGCTCGACGAACCTTGTAAGGTCGAACCTTGCATGGTTCGTTGACTTGTTGCCGAACCTTGACTACATGCTAAGAGAACCGAACCTTGTTAAAGACTTAACCGAACCTTTTTGTTGCATGGTCGAACCTTAGGCATGAACCTAAAAGGTTCGCTGCCAAGAGGGTTGGCCGAGACCCAAACTTACATACTTTGTTGTATTCTTGGCCCAATCGACTTAATAACATCGGCCCACATTAGAATAGTTCCATGCAACTTCATTCGGCCCAATACAATGCTACAAGGCCCAAATAAACCCTTTGGGCCCAAATATTCATATAGTTGGCCCGTGACATTTCATTCGGTTAAATTCAATCCCATGTGGCCCAAGATGATTCTTGGTGTCTTACAAGACTCATGAACATATTGGTTGGCCCAAAACAATATTCAATGGGCCCAATATCACATCCAATTGGACCTTGTTAACCTAAGAGGCCCATGGACCTCTATTTAAGTCCATCATAGTTTATGGACTTAAGGCCCATAATGTGGCCCACAACTCAAGGAAACTTGCAATTTGATCTTAATTGAGTTAAGTTACAACTTAATCTAATCATGAAGATCAAATCACAAGCCCATAGACTTAAACAATTGGAACAATTTTCACAATACAAGTTATCAATCAAAAGATCGCATACAAGTTTCTTGGACCCATGATCAATCAAGTAATCAAGTGTTAATCAAGATCAATAGAACACAAGTCAATCAATGAATCAAGTTATACAATTATAAATCCTATATCTTATGTATGATTACAATGTTATAGGAGACAATTAGAAGTCCTGTTTGCTATTTGCTATCTGTTTAAGTTCAGAGTCTACTGCAGACAGGTGAGAACTTTAGCCCCTCTTTTACTGTTTTATAACTGTTTTGGGGTGGAACACGTGATCAAAACCGCTATTTCAATCTTGTTTCATTACACAAGTTATGTGTAATTCATAAACATTACAGGTTCATCTTACGAATCCAAGGGATTCATCAATTGTTTAAAGAAAATGTCAACTGTTTTAATTTACTTGTCAATTACTAAACTCTTTTCATTAAAAAGGTTTTATAAGGGACTTTTGAACTGTTTTGAAATTAATTTACTCAAATGTATTTATGAAGGATAAACACTTTTTGATAAAGGATTTTACAAACCCTTTTGTTATAAACCTTGTTATTTCACAAGGTCATCACATCATGGTATTCAAAACAAGTGGTTCACAACATGGTATCCAAATCAAGTGGTTCAAAACATGGTATTCAAATCAAGTGGTTCATTTCATGGTATTCAAAACAAAGGATTTAATTCGTGGAATTAGATCCAGGCTTTTCAATTCATGTTATTAAATAAGGCATTAACACATCCGGTTAAAGTAAGATTCAGAACATGGTGTCAATTGTTGTAAACAAACTTGTAAAAGCATCAAGTATCACATTCATTAGCGTTAGTACTGGGTGATCACAACAAGGGAAAGCGGACACATTGTTTCTTATCCAGGATGGAGTTAGCTTTTAAATTTGTTTTAAAAGCTAACTGTAGGTCTGGTGTCATTGTTTTCTTATCCAGGATGGAGTTGGCTTTTAAATTTGCTTTTAAAAGCCAACTGCAGGTCTGGTGTCATATGGTTATCAAAACTGCTGACGTATTATCTAACTCCAAACGTGGTTTGGGACTTGATATTATTCGCTTTCGTGCGAACAGTGATTGGACTGTTTACACTCATTTTCTTACTTGATGTTAGTTTGGGTTGCAGCTCATCCGTGTGAATCTTATGATGCTTTAACTTACCTATGCCTTACATCATATACTCATGTTTACAAATGCTTAAACCTATTGTTCTCACCAACTACGTCTGTAGTTGACAGTTACTTTTCACGTGTTTCAGGTAATCAGGTTTAAGACTTTCTCAGAGGCAACTAAGGAGACCATACTAAGATAGAACAAGATGAAGAAACATGCTAGGATGGATTAGAAACACACTAAATCCTAAATGTTTAATTGTCTTGTTTGAAGTCTTATTTTGTAAACTATATTTTGGGTCTGTAGTTGTCTTACTTTCGGTAGATAGATTGTCTGTAACTAATCAACTGTCTAAACATTATGAAATGTAGTAATCCATTGTGGTTGTTCTTATTCAATACTTGTGCATGATTCAACTGTTCATACGTCACCGCGCCGTGGATTCCGCACGCGGCGCAGGGGTGTGACAAGAACCGAACCCTAATGGTTCGCATGATCAGGACACGAACCTTCTGTCATCATCACCAACGAACCATGATTGCATCCATGTAACCGAACCTTCATGATCTAGCTGAACCATCCAACACCCACAAACCATTTAGTCGAACCCTACACACACCTCACGAACCATGCACTTTAGTTTCAGCCAAACCCCATGCATAACCTTTAGTCGAACCTGTGGTCCAAAGTTGCCGAACCAAGGTTAACCGGCCCCAAGGTTCGCTGCCTTGGGGACCATTTTTAATGTTGATTGAATCAAGCAGCTAGCCCAAGTCTACCTTCGGCCCACAGGGGATTATGGGATAGTTCAGGAATGCGACTGGCCCATTTCTTTTAATGTTGGCCCAACAGGAAACCCATGCATCTCACATCTGGTCGGCCCAATCACATAAAACCTACGGCCCATGTGCATATTAATGGCCCAATTCGTTTTCTTGGTCCAGAAGAGTTTAACGGGCCCAAGAGGCAATTGTAGGCCTAATATTATTCCATGTCGGCCCAAAGAATTCTCGGCCCAATGACACTCGGCCCAATTGAATTGGCCCAACAGCCCACGAGAATTATAAGGCCCAACTTTATCATTGACCCAAAACAATAGTTAACCGGTCCAAGGCCCAACTATGATTCGGCCCAACTAATTTGCTCAAATAATTATCTTGGCCATATGGTAATTGGTTTAAGTCCCATGGGCCCAATGGGTTCTTGACTCATGAAGGGAATTTCAATTTAACTAGTAAAGTCTTGAAAACAATTAGAGTATGCTCTCTAATAATCATTCTACACATACAAGATTAATTATAACAAAGACAAACCTTAAACGGTAACCCTAAGTCATCTTTATGACTTGGATTTACTATAACGTGCAATTTTGATCACCTAATAACATTAATCTCAAAAAAGCAAGTGTTAGAGAATAATGAACAAGGGCCGAATCAATTACCGAGAATTACGAGTGTTAGCCAAGTTAGGGCTAACACATACACGCGCACAAATCTATACAATCAATACTTATAAGATGAATGCATCGTGAAATCAATACAGGAGCGTGAAAACTACCACAAGAACAATCAAGAGCGCGTGTCTTCATTCTTTTAAGCTAAGTCAACCCTACTACCACAAGGTGAGTTCATATGGCCATTTTACTTTAATCTTTACTGATTTTAAACTCTCGGGGCTGAGAAACATGTTTACTTTTATTTATTTTAAAGTTTTGCTTAACATGTTATTTATACTTTGATTTGGATAATATTAAACTGTTTATTATCGCTTATCATTGTATGCACGCTTCTATGATCATGAGATAACAGGGAAACTCAGATGATTATGATAATGTGATTTCATAATCATCAACACATTAGAATAACATAGTTGTAAGATTGTATCTTATAACACTTGGTTATTCCTACATGAGTAAACACTGAGACAATTCATACACAAACAAACAATGAGAACTACTACAGTGAAACATGTTGACACTTCACAACACATGAATGATTAGAAGATAAAATATCTTCTTAATATCATTCCACATCATAATGGATCAAGTGTGATAAGTCAATTTCTTATAACACTTAATCTACACCTTAAAAACATACTATGTGATAGTATGATCGCATTGATTCTTTAACTGCCATGCGTGACTTAAAAGTATTAAGACTTGTTCTTAATATGGTTTAAGGATGTTATGGTGATCATATGGGTTCAAGCGAATGATGTCATGATAACGTAACTTCATGATGACAATATCATTCGTATCATGATTAACACAACGTAATAAGACAAGCTCTTATTCAACCTTGTTAATCACATTGAGATCAGCAACAACACAGATGTACATCATCCATCGCTACCTTTGTCTAGCAGACTGAGGAATTTATTTTCTCTCGCGTCATATTACTAGTAACAGTTTCGATGAAGGCATTGGGATTCACACGGCGGGATAGAGGTGAATCGGGTGCATTGTAATCTGATTTCGTGAGGATCACAATGGACTCCTTTTGGGCTCTATACGTTGCATTTGAGAATACATTACTACAGTTAACTAACACTTTTAACAATTTAAAAGTGTAACAACGGTTATCGCGCAGAAAATAGAATAATACAAGGAACAGATTAATTAAATCTAATATCCTTATTACACAAAATGGTTATCAATACTTCGGTTAGATAACTACAACGCAATCATCATATTATTCTATTCATGAGAACACAGGTGATTCAGTGGGATAAACATGAGAAATGAGAATGGAAATCAATAGTTGTATTGCAAGTAGTGTGGAGTTCTATTGGTGATGTGGTGGGATGTTGGCTAGGGCTTAGTTCCCTTATATATGCCCTATATATAAGCATCACTACTAGGATGATATAATACTTGTAAATAGAACTATTGAGAACCCATTGTGTGAACAGGTGGACAAACAATCATACAAGTAACACATTTATCATTGTGAATGTGCATGTGAATGAATCAAGGTTTTACTTTTACTTGCTTATGAACTCACCAACCTAGTGTTGACTTTGTTTAAATACATGTTTCTCAGGTGATGAACAGGTGTAACTACTATTATGCATGGACATAGCTAGTGGACTTTTAGAAGACCTAGCTACTTTTGTGATTGCATATTTTTGGGATAACAAGAACATGAACCATCTTTTGTATATCTTGTACATATACAACATATAGTTACATTGATTCTTTTTGGTAGATTTACTAGATTAAATTATGAACGATACATTGTAATTTAATCTTGTAATTCTATATCATGGATGTGTTATCATTTCTCATTTACTTATCATGTGCTATGTAACAATCTGATCATTTGATTATCACTCATAATATCGCGCCCCGGGAACCTTCCGCCCGACGGGAAAACACGATCCGTTCCCGCCGGCCTGGGGTGTGACAGTATATAAAAAATAAAAATAAAAAAAATAAAGCTAGAAACAATATTGATTACTCGTAAGATAGTTGTTATAAAATTATATGTTAAGAATTTATAAAATACTATTTAGAATAAATATGTAAAATTTATTCAATATTCTACATAAATTTAGATTAAGTACTTTGATATTATAAAACGTCAAAGTTTTATAAAATAGGATATTCTAGCAACATATATTTTTAGTTGTTAGTTTTAGAATATTAACAATTATATTTTTTTTACCAGAAACATTCCATTAGAAATTTTACAGAATATGCATAAAGTTTATGGTGTTTACTATATCACGATTTGACTAAAATAACATTTATATAAAAATAGTTGTCTGAAAATTTAGAAAATTATTAAATATATGTAGGTTAATCTTTTCATCTTTTGAATTATAATATTATATATATATATATATATATATATATATATATGTATGTATGTATGTATATATAGGGAAGGGTTATTTTGGAAACTAAGTTGAGATAAGGAAACTTTGAAAACTAGTTTTGAACTATTGATCAAAAATATGAATGGATGAGATTAAATATTGAAAAGATGATTAGATTGTTTTTTATTAAAAAATCTCCTGAAAGGACAAGAAGGTAAAAAAGGGTATATATGTAATCTTGTATACAGTATTTTTTTTTTAAAAAAAAGGAATTAAATCTGTGAAGTACAATTGACTTTTAATCAAGTCAGATTTACTTTCCCAAAAAAAAAAGACATTTCACTTTTTAATATTCTCTTTCCCCAAATTAGAAAAAACCGATCATTGTATAATGTTACATCAAAGTGTTAGACATATGTAACAAACATATAATTTAGAATGTTTCTTTGAAATATCTATCTTTTAATATATTTTGTATAATGTTATATCAAAGTTACATCATTAAGAACTATTTCAGCTACGTATATTTTTTCTTTGAATTATGTTGCATCGAAATTACATAATGAAACAGTGGAAACTCCGGCGAGAGATGTCGTGATGGGGATGAATCGCGACCTGTGGTTGTGTGGAGAGTGGATTCCGACTAATTATGTAACGTGGTTCAATTTTATTGATTTTATGTACGTAACCAATTGTTACATTTACGTTACATAAAAATTACATATATGTAATTTTAACATATATGTAACACATATATCTTCCAACAAAAAAAATAATCTTGTTATACTTACTTCACATATGTAATTTGCATGTAAACATAAGTTTAAAAATATTAGAGCAAAAAAAGAATACAAATTATGAAATATTGAGCAAAATATAAAATTTGTAACATAATACTCTAGTTACACTAACTTTACATATGTAACAATAACATAACATAATGAAATGTTATAGAATGTAACATTAAAAAAATTAAAACAGTATAATAGTACAATTAACGAAAATCATAAAATAATTAATAATTAGTACACTAGATGGAAAATATATTTGGTAACATAAACTTAATAAAAAATACACATAACCTACAGTGTTATGTGTAACAACGTAATTATATTTTAAACGTTGAATCTCAAAAAAAATAACTTAGAAAAACTGATATTATATATACAAAAATAGTTCTTGTATCTTTAAAATTGTATACATACAAAATAAAATGAATTTATTTTTATATTTTTTAAGAAATCGAGTCATAAATACTTAATTGTAAAAGGTACAACAGTACACTTTTTGATTTGATGTAGAAAACATATTTTATTTTAAAAAGTAAAATAGTACACTATTGTAAAAGGTACAATATGAAACAAACAATAATTAAATGTTTGTATAATATGAAAAAAGGACAAATTATAATAGTATATAAAAATGACAAACAATAAAATATAAGAGTGTATATAAAAATCTGTTCAATAAGTCCGTCGAGATGTAACATTAACGTAACTTGAGTATTAGTTTCTATAATATTGGATTATAAGTATCTGATTGTATAAAATATTACTAAACATAAAAAAATTTCGATTATACATAACATTGTTATGAAATAATATATAATTTTTTATCTTTAAATATAACGAAATGCAAAATTTGGATATTTATTATGAAATTACGCGTTAGCAAAAAGCAATATTACTTGAAAAAAAAAAGAAAATAAAAAATTTCAAGTTAAGTTGAATTTTAGCAACATACGCGTTAGTGAGAAAAAAAAAGGATTGTAATGTTATAAAATATGGTGAACATAAAAAAAACATAACCAAACAATGTGTTAGGTATGACAATAAATATACAAAATATTCCGAAAAACGTAACATTTATATAACAACGACAATACTTGTACACATCCAGCATCCTATCTTCCATTTTACTCATTTAAAAAACCTGGTGTGAAAAAAATAGGTGGGAAATGTTTAAAAATTAAATCTTTTATTTTTGATTTGAATTTGAAGTGAGAGAATGTGGTTAAATAATAAAATATTTAAAGAGAGATTGTGGTTAAATAATAAAATATTATATGGAGGTACTTGGAAAGAAATGACTAAATTGCCCTTCTATTATTTTGGATTATTAAAATGAAATGGTGATGTGGCTAAATGTGGACTAAGTATGTGGGTTCCAAAGTTTCTTTAACTCAATATGGTTTCCAAAATATACATAGCCTATATATATATATGAATTATAAAGAGGTTTATAATTAGTTTTGTTTTTTTACTAGTTATATAATAACATTTATTAAATATTATTCTGGAATCAATTAAAATTGATCAGTTTAATTGGAAACGAATTTTAGTAATTTAGGAATTTTTTTTTGTATATATATTTTTTGTAATAAAACATTAGGAAAAAAACTGAAAAAAATTATAAATAAATAAATAAATAAAAATGGTTTATGGATTTGTGGCCGGGTCCCGGGGAGTGGGCTAGCCATGTTTTACCACTATGCCACCTTGAGGATTCATTGTTTGAATCAAGTTTTACCAATATTTATACATATTCTTATATTGATCCCCATTTCAATAGAACCCTAGAACCAAATCCATTCCAATTCGATCAATAAAGAGTTTGTTAGCCTCTGTGATGTTAGGGCTTTTAATCTTTAGATGATGATGAATAAATTGGTGAAATATATTACCTGTTATTGTATCTGATTGAAAGGTTTTCCTCCAAGAATGATCCGACCATGAGCGCGATCTTGATTTGTGAAAGAAGGTTGTTTTTGAGGGGTTTCTTTCATGAGATCACCTTCAGAATGAAGTCGCAAGAAGATTTGTATGTTCAATTTAGTAAAATGTTTTTGTCTGTTTTAGTTAATTAGGATTCCATATGTTCCGGGTTTCAATACAACTGTAACGCGTAAACGGGTAATCATTTTAGGAATGGATTATGTTAATTGATTACTGATTGAACAGAGATTAAGTGGCACTATCATTTTAAATTTGTAAAGCGCGTAAATGTGGATTTGAGAAGAAAACGGTGGGAAGGAGAGATTGGAACTCACGGCTGATATGTTAAAGAGAAGAAAAACAAAATGGAAAATTGATATGTTCAGTCCCTGAATAGTTTTGGTGTTATAAAAATCCGGCTGCAACTTTGCTTAAACCAAAAGTTTGATTTAATTTTACAATTTTTAGTTTCTATTGTAAAACAAAAAAATGTGGTTATAGAAATTTATAAAACTTTTTATTAGGTATTAATAACTAAATGTTTTTATAAGTTTTATAACTTTCTATTTGAATACGTTGTTAAATTAATTCTTATCAAAATTATTTACTTCATTTAATTAACTTTAATTATTTTATTTTAAAATAAATCCTATTATAATTTTTTTTATTGTATTGAGTGTATGCATCCATACGTACATATGTGTAACCTATAGTAATTTTTCTTTTATAAGAATCATAACTTTTTATAAAAATGAAATTTATAAAAGACAAGATTATGCCTTGTGTTATTATTAGTAGTATTAATTTATTAGTGAACTAGACCCTTATAAATGCAAGTGTTTTCAAAGAACATTTGAAGCTTTGATTTATTTCGAATCAAGCGTGATTAAAATGTTCAAATTTTAACTGAAAAGCCTAGGGATTACAACGACCCAAACATCGTAACCGGTACGTTCCTTTTAAATAATGTCTATGCTAGTATATTATTTGATACAGGTGCCTATAGGAGCTTCATATCTAGTGGATTTAGCAAATTGCTTGATATTACCCCAACACCACTAGATTATAAGTATACCGTAGAGTTAGCCGACGGCAAACTGATTTAAACACAACACGTCTTTCGAGGACGCGTCATGGTTTTGGCGGATCACGAGCTCTAAATCGACATGATGCCGGTAACTCATGGAAGATTCGATGTGGTCGTTGGAATGGACTGGTTATCTGCAAATCAAGCTGAGATCGTATGTAACAAGAAAACAGTAAGAGTGACGTTGCCGAGCGGAGAACATATCTCCATTCAGGGAGAGCGACGAGGGATACCCTTGAATATCATATCTCCTGAAGTGTTTCCCGAGGATCTGCCTGGACTACCATCGAAGCGACAAATCGAGTTCCAGATAGACCTCACCCCCAAAGCAGCTCCGATTGCTAAAGCTCCATACCAACTAGCGCTGACTGAAACGCAAGAACTGTCCAACAAGTTGCAGGAGCTGTTAGACAAGGGATTCATCAGACCGAGCTTCTCACCCTAGGGAGTGCCAGTCTTATTCGTGAAGAAGAAAGACGGATCATTCCGTATGTGCATCGATTACAGGGAGCTAAACAAGGTAACGATCAAGAATTGATACCCGTTACCGCGAATAGGCGATCTGTTTGACCAATTGCAAGGGGAAAGCTACTATTCGAAGATCGATTTGATATCGGGCTACCATCAACTGAGAATACAGGAAGATGGTATTCCTTTAGAACCCGATATGGACACTACGAATTTTTGGTCATGCCCTTTGGACTGACCAACGCACCAGCCGTATTCATGGATCTCATGAATAGAGTGTGCAAACCCTACCTCGAAAAATTTGTAATAGTGTTCATTGACGACATCCTGATCTACTCTAAGAATAAGGAGGAACATGCTGAACATCTAAGGCTTGTCTTGGAACTACTAAAGAACGAGCAATTGTACGCAAAGTTTTCCTAGTGCAATTTTTGGATTCGTGAAGTCCAGTTCCTTGGACATGTAGTCAATGAAAAAGGAATACACGTAGACCCAGCCAAGATCGAAGCCATCAAGAACTGGGAAGCACCAAAGACTCCAACCGAGGTGCGGCAATTCCTAAGTTTGGCAGGGTACTACCGACGATTCATCGAGGGATTTTGAAAAATCGCTCAGTCATTGACATCTCTAACAAACAAAGATAAGAAGTTCGATTGGGGAGAGAAACAGGAAGCTGCTTTCAACCTATTAAAGCAGAAGTTATGTACGAAACCAATCTTATCCTTGCCGGAAGGATGCTATGATTTCGTGGTGTATTGCGACGCCTCGAAACAAGGACTCGGTTACGTACTGATGCAACGCGAGAAGGTTATAGCATACGCATCATGACAATTGAAGGTGCATGAGAAGAATTATACAACTCATGACCTCAAGTTGGGAGCCGTGGTGTTTGCCCTGAAGATTTGGCGACACTACTTATACTGCACAAAATGCTCAATCTTCACTAATCACAAGAGCTTACACCATATCTTCGATCAAAAGGAGCTGAACATGAGACAACGAAGATGGGTTGAACTTATCGGCGATTATGATTGCGCTATCAAATACCACCCTGGTAAAGCAAACGTAGTGGCCGACGCGTTAAGCCGAAAGGATACAACAAAACGCGTTTGTGCCCTTCAACTTACGATTCATTCTGAACTGCCACAACAAATCCGGAACGCTCAACAGGAAGCTCTGAAGGTTGAAAACCTTTCTCAGGAATCCTTGCGTGGCATGGACAAACATCTGGAGGTAAGGACCGACGGAGCATACTACTTTATGAATAGAATCTGGATTCCACACCACGGAGGCTTTAGAAACGTGATGATGGATGAAGAACACAAGAGCCGGTATTCGGTACATCCGGGCTCTGACAAAATGTAGCATGATCTAAAGACGACTTACTGGTGGCCAAACATGAAAGACGAAATATCAACTTACGTGGGTAAGTGCTTGACGTGCTCAAAATTCAAAGTTGAGTACCAGAAGTCATCAGGTCTACTTCAACAACCCGAGATAACGATGTGGAAATGGGAGCAAATTTCTCTGGACTTCATCACCAAACTACCTAAAACAGCAAGTGGTTGCGATACTATTTGGGTTATCGTAGACCAATTAACAAAGTCAGCACACTTTCTATCCATCAAGGAGACTGAAAAGTTAGACAAACTCACTCGGATTTATCTGAAGGAAGTGGTCACTCGACATGGAGTACCAATCTTGATCATCTCCGACCGCGATAGTTGATTTACGTCATATTTTTGGAAGTCCTTGCATAAGGAATTTGGAACGAGATTGGACATGAGTACTACTTATCACCCGCAAACTGATGGGCAGAGTGAGATAACCATACAAACATTATAAGACATGCTCCGTGCATGTGTCATTTATTTTGGCAGCAGCTGGGAGACTCACCTACCGTTAGTTGAGAAAGCCAACTGACTGGCCCCGAGCTTGTGCACGAGACGACTGAGAAAATTGTTGAAATACACAAGCGAATGGCAGCAGCGCGAGACAAAAAAAAAAAGCTACGCTGAAAAACGCCGCAAATCGTTGGAATTCCAGGTGGGAGACAGAGTGTTGCTTAAGGTCTCGCCCTGGAAGGGAGTAATTCGGTTTGGCAAACGAGGTAAGTTAAATCCTCGCTACATCGGAACTTTCGAGATCACCAAATGGATAGGCCCCGTGGCCTACGAGCTAAACCTGCCAAATGAGCTGAGTGGTGTACATAATGTATTTCACATATTGAACCTCAAGAAGTGTCTATCCGATGAAACACTTGTCATTCCTCTTGAGGAGATACAGATCGACGAACAATTAAACTTCGTTGAGGAACCGGTGGAGATTATGGACCGGGAAATCAAGAAGCTTAAACTCAGCAAGATACCGATAGTGAAAGTGCGATGGAATTCGCGACGCGGACAAGAATTCACGTGGGAGCGTGAAGATCAGGTGAAATAGAAATACCCACACCCGTTCATGGAACGCTCAATCATTGAACTTGAAAGTTCAAACGAGGCCAAACGATGGTCCGTAAGCGTAAAATCGGCAACGAACGGAGCTAACCATTGAAATTGGGCCTATTGGGCTCTTCCAGGCCCTTCGTGGTATACTAACGACCCTGGAGAGGCCCATGGCGGTACACGATAGGTGGGCGGGAAGTTTAAACTCGGTTGCCACATTCATAGCAAGCCCTTCCATTTGTTAAAGCAGGAGCAGATGCAGCTGGTTATTGGTTCCCAGGTAGAGCAGGTTGACCATGTTGCAAGGTTGCTCAATTCTGACAATAATTTGCAAAATGACCTTACTTTCCACAAATAGTTCAAACTCTGCAAGGTCAGTTTGAGGCAAGACGATATCTACAAGTAGGGTAAAGAGGTTACACCCCTACATAAGTTCTGTTGTTTTGGTTTGGTGGGGCTTGTTGGTTGACAGGTGCAGCAGGGATAACAGGGTTACTACCGCAAAAGTTTTAGTATTGCTCTCGAGAATAGTGGATTTTGTGGCATTAGAAGATTCATACTTAATCTCTTTAGAAATTTCATTAGTAGTGTACTTGGCTTCCACCTTCTTGGCTCCCTTTCTAGGTAAGCTATCTGCCCTAACATGGTTGTCAGTTAGGGTAGCAGCCAATCGAATCGCACCTTCCACTGTGGCCGGTTTGCTCCCAAAACAGGCATCTTGGATTTGCATGGGTAGGCCACTAATTTACTTCTTGATAGCTCGAGGAAGTGGAGTGACCATATGTGGCACCAATAGACTAAGTTCGTGAAAACGGTTTGTGTAAACCAGGTTCTCCCCACTCTCCTGTTTAAGATCCCAAGTTAAGGCCATTGCATTTTCTACATCCCTAGTTCGTTTCTTGCTATTCCACCAAGTGAGTGCCCTTTTTAAAAAACACTAGTAGCATAACGAACCTTAAGGTTCTCATGGCAGTTAGAATGGAGGAAGGTACATTTTGTGCTTTCAAACCACTGAAGCAGTCCCGTGGCCCCTTCAGATCCAAGGAACTTGGTAGGGTGGCAAGAGTTGAAATGGTGCAAGTTTGGTTTGCACCCTCATAATTCCTATTGTTGTTTTGAACCCCATTGGCTTGATTGAGCTGGGTCACAAGTCCAGGTAAGACTAAGGCCATTTGCTGAGTAATGACAACAACCAATTCTTGTATGTTGGGGTTATTGGGGTTGGTGCTGTTATTAGCAATGATGGTGTTGGTTTTATTGTTGACGTTGTCAGTATTGGTGGTGTCGTTGCCATTGTTGTTAGCATTCGTGTTGTTGGCATTGTTGATGTTGGCGTTGTTGGAAACGTTGCGACGAGGACGCATGATTCTACTAGAGTTCAAAATAAGAAATTGATAGTTCAAATGAGAGTTCAAGCACAAAGCAATACACATATTGCATTCCCAAAGGAACACTTTTGACATGTTAAAGTTTTTAAGTCCAAATTATCTTTCAGAAAGACATACTTTAGCCTATAGGGTCATACTCACTCAAAGGGTTCTCAGGAAAGCATAACAGGTCCTTCAGTTGATTTGGATTAATGTGAAATACTTTCCTAGACAGAACTCCCCAAAGTGCAGGTATTCTCCCTTGGAGATTGTATGTGTTTCCTACTCGCTAATGTGAACCAAAGTCTATTGACCAGAGTCAAAGATTTAATTATACTTATAAGTCTAAGAGCAGTCTTCTTAATGATGATCCTCTTGCAAGACGTAAGAAAGGGGGTCAAGAAGTTTATAACCCTAAATTCTAGTGTGTGCATGTTAAGAATCCTAAACTAGGTTCAAAGTATTGCCCTATCAAATAACTAGTCAAGTAGCACAAGTAGTCACATAATCAAGTCTGACCTATCATGGAAACTATGTAATTCAAACCTAGAGTTCATGGCCTAGTCATGGTAACTATAGATTTAAAACTTACAGTTCATAGCAACTAAGTCATTCTATGGGAACAGTCTAGGTCAATTGATCTTAATAAACTAATTCTCTATAACCCAGGCTCTTATACCAATGTGTAACATCCCGACCAATGGCGGAATCATCAGGGCTTTCACTAAGTATAAATTGTTCAATTACACAAGGTTCATAATGAAAATAATTTAACCAATTATATTAAAATGAATTGAAACTTAATATTAAATTTAACTTCAAAGTTGGTGAGTTTCATAGGTTTAAGCACACACACCAAAATAGTTTAAATAAAATTCAATAATTGTCTTAGGTAATATGTGTAACGAAGTATAATGAATATACAATATTGAATTAGTAAATAAAGCAGAGCAACTCATGTTCACAGAATAATGTTTGACCATGGTAAGCATCGCAATGCTTGAATTTGTAACTATCACTGATGGCTTCCTTTCGGGTAAATCAAACTACAGTGGAATGGGAAGTCAATATATCTATCATAGTCACTAAGGGTGATCAATGCTAAATGTTAACTAAAGTTCAATATGTATAATGTCATAAACTTGTTGCACATAAATAGGTTAGAAATTTTGATAGCATGTTTCACCCTAAATGATAAAATCATAAAAAGGGGATATGAAAACTCACCTTGATTGATGACATAGTTTGCAAAAGATAGTGCCAAGTGTATTGCTCAAATAGTGTCAAACACAATAAAATCAACCTATATTGTGTAATCAAATATAACTAATGTAACTCTGACTTTTATGGAATTCCTAATACAATATTGTGATTTGAACCCATATATGAATGTTTGTAATGAATTTGTTTCTTAAGTACTTTTTAGTTATAACATTTGTTAAATTCTTTAAAGTATTTGATCTAATTTAGAAAAATTGGTAATTGTTTATAAAATAAATTTTTAACTAATAATGAATTAAATAGTATTAAATATAATATTTTTTTTACATATTTAAAACGTTTATAGGTTCTACGTTACACAAAATAACTTAATCTTAAACAAATTAAAATCAATTAATAATATGTTAGTTTGTTAAAATAAATATATTTTTTATTTACTAAAACAATGTTGATAAAAATATTTTCTTTGAATAATTATGGTAATTTCGTAAGACTTACGAAAATTAAAGTCAAGATATAACTTTAATAAAAATTATGAAGTTAATATAACTAAAATAATAAATAAATAAATAATTTTCTACAAATTAAATTTCATAAAACCTTAAATAATGTTATTATAAAATATTTACAATAAAATTTCTAACAATAAAATCTTAAATGTGATTCTTTGTATTTTGTTTATGATATATACATACATACATACATACATATATATATATATATATATATATATATGTATGTATATACATATTTAGAATATTCAGGTTTTATTAAATAAATCTGTAACATTTTATTTATAAAAATTTTCTGTGAAATTAGAATTTAAAAATAGGCTTTAAATAAAAAGTTATTAAAAATTGGCTCCAACCCGCCGTAGCCGGGGCTTGAACCCCCGACCCTCCATTCGAATTCGTGTGTGGTTACCAGTTGTACTAGGGCACTTGTCCGTGATGAAATTCTGTTTAATTAAAGTTAACATAGCTTTCGTTTGTTTCCCCCATTCCCCTTATGATCTAGCTGAAACCCTTGATCTAATCCCATCAAATTTGATCGAATCCGAACATGATTGACTACCTAACCATAGGGCTTTTGTTCCTTAATCAAAGATGACTACAAGGATGTATAATACACTAACCTTTGAATATGAATGAATGGAATTCGATTGATGGTTCAGGAGTACGAAGAACACCCCTTTGCAGGTCTTGATTCACGATCCAATGAGCTTCTGGATGTGTTTCTAGTGCAAAGCTTTGTTCGTAGAGTTTGATTGAACGAGTCGGTGAGTTTAATTTGATTATCTCACTTGTTTATATAGATTCTAAAGACCCGATCGGTCTCGAGAATTTAAGCTACCTAAGCGTATTATTTTGACTATTATTCAACGAATTGTTAGTTGCTATCGATTCCATGATGTTAGTAGTAGATAAAGATTAAATATTTTATGATTTTTCTACATAAAAACGATCTTGGGTCGAAAGGTTTGGATCGGTAGGCATGGGGGACGGGTTTGGGTTGGAGAAGATGATAAAAATGGGAGTTTGGAATGTTTGGTCCCTCCAAGTTTCTTTCAATTTGTTTTTCTTTCAAGTTTTGACAACAATACTCCCTGCAAGTTTTAAAACCTTCTATTAAATTTATAAACATTATAAAAATCACTATATTTTTCTAATTTTAGTATTTATACATTTTACTAATAATAATATTATTATCATTACTATTAGTAGTACTAGTTTTATTGTTGTAAATAAACATATATTTCTAAAACTTACCTTTATAAATCGTAAAAACTTGATATTGTTATTATTATCATTTAAATAATTTTCTTTATAACTTGGATTTGTTATCATTATATATGTATGTATATTTCTGAATAATTTTTAATAAGAACAAATTTCGAATTTTCATTAATATAAATGGAATTACATTTTTTTTGGTGAAATATTACATCTCAAGCAGAGTCACTCGCTGAGACAAGTGATGTTTGTTCACCATCAATCCTGAGATCTCCCTGGCCGCCTTAGTCACGTTACGGATCGCTCGATCCGTAGTGGCAACATGGGCCACGAAGGCTTCCTCTAATTGATATGCTAAGTGTGGTAGCCGAGGCAAGCTGGATGGGCTGCCTTGTGACGTCGATGGAGGTACTCGCTCATCGCACACTCACCGATGGATCAAATCTGGGTACCAGCCCCACTCTTTCATATTGCTCTATGAGTCAATACACATCATCTCACCAGGAAATATTTCTGCTAACAGCACCATCCGGCGCATCTTGCTCTCCTCCTCCTCCTCAGTAGTCTCGTCGGTTGGTCTCTTACATAGGCTACGTTCGCGGTTGTTGTCCATCCTTTAATTTAGTTTAACAAGTACACATATATCATAATGTTAGTGTGCAATGTCTATGTGTACTGTCTAGTGTAGAGCAATGGTTATAGTCTAAATTTACTACATGCAAACCTAGTTCTCTATAACCAATGCTCTAATATCAGTCTGTCACACCCCCAAATTACCACTTGCGGTGTCAGACGGCTGGCTGTGACGTGGTGAGGATCAAAGCTCTTAGTCATATAGAATGACTTTATATTCTTTTGTAAAACACACAGTTTTAATAGAATACTCAAAGTTGTTCAAAAGTTATGCAGCGGAAATTGTAAATTGTTTAAGCAGCGAAATGTAAATTTGTTAAGACACTACATTGTTTAAATAAACATAACAACATATATTGTTTCCCAAAATGTTTGTGAATGCATGCAAGACCCTCTTCTTTAGACTCCAAGTGCATCCTAGCATCATGCATTCAGTTACCTGAGAATACATGCTAAAACATGTCAACATAAAGTTGGTGAGTTCAAAAGTTTAGGTAAAGTAAAAACAGTTAATGAGATATATACTGGACATGTTAAGTTGTAGACCAATGGTCCCGAGTGTATGTGTTCACCTCTACCGAAACTAGACTGTTAGATGCCTCAGCCAAGTCTATCGTGAAACTATAGCATATGCCGATATTACGTTCCTGCTGTCCGCTAGTCAGAGTTGTCGTCGTGCGGGGTTTGTCAGACCCAATAGTACTATGTAATAACGCCTCGTTTGTTGTTCAACTAACGATAATGTTTTGTGAGGACTTTGTTACGATATTAAGCACGCTCAAAAAGTTGTTTTACAACATACTAGTCATACATCTAAAACAGTTATTGCATAGCATTCTCACCTCAACGTTTAAGAAAAACAGTTAAGATGTCAAAGTGGGGCTGTAAACTCATCTGAGTTTTGCGGTTGTTGTTTATGCATTGTGAACCTGGTGTCACACCCCCAATTTCCAACTAACGGAATCATACCGTTTGGGAACGTGACAAACCAGGATCTCAGATCATTAGACATAACGAAGACCTCTATATGAATTTCAAAACATACTTTGGTCTTAAAAACATAACATCAAAGTTTTCAAAGTTTGCGGAAGCGTTTAAAATAATAACAAGTGTAAAAGTTGAATTACAAATTCAAAATTCCCAAATGTATAACTTAAACAGTAAAAATGTAAAACATGCATGCGACTCTATCTCCTAGTCCATGCCAGCTTTAGCGTCCTGAGAAAACATGTAAATCAAGTCAACACAAAGGTTGGTGCATAACACAGGTTTTAAGCATTCACAATGTTCAAAACAGCAGTTTGAATATCAAGTTTGTAGATAACATAATCACACATGCACAGTCATGATAGCTAGTCATATAAACTATTTACATAAGTGGTCGACACCGAAGCTGACGAATTGCCATGCTATAGCATGTTTTTGCCTTGCCACTATTGTCTAGCACAACAATAGTAAAATGTGTTTGGTCAGTCAAACACCTGCGTAGATCCTATCTACCAGGTGAGGTTTGTCAAACCTAATAGATCTATTTCCAACTACCACGCTTTGCGCTACGGCAAACTAAACGGTTCGAAGTGTGTAAGGACTTTTAAATGCTATGTTGTCACATAATGTAAACAGCTAACTCATGCAAGTGATATGTATCTAAAAATGTT
Source organism: Mikania micrantha (assembly GCA_009363875.1). Taxonomy (NCBI): domain Eukaryota; kingdom Viridiplantae; phylum Streptophyta; class Magnoliopsida; order Asterales; family Asteraceae; genus Mikania; species Mikania micrantha. The sequence goes on along the minus strand of CM018682.1, from coordinate 48,278,616 downwards.
TGTTGCACATGTTTTCTCCCCCAAAACAGTTAAAATAAGAAAGGGGCCGTGTACGCACCTTTGGTTATTGCAGAATGATCAAACACTTGGGAATTCGCGTAGAAATCCTCTATGAAGAATCTGTGGTTTAACAATAACTTAGTGTTATTATGGATGTCGTATGGTGTTTGAGATCACATATGTGTCAACACCCGTATGTTAAGGTGTTAAGAATGTGCAACCGTAAATACGTGTGACTTTGAAATCGTTTAAATAAAATCCTTTAAGATTTTATTTAAATAAACGCAATTATACGCGATTTCTGTTTCGGATTAAAATATAAATTTTATTATCATAATACGTTCGTATTCTCGTTACGGTTACAACGCAACTCGAACGGATCGAATCGGAGTTAGAACGAAGAAGTTATGGCCTAATTACTAAAATAACCAAAAATATCAAACTGGATGGGAACCGGTTTCGAACCCGTGACCTTCAACTCTAATCACACTATCACTACCATCTAATCTGCTACGTTTTTATTAACAGCTCATAGAATTTAATCCATTTAAGCCCAAACGGCCCACTAACCCCTTTGATATTCATAACCGAACCATATTAGTTCAATTGGGCCCCAATTCGAATCTAATTAAGCCCAAAACTATAGGGCTTTGCTTCTAGGGATCAAAATGAGTTCATAGGTAGTTTTAATTTGACATTCAGCTAACGAAAACCCGATCCATTTGGGTTTAGAAAAATTCGAACTAGAACCTAATAAATTCCGATTCAATTGAACGAAATTCGTAAATGTGAGATCCTGAATTCATAGGGTTATCCCTAAAACAACTTATACGAATCTTTCTGCATAGGCTGATTAGATTAAAATTCTTATTTGAGTACAAAACCCCCATTCGTTTATGTTAAAGAAACCTAATCATCAATTTCTTGTGATCCAATATTAGAACTTCGAATTAATACACTTTTAACCTTAATCGAATCTATCTGAAACTATTTACATCAATTAATTTGAATATCTAACCTGTTTAAATCGAAACCCCCAATTATGTTCTTATCAAGAACCCTAATAATCGAATTCGATCAATTCGATAATGTTGCACGAATTAAATATATACTTAACCTAAATCGGCATATTCTGAAACTCCCTATTCATTTTAATTTGATTATCAAACTTGTTTGATACAAAATCCCCAAAATACCAAAGATGATGAACCCTAGAACTCGGATTCATAGCAATCGATGTTATCAGTCAAAATTGACTTAGGATTAACCTTAGTCGGCTCTTTTAGGTGTTGTAGGTGTCAAGAATTACCTGGTTTAATCCCCAATTGATGAGATTCGACTTGTGTGCCAAGTTCCGGCCACCTCTGGATCGAATTATTCTGTATGGAACCGTTGGGATCGAATTGCTATATGAGAAGGACTCTAAATGTGCCGATTTGAAGTTAGAAAAGCTCAATTGCGAGTGTGTTGCTCAAATTATACGAATTTGATAATGATACAAAACGGTTTCAACTCTTTGGTATCCCTTGAGTTAAATTCGACATGATTAGGTTATCATAACCGATATTCATTGATGATAATCATCAATAGGATGATTAAAGACGTTTAAATGATCAGTTACAACACAACTTACGATAATTTCGAATTCCCCTAATTATTTAGAACGAATTTTGACTTTTAAATGTCAAAATTGCTTATTTAACCTTTTTACAAATCAAATTCTTGTAAACTAATTACCTTATAACAGTTTTAGATACATTTTAACCCTTATAAATATTTCTAGATCAATAACTTAACATTTCGATTAACAAAGTTGAGCCGAAAATCCCGAATTGTCACTAATCGGGTCCTTTAACTCATTGTTGGGCTAAATTAATCCAATTGGGCTTCTCAAATACAATTGGGCCTATTCTGGACTCATAAGGCCTACCTTGAGCCTATTGGGCCTTCCTTGAGCCGTACTGGGCCTTCTTGGGCCTTATTGGGCCTTACATGTCCTGTTGGGCCTGTGATCTAATCTATTTTCAGTTAACCAGGTTAATCCGAAAAGTCGGATTGTCACATCATCCCCTTGTTGAAGGAATTTTCGTCCCAAAAATTAGTAAGTGTTAGAAGTAGTTAGGAAACTACTTACGATTTTAAATCGTACGTGTTAGTGTGATTTGATCATTCTGTGTGCTTGTGTGTACTCACACACAAAATCTAATGCTTGCAACATCACAACTACTTGTGATCGTTCAATGTAACTGTTTACGTGTACACTAGTTAATTCACCTAACTGTGACTGTTAGTGTTTGATCATACTGTGTTGTGTAACCTTACACATAGTGAGTGTCTGTAACTGTTTGTACTATGCGACCCCGCACATAGCAAAATGTGTGTAACTAATCATGTATGTACTACTATAACATGTAACATATGAAATGTAGCACATAAAATATATAAAATATAATGTAGCACAATGTTTGTAACAAAACCAATTGAATAAAATATTTGTGCTTACAGTTTGACTTTTGCAGTGTTGATGTGTGAAGCATCACGTCATCCCCTTGTTGAAGGAAATTTCGTCCCGAAATTTAACGTGCGCTCTCAGTGTTTGTAGTTGCTGTTTTGAATAGATGAGGATACTTCTTCATCATTTGGTCTTCCTGTTCCCATGTGAATTCAGGACCTCGTCTTGAATTCCATCGAACTTTGACTATCGGAATCTTGCTTTGCTTAAGTTGTTTGACCTCTCGGTCCATAATTTCTGCTGGTTCTTCAATGAATCGTAACTGTTCATCCACTTGTATTTCCTCCAATGGTACAATCAATGTCTCATCAGAAAGACATTTCTTTAAGTTCGATACGTGAAAGACATCATGAACTCCACTGAGTTCATCCGATAGTTTGAGTTGATACGCAACTGGACCAATCCTTTTCAGGATCTCAAAAGGCCCTACATAACGTGGACTAAGCTTCCCGCGCTTGCCGAATCGTATCACACCTTTCCAAGGTGATACCTTTAGAAGAACTCGGTCTCCTACTTGAAATTCCAATGGTTTTCGACGTTTGTCAGCATAACTCTTCTGTCGATCCCGGGCCGCTGCCATACGGTTCCGGATTTGAACTATCTTTTCTGTCGTCTCGTGCACCAGTTCAGGACCTGTTATCTGACTGTCACCAATTTCAGCCCAACAAACTGGTGAACGACATTTGCGACCATACAAAGCTTCAAACGGTGCTGCTTGAATACTTGTATGATAACTATTATTGTAAGAGAATTCCACTAACGGTAAATGATTCTCCCAACTATCACCAAAATCAATTACGCAAGCTCGTAACATATCCTCGAGCGTTTGAATCGTTCGTTCACTTTGACCGTCTGTCTGTGGATGATAGGCGGTACTCATATCCAAGCGAGTCCCCAATGACTTATGAAGAGATTTCCAAAAGTTGGAAGTAAATCGGGCATCCCGATCTGATATGATAGAGATTGGCACGCCATGCCGTGCTACCACTTCCTTAATGTAAATGCGAGTCAGTTTCTCCATGTTATCAGTTTCCTTGATTGCTAAGAAATGTGCAGATTTCGTTAACCGATCGACAATTACCCATATCGTATCACAACCACTCGGTGTACGGGGTAACTTAGTAATGAAGTCCATCGAAATCTGTTCCCATTTCCACATCGGTATCTCTGGTTGTTGCAGTAAACCAGATGGCTTCTGATATTCAACTTTGACTTTCGAACAAGTCAAACATTTGCTAACGTACTTAGCAATATCAGCTTTCATGTGAGGCCACCAATACAGTGCCTTCAAGTCATGATACATCTTGTCTGATCCCGGATGGACTGAATATCTGGACTTGTGTGCTTCATCCATCACGAGTTCCCTTAAACCTCCATACAAAGGTATCCAAAGTCGATTAATGAAATAACGAATTCCATCAGACATCGCATCCAACTGTTCTTCCATTCCCCGTAAATATTCCTGTACCAAGTTTTCCGTTTTCAAAGCCTCGATCTGAGCACTGCGTACCTTGTCAGGTAAGTCAGTATGTATTGTCATCATAAGTGCACGAACCCGTCTTGTTCCTGTTGTGTCCTTTCTGCTCAGAGCGTCAGCTACTACATTAGCTTTTCCCGGGTGATATTTAATCGCGCATTCGTAGTCGTTCAACAACTCAACCCATCGTCGTTGTCTCATATTAAGCTCCTTCTGATCAAAGATATGTTGCAAACTCTTATGATCAGTATAAATAGTACACTTAGTTCCATACAGATAATGTCTCCAAATCTTCAGAGCAAAAACCACTGCTCCTAACTCCAAGTCATGAGTAGTGTAATTCTTTTCGTGTGGTCGTAGTTGTCTGGAAGCATAAGCAATCACTTTATCACGTTGCATCAACACACATCCCAAACCCTGTGCAGATGCATCACAATACACCACGAAGTCTTCCGTCCCTTCCGGTAAGGACAGAATCGGTGCGCTGCAAAGTTTCTGTTTCAATAACTGGAATGCAGCTTCCTGTTTATCCGTCCAGTTATACTTTGTTCCCTTATGCGTAAGAGCTGTAAGTGGTTGAGCGATCTTTGAGAAACCTTCAATGAATCGTCGATAATAACCCGCCAAACCAAGGAATTGTCGTACCTCGGTAGGGGTCTTGGGTGCTTCCCAATTCTTAATCGCTTCAATCTTCGCTGGATCAACATGTATACCCTTTTCATTAACTATATGCCCCAAGAATTGTACTTCTCGCATCCAGAAACCACATTTCGAGAACTTAGCGTACATTTGTTCCTGTTTCAATAGCTCTAGCAGTAATCGAAGATGTTCAGCGTGTTCCTCCTCAGACTGTGAATAGATGAGAATGTCATCAATGAAAACAATGACAAACTTATCAAGATAAGGTTTACAAACACGATTCATAAGATCCATGAATACAGCTGGAGCGTTTGTCAACCCAAATGGCATGACCAAGAACTCATAATGGCCATAGCGCGTCCTAAATGCTGTCTTCGGGATATCCTCCTCCTGGACTCTTAGTTGGTGATAACCCGATCTGAGATCAATCTTCGAGTAGTAACTCGAACCTTGCAACTGATCGAACAGGTCGTCAATTCTGGGTAACGGATACCGGTTCTTGATAGTAACCTTGTTCAATTCCCGGTAATCTATACACATACGGAAAGTTTCGTCCTTCTTCTTAACAAACAAAACTGGAGCTCCCCACGGTGAAAAACTAGGTCGTATGAAACCCTTATCCAACAACTCTTGCAATTGTGTAGATAACTCTTGCATGTCTGACGGTGCAAGTCGATAAGGCGCCCTAGCAATCGGTGCTGCATCTGGTGTAAGGTCGATTCGGAATTCCACCTGTCTGACAGGCGGTAATCCCGGCAAGTCTTCTGGAAACACCTCCGGAAATTCACAAACTACAGGTATATCTTCAATCTTCTTCTCAACTACCGGCTTTTCAGTTATAAGTGCTATAACTGCCGTATGACCTTTCCGCAGACATTTGTGTGCTTTCATACAAGATATGAGACGCAGTGGCGTACTGCTCTTCTCACCTTGTACATACAATGTCTCTCCCTGCGGAAGAGGTATGCGAACAATCTTTTCATGGCATACGATTTCAGCCTGGTTTTTGGACAACCAGTCCATGCCAATAACCACATCAAAACTGCCTAAGGCAATAGGCATAAGATCAATTTCCAATGTCTGACCCATCAAATCAAGCATACATCCCTTAAAGATTTGTTCAACTACTATTAACTTACCATCAGCTAATTCCACAGTGTATGGACTATCTAAGGCAGTGGGACTAACATTTAGCAACTTAGCAAGTGAACTAGATACAAAACTCCGATCGGCACCAGTGTCAAATAACATAGAGGCATAGTGATTATTTAAGAGGAACGTACCCGTAACGATGTTGGGATCCTCCCGTGCCTGACGTCCCCCAATCACAAACGCCCTGCCCCTAGCACCATTGTTGTTGTTGTTATTGTTGTTGTTGGTGCCATTACCATTACCGTTGCCATTCCCATTGCCATTGACATTATTGTCCCCGCCTTTCTTGAGCTGTGGGCAATCTTTCTTAAAATGCCCCATCTTGCCACACTCAAAACAACCCTTCTGTGTGTTGTTCTGGTTATTATTCTGGTTGTTGTGGTTGTTCTGTAGCTCCCCGCGACAATCCTTAGCCGCATGTCCAATCTTGCCACACCTCTGGCACTTAGCTCTATCACACTGATTACCTGCATGATGATACCCACACCTGTTGCACTTGGGGTGTTTGCCAATATAACCCCCCGATGATGACGATTGCTGACCACTGCTTGAATTATGATAAGACTTGTTTGAGTCTTGCCTCCGGTTTTGCTGATATGATTGTTGGTTGTGACTCTTTGAGTTGTTACCTTCCCACTTTCTTTTATGATCTCCCACCTTGGTAGCAGATGTTCGTTTAGGTAGAGTCCCTTGTAACACTACCTGATCAGTAAGCTGATGCGCTAAACGAACAACTTGTTGAATGGTGGTGGGATTTGCTGAAGTAACCAACCCCTGGATCTGAGGCACCAGTCCTCAAATGTACCTTTCAATCCACTTGCTGGCTGGAGTAGCCATGTGTGGTAGAAGTCTGGCCAACTCATGTGACCTGGTTGTGTACTCTTCAATATTTGACCCCTCCATCTTGAGGTGCCAATATTCCTCCTCTAACTTCTGCATTTCACTGCGAGGATAGTACTCCTCTTGCAGTAAAGTTTTGAAGTTGTTCCATGTCAAGGCATTTGCCTCACCCAACCCTAGAGTCTGAACATTTGAGTTCCACCAGGTTAATGCTAGACCCTCCAATGTTCCTGTTGCAAACTTCACTTTGCTCTCGTCAGGGCAGTTGCACATTTCAAACACAGACTCCGCCTTTTCAATCCACCGAAGGAGTCCTATGGCCCCCTCCGACCCTTTGAAATTGTGTGGTTTACAGTCCAAGAACATCTTGAACGTGCAGACTTGTGGGTTAACCAATCCCCCAGCTGGACCCTGTGGTCCTGTGTTGTGTGTCTGAGCATATTGTGCGATTGCCTCTGCGACTCTGTTGTTAATTAGCTCGTTGAGCTCAGCGACTGTCATATGAACGTTTCCCTCAGCCATTAGTTTCCTATTTACAAGAAGTGTTAGCATGCTTGCAAAGTCTAATGTAACATGTGTAAGTAAAACAACAAACAAAACATATAATATAAATCAACACAACTGTTGGGATTAAATAATAATTCTTCAATAGATAAAGATTTGATTTGAGTACAATACTTTTGAAATAAAACATAAGTTTTCAAACTACTAATGTAGGAACACAACCCGTTCCTAATAAGTTTAAACAAAACAAATAAAGAAAAAAAATCAATCATCCTCAACGGTGGATTCAGGATCGGAATCAACAACTGGTGCTGGTTCCTCCTCCTCCTCCTCTTCATCCTGTTCCTCTTTCTCAGAGGCCACTAAATCCTCCAAGGCTTCAATCCTGCCCTCCAAAATCTCGGCTCGGTTCTCCGAAGCTTCAAGACGATCAATCAAGTTAATCATCTCATTTCGCATATCATGAACCAGATGGGCAAGTTCCTCTTGTCTCTCATTAGCATCCCATTGTTCCTGAGAGTGTTGTGTGATCCTATCTTCTGCCTCGTACAAATCCTCGCGCAGTTTGGTGATCTCCACAGCGTCCGTCCTTTGCCTCTTAGGCTCAGGAGCATCTAATACTGGTGGTGGATGTGTAGAAGGTCCCTCAGCAGGGATCTGCTGATTGCCCTCCTCTGACTCCTCCTCCGGATCCTCATCCGGGTCCTCATCTGGATCCTCATCCGGGTCCTCATCTGGATCCTCCTCTGGATCCTCGTCGGGGTCCTCCTCCGGATCCTCCTCCGGATTCTCGTCTGGATCCTCCTCCGGATCCTCCTCCAGATCCGAGTCATCCATCTCATATGGTGGAGGTGATGGAATAGGTGGTGGTGGTGATGATGGTGGTGCTGGAACTATCGGTTCCTCGTCCTCAGAGTCATCAATATAAATGTACGGTACTGATGATGATGCCATGCCTGTTACATAATACCATATGTAAGTGCAGTGCCATGGAATGTGTAAACAAGTGAATTACATAATGTCCTATGTAATTTCCAAGCAATATGTGCAAACATATGTGTCTAATGTCTAACAGTCATAGTCTAAGTCTACAAATGCAAACCTAGTTCGCTATAACCAATGGCTCTGATACCAATCTGTCACACCCCCAATTTCCAACTAACGGAATCATACCGTTTGGGAACGTGACAAACCAGGATCTCAGATCATTAGACATAACGAAGACCTCTATATGAATTTCAAAACATACTTTGGTCTTAAAAACATAACATCAAAGTTTTCAAAGTTTGCGGAAGCGTTTAAAATAATAACAAGTGTAAAAGTTGAATTACAAATTCAAAATTCCCAAATGTATAACTTAAATAGTAAAAATGTAAAACATGCATGCGACTCTATCTCCTAGTCCATGCCAGCTTTAATGCGCGCCTTAGCGTCCTGAGAAAACATGTAAATCAAGTCAACACAAAGGTTGGTGCATAACACAGGTTTTAAGCATTCACAATGTTCAAAACAGCAGTTTGAATATCAAGTTTGTAGATAACATAATCACACATGCACAGTCATGATGGCTAGTCATATAAACTATTTACATAAGTGGTCGACACCGAAGCTGACGAATTGCCATGCTATAGCATGTTTTTGCCTTGCCACTATTGTCTAGCACAACAATAGTAAAATGTGTTTGGTCAGTCAAACACCTGCGTAGATCCTATCTACCAGGTGAGGTTTGTCAAACCTAATAGATCTATTTCCAACTACCACGATTTGCGCTACGGCAAACTAAACGGTTCGAAGTGTGTAAGGACTTTTAAATGCTATGTTGTCACATAATGTAAACAGCTAACTCATGCAAGTGATATGTATCTAAAAATGTTTGTTGCACATGTTTTCTCCTCCAAAACAGTTAAAATAAGAAAGGGGCCGTGTACGCACCTTTGGTTATTGCAGAATGATCAAACACTTGGGAATTCGCGTAGAAATCCTCTACGAAGAATCTGTGGTTTAACAATAACTTAGTGTTATTATGGATGTCGTATGGTGTTTGAGATCACATATGTGTCAACACCCGTATGTTAAGGTGTTAAGAATGTGCAACCGTAAATACGTGTGACTTTGAAATCGTTTAAATAAAATCCTTTAAGATTTTATTTAAATAAACGCGATTATACGCGATTTCTGTTTCGGATTAAAATATAAATTTTATTATCATAATACGTTCGTATTCTCGTTACGGTTACAACGCAACTCGAACGGATCGAATCGGAGTTAGAACGAAGAAGTTATGGCCTAATTACTAAAATAACCAAAAATATCAAACTGAATGGGAACCGGTTTCGAACCCGTGACCTTCAACTCTAATCACACTATCACTACCATCTAATCTGCTACGTTTTTATTAACAGCTCATAGAATTTAATCCATTTAAGCCCAAACGGCCCACTAACCCCTTTGATATTCATAACCGAACCATATTAGTTCAATTGGGCCCCAATTCGAATCTAATTAAGCCCAAAACTATAGGGCTTTGCTTCTAGGGATCAAAATGAGTTCATAGGTAGTTTTAATTTGACATTCAGCTTACGAAAACCCGATCCATTTGGGTTTAGAAAAATTCGAACTAGAACCTAATAAATTCCGATTCAATTGAAGGAAATTCGTAAATGTGAGATCCTGAATTCAAAGGGTTATCCCTAAAACAACTTCTACGAATCTTTCTGCATAGGCTGATTAGATTAAAATTCTTATTTGAGTACAAAACCCCCATTCGTTTATGTTAAAGAAACCTAATCATCAATTTCTTGTGATCCAATATTAGAACTTCGAATTAATACACTTTTAACCTTAATCGAATCTATCTGAAACTATTTACATCAATTAATTTGAATATCTAACCTGTTTAAATCGAAACCCCCAATTATGTTCTTATCAAGAACCCTAATAATCGAATTCGATCAATTCGATAATGTTGCACGAATTAAATATATACTTAACCTAAATCGGCATATTCTGAAACTCCCTATTCATTTTAATTTGATTATCAAACTTGTTTGATACAAAATCCCCAAAATACCAAAGACGATGAACCCTAGAACTCGGATTCATAGCAATCGATGTTATCAGTCAAAATTGACTTAGGATTAACCTTAGTCGGCTCTTTTAGGTGTTGTAGGTGTCAAGAATTACCTGGTTTAATCCCCAATTGATGAGATTCGACTTGTGTGTCAAGTTCCGGCCACCTCTGGATCGAATTCTTCTGTATGGAACCGTTGGGATCGAATTGCTGTATGAGAAGGACTCTAAATGTGCCGATTTGAAGTTAGAAAAGTTCAATTGCGAGTGTGTTGCTCAAATTATACGAATTTGATAATGATACAAAACGGTTTCAACTCTTTGGTATCCCTTGAGTTAAATTCGACATGATTAGGTTATCATAACCGATATTCAGTGATGATAATCATCAATAGGATGATTAAAGACGTTTAAATGATCAGTTACAACACAACTTGTGATAATTTCGAATTCCCCTAATTATTTAGAACGAATTTTGACTTTTAAATGTCAAAATTGCTTATTTAACCTTTTTACAAATCAAATTCTTGTAAACTAATTACCTTATAACAGTTTTAGATACATTTTAACCCTTATAAATTTTTCTAGATCAATAACTTAACATTTCGATTAACAAAGTTGAGCCGAAAATCCCGAATTGTCACTAATCGGGTCCTTTAACTCATTGTTGGGCTAAATTAATCCAATTGGGCTTCTCAAATACAATTGGGCCTATTCTGGACTCATAAGGCCTACCTTGAGCCTATTGGGCCTTCCTTGAGCCGTACTGGGCCTTCTTGGGCCTTATTGGGCCTTACATGTCCTGTTGGGCCTGTGATCTAATCTATTTTCAGTTAACCAGGTTAATCCGAAAAGTCGGATTGTCACACCTGGTTTGTCATTAGCTGTCACCTATATCATATAGGTTTTGTGAGTTCGTGTTCACTTTCATGTTTATGTTTATGTTCATGTTAGTGTTCTTGTTGGTCTCACTAGATGATGTTTGAATCCAAACAAATCTAAGTTGTTGCGTTTGACCATGTTTGAGCGTGTTTACCATGTTTGACTCAACGGCCCATTGGTTATTCATTTGGTTCGATGAGTTTCTTTATCATGTGTTAAGTGTCGTGTATTGCATGTAAACACATAAGTTACGCTCAATGGTTAACTTCCTATTTATAGTAAGTTTCCATTTTAGGCAGGTTTCTATTTGAGGCAAGTTTGCATAAAATTACCTTTTAACAATTTTAGCATGCTTGTTTATCCTATATGATCATGTTATCACATAACACATTGGTACACGTCATCACACAAGCATAATTTTCATTTTAAAGTTACTAAATATAGTAAGTTCCAATATTTGACGTATTTGACATCAACAATCACATTTCAACTCCTATATCCTTAAAACTAGATGTCTAGGATCACATTTCATCATCTAACGTATCCCTAGCTCATGTTTTCACAAATACCCAATTTAAAGTTACTATTAATAGAAAGGGGTTACCATTATCATGATTTAACTAGATTAATCACAACATAACTTTCATATAAGAATAACAAGGCATATTAACACACACTCTATCATCTACCATATTCATATGATGCATTTTGACAAAATTCCCGATTCAAAGTTAACATAAATGGTGAGTTTGCTAAGGACCTTATTTTAATCATCAACAACTCATTCTAATGCTTTCATAAGACCAACATTATTATTAAAGCACTTAATCATAGTAACGATCTACATGCATGGCATGTTCTTGAAATGAAGTTTCCTTTTTATAGTAACATATGACTAAATTATCCATTTCATTACATTTATCATACAAATCATTCTAATAACATCCATATCAAACTTAAATTATTATTAAAACTAACCTATTTCATCAAAATCATCATCTAGCACATTTTGCGCATTAAAAGTTACTATTTAGAGTAATATTGCATCAATCATCATCAAATGACCACAATAACTAATATACTCATTGTAAATACTCCCAATATGACAAATCATCACTTATTCATATTCAAATTGACCTAAAACTAGATGGATCATAATTGAATGTTGTTGGAAAATAAGGACTGATGAGCAAAAACCATTGAAGATAGACACCTGAATAAAACCGCGAAATGACAAGCCACGGATGCTCTTCTTCCGATTGAATAACTGTTTCAGCATCAGAAGATCACCAGCGGAAGCTTCGCCAAAAAGAACCACCACTGAACTTATCTACCTCAAGAGACATTAGCTGATCATGACATCTTCGGAAGACAACTACTGCATCAGAAGAAGTCAAATGACTAGGAAGACAATATCCTCTTCCGAAATAACTAATTACTTAATCAGCTTTCGATGATCATCTTTCGAAAGAACAACCACTGAACATCAGCACAACTACTTCAACCTCGGAAGACCTGAAGACTCTTGTTTCCGTTGTTGTTGACTTTGTATTTGTACTTGTCTGTTGTTTCAGTGTCTGAAACTATGTTAGCTATTTTTCTTATTAATTCTTGTCTTGTATCTCAGAATGTTTGGGTATTTAAGTCCCAATATTATTTGTATAAAATGAATTACTTCCCCCAAAATTCCTTGTGCTTTCTATCTGTTCTCTTCTCTCTTTCTAAGCATGAAAACTAAACAACTAAAATAACCTTGTGCAAAACTTTAGAGGGAGCTGAAACCAAAGCTTTGACTAATTGTCTAAAGCCTTGTTCCTGGTGAAACAGCTACTACTCGAGGTTTATGTACTTCAACAATTGGTATCAGATCCTTGTCCTTAGTCTTGGTTTAACCATCAAGACTAAAACTCAAAGCTCTCACTGATATCTTGTTGTTTTAGTTTTCTACATTCTATCTTTTTTGTCTTTCGTTTTTCTTTAAAATCTGTCAGAGTTTGGTTTTTGAACTAAACTGTGTTCAAAAATCATTCTAACAAATCACTTTGAGAACTCATCACTTGTTGATTTACTCATAACTATTTGTGAACCAATGGCATAGAAATTCAGCCTAGGCCCTCATAACACTGGTTCTGCCACAAATCCACCAATCTTGGTTAGGCACCAATATAACATTTGGTAGAGGCGGATGTTACACTTCCTCTCCAATAATCATACAGGATGTTGGACGTCTGTCATGTTCTGACAGCATAAACCAGCGCTTCTGGACATGGATACTGGAGACAATGTCCGGAAAGATCCTCAGAATTATACTGAAGAAGATTACCAAAAGTTGGAGCTTGATGCAAAGGCACGTGCTCAACTGGCTATGGCCCTTCCTAATGAAATATACTCTGGTCTTCTTCACCATGAGTCTACTAAAGACTTGTGGGATGCTCTAAAATAGCAATTCGGTGGCACCGAAGATGTTGTGGCTAATAGCAGGGAGATATTAGCTCAACAATACGAAACATTCTCCCAACTAAATATTGAACGTTTCACTTCTCTCTTAAGTGAAATAAACTAGCTGGTCAAGTGTACCCCCTGTCTCTTTTCTGAATCGCTTCTTGAGATCTCTGTTTGAAAAATGGGAAACTTATTCCGTTGTCATGAGATCCTCTCCAGACTTTGGCAAAATCTCGCTCACCCAACTTCATGGTAAGTTGCTCACCTTAGAGTGAGAGATTGACCCGAAAGGAAAACTAATAAAGTCTAGTAAATCAACCGAAGAGTATGTTCAAGGGAACACAGCTCTTCTAAGTCATAACTCTAAGATAAATGATCAGAGTTATGATGAATACATAGACATAACCAGTTGCATCAATTCTTCTTCTTCCTGTGATGATCACTCTCTTATCTTTGATCATCTATGTTTTATCATGGATGATCTCCATCAAGTTCCAAGTGATGACTTGGGAGAGATGGACATTCTTCACTAACTGGCCCTCTTGAGCATAAGAACGAATAACTTCTACAAGATGATATGAAGGAAATTTCCTGGTATTCAAGGGAAAACCAAGTTCGGCCTAAATTAGGCTAAGGTCCAATGCTATATATGTCATGGCATTGGACACTTTGCCAGGGAGTTCAAAAATGCTCCCAACTCAAATTCTTCACCGTATGTGACTTTCCCTAACTCACAATCACATACTTCCTCTGCACCTTTTTCTTCTTCTTCTTCTTCCTTATCTTTCAGAAGGCACAACAATTCTCAGGAGTCAGCACACATTGTACAGACCCCTCCTCCTACCAATGTACAATTTGTACAAGCTGCCAATGGTAGCATGTATCAACTTACTCCTGCACCTCTTCAAATTGTTGCTCCATCCCCTTCTCAAATAAATATACCAGGCCCTGCTGTCCAGTCCCCTTCTTTGAGTCAACCGGCTCTTTTCACCCAAGAGTACGTCGACTGGAGCAGCCTGCCTGAAGTTGTAGATTATGCCCTCATCACCTCTGAACCAACAGATTTCGCTCTCATGGCTGTTGGTGACGACTCTTCTCCTTCTGAACAACCTGCTGCAGACACTCCTGATGCGAAGGTATCTTCTTCTACTCTAGAAAAACTATGTACCGATGCGTGCATAGAGGCTTTTGCAAAAATAAAGAAAGCCAACATGTTGCTTCAAGAACAAAATCACGAGTTGAAGCAACTGTTAGATAATAAAAATTCTGAAATAGAAAAATTAATAAAGAATAAAGACAGTCAAATCTCTATCCTAATGACTGAAGAATCCAACCTACAAGCTCTATTTGATTTGCAAAATTAAAAATATGCAGCTTGTAGAGATGAACTGTCTCAGAACAAGGTCAGCTGTGACAAGTGGGTTGAATCTTGCAAAGGGTTCAAAATGCTTTTAAGTAAGCAAGTTCACAGGAAGGCCAAATTTGGAATCAGGTATAATCATACTCGTCCTCCAGAGGACTATACCCCGATTAACAATGAAATAAAAGAGAGTGATTCTGAGCCCATCTCCCCCACCTTTCTTCCGGATGAAATCCATCCATAATAATCACACCTCCAAGAGTGTATCAACCTTGGCAGTTTCCTACGTTTGTCAATCCCACTGAAACTAACGTTGAGAAACTAGAGGAAACATCCTTGGAAAGTGATCAAAATAATAATTCTTTTGAATAAACTGAGATTGCTCCAACCATGAGCTCTACTCAAAGTTTGGAAGGTACAAGTCTTCTTTAAACCTCTGATAATCAGGGTGCCCGCCTTGACAAAGGAAAGAGCCCCATGATTGACATCAGATTTCCTCCTTCTCATCCTCATCCTCCCTATCCAATAATGAAGGCAAATAATCCTTTCATCCCCAACTACTCCTCGCTATCTCCTGCGTGTCTAAACTGTTTCAAGTATAATCACACTGCTGAAAAATGTTGGACAAAAACTCCCTTAGAAAAAGCGAGAAATAAATTGAATGTTGAAAGATTGAAAGCCGAACAGGGGACCTCATCAAAAGGGAACCTCTCCAATAAGATGAAGAAATCTAAGAAGGCTAATAGATCTTTAGCAAACATTTCAATAAGATCTAACTCCCATCCAACTCTTTGCTTTTCTTCTCCTCCATCTGCTTCACCTGGGCCATCCATCCTTGGAACACCACCTTCTTATCTCATGGTGACTCCTGCTGCCCATTCCCCTGCTGATGTGAACCATTTTTCTGTGGATTCACAAATCAATATATTGCATCAAAATCAACAACAACTGATACTTATGATGCAGAAATTGATGAATAACACTCAGCAAAAGAAATAAACTTCTTCTCTTTCTTCTAAAAATAAAACAAGACCCACATCTAACCTATTGCAATTAATTATCATGTGCAGAGAGCTTCTTCAAACCAAAATCATATATGGTATGTGGACAGTGGAGGCTCTAGTCACATGACAGTATGCAAATCCATTCTAAATAACTTCATTCCAAAGAATGGAAGATCTGTTTCCTTTGGAAATAATGCTAAAGGTTGGATAGTAGGTTCTAGTTCTTTACTGAGTGGAAAATTGCACTTTAAGGATGTAAGCTTAATTAAAAATCTCAAGTTTAATCTCTTGAGCATTTCTCAACTAGCTGACAAAAATTTTAGTTCATTTTTCACCAAGGATAGTTGCAAAATTCTTTCCCC
This sequence comes from Mikania micrantha, assembly GCA_009363875.1. Taxonomy (NCBI): domain Eukaryota; kingdom Viridiplantae; phylum Streptophyta; class Magnoliopsida; order Asterales; family Asteraceae; genus Mikania; species Mikania micrantha. Next base: position 48,262,373 of record CM018682.1, on the reverse strand, counting down.
AGAAATAAATTCAAAAATAAAGATCTAAATTGATCAACACAACTTGCTAACGGCTAAAAGAAGTGGAAATGTCTAGGTTGTAGATATGACCACTAATTCTCAAACATGCTCTCCTACTTGTTTGATAGCTAAAGCATCATCTTCTGAAACTGCCCTCTGGCACAAAAGATTTAGTCATCTTAACCACCAATCTCTTCATAAGCTGTCTACCCTTTCTTTAGTAAGAGGATTACCTTCTAAAGAATTTCATTTTGAAGGTCAATGCTAACGGAATCCTCGTCGACCAAAGTAAGATCGAGTCGATGACAAAATGGAGATTGGATTATTATCTTTGGAGATCGTACAAGCTCTTCTATAAAGATCATTTCAATGCTGAAGGCCCAGAAGTTTATGAATCAAGGTTGCAAAGCTTATCTCGCATATGTGGTCGATAATAAGGCGAAGATGAAAGAACACAAAGATATTCCGGTAGTATCCCAATTCCCCGATGTGTTTCCTGAAGAATTACCGGGTATGCCTCCAAAACGAGAAGTAGAGTTCCGCATTGATCTTTTACCTGGGGCTAAACCAGTTGCGAAGGCACCTTATCAACTTGCACCCTCAGAGATGGAGGAGTTAATGTCGCAGTTGCAAGACCTATTAGACAAAGGTTTTGTGCGGCCAAGTGTTTCGCCTTGGGGAGCTCCAATATTATTTGTAAAGAAGACAGATGGGAGTATGCGAATGTGCATAGACTACGGGGAGCTAAATAAACTCACAATAAAGAAAAAATATCCTCTTCCTAGAATCGATGACTTGTTTGACCAGCTACAAGGCGCGAGTTGGTTCTCCAAAATCAACCTACGTTCGGGCTATCATTAGCTGATGTTGAGAGAAGAAGACATATCAAAGACTGCATTCATAACACGATACGGACATTATGAATTTTTGGTAATGCCGTTTGGTTTAACTAATGCCCTAGCAGCATTCATGGATCTCATGAATAGGGTATGTCGACCAATGGTTGTTAGGTCAGTGACTGTGTTCATTGATGATATTTTGATATATTCTAAGAATGAACAAGACCACGCCTATCACCTAAAAGAAGTTTTGGAGACGTTGAGAAGAGAGAAATTGTATGCCAAATTCTCAAAATGTACCTTTTGGTTAAGATAAGTACAATTTCTTGGTCATGTAATCAATGCTAATGGAATCCTCGTTGACCCAAGTAAGATCGAGTCCGTGACAAAATGGAACCCGCCGAAGACACCCACGGAAGTTCGTAGTTTTCTGGGTTTGGCAGGTTACTACCGACGATTCATCCAAGACTTCTCCAAGATTGCTTCTGCCATGACTAACTTAACCAAGAAAGAAGTAAAGTTTGAATGGGGTCCTGAACAACAAATTGAATTTGACGAACTAAAGAGACGATTAACACATGCCGCAGTTCTATCATTACCAGATGGAACAGATTGCATGGTAATTTATTCTGATGCATCATATTAGCGTTTGGGTTGTGTTTTGATGCAAGGGGGCAAAGTTATTGCTTATGCTTCACGACAATTGAACACCAATGAAAAGAATTACCCAACACACAACAGTCGTGTTTGCACTAAAGATATAGAGACACTATTTGTGTGGTGCCAAGTGCACCAACTACACTGATCATAAAAGTCTGAATTATTTCTTCGAACAAAAAGACTTGAATATGAGACAGCGTAGATGACTCGAGTAATTAAGGATTATGATTGTGAAATTCTTTACCATCCAGAAAAGGCCAATGTGGAAGCCGATGCGCTAAGTCGCAAAAGCGATTTTTCTCCTATTCGGGTGAAATCTTATGCGCTTGTCATAACATCAGATTTTATAAAGCAACTCAAAGATGTACAACAAGAAGCATTGAAAGAAGAAAACGTGATGAATGAAAGAATTTTTGGTCTGATAAAGAAGCTTGATGAAAACGAGTTCGGAATCAAAATTCGTTATGGTAGGATGTGGGTACCTCGATATATATATCACTACAAAAAACTAGGGTTTTAGGGACTGAAAAACCATTCCCCAATAGTTAGCAATCTGTAGCTAATGGTTATCGGAGACTGATGAGGGACTAACACAATCAGTGACGGATACCTAGTCCTAGATAGTAGTCTTAGTAGCTGAAAATCAGTCCCCATTGTGTTGCACTAACAAGGACCACCAATCAGTATCCAATACTAAAAATTCAGTCCTTAATTTGTTCCACGTTACCACATTATCTTAGCCCCCTATACATTCCATCTGCAACTGCAAATAAGTCTCGAATATTATGGTATTTCAATCGCTAAAATATAGTTTTAAGGACTACCAAGTCAAGATATTCTGTTCATCCTGGTACTACCAAAATGTTTCAAGATCTACGCAAGAATTACTGGTGGCCGGGAATGAAATTCAACATATTACAATACGTTAACCGATGCTTGACTTGTTTGCAATTGAAAGCTGAGCATGAAAAGCCTCACGGCTATTTACAGCCTTTGGAAGTTCCTGAATGGAAATGGGAACACATCACCATGGATTTCATCACAAAGCTACCGCGTACAGCTAAACAACATGATTCGATATGGGTGATTGTAGACCGATTAACGAAGAGTGCTCACTTCTTAACAATACGTGAGACATATTCATCCGAAAAGTTATTGGAATTGTTCGTAAAAGAAATTGTTGCACGTCATGGAGTACCACTCTCGATTGTGTCAGATCGAGATACCATATTTACTTCTAGCTTCTGGAAGAAATTCCATGAACAAATGGGGACGAGATTATGTTTAAGCACGGCATATCATCCGCTAACGGATGGGCAAACTGAAAGAACGATACAAACATTAGAAGATATGCTACGTGCGTGTGTTATTGACTTTGGTGGTAATTGGGACGATCATTTACCGCTAGTCGAATTCTCGTATAATAACAGCTACCATGCTAGCATTGGAATGCCACCATATGAAATGTTATACAAGAGACGATGTTGAGCGCCACTATGTTGGGGTGATGTTGGACAAAAGACATGGGGAGCAAAACTGATGTAGAATATATGGCCAATAGGCTCACTCAAATCAGAGCACGACTAAAAGCTACCCAAGATCGTCAAAAGTATTAGGCAGAAAAAAGAAGAAGACCAATTGAATTCAACGTAGGGGATTATGTGTTATTAAAAGAATCCCCATGGAAAGGTCTAATTAGATTTAGAAAGCGAGGAAAATTAAGTCCGAGGTATATCGGACCATTTAAGATTTTGGCCAAGATCGGTAAAGTGGCATACCGATTAGAGGTGCCAGACGAACTTAGTAGTATACACCCGACGTTTCATGTGTCTTACCTATGGAAATGTCTTGCGGATGAAACCTCTCATGTGCTTTATGATGAGATCGAGGTTGATGACAAGCTTAATTACGTAGAAGAACCAGTCGCGATACTTGATCGCGATGAAAAGAGACACCGAATAAAATTGTCAAGATGGTTAATGTACAATGGAAGCATAGAAAGGGATCAGAGGCAACCTGGGAAACCGAAGAGGAGATGAGAACATGCTACCCTCAATTGTTTACGTTGAAATAGGTTTCGAGGACGAAACCCATTTAAGGGGGGTAGAGTTGTAACATCCGGTTTTCTTGTACTTTAAACATATAGCAATTATATTAAAGGAATATTAATATTCATAAGTCTTTAGCTGAATTACTGATAATATGCGAAAGAAGAATATAAGGAAGATGGTGTTAATAGATCTTAAAGAAACATACATAATCTTATATTGATTTAATTAAGTGTCAAACCGACTTCATATCTAGAATTCTAACTTGAAAATAGAGAAAATGTGTGTAAGCAAAATCGCGAAACAAGGCTCCGATTTCAAGATACGCTGAGTCGAATAAAGCATTCAATAAGAGGTCATATGTATTGAAATCTTCAGGCCTTGAAATTATAACCATTGGAAAGATTTCGAAAAATCGTGAACGTAGGCGAAAACCACGCTTAAAATGGAGTTCGTATGCTTAAATTATCGAGAAAACAAGAAACTAGTCAGATTTCGCGCCACGTGGCACCACGTGTCAACATGTGGCAGGCATGCAAGCCCACATTTTACCCCTCCAATCATCTAGTATTCAACGAGAGGTGCTACCGAACTTCTGTAAGGTAAAAATCTCAATTTGTTATAATGCTCGCTTTAGATCTTATTATTATTATTATATATAATAAGATTATGATTAATTGTTTGGTTTAAGTCAAAAACACGTCGAGGTTCTGCCCGATTGTTTTCAGAAAAATCAAGAAAAATAAGTCAAGGTTCTACCCGACTTAAAATCTAAAAACACTATTGGATAAGCCGATGTGCTGCTTCTTTAGTTACCCTGAAATAAAAAAAGGGGTTTTCTTTTTATGATTAAGATTATAATTATGTTAGGATATCCATGTTAATAGGATATCATTGTGAACTTGGGAAAGTGAAGGATAGCAAAGAAAGTTAGCTCATTGTGCATAACTAAGATAAGGTGAGTTCTATGAGCCCTGTTTTACTGTTTTAAGTGCTTTGGGCTGATGTGAATGTTATATTGATAATGTTTTGATGTATATGATATTATATTGATGCCGTGATGTTTCCTGTTTATACCAATGTTAAGTCGGGATAATGCCGAATTTTATGTACGTATTTTTCAAATTAGAAAAAGGGAACCCAAATCTTTGGTTTGAAAACAAAAATATAAAAAAATAAGAGTTTTTAAGAGGTCTAAATCTCGGATACTAACAAAGACATGGTCCTAATATATCGAAGTTGTGTAGCCATATGCTCCTTCGATATAACAGGATGATGTCGGTGGATAGGTCTTAGGTAAAGACGGTGTTTCGAAGAAGAATTCTTGCACCACGGTGCTGATTATAAAATTTTTAAAAGAGATTTTGAAAGCACCTTTGAGTGAATAAAATTTTTAGTAGTTACCTTCGGGTAAAACAGAGCACCTTCGGGTGAACAGAGTTGCCTTCGGGTAAAAAACAGAGTTACCTTCGGATAAAACAGAGCACCTTCGAGTGAACAGAGTTACCTTCGGGTAAAACAGAGCACCGTCAGGTGAACTGAGTTTTAATTAATGAATGTTTTTGGCATAATATGATATATGTATATTGGTCTATAATTTTATGAAATGTTTATGAAATAAATAATTTGAAATGAAAAGATATTTACTAAACTTAGAACTCACCAGCTTAATGTCACACCCCCAATTTGCAACTAACGAAATCATACCGTTTGGGACGTGACAAACCAGGATATCAGATCATTAGACATAACGAAGACCTCTATATGATTTTGAAAACATACTTCGGTCTAAAACTGTAATATCAAAGTTCTAGCGTTGCGGAAACGTTTTTAAAACATAAACAACCATAACGGTTTGAAAACTGTAAATTACATTGCAAAGTTTCAAATGTTCAAATCAAAATAACTGAAATGTAAAATATGCATGCGACTCGATCTCCTAGTCCATGCTTGCTTGCTTGTGTACCTTAGCGTCCTGAGAAAACATGTAAATCAAGTCAACACAAAGGTTGGTGCATACACAGGTTTAAGTACTCACAAATGTTTGAAACAACTGTTTGAACAAAATGTTGCAGATAACATAATCACACATGCATAGTCATGATAGCTAGTCATTTATACTATTTACATAAGTGGTCGACACCGAAGCTGACTGTTGCATGCTGTCGCATGTTTTGCCTTTCCACTATTGTCTAGCACCAACAATAGTAATGTGAATTGGCTAGTCAAACACTTGCGTAGATCCCATCTACCAAGTGAGGTTTGTCAAACCTAATAGATCTATTTCCAACTACCACGCTTTGCACTACGGCAAACTAAACGGTTCGAAATGTAAGGACTTGTAATGCTATGTTTGCACTTAATGTAAACAGCTAACTCATGCAAGCGATATGTATCTAAAGTGTTTGTTGCACATGTTTTCTCCCCCAAAACAGTTAAAATAAGAAAGGGGTCGTGTACGCACCTTTGATTGTGAATAGAATGATCAAACACGTAAAATCGCGTAGAAAATCCTCTACGAAGAACCTGTGTTTTAACAATAACTTAGTGTTATTCGGGATATCGTTTTGTGCTTGAAATCATATACGTGTCAACACACGTATGTTAGAGTGTTAGAAATGTACATACGTATGTATGCGTAACTTTGAAATCGTTTTAATAAAATCATATCATCGTTTATGATTTTATTTAAACAAGCGTAACTATACGCGATTTCATTTTCAGGTTAAAATATGAATTTTATTATTTTATCATGTTCGGGATTTCGTTACGGTTCCAACGCAACTTGAACGGGTTAAAACGGATTAAAATTGAATAAGTTATGATTTAAAAACCCAAAATTAGTTTTAAAACCAAAAAAAAATGTTGAGGGCCGGGCTCGAACCCGAGACCTACAACCCAACACACACATACTCTACCATCTCAACTGCTTCTCATTTCATTAACAAGGTTCTGTTTCACTTGTTTTAACCCCAAGCGATCGGGTTCCCCTTTGCTTCTTTAAACCGAACTACATCACACCCAATTGACCCCAATTCGAATCCGGATCGAACCTAAACCCATGGGATTTTGTTTCTGGGATCCAATCGACCCTATAGATGGTTTTAGTTTCAAAAGTCACTCACTATAACCCGATTTATTTGGGTTTACTCATGTCGAACTCAAGTTCTAATACCCTTAGATCGACTGGATAGAATTCGTTAATATTAATTTGCAAAATCATAGGGTTTTTAATAAAACAATGATTTCGAAACTATCTGTGTTCCTAAATTTGACTATTGATCTCATTTGAATTAAAAACCCCTAACTCGTTTATGTTAAAGAACCCTAACAATCGAATTCATGCAATTCGTTGTTGTTAGATGTAAGTAACATAGGGTTATCCTTCCTCGGGGCTTTCTGAAACTAACTGTAACACTTAATTTCATTTTCGAATTCATTCAATTCAAAATCCCCAAAACAACTTTAATGATGAACCCTAGAACCCTAATTCTATCAATCCGTTGTTGGAACACCAAATTGATAATTGGTGTTCCTTAGTCGGCATCTTCTGGAACTATATATATATATATTAATTTGAATATAAAACTCACTTGTGTTGAAAACCCCAAATGGTTCTTGATATGAACCCTAGTTATTCAAAACCATTCAATTCACTGATGTTTGATCGAACCAACTTATGGTTATCCTTAGTCGATCTCTTCTGAAGCTATCTATAGCATTCAATTTGATTTTTAAAACTATTTGAACAATAAACCCCAAATCGTTCAAACCGAAGAACCCTATTTATCAAATTCGTAGAATTCGATACTGTTGAATGAAATTATCTTAGGGGAATGCTAAGTCGCATGATTTAGTTGGTGTATGAGTGATTACTTACTAGTTTCAATGTAGGATTGTTGTAGATCGATCCAAGCCCTAGGTTCGGCCTCCTCGACTTCAAATTCTTCGATCCGAAGCTCTTGCGATGAAATTGTGATATGTAGAACACTCTAAGGGTGCTGAATAATGATTAGGAAACTTCAATTGTATGTTTTGTGATCGGTTTATACGAATTGCTAGTGTTTTGAAACGGTTTCGACCTTGTGAGGTTTAATTGCTTTCAATTCAATGATTAATAGCTTAGTAACTGATAAGAACGTTTGCTATTCATCAATGAAAGTTATTTACATGATTAATTCGACTCATAACCGTTTGTTGCCATGAATTTCGAATTTCACTCCCTTAGCAACTTCGAATTTTGACTTTGATAGTCAAAATTGACCATTCTTGATAATATTTAACCTTTATTCCCATAATCCAAATGTTCTATAAAATCATGTGTCTAAATTTAATCCTTTTAACATAATATTGCTTGATTTCCTGTGATTTCGTTAATTTTTGGTTAACGAAGTTAAACCAAAATACCGATTTGTCACAAATTGGGCCGAATAGGATATCATTGGACTGGGTTAACTTACTTGGGCCGAATAGATGTGAAGTGGGCCGTGGATATGCATAGGGCCGAGTATGTGTGATGGAGACAAGGAAATTGTGGGCCAATTAACAATTAATCCAGTGCCACTTAGTTCCTTATAGGAATTGGGCCTCACAAAGTGGGATTGGGCCTACAATCTCTACAGCTCAATTAAGTTTTCTGCTTCCGATCTAGTGTCTAGCGAATATTTCAGGTTACAAGGTTCAGCTACCGAGTATTGTGATTTCGTTAACTTTCGGTTAAAGGGGTTAATCCGAAAATACCGGATTGTCACATCATCCCCTTGTTGAAGGAATTTTCGTCCCGAAAATTAGTAAATGTTAGGGGTAGTTAGGAAACTACTTACGAGTTCAATTTGTAAGTGTTAGTGTGATGTCTGATCATTCTGTGTGCTTGTGTGTACCCATACACAAAATCCAATGTTTGCAACATCACAACTAAGTGTGATCGTTCTATGTAACTGTTTGCGTGTACACTAGTTAGTACACCTAACTGTGTATGGTTGTGTTTGATCATACTGTGCTATGTAATCTCGCACATAATGAGTGTGTAACTAATCATGCATGTACTACCATAACATGTAACATATGAAATGTAGCACATAAAATATAATGTAGCACAAATGTTTGTAACAAAACCAATTGAATAAAGTGTTTGTGCTTACAGTTTGAAATCTGAAGTGTTGATGTGTGAAGCATCACGTCATCCCCTTGTTGAAGGAAATTTCATCCCGAAATTTAACGAGTCTTCACAGTGTCTGCAGTTGTTGTTTTGAACAGATGAGGATACTTCTTCATCATTTGATCTTCTCTTTCCCATGTGAATTCAGGACCACGTCTTGAATTCCACCAGACTTTGACTATCGGAATCTTGCTTTGTTTGAGTTGTTTGACCTCTCGGTCCATGATTTCAGCTGGTTCTTCAATGAATCGTAACTGTTCGTCTACTTGTATTTCCTCCAGAGGTACAATCAACGTCTCATCAGAAAGACATTTCTTTAGTTGGATACGTGAAAGACATCATGAACTCCGCTGAGTTCATCCGGTAATTTGAGTTGATACGCAACCGGACCAATCCTTTTCAGGATCTCAAAAGGTCCTACATAGCGTGGACTAAGCTTTCCGCGCTTACCGAATCGTATCACACCTTTCCAAGGTTATACTTTTAGAAGAACTCGGTCTCCTACTTGAAATTCCAATGGTTTACGACGCTTGTCAGCATAACTCTTTTGTCGATCCCGGATCGCTGCCATACGGTTCCGAATTTGAACTATCTTCTCTGTCGTTTCATGTACTAGTTCAGGACCTGTGATTTGACTGTCACCAATTTCAGCCCAACAAACTGGTGAACGACATTTACGACCATACAATGCTTCAAACGGTGCTGCCTGAATACTTGTATGATAACTGTTGTTGTAAGAGAATTCCACTAACGGTAAGTGATTTTCCCAGCTATCACCAAAGTGAATTACACAAGCTCGTAACATATCCTCGAGCGTTTGAATCGTACGTTCACTCTGACCGTTGGTTTGTGGATGGTATGCGGTACTCATATCCAAACGAGTTCCCAATGATTTATGAAGTGATTTCCAAAAGTTGGAAGTAAATCGAGCATCCCGATCTGATATGATGGAAATTGGCACGCCATGTCGTGCTACTACTTCCTTGATGTAAATACGAGTCAGTTTCTCCATCTTGTCGGTTTCCTTGATTGCTAAGAAATGTGCAGATTTCGTTAATCGATCGACAATTACCCATATCGTATCACAACCACTCGGTGTACGGGGTAACTTAGTAATGAAGTCCATCGAAATCTGTTCCCATTTCCACATTGGTATTTCTGGTTGTTGCAGCAAACCAGATGGTTTCTGATATTCAACTTTGACTTTTGAACAAGTCAAACATTTGCTAACGTATCTAGCAATGTCAGCTTTCATGTGAGGCCACCAATACAGTGCCTTCAAGTCATGATACATCTTGTCTGACCCCAGATGGACTGAATATCTAGACTTGTGTGCTTCATCCATCACGAGTTCCCTTAAACCACCATGCAAAGGTATCCACAGTCGGTTAATGAAATAACGAATTCCATCAGGCTTGACATCCAATTGTGTTTCCATTCCTCGTAAGGATTCTTGTACTAATTTATCCTTTTCTAAGGCTTCAAGCTGAGCACTGCGTACCTTGTCAGGTAAGTCAGAATGTATCGTCATCATAAGTGCACGAACCCGTCTTGTTCCTGTTGTGTCTTTTCGGCTTAGAGCGTCAGCTACTACATTAGCCTTTCCCGGATGATACTTGATTGCGCATTCGTAGTCATTCAACAACTCGACCCATCGTCGCTGTCTCATATTAAGCTCCTTCTGATCAAAGATATGATGCAAACTCTTATGATCAGTGTAAATGGTACACTTGGTTCCATATAGGTAGTGCCTCCAAATTTTCAAAGCAAAAACCACTGCTCCTAATTCCAAGTCGTGAGTAGTGTAATTGTTTTCGTGTGGTCGTAGCTGCCTTGAAGCGTAAGCAATCACTTTATCCCGTTGCATCAACACACATCCCAAACCCTGTGCAGATGCGTCACAATACACCACAAAGTCTTCTGTTGTCACACCCCTGCGCCGCGTGCGGAATCCACGGCGCGGTGACGTATGAACAGTTGAATCATGCACAAGTATTGAATAAGAACAACCACGATGGATTACTACATTTCATAATGTTTAGACAGTTGATTAGTTACAGACAATCTATCTACCAAAAGTAAGACAACTACAGACCCAAAATATAGTTTACAAAATAAGACTTCAAACAAGACAAGTAAACAATTAGGATTTAGTGTGTTTCTAATCCCTCCTAGCATGTTTCTTCATCTTGTTCTATCTTAGTATGGTCTCCTTAGTTGTCTCTGAGAATGTCTTAAACCTGATTACCTGAAACACGTAAAAAGTAACTGTCAACTACAGACGTAGTTGGTGAGAACAATAGGTTTAAACAATTGTAAACATGAGTATATGATATAAGGCATAGGTAAGTTAAAGCATCATAAGATTCACACGGATGAGCTGCAACCCAAACTAACATCAAGTAAGAAAAATGAGTGTAAACAGTCCAATCACTGTTCGCACGAAAGCCAACATATAATATCAAGTCCCAAAACACGTTTGGAGTTAGATAATACATCAGCAGTTTTGATAACCATATGACACCAGACCTGCAGTTGGCTTTTAAAAGCAAATTTAAAAGCCAACTCCATCCTGGATAAGAAAACAATGACACCAGACCTACAGTTAGCTTTTAAAACAAATTTAAAAGCTAACTCCATCCTGGATAAGAAACAATGTGTCCGCTTTCCCTTGTTGTGATCACCCAGTACTAACGCTAATGAATGTGATACTTGATGCTTTTACAAGTTTGTTTACAACAATTGACACCATGTTCTGAATCTTACTTTAACCGGATGTGTTAATGCCTTATTTGATAACATGAATTGAAAAGCCTGGATTTAATTCCACGAATTAAATCCTTTGTTTTGAATACCATGAAATGAACCACTTGATTTGAATACCATGATGTGAACAACTTGATTTGAATACCATGTTTTGAACAACTTGATTTGAATACCATGTTTTGAACCACTTGATTTGAATACCATGTTTTGAACCACTGGATTTGAATACCATGTTGTGAACCACTTGTTTTGAATACCATGATCTTTGAGAAACCCTCAATGAATCGTCGGTAATAACCCGCCAAACCAAGGAATTGTCGTACCTTGGTAGGGGTCTTTGGTGCTTCCCAATTCTTAATCGCTTCAATCTTCGCTGGATCAACATGTATACCCTTTTCATTAGCTATATGACTCGGGAATTGAACTTCTCGCATCCAAAAGTCACATTTCGAGAATTTCGCGTACAGTTGTTCTTGTTTCAATAATTCCAACAGCAATCGAAGATGTTCAGCATGCTCCTCCTCAGACTGAGAATAGATGAGAATGTCATCAATGAAGACAATGACAAACTTATCAAGATAAGGTTTACAAACACGATTCATAAGATCCATGAATACAGCTGAAGCGTTCGTCAACCCAAATGGCATGACCAAGAACTCATAATGGCCATAGCGCGTCCTGAATGCTGTCTTCGGAATATCTTCTTGTTGAACTCTGAGTTGATGATAACCCAATCTGAGATCAATCTTCGAGTAGTAACTTGAACCTTGCAATTGATCGAACAGATCGTCAATTCTAGGTAACGGATACCGGTTTTTGATAGTAACCTTGTTAAGTTCCCGGTAATCGATACACATACAGAAAGTCCCGTCCTTTTTCTTGACAAATAAGACTAGAGCTCCCCACGGTGAAAAACTAGGTCGTATAAAGCCCTTATCCAACAACTCTTGCAGTTGTGTAGATAACTCTTGCATCTCAGAAGGTGCAAGTCGATAAGGCGCCCTAGCTATCGGAGCTGCGTCTGGAGTAGGGTCGATTCGGAATTGCACTTGTCTGATAGGTGGTAATCCCGGTAGGTCTTCTGGAAATACTTCAGGAAATTCACAAACTACTGGAATGTCTTCAATCTTCTTCTCAGCTACCGGCTTCTCAGTTATAAGTGCTATAACTGCTGTATGACCTTTACGCAGACATTTGTGTGCTTTCATACAAGATATGAGACGCAGTGGCGTACTGCTCTTCTCACCTTGTACATACAATGTCTCTCCATGCGAAAGAGGTATACGAACGATCTTTTCATGGCATACTATTTCAGCCTGGTGTTTAGACAACCAGTCCATGCCAATGACTACATCAAAACTGCCTAAGGTGATAGGCATAAGGTCAATTTCCAGTGTTTGACCCATCAAATCAAGGATACATCCCTTAAAGATATGTTCTACTACAATTAACTTGCCGTCAGCTAGTTCTACAGTGTATGAATTCTCTAAGGCAGTGGGACTAACATTTAGCAATTTGGAGAATGTACTATATACAAAACTCCGATCTGCACCAGCATCAAATAGCATAGAAGCATAGTGATTATTCAAGAGGAACATACCCGTGACAATGTTGGGATCCTCCCGTGCCTGACATCCCCTAATCACAAACGCCCTGCCCCTAGCACCATTGTTGTTGTTATTGATGTTGTTATTGGTGCCATTGCCATTTTCGTTGCCGTTGCCATTTGCATCATTAGTCCCTCCTTTCTTTAGTTGTGGGCAATCCTTTTTGAAGTGCCCCAGCTTACCACACTCAAAACAACCCTTCTGTGTGTTGTTCTGATTGTTATTCTGATTGTTGGAATTGTTTTGCAGCTCTCCGCGGCAATCCTTAGCCGCATGCCCTCCTTTACCACACCGTTGACATTTGAACTTATCACACTGATTCCCAGCATGATGAAATCCACACTTGTTGCACTTTAGGTGCTTACCAATATACCCCCTGATGACGATGACTGATGACCACTGTTCGAATTTTGATAAGACTTGTGTGAATCCTGCTTTCGGTTCTGCTGAAACGGCTGTTGGTTAAAATTTTTGGTGTTACTGCTTTCCCACTTCCTCTTGTGGTCTCCCACCTTAGTAGCTGATGTTCGTTTAGGCAGAGTTCCTTGTAAAACTGCCTGGTAAGTCAGTTGGTGTGCTAGTCGAACAGCTTGTTTAATCGTTGTGGGATATGCAGAAGTAACCAATCCCTGGATCTGAGGCACCAACCCTCCTATGTACCTCTCTATCCACTTACTTGATGGAGTAGCCATGTGAGGTAGAAGTCTGGCTAGTTCATGAGATCGAGTAGTGTACTCCTCGATGTTTGACCCCTCCATCTTGAGATGCCAATACTCCTCCTCCAGTTTCAGCATTTCACTGCGAGGACAGTACTCCTCCTGTAGTAAGGTTTTGAATCCATTCCATGTTAGGGCATTGGCCTCACCCAATCCCAGAGTCTGAACATTGGAGTTCCACCAGGTCAATGCTGGACCCTCCAACGTACCCGTAGCATACTTAACCTTGTTTTCGTCAGGACAGTTGCACATTTCGAATACTGATTCTGCTTTCTCAATCCATCGAAGGAGTCCAATGGCTCCTTCCGATCCTTTGAACATCTTGAACGTGCATGCCTGTGGGTTCACCAATCCCCCTGCCGGACCATGTGGCCTTGTAGTGTGTGTCTGAGTGTAGTTCGCGATAGCCTCCGCGACCTTGTTATTGATCAGCTCGTTCAGCTCAGCAACTGTCATGTGTATGTTCTCGCTAGACATGATCTTCATAGTTAAAATGAATGTTAGAGAGTTATCAAAATCAAATGCGAACTGTGTAAACAACATAACAAACAAACATGTAACTGTATGAATTAACACAACTGTTGGCAATAAGTAATAGTTTTTAATAGATAATAATCTGATTTGAGTACAATACTTTCAAAATCAAAACATAAGTTTTCCAAACATCTAATGTAGGGACACAACCCGCCCCTAATAAGTTTAAACAAAATAAAGAAAGTCAAGCATCCTCAATAGTGGAGTCAGCATCAGAATCAACATCCTGTGCTGGTATCTCCTCCTCCTCTTCCTCTTCAGCCTCAGATACAAATTGCTCTTCTAGTGCAATCAACCTCCCCTCCGCAATGTCGGTTCGGTGCTCCTCCTCCTGCACTCGGGTAGTCAGATATACAATGTGTGACTCCATCCCCTGAACCACACTACGAAGCTCTGCGTATCGGGCATTTACATCCCGAAGCTCCTGTGCCATGTGCTCAATCCGATCATTCGCCCACTTTGACTCCCATGTCAATCGGGCGATATCATCTGACTCAAATCGTGGCCTCTTACAGGCACGAAACCTAGGTGGCATACGATATGAAGACTCCTCGGTGGAATCCTCCACATGTGCTTTCTCCGGGTCTCTCTGTGGCTCTGCCTGTGGGTCATCCTCAGGATCCTCCTGTGGATCCTCCTCAGGATCCTCCTCTGGGTCGTCCTCCTCCGGATCCTCATCCGGGTCCTCTACGGGATCCTCCTCCGGATCCTCCTCATGATCCTGAAATGCTGGAGCTATCGGCTCCTCGTCATCGAGTACGATCACGTGCGGTGGTATCTGTTACATAAGACCATATGTAAATACTAGGCAAAACAATTGTGTAAGCAAGTGTCTAATGCAGTTATAGTCTAAGTCTACTAATGCAAACCTAGTTCGCTATAACCAATGTCTCTGATACCAATCTGTCACACCCCCAATTTTCAACTAACGGAATCATACCGTTTGGGACGTGACAAACCAGCATCTCAGATCATTACACATAACGAAGACCTCTATATATTTTCAAAACATACTTCGGTCTAAAACTGTAATATCAAAGTTATAGCGTTGCGGAAACGTTTTTAAAACATAAACAACCATAACGGTTTGAAAACTGTAAATTACATTGCAAAGTTTCAAATGTTCAAATCAAAATAACTAAAATGTAAAATATGCATGCGACTCGATCTCCTAGTCCATGCTTGCTTGCGTGTGTACCTTAGCTTCTTTAGAAAACATGTAAATCAAGTCAACACAAAGGTTGGTTCATACACAGGTTTAAGTATTCACAAATGTTTGAAACAACTGTTTGAACAAAATGTTGCAGATAACATAATCACACATGCATAGTCATGATAGCTAGTCATTTATACTATTTACATAAGTGGTCGACACCGAAGCTGACTGTTGCATGCTATCGCATGTTTTGCCTTTCCACTATTGTCTAGCACCAACAATAGTAATGTGAATTGGCTAGTCAAACAATTCCGTAGATCCCTTCTACCAACTGAGGTTTGTCAAACCTAATAGATCTATTTCCAACTACCACGCTTTGCACTACGGCAAACTAAACGGTTCGAAATGTAAGGACTTGTAATGCTATGTTTGCACTTAATGTAAACAGCTAACTCATGCAAGTGATATGTATCTAAAGTGTTTGTTGCGCATGTTTTCTCCCCCAAAACAGTTAAAATAAGAAAGGGGCCATGTACGCACCTTTGATTGTGAATAGAATGATCAAACACGTGAAATCGCGTAGAAAATCCTCTACGAAGAACCTGTGTTTTAACAATAACTTAGTGTTATTCGGGATATCGTTTTGTGCTTGAAATCACATACGAGTCAACACATGTATGTTAGAGTGTTAGAAATGTACATACGTATGTATGCGTAACTTTGAAATCGTTTTAGTAAAATCATATCATCGTTTATGATTTTATTTAAACAGGCGTAATTATACGCGATTTCGTTTTCGGGTTAAAATATGAATTTTATTATTTTATTATGTTTGGGATTTCGTTACGGTTCCAACGCAACTTGAACGGGTTAAAACGGATTAAAATTGAATAAGTTATGATTTAAAAACCCAAAATTAGATTTAAAACCCAAAAAAAATGTTGAGGGCCGGGCTCGAACCCCAGACCTACAACCCAACACACACATACTCTACCATCTCAACTGCTTCTCATTTCATTAACAAGGTTCTGTTTCACTTGTTTTAACCCCAACCGATCGGGTTCACCTTTGTTTCTTTAAACCGAACTACAACACACCCAATTGACCCCAATTCGAATCCGGATCGAACCTAAACCCATGGGATTTTGTTTCTGGGATCCAATCGACCCTATAGATGGTTTTAATTTCAAAAATCACTTACTATAACCCGATTTATTTGGGTTTACTCATGTCGAACTCAAGTTCTAATACCCTTAGATCGACTGGATAGAATTCGTTAATATTAATTTGCAAAATCATAGGGTTTTTAATAAAACAATGATTTCGAAACTATCTGTGTTCCTAAATTTGACTATTGATCTCATTTGAATTAAAAACCCGTAACTCGTTTATGTTAAAGAACCCTAACAATCGAATTCATTCAATTCGTTGTTGTTAGATGTAAGTAACATAGGGTTATCCTTCCTCGGGGCTTTCTGAAACTAACTGTAACACTTAATTTCATTTTCGAATTCATTCAATTCAAAATCCCCAAAACAACTTTAATGATGAACCCTAGAACCCTAATTCTATCAATCCGATGTTGGAACACCAAATTGCTAATTGGTGTTGCTTAGTCGGCATCTTCTGGAACTATATATATATATATATATATATATATATATATTAATTTGAATATAAAACTCACTTGTGTTGAAAACCCCAAATGGTTCTTGATATGAACCCTAGTTATTCGAAACCATTCAATTCACTGATGTTTGATCGAACCAACTTATGGTTATCCTTAGTCGATCTCTTCTGAAGCTATCTATAGCATTCAATTTGATTTTTAAAACTATTTGAACGATAAATCCCAAATCGTTCAAACCGAAGAACCCTAGTTATCAAATTCGTAGAATTCGATACTGTTGAATGAAATTATCTTAGGGGAATGCTAAGTCGCATGATTTAGTTGGTGTATGAGTGATTACTTACTAGTTTCAATGTAGGATTGTTGTAGATCGATCCAAGCCCTAGGTTCGGCCTCCTCGACTTCAAATTCTTCGATCCGAAGCTCTTGCGATGAAATTTTGATATGTAGAACACTCTAAGGGTGCCGAATAATGATTAGGAAACTTCAATTGTATGTTTTGTGATCGGTTTATACGAATTGCTAGTGTTTTGAAATGGTTTCGACCTTGTGAGGTTTAATTGCTTTCAATTCAATGATTAATAGCTTAGTAACTGATATGAACGTTTGCTATTCATCAATGAAAGTTATTTACATGATTAATTCGACTCATAACCGTTTGTTTCCATGAATTTCGAATTTCACTCCCTTAGCAACTTCGAATTTTGACTTTGATAGTCAAAATTGGCCATTCTTGATAATATTTAACCTTTATTCCCATAATCCAAATGTTCTATAAAATCATGTGTCTAAATTTAATCCTTTTAACATAATATTGCTTGATTTCCTGTGATTTCGTTAACTTTTGGTTAACGAAGTTAAACCAAAATACCGAATTGTCACAAATTGGGCCGAATAGGATATCATTGGACTGGGTTAACTCACCTGGGCCGAATAGGTGTGAAGTGGGCCTTGGATATGCATTGGGCCGAGTATGTGTGTTGGAGACAAGGAAATTGTGGGCCAATTAACAATGAATGCAGTGCCACTTAGTTCCTCATAGGAATTGGGCCTCACAAAGTGGGATTGGGCCTACAATCTCTACAGCTCAATTAAGTTTTCTGCTTCCGATCTAGTATCCAGCGAACCTTTTAGGTTACAAGGTTCAGCTACCGAGTATTGTGATTTCGTTAACTTTCGGTTAACGGGGTTGATCCGAAAATACCGGATTGTCACACTTAAGCTGACGACTTGTAACATGCACATCAGGTAGAGATGGTGAAGCCTCAGCTATTCGAGGCAAGAAACAGTTGGCATAAGTGACTCTGGATGGATGCTGGCTGCAGGTTTTGAGAAGACTGGTATAGATGTAGATTTTGTAAATAAATAAAAAAATGGTTGTGTGACATAGATGTAATCGGGTTTACTTATGTATAATATGTTTTATTTCCGCTACGATTGAGTTATCTCTATTTTATCAATGTGCTTATGAGTAAATCCGACATAGTGATGTGTCCTGGGAGACGGGTGTCACAGGAAAGAAAGAATATAACACTTACTAAAGCTGCAAGAACTATGCTTGCAGATTCATGATTGCCTTTATCCTTTTGAGCTGAGGCAGTGAACATTGCTTGCTATGTCTAAACAGAGTTCACAATGTGAATAGACATAACAAGACTGCCTATGAAGTCCTTCATAACATAAACCCTCTCATTTCTTTCTTTAAAGTCTTTGGGTGTCCGTGTTTCATTTTGAACACTAAAGTTGACTCTGGATATTTTGCTGGATATTCTCAGACCTCTAAGGCTTATAGAGCTTTCAATCTCAGGACCAAAATAGTAGAGGAAACGATTGATGTCAAATTCAATGAATCAGCATCAACTTCAACTTTCCCTTCTGCTCCTGATGACCTCTTCGATCTTGAAAGCTTGACCTACATTTCTTCTACCCCTTCTTCTTCTCCTTCTTCATAATCATGTCAAACTTATGAAGATCTATCCTCTCTTGAGGAGTGTTCTGTCTCTAAATTCTTTACCTCCATTCCTTCTTACCAAATAAATTCTCAAGACCAAGATGAACAAATATCTACTCCTTTATCCCTAGCCTTGGATAATGTACCTGTAGATGTTCCTGAACATGTTCATACTTCCCCATCAGCAAATTCTCCTGGCCCCACTGAGAACTCATCTTCTTCCGATGCTGCCTGTTCAAAAACCTGTTTGGACATCATTCTCTTCAGCAGAAATCATCCTCTACAACAAATCTTAGGTGATTTAAATAAAGGTGTTCAAACTAGGAGCCAAATTTCAAATTTCTGCCTTCATGCAGCCTTTCTGTCCCAAGTTGAACCTTCCAAATATCAGGAAGCTCTTAAAGATAATAATTGGGTAGAGGCTATGCAAGATGAACTATTACAGTTCAAAAGGCAAAACGTTTGGACTCTCTGCCCCTTGCCAGCATGAAAATACCCTATCAGAACTAGATGGGTATTCAGAAATAAAACAGGTGACAGAGACATCGTGATCAAAAATAAAGCCCGATTGGTAGTGCAAGGGTATTGCCAAGAGGAAGGCATCGATTATGATGAAACCTTTGCTCTCATGGCCAGACTAGAAACCATCAGACTCTTCCTAGCATTTGCCATATCCCATAATATAAAGGTATATCAAATGAACATAAAAAGTGCATTCTTGTATGGGACAATAAAGGAGGAAGTCTATGTGTGTCAACCTCCAGGATTTGATGATCTTCATCATCCTGATTGGGTGTACAACCTAGACAAAGCACTTTATGGTCTGAAACAAGCACCCAGAGCATGGTATGATACTCTCTCTCAATTTCTTCTTTCTAATAAATTCTCTCGAGGAACCACTGATAAGACCTTGTTCATCAAGAGGGTAGACAAGAAACTTTTGCTGGTCCAAATTTATGTCAATGACATCATTTTTGGATCAACAAAACCTTCATTGTGTGAACAATTCTCTAAATTAACGTCTTCTAAGTTTGAAATGAGTGCTTTAAGTGAACTAAAAACATTCTTAGGACTCCAAGTAAAACAAACCCCCAATAGGACTTTCATTCATCAATCTAAATATGTAAAGGATCTTTTAAATAAACTTGATATGAATGATTGCAAAATAATTTCTACCCCTATGGCTACAAGTCCAGGAATAAGTCCAGATGAAAATGGTGAGTCTGTAGATCAAACCCTCTACAGGTGCATGATTGGATCTTTGATGTATCTTACTGCATCTAGGCCAGACATCATGTATGCAACATGTGTCTGTGCAAGATACCAATCAGCCCCCAAACAATCCCATTTGTCATTTGTGAAGAGGATACTCAGATTTCTTAAGAGCACTCATATGCTAGGTATCTAGTATCCTGCTAACCAAACTTGTAAGCTTGTTTGTTTTTCAGACAGTGATTATGCTGGATGCTCGCTCACAAGAAAGTCTACTTCGGGAGGATGTCAGTGTCACACCCCGAGCCGGCGGGCCGGATCGTGTGTCCTGTCGGGCGGAAGGTTCCCGGGGCGTGATATCGTGAGTGATAATCGTGATGATCAGATTCTTTACATAGCCTCAATATCGAGAATAACTAAACCACAATGAACATTAAACTAGGATTACAAAGTTAAATTACAATTGACAATGTTTAGTAATTTAACTAAGTAAACCTATCAAAAGAATCAAATGTTTACTATCTTGTAACTGTACAAGATATCAAAATGTGATTCACAATGATCAACAAAAGATGTGCTCTCCCAAAAACTACTAGGTCCTCTAAAAGAGCATCCTAGCATGCAATCCTTAGCCTAAGCTTATTTCTGTACGTCACCTGAGAAAACATGTAAGAAAACAAAGTCAACACAATGGTTGGTGAGTTCATATGGTTTTAGTATTTGAAAAATAGCTTTGCAAACCTTTCAGGTAAAACATTAACCTCATTAACATCACATGTAATATCCAGATCGGTATGCTTATATATAAGGCATACGAAAGGGCCGAGCCTTCAACACGCCCAGACGCCATCCCACCACATACTAACCCACATATGATGTAACATCAGTGCCAGAACCCTCACCGGAACAGTGATCTCTACAGTACATGAACAGTAAAACAGGTACGGATCATATACATTTCAGTACTTTTCATATTCATATCATTTATCATTATCATAGTGAGTTGTAGTAGAACAGTTTCAGAAACATTTAACAGAAACAAAGTTCAGAACAACGGTTCTTGAGTCATATAATTATCTGACAACATAGAACCATCATGTGATTATTTGCTTAGGATTTATTATGTATAAACGTATGTGAGACTCTACAGAACAAAACGCACGAATATTGTTATGTGAATGATAAATCGACGGGTTATTTGTATAGGTGACGATCTGTACGAATAAATCTGAAATTTTAACGTTCTGAATGATATTCTTTAAGTAGAAAACAAGATTGAAAAGTATAGTTATCGTTGTGTTCGTACGGGTGACGATTCGAACGAATACGCGCGACAACCGTACATTTCGATTTAAACAGTAAATTAATGTTTTAAAATTTAAATAAATAAAGACATTAATTAATTTATTAGGAATCACAACCTGGAATAATTAAATAAATTCTATTTTTATAAAATCGCGTCGTTCGTCGCGAAAACTACGTGATTCGACATTTTACGCGAAACCGAACGAGACCGACTAACCGGGTGTTATGAAATTTCTTATTATGGCATTAAATTGCCATAACTCTTTTCACCAACTCACTCTCTCTCTAAATCTCGTCCTACCCTCTCTCTCTAGTTCTTCATAAGAAAACCATCTTCTTTTCAAGATTTGGAGGCTTAAATCTCGTCGGATTCGAGTGTTCTAGGTGCCAAGACGTTCCTCTCAACACGTAGATCACGGAAGTACAACTCATTCAAGCTTCCATTCACGAAATCTAAGGTAAAAATCTACTTTAAAATCCGGTTTATTAGGGTTTTCACGAATTTATATGAGTGTGTATTAGGATGGATGTTAAGCACTTAAGACACTTAAATGATGATGTCTAGCATGTTTAGAACTTGTTAGGGATGGATCTTGTAACAGGTTTAAACCCTAGGACGAAGAGGATGATGCAAAACCCTTACAGGTTCGTGAAGTTTAGATCGGATACAGGTTCGTCTAGGGTGGCCGAACCCTACACGAACCACACAATCAAGCCGAACCATGCATGGCCTCTGCAACGAACCCTGGACCACCTGCACCGAACCATTTTCTGCACCGAACCCTGGTGGGTTTGACTCACGAACCTGTCGACATTAAAGGAGGTCTGCAACGAACCTGTATAGAGCAGCAACGAACCCTGTTGCTTTATGAATATGCAGCAGCGAACCCTGTGGCTCCTACGTACGAACCTGTGATCATCCAACTACCAACCGAACCCTTGCACTAGATGGTCACGAACCAGAGGGTTCCTAGACGAACCTAAGTCAGTAGATCACGAACCAAGGTGCACAAACCTTGTTACTTTGCTGCCGAACCCTCAATTCCCGAACCCCTTTATCACATGCAGATAGCGAACCTTCCCATTAACATGGCCGAACCTTCTCCTAATTTTCTAAAGGTTCGCTGCTCTAGGCCATTATTAAACTAAAACTCGTTAATTAGATCGAGGTGAGATCAAGAACCATTAAAGCTAGTAGTAGGAACCTAGGAAAGGTTTAACTTATCATTAACCGAGGTTTGTTTCATGTGTATTCATTGTATAATGTGCATGCATGGTGGTTCTTGGATCAATTTCTTATACATATGGGTGTGCATGGGAATCCTAAGGAACAGGAAAGTCGTACATAGTCATGTTATGAATGTCCACTAGCTTAGTTGTGTAACTACCTACAGGGGATCATTCACGGTCTTGAATAACGATCAATTTGGAATCAAGGATATTCAATTGGGCCTAAGTGAGCCCAATGGGACTTGATTAAGTCCATCATAGGTTAAACGTTTAAATTAAATACAAGTATTGATGTTTTAACTAAAATGAAGATGTTCTAAATGAAAAGTTAATAAATTTCTAAAATCTTGTTTAAATTTGAAATGTAAGATATAATTATTATTAGTTTCTTTCAAGTTATTAAGTTATAAAAGTTAGTTGTATTAAAAGATTGATTGGGATTTTTGTTAAAAAGTAGACAATATCGTTGTCTGGATTTAAACAAAATACAAAGGAAACTCTGCCGAAATTTTTCTAAAACATAAAAGAGAGTTGTTATGACTAACTATGGGAATTGGGATCATTAAAGAGGGTAATTAGGATAGAGTAGATCTTAGATACACCTAGTACTAAGACACATAGTTGCACACACAACAATACTCAAAGTCTTAGGCACAACGACTACTACGCGTACTTATTATATCCGAAATTCTTATAAAATAACTCAGGAACCGAAGATACTTAGCTTACATACAGGAGCGCGCATTTTGTGTTAGATCAAATTACATAGCAGCACAGGTGAGTTCATTGCCCCTTTTCTAACATTTTTGTTTTAAAACGCGGGGCTGAGAAGCATGCGTAAACTGTTACTTAAATTGTTTACTTTAATGCTTTTAAATTTATATGTTTCATATATATAAATGTTATCCTGAACCATGTTTAGGAAGATTTTATGCAGGTTTTACTAAGCTTATTTGCTTATATATTAAGTGAATAAACGAGTTAAACTAAACTTTTCAATAAGTCAAAACATTTCAAAGGAATCAAATCAAACATTTTGGGAAATCAAGTGGGTGAATTCAAGGAATCAAATCAAACATTTTGGGGAAATCAAGTGGGTGAATTCAAGAAATCAAATCAAACATTTTGACAAAACAAGTGTGGGACTTCAAGACATCAAACAAAACAATCTTTGCAAAGATAACATTCAATGTTCTACAAACCAAGTGTTTGTTGGAAAATGAATCAAGTGTACAACCGATCAATGAATCTTGTATTCTATGATCAACACATCAAGTACATCTTGTGACAAAATCAGACGATCATTAATTCATTTTTAAGGGATAGTATGGGAAATATCAGAGATAACATTTGCCAACACATTGAACTCAGAAATCCTATATTTCAAGAAGTCCTAGCTAGACTGATTGACTTGTAGGTCTTATGTTTGATGATATTTACAGAATTCCCTAACTACTAAGTACCTAGATTGTCAGACTAGTCTACTCGAGTATGACCACAGGCCCCAATCATTAGGACTTAGATTTTATTAAATGTTTATTTATTTATTTAATTAAGCATTTATTAAACTGTTTCTACAATTTCTGTGGTTGATCACTATTGTGATGAACTTAAGGAATCAACATAGATTCCAAATTGTGGTATTACAGGAACAAAGGACTGACGAATCATTGGGTTAAAGGTAGGGGTAAAATGCTTAATTTTCATTAACACCAATGTCCCATGTGGATTAGTATGTGGTGGGACGGCGTCTGGGCGGGGTTGTAGCCTCGACTCAGGGGTATGCCCTATACATAAGCATACCGATCTGGATGATACATGTGATGTTAATGAGATTAAGGTTGTTACCCGTGGGTTAAACAAAGGTTTTGTGAGAACATTTGAGTCATTGTGAACAAGAGTGTGTGATAGGTAAAGATGCTTAATTATCATTAACACCAATGTCCCATGTGGATTAGTATGTGGTGGGACGGCGTCTGGGCGGGGTTGTAGCCTCGACTCAAGGGTATGCCCTATACATAAGCATACCGATCTGGATGATACATGTGGTGTTAATGAGGTTAGGGTCTTTACCAAAGAAGTTTTCAAATCATTTTCAAACACTAAACAATATGAACTCACCAACCATGTGTTGACCTTTATTTTTGCATGACTTCTCAGGTGACGAACAGGTCAATTAGGAAGTCATTTCTTTTGGACTAGGACTTCAGATAGAAGACTTAGTATTTTGGACCTGCATATTTTTGAAGACACCATCATACAATTTATTTTGTATATCTTGTGTAAATACAAGATAGTTATTTTATGATGTTTACAATAGATTTACATTGTTAAATTATAAACAATACTGATGTAATTTAACTTTGTAATTCTATTTTATTTAGCATTTCTCATTTATATCATGTGCAAATGTAAACAATCTGATCACTTCTGATTATCAATTACGATATCGCGCCCCGAGAACCTTCCGCCCGACGGGGACTTCGATCCTACCCCGCCGGCTCGGGGTGTGACAGATTGGTATCAGAGCCATGGTTATAGAGAAATATAGGTCACTTATTTAAATGGTTTGGCCTAGACTATAACCTAGGGACCCTGCATGTAGAGAACATAGGATTTAAGACTTAATTGCATATTGTCTTCTGTATTCAATCATTGCACTAACCGATGACTTTATTGGTTATGATCAGAATGCCTCCACGAAGACAACCTCCTTTGATACAGCTACCACCACAAGACTTGGCTCCACACTCCTCCACACCGTCTCCAAATGACTCTCCACCGCCACCTCCTCCACCTCCTCCTCCCCCTCCTCCATTGATTACTCAAGCATCTGGTTCGGGCACAGTACCGTCCATGGATCCTGCTACTATCGCTCTGGTGACGTTACTGAGTAGCCAGATGACGAATCAGATGAAAGAAGCTATACCGGAGATGTTCCTTCGTCTTCGTAATGAGATCCTCAATACTGGCAACACATCAGGGGAAGCCAGTGGAAACACTGGAGATTCATCTCACTACTCCTACAAGTCCTTTGTAGGATGTAAACCACCCAGCTTTAGTGGGTCTGAAGGCGCCGTTGGATTAATCCAATGGATTGAGAAGATTGAGGCAACATTGGATCTTTGCAGCTGCCCCGAACACCACAAGGTCCGTTACTCAGCGGGAACATTCAACAAACGGGCTCTGACCTGGTGGAATGGTCAGATCAATGCCCGAGGAAGAGAAGAAGCCATGGCCATGCCATGGGAAGACTTCAAGACACTGCTGCGAACAGAATTATGTCCCAAGAATGAACTGCAGAAGTTGGAGGTTGAACTATCCAACCATGTGATGAAGGGGGCTGATCACATGGGGTACACTACTCGTTACCACGAGTTAGTTGCTTTGGTACCAGATATGGTACCAACTCTGGAGAAAAGGATAGACAGATATGTGGGTGGACTTCCCGTCTGCATTCAGGGTATCGTTGTTTCAGCCAACCCTACTACTGTTGAATCTGCAGTGAGACTGTCTGGGAAACTCACTGATCTTATGGTAGCCTCTGGAATTTTAAAGAAAGAGGCTGACACCGGTAAAAGCAAGGAAGAGTCTTCCAAGAAACCTCACCACCATCAGAAGAAGAAACAAAAGACTATCAAGAACTACACAGTGGCCACACCTCTTCAACAAATAGCAGCAACACCACAAAACCCCAACCGCAAACCCTACACTGGCACATATCCTCTGTGTGCCAAGTGTCAGTATCATCACACTGCAGACACTCCTTGCAAACATTGCACGGGATGTGGACGAAAGGGCCATTGGGTCCAATACTGTAGGATGACTCCTAATCAAGCAGTTAACAATGCTGCTCTAGCTCTCCCTCCACCAGCTAATAGGAACAATGGTGGATGCTATAACTGTGGCGAACAGGGCCACTTTGCAAAGAACTGCCCGAAGAAGGCACAACCAGCAGCTCAAGCACCAAGGGGACGAGCCTTCGCTATTGGAGCACCAGCGGCACGCCAGGACCCAAATGTGGTCACTGGTACGTTCCTCTTACATGACTTCTATGCATCTGTCTTATTTGATACTGGTGCGGATCAGAGTTTTATCTCTGCCGATTTTGCATGTCAATTAGATTCTATAGAAGAACAGTTAGACTCCCCTTACATTATAGAAGTAGCTAACGGGAAACAGATCACAGTTAGTACAGTATATAGGAATTGCCCATTGACACTAAATGATCACACATTTACCATCGATTTGATACCGATGTATTTGGGTAGTTTCGATATCATCGTTGGAATGGATTGGCTTTCTTCTAATCGAGTGGAAGTCATCTGTTCTGAAAAGCTGCTTCGAATTCCATTGCCAAATGATCGTGTATTGGAAGTTAAAGGGGATCAAGCAAAACGAAGTGTCAAAATCATCTCTTGCATAAAGGCGCGTAAGTGTCTACAGAAGCAGTGCGTGGCATTCTTGGCTCATGTGGTGGAAAAGGGAAAGGACAAGAAGAAGGTTCAAGATGTACCAGTAGTGAAAGAATATCCTGAAGTATTCCCCGAAGACCTACCTGGTTTGCCACCTGTGCGACCGGTAGAATTTCGTATTGACTTAATTCCTGGAGCAACTCCTGTTGCTAAATCTCCTTACAGGTTAGCACCTTCAGAGATGCAGGAATTGTCTAATCAGTTACAGGAGCTACTTGACAAGGGTTTCATCAGACCGAGCTACTCACCTTGGGGAGCTCCGGTCTTGTTCGTGAAGAAGAAAGACGGATCGTTCAGAATGTGCATAGATTACAGAGAGCTGAACAAACTAACTATCAAGAATCGGTATCCATTGCCGAGGATTGATGATTTGTTTGACCAACTGCAAGGAGCTCAATATTTCTCAAAGATTGACTTGCGATCTGGATATCATCAGCTGAGAGTTCAAGATGAAGACATACCGAAAACGGCCTTCCGAACCAGATACGGGCACTATGAATTTTTAGTGATGCCCTTCGGATTGACAAATGCACCTGCAGTTTTCATGGATCTCATGAACCGAGTGTGCAAGCCGTACTTGGATCAGTTTGTCATTGTCTTTATCGATGACATACTGATTTATTCAAAGACCAAAACAGAACATGAGCAACACCTTAGAAAGATCTTGGAGCTGTTGAAAGAAGAGAAACTCTATGCCAAATTCTCCAAATGTGAGTTTTGGCTAAGAGAAGTTCAATTTCTGGGTCATGTGGTCAACAGCGAGGGAATTCATGTAGACCCTGCCAAGATTGAAGCGATAAAGAATTGGGACACTCCGAAGACACCGACGGAGATACGGTCTTTTCTGGGATTGGCGGGTTATTACAGAAGGTTTATCTCAAACTTTTCTAAGATAGCCTTGCCTCTCACTAAGCTAACCCAGAAAAGCGAACCGTTTGTCTGGGAGCGGAAACAGGAAGATGCTTTTCAAACATTGAAACAGAAACTGTGTGATGCTCCAATTCTATCACTCCCAGAAGGCTGTGATGACTTTGTGGTATACTGCGATGCCTCCCATCAGGGACTCGGTTGTGTATTAATGCAACGGGATAAAGTCATAGCCTATGAATCAAGACAGTTAAAGATTCATGAGAAGAATTACACTACTCATGATCTTGAACTGGGAGCTGTAATCTTCGCATTGAAGATTTGGAGACATTACTTATATGGCACCAAGTGTACCATATTCACTGATCACAAAAGTCTGCAGCACATCTTTGATCAGAAGGAGCTCAACATGCGACAACGCCGCTGGGTTGAACTTCTGAATGACTACGATTGTGTGATCAAGTACCATCCGGGAAAGGCGAACGTTGTAGCTGACGCCTTGAGCCGGAAGGAACGAGTTAAACCCCTACGTGTTAGAGCAATGGGAATAACCGTGCAGACCAGTTTAAGAGATAAGATTGTTCAAGCACAACAAGAATCAGTTGATCGAGGAAACTTGAAGAAAGAACTTGACTGCAGAGCAGAGAAACATTTAGAGACCAAGTCTGATGGAATGATCTATTACCAGGATCGTATATGGATTCCGGCGGTAGACGAATTGAGAAGACTTATCTTCGATGAAGCACACAAGACCAAATACTCAGTTCATCCCGGGTCTGATAAGATGTACCAAGACTTGCGTGGATTTTATTGGTGGCCGGGAATGAAGAAAGACATAGCCGAATATGTCGGTCAATGTTTAACGTGTGCGAAGGTAAAGGCGGAGCACCAGAGACCGTCTGGTTTACTGGAACAGCCTGAGATTCCGCTCTGGAAGTGGGAACAAATAGCTATGGATTTCATTACCAAGCTACCCCGCACTTCCAGTGGTCACGATACAATTTGGGTGATTATTGACCGTTTAACAAAATCTGCTCATTTCTTGCCTATGCGTGAAACTTACACGATGGATAAACTGGCGAGATTGTACATAAATGAGATAGTAGTACGCCACGGTGTACCATTGTCTATTATTTCTGACCGAGACAGCAGATTTACATCAGGGTTCTGGCAATCATTGCAGAAATCTTTAGGGACACAGTTAAATTTGAGTACAGCTTACCACCCACAAACGGATGGTCAAAGCGAACGTACTATCCAAACCCTAGAGGATATGTTAAGAACCTGTGTATTGGATTTCGGTGGGAATTGGGACTCCCATTTGCCACTGATTGAGTTCTCCTACAATAACAGCTATCACAGCAGTATCGGATGTGCACCATTCGAGGCTCTTTATGGCCGAAAATGTCGATCACCGATCTGTTGGACTGAAGTTGGAGACAATCGAATAACTGGGCCTGAATTGATTCAGGAAACCACTGACAAGATAGCCCAGATTCAGAAAAGACTACAAGCAACAAGGAGCAGACAAAAGAGCTACGCTGATAAACGGCGCAAGCCGTTGGAATTCCAAGTGGGAGACCGAGTCATGTTAAAGGTATCCCCATGGAAAGGCGTTGTACGTTTTGGGACAAAAGGCAAATTAGCACCAAGATACGTGGGACCGTTCGAGATCATCGAGCGTATTGGTCCTGTGGCGTATAGACTGAGATTACCTGATGAACTCAGTGGTGTGCATGACGTGTTTCACGTCTCAAATCTAAAGAAATGCCTTGCTGACGAGAGTCTTGTCATTCCGATTGAAGAAATTCAAGTGGATGAACAGTTTCATTTCATTGAAGAACCTTTAGAGATTATGGATCGTAAAGTTAAACAACTAAGACGAAGCCGTATTCCGATTGTAAAGGTTCGATGGAATTCAAGACGTGGACCCGAGTTCACTTGGGAACGCGAAGATCACATGAAGTCGAAGTATCCCCAACTGTTTAAAGAGGAAACTGTACCTGATAACCACTCTTAAATTTCGGGACGAAATTTCTCTAACAAGGGGAGACTGTAACATTAGTGCCGGAACCCTCACCGGAACAGTGATCTCTACAGTACATGAACAGTAAAACAGGTACGGATCATATACATTTCAGTACTTTTCATATTCATATCATTTATCATTATCATAGTGAGTTGTAGTAGAACAGTTTCAGAAACATTTAACAGAAACAAAGTTCAGAACAACGGTTCTTGAGTCATATAATTATCTGACAACATAGAACCATCATGTGATTATTTGCTTAGGATTTATTATGTATAAACGTATGTGAGACTCTACAGAACAAAACGCACGAATATTGTTATGTGAATGATAAATCGACGGGTTATTTGTATAGGTGACGATCTGTACGAATAAATCTGAAAGTTTAACGTTCTGAATGATATTCTTTAAGTAGAAAACAAGATTGAAAAGTATAGTTATCGTTGTGTTCGTACGGGTGACGATTCGAACGAATACGCGCGACAACCGTACATTTCGATTTAAACAGTAAATTAATGTTTTAAAATTTAAATAAATAAAGACATTAATTAATTTATTAGGAATCACAACCTGGAATAATTAAATAAATTCTATTTTTATAAAATCGCGTCGTTCGTCGCGAAAACTACGTGATTCGACATTTTACGCGAAACCGAACGAGACCGACTAACCGGGTGTTATGAAATTTCTTATTATGGCATTAAATTGCCATAACTCTTTTCACCAACTCACTCTCTCTCTCTAAATCTCGTCCTACCCTCTCTCTCTCTAGTTCTTCATAAGAAAACCATCTTCTTTTCAAGATTTGGAGGCTTAAATCTCGTCGGATTCGAGTGTTCTAGGTGCCAAGACGTTCCTCTCAACACGTAGATCACGGAAGTACAACTCATTCAAGCTTCCATTCACGAAATCTAAGGTAAAAATCTACTTTAAAATCCGGTTTATTAGGGTTTTCACGAATTTATATGAGTGTGTATTAGGATGGATGTTAAGCACTTAAGACACTTAAATGATGATGTCTAGCATGTTTAGAACTTGTTAGGGATGGATTTTGTAACAGGTTTAAACCCTAGGACGAAGAGGATGATGCAAAACCCTTACAGGTTCGTGAAGTTTAGATCGGATACAGGTTCGTCTAGGGTGGCCGAACCCCTACACGAACCACACAATCAAGCCGAACCATGCATGGCCTCTGCAACGAACCCTGGACCACCTGCACCGAACCATTTTCTGCACCGAACCCTGGTGGGTTTGACTCACGAACCTGTCGACATTAAAGGAGGTCTGCAACGAACCTGTATAGAGCAGCAACGAACCCTGTTGCTTTATGAATATGCAGCAGCGAACCCTGTGGCTCCTACGTACGAACCTGTGATCATCCAACTACCAACCGAACCCTTGCACTAGATGGTCACGAACCAGAGGGTTCCTAGACGAACCTAAGTCAGTAGATCACGAACCAAGGTGCACGAACCTTGTTACTTTGCTGCCGAACCCTCAATTCCCGAACCCCTTTATCACATGCAGATAGCGAACCTTCCCATTAACATGGCCGAACCTTCTCCTAATTTTCTAAAGGTTCGCTGCTCTAGGCCATTATTAAACTAAAACTCGTTAATTAGATCGAGGTGAGATCAAGAACCATTAAAGCTAGTAGTAGGAACCTAGGAAAGGTTTAACTTATCATTAACCGAGGTTTGTTTCATGTGTATTCATTGTATAATGTGCATGCATGGTGGTTCTTGGATCAATTTCTTATACATATGGGTGTGCATGGGAATCCTAAGGAACAGGAAAGTCGTACATAGTCATGTTATGAATGTCCACTAGCTTAGTTGTGTAACTACCTACAGGGGATCATTCACGGTCTTGAATAACGATCAATTTGGAATCAAGGATATTCAATTGGGCCTAAGTGAGCCCAATGGGACTTGATTAAGTCCATCATAGGTTAAACGTTTAAATTAAATACAAGTATTGATGTTTTAACTAAAATGAAGATGTTCTAAATGAAAAGTTAATAAATTTCTAAAATCTTGTTTAAATTTGAAATGTAAGATATAATTATTATTAGTTTCTTTCAAGTTATTAAGTTATAAAAGTTAGTTGTATTAAAAGATTGATTGGGATTTTTGTTAAAAAGTAGACAATATCGTTGTCTGGATTTAAACAAAATACAAAGGAAACTCTGCCGAAATTTTTCTAAAACATAAAAGAGAGTTGTTATGACTAACTATGGGAATTGGGATCATTAAAGAGGGTAATTAGGATAGAGTAGATCTTAGATACACCTAGTACTAAGACACATAGTTGCACACACAACAATACTCAAAGTCTTAGGCACAACGACTACTACGCGTACTTATTATATCCGAAATTCTTATAAAATAACTCAGGAACCGAAGATACTTAGCTTACATACAGGAGCGCGCATTTTGTGTTAGATCAAATTACATAGCAGCACAGGTGAGTTCATTGCCCCTTTTCTAACATTTTTGTTTTAAAACGCGGGGCTGAGAAGCATGCGTAAACTGTTACTTAAATTGTTTACTTTAATGCTTTTAAATTTATATGTTTCATATATATAAATGTTATCCTGAACCATGTTTAGGAAGATTTTATGCAGGTTTTACTAAGCTTATTTGCTTATATATTAAGTGAATAAACGAGTTAAACTAAACTTTTCAATAAGTCAAAACATTTCAAAGGAATCAAATCAAACATTTTGGGAAATCAAGTGGGTGAATTCAAGGAATCAAATCAAACATTTTGGGAAAATCAAGTGGGTGAATTCAAGAAATCAAATCAAACATTTTGACAAAACAAGTGTGGGACTTCAAGACATCAAACAAAACAATCTTTGCAAAGATAACATTCAATGTTCTACAAACCAAGTGTTTGTTGGAAAATGAATCAAGTGTACAACCGATCAATGAATCTTGTATTCTATGATCAACACATCAAGTACATCTTGTGACAAAATCAGACGATCATTAATTCATTTTTAAGGGATAGTATGGGAAATATCAGAGATAACATTTGCCAACACATTGAACTCAGAAATCCTATATTTCAAGAAGTCCTAGCTAGACTGATTGACTTGTAGGTCTTATGTTTGATGATATTTACAGAATTCCCTAACTACTAAGTACCTAGATTGACAGACTAGTCTACTCGAGTATGACCACAGGCCCCAATCATTAGGACTTAGATTTTATTAAATGTTTATTTATTTATTTAATTAAGCATTTATTAAACTGTTTCTACAATTTCTGTGGTTGATCACTATTGTGATGAACTTAAGGAATCAACATAGATTCCAAATTGTGGTATTACAGGAACAAAGGACTGACGAATCATTGGGTTAAAGGTAGGGGTAAAATGCTTAATTTTCATTAACACCAATGTCCCATGTGGATTAGTATGTGGTGGGACGGCGTCTGGGCGGGGTTGTAGCCTCGACTCAGGGGTATGCCCTATACATAAGCATACCGATCTGGATGATACATGTGATGTTAATGAGATTAAGGTTGTTACCCGTGGGTTAAACAAAGGTTTTGTGAGAACATTTGAGTCATTGTGAACAAGAGTGTGTGATAGGTAAAGATGCTTAATTATCATTAACACCAATGTCCCATGTGGATTAGTATGTGGTGGGACGGCGTCTGGGCGGGGTTGTAGCCTCGACTCAGGGGTATGCCCTATACATAAGCATACCGATCTGGATGATACATGTGGTGTTAATGAGGTTAGGGTCTTTACCAAAGAAGTTTTCAAATCATTTTCAAACACTAAACAATATGAACTCACCAACCATGTGTTGACCTTTATTTTTGCATGACTTCTCAGGTGACGAACAGGTCAATTAGGAAGTCATTTCTTTTGGACTAGGACTTCAGATAGAAGACTTAGTATTTTGGACCTGCATATTTTTGAAGACACCATCATACAATTTATTTTGTATATCTTGTGTAAATACAAGATAGTTATTTTATGATGTTTACAATAGATTTACATTGTTAAATTATAAACAATACTGATGTAATTTAACTTTGTAATTCTATTTTATTTAGCATTTCTCATTTATATCATGTGCAAATGTAAACAATCTGATCACTTCTGATTATCAATTACGATATCGCGCCCCGAGAACCTTCCGCCCGACGGGGACTTCGATCCTACCCCGCCGGCTCGGGGTGTGACATATGACACTGTTGTTAATGATAATTAAGCATTTTACCTTCCATTCAATTCCATTCCCATCCCTACTTTAAGACATTCAGTTTAAGAGTTTAAAGCACGCACACAAGATCATTGACAAACCCCTTCGGTAACAACCTTAACCTCATTAACACCACCAATATCATCCAACTCGGTATGCTTATATATAGGGCATACGAAAGGGTCGAGCCTACAACCCGCCCAGACGCCATCCCACCACATACTAAGTCACATAGGACATTGTTGTTAATGATAATTAAGCGTTTTACCCACCGTCTACTTCTATTTCCAACATGGTTTTAAGTAATCTGTTTAAAAGTTTCAAGCACACACACGAGTAACAACCTTAACCTCGATAACATCACATGAATCATCCAACTCGGTATGGTTATATATAGGGCATACGAAAGGGTCGAGCCTACAACCAGCCCATACGCCATCCCACCACATACTAAGTCACATAGGACATTGCTGTTAATGATAATTAAGCGTTTTACTCTCAACCAACACCACATCCGTTAGAGTATCAAAATAAGTTTATGAGTTCACTTATGTGGACAACTGAATTTTTGGAGGGTGCATCATCAAAGGATACACCCAATGGTATTCAGTATCAATCCACATGAGCAGCTAGGGTGTAACGGTCTGCATCGGTGTGTAGTTAGAGGATATCCATTAGTAGGCACTAGTCCTACTAGTTGATATCATAATCATCCTAGCCACCGTTACAAAACATGGATGGACAATGAAGAGCACTGAATGACTAATAGGAGTTGACTTCGTAGGTCAACATGCGATGGCAAATCAGTCTGTCTTACAAGGTCCTGACAACGAAGAACACTGAATGACTAGGAGGAGTTGACTTCGTAGGTCAACATGCGATGGCCAATCAGTCTGTCTTACGAAGTCCTTGCTGATTATTCAGTATTTCGCCTTTCCGATACCATGTGCACATGTACCTGTTTACCCACCGACCCTTTTCTTGAACATGTGTTTGAGTTTAAGAGTTTACTGAGTATTGAGTATACGTGTCGACTTCGAGCATTAATCACAAGCATTAAATAGTAAATAAAAGTATTGAGCATTTGAATAAAAGAATTTAGCTTAAAGCATTCGCATCGAAAGTATCTGAGTTTAAAGTATTTGAACATAGAGTATTTAGGTATAAAATAATTGAGCGTCAAGTAAATGATATTAAATATTTATTTATAAGCATCTAGCATAAGCTTCGAGTAATAGTCTTGATTATCACAATGTATGTGTTTAAGCAATAACCATTCAAGAGATTTTGTGAGTAATGATTGAGTAAGTATATATTTGAGAAAATATACCATCATGACATATAATCATGATAGTTTATAGCTGAAATCATAAAGATTTAGCATAAACCAAAGGAATAAACAACTTAGCAGTTAACAGTTTATAAATAATTTATAAACATAATTTTGTAAGCATTTCATAAAACATGACAACATTTATATAATGCATTTATATAAAACAATTTGACATGTTTCTCAGTCCCGAAGTAAAACAAAATAGTTTGAAAAGGGACAAATGAACTCACCTGTGTTACTAAGTAGGAATCACAACAGATAATGCGCACTCGTTAGTTGTAGCTTAAGTACCTTCAACACCTGAGTTGTTTTAAGAGATTCGAATATTATAAGTCGTTATAATAGACACGAACTATGGTTTTGGTCTCGGTGTGCAACTAAGTGTCCTATGTTACTAATGTGTTTTTTAAGATTCTATCTAACTAGTCTAAACTCATTACCCATTAATAAACCAAATCCCATAATTAATCATTATAAGTCTTTAGTTAACATTTTAAGTTAATTCATTTTAAGGGAAACATTAAGTTAAAAATCATTTATTTACTTTAATAGAGTTTGTAAATCAATTCCTTTTATTAACAGCATAATTAGGTTTTAAGAGAAATTAAATTTAGCATGATGGGCTTGGGTTAATCTCACTTGACTAACCTTAGCCCATTACTAGTTCTCGATTGTTCATGATTCCTTGATCGTTTATGTGTGCAACCCATCCTAGGTTGTTCAAAAGGAACAACCCAATGTAGTTGCATCAGCTCATGAAATGTACAAGTGTTATGTGTTAATAAATAAATCAACACTCATAACATTGGGTCATTGTTTAAACCATTAACAGTTTCCCAAATGTATTGAACCCAAACTTATGTTCTTAACCCATGTTTAAATGGTCATAAGGTTTGAGGAAAACTCTTGTTATTCCAAACCCTAATCCAAGTTTAAACCCATTGTTACCAGGAAAGCCTTAGTTTATGGTTTCATAGTGTCATCATGTTAACCCCTACTTTGTTTAATTCCATGCTTAGCTCATAGATTACCCAAGTTGATGTTATATCATGAATCCCAATATGCTTCCCATGCACACACACACACACTTAATCCCCATGCATGGCATACGTGACCCAATCCGATTCAAGTCTTGACCGGAAAACCATGAGGTCGTGTAAGGAATGGGCCGAACTACCTGGGCCGACTAAGCATGGGTTAGGCCGAATGAAATTGGCGCGAAGGGGCTGGGCCGCATGAAACTTGGCCGAACTAGAGTTGGCCGAATGAGACTCAGGTCATGCAAATGGTGGTTGAGCCGAACGTGGAGTGGCCGAGTGAGAATGGACCGAATGAAGGAAGCCTTCGGCTTAGGGCTAGTTCGGCTAGGGCCTTTCGGCCGAAAAAAGGACTCATGAGGCCCTTGGCCATTCGTCCCCAATGTGTTACGGTCGGGCCGCAGTTGGCCATATCATTCGGGTGGCCGGCCATTCGGTCTATCTGGGCCAAAGCTCATTCGGCCGGTCGAGCTCCTCATGAGGCAGCCGTGGTTTTCTAGGCAAACAACTAGGCATTTGGATGGCACTTGTTCCTACTTCATTTTAGGTGTATTTGGAGTGATTTGCCTAAGGTTTTGTGGGTTTTAGCAGGGTTCAAAGAGGGGTTCAAAATAGGGTTAGAAAACCCTAAAAATCGTGACATTCTGGATCAAGTTCCTCGATTTTCAGTGGTTTCAACTCTAGATCGGTTGTACTTTCGCATAGAAGATGTTTATAGCTTCAATTTGGCACTAAGATTGCAAGATTTCATCAAGTATTAAGTGGGATCTTTGGATTTGAAGTTTGAAAATTCTAGAGAGAGAAAGTTCCGGATTTGTGGTGTTGAGAGAGAGAGAGTGAAGAGGTTGAAATGAAGAAGATGGCTCATTTGGGGTATTTATATCACGGGTGAGTTCGGGTTCGTTTTGGTTGCTCGGTTTCGCGTAAAACATCGGCTTCGTTTCGTTTTCTAAACGAAACGTCGAGATATTAAAAGTAGAGTTTACAAATTTATTTTAGGTGGTAATTCGTAGTAAATTAACTAAATATCTTTCATTTATTTTAAGTTTTTAGAAATATTTAATTTACTGTTTAAAATCTAATCGTACAGTCGTCGCGCGTATTCGTTCGGATCGTCACCCGTACGAATACGACGATAACTATACTTTTCAATATGGTTTTCTAATTATCGAATATCATTAGGAACGTTAAACTTTCAGATATATTCATAGAGATCGTCACCCATACGAATAATCCGTCGATCTAGCATTCACGTAACGATATCCGTCGTTGTTTTGTTCTGTAAAGCCTCACATACGTTTATACATAATAGAATCCTAACAAGCATTCACGTGTCAGTTCAGTGTTGTCTGATATGTTTCAGACTCTTAAACTGTGAGTTTGAATCAGATTACTGAATCCATTGTCTAATAGTTTTGTGTTAAGCCTCACATGATATTAGCATACAGTTAATACACGTAGTTTATGTCTGAAATACTGTACAAGTTACTGTTCCGGTTACGATTCCGGCACTAATGTTACAGTCTCCCCTTGTTAAAGAAATTTCGTCCCGAAATTTAAGAGTTATCATTAGGTACGACTCTCTCTGTAAACAAGTGTGGAAAATTTTGTTTGGGGTGATGTCCCCATGCTCCCCAAATGAACTCTGGGTCTCGTTTGGAATTTCCACTGAGTCTTCCTAGTTGGAATACGGTTTCGTTCAGTGTTTGACTTCACAATTTCTGAAATTCCTATTGATTTGTCAATGAAGTGTATGTGTAGACCCTTTAACCTCTCCTCGATCAATTTGATCCAAAGTTAATCGGCCAATCATTTCTTGTGATATATCCTCAAAGTTGTATCGTGCTTAGTTCTATGTTATTTATACCATCTAATCCAATATACAATGAGTCTCTTGTGTTGACTTACTCATCATGAATCAGTTGTGTCTTGTTTCCGTCTCCCTGTGTCATTGCCTTCAGTATGAGTCCTCAAGTATTTCTTCAGAGCTTTACTCGCCTTATTACCTGCAGTTGTCTTAATGCTATGCTTTGCTTAATCTTTGCATAACTCTAACACCTTATTATTTTTCAACACTAATTGATGCTATGAGCATCAATTGTTACACAACCTTAATGCTAGTTGTGGCTTTCTAAGTATGTTGTATACATTAACTAAGGATCCTTTCTATGTTTCTACCGTATACGAGAATTTCTAAGTTTTCATGGAATACCTATATGGTTATAATAATAGGAATAAGATAAATTCTTATTCATACTATCATCAATTGGAACAAAGAGTTATGAGTTAGAGGATAATACGTACCAGTACTCGTCTTTGGCATATCTTCGTTTTGTATTCACAACTGTTTCTCCTGGTCTACTTATCTAGTTTAGATTTGATTAGAGCATATTTCCAACATTCATCCTTTCTTAACATCCTAGGACCAAAGTTCTCTAAATTAAGTAATTAGAATTCTATGAGGTCTAGCTAGAAAGTGACAGTTCACACGCTAGCTTTGGCATTCTGAATTCCTACGGCTTTTAGTGTTCTAATTAAATAAGGTCCTCTTCCTAATTACAGTAGTTCAAATGTAATTAAAATTTACCCTATCCTTATTTAATCATTTAACGCTTATTTAACCTAAGGGTTTCTTAAGTTATTATTTTGATTATCTTTTTGGCACCGAGTTTGCTTACGGTTACCTTAGATTTATTGTTTCTAAAACCACAACAGAATACGCATTTCTAATTAGCATATAATTTAACGTATCATGCCGAAATTTTGCATACCTATGGGGTCATCGGACTCCAAATGTTCTCCAGGAGCTGGTAAAGCAAGTAAATCCTCGGTGACCACTAGGTCTGCTGGAGGCATTCTCCTAGGGGAGTCCCTTGCGAAATGTCCGTGCATCCCGCATGTGTAGCAGTTATAGTTATGTTAAGAGGAAGTAGAGGCGCTCGCATTCTGTTCCTGTTTCCCAATTGAAATGAACCGACAGTGTTGGATCCAGTGTCCGTATTTCCCACAATTCAGACAGTGTCTACAAGGTTACTTCTCACCATTGTGAAAACCACATCTGGCACATTTAGGAAACGTACCAACATATTGACGGGGGATAGGGTTCATTGGTGTCCTCCATTGTTGCATCCAGTGACCCGCCTTCCCACAGCGTGTGCATCGTACACATGGAAGTTCAGCTCGATGATAGTAGTGACAAGCTGAACAGAGAGGGGCTTTTCCCTCATAATGAGCACTAACTCCTGTAGTCAAATCTGGCAGGATTTGACTGATAGGTGTAGCTTCAATGTAGTTCACAGATCTTTTTCGCCTTTTTGCAGCGCGACGTTTGGGTTTGTTGCTGGTTTCTCCTTTCTCCAGTTTCTCCTTCTCTGCGGAAATTAGTGTGAAGTTCCTAGCAAACTCCTCACTGTTCCTGATCCGGGTGATGATTCCAGGGAGAACCGCCACCAACTGTTCAGTGATCAGGGTTGGAAGTGCATCAATTGCTGGGTCCGCCTCCTGCGAAGGAAGAGGCGGTGATGGTTGTCTTCTTGGTGACATTCTGATCACAACCAATAGAATATTGGTTAGTGCAATGATCGAATGCAGAAGACACAATGCAAGTAAATTCCTAATTTCTATGTTCTCTACATGAAGGGTCCCTAAGTTATAGTCTAGGCCAAACCGGTTTAAGTAAATGACCTATTATTATCTATAACCTTGAGCTCTGATACCAATCTGTCACACCCCGAGCCGGATGGGCCGGATCGTGTGTCCCGTTGGGCGGAAGGTTCCCGGGGCGTGATATCGTGAGTGATAATCGTGATGATCAGATTCTTTACATAGCCTCAATATCGAGAATAACTAAACCTCAATGAACATTAAACTAGGATTACAAAGTTAAATTACAATTGACAATGTTTAGTAATTTAATTAAGTAAACCTATCAAAAGAATCAAATGTTTACTATCTTGTAACTGTACAACATATCAAAATGTGATTCACAATGATCAACAAAAGATGTGCTCTCCCAAAAACTACTAGGTCCTCTAAAAGAGCATCCTAACATGCAATCCTTAGCCTAAGCTTATTTCTGTACGTCACCTGAGAAAACATGTAAGAAAACAAAGTCAACACAATGGTTGGTGAGTTCATATGGTTTTAGTATTTGAAAAATAGCTTTGCAAACCTTTCAGGTAAAACCTTAACCTCATTAACATCACATGTAATATCCAGATCAGTATGCTTATATATAGGGCATATGAAAGGGTCGAGCCTTCAACCCGCCCAGACGCCATCCCACCACATACTGACCCACATATGACACTGTTGTTAATGATGATTAAGCATTTTACCTTCCATTCAATTCCATTCCCATCCCTGCTTTAAGACATTCAGTTTAAGAGTTTAAAGCACGCACACAACATCATTGACAAACCCCTTTGGTAACAACCTTAACCTCATTAACACCACCAATATCATCCAACTCGGTATGCTTATATATTGGGCATACGAAAGGGTCGAGCCTACAACCCGCCCAGACGCCATCCCACCACATACTAAGTCACATAGGAATTGCTGTTAATGATAATTAAGCGTTTTACCCACCATCTACTTCTATTTCCAACATGGTTTTAAGTAATTTGTTTAAAAGTTTCAAGCACACACACGAGTAACAACCTTAACCTCGATAACATCACATGTATCATCTAACTCGGTATGCTTATATATAGGGCATACGAAAGGGTCGAGCCTACAACCCGCCCAGACGCCATCCCACCACATACTAAGTCACATAGGACATTGTTGTTAATGATAATTAAGCCTTTTACTCTAAACCAACACCACATCGTTAGAGTATCAAAATAAGTTTATGAGTTCACTTCTGTGGACAACTGAATTTCTAGAGGGTGCATCACCCAATGATACACCCAATGGTATTCAGTATCAATCCACATGAGCAACTAGGGTGTAACGGTCTGCATCGGTGTGTAGTTAGAGGATATCCATTAGTAGGCACTAGTCCTACTAGTTGATATCGTAATCATCCTAGCCACCGTTACAAAACATGGATGGACAATGAAGAGCACTGAATGACTAGTAGGAGTTGAATTCGTAGGTCAACATGCGATGGCCAATCAGTCTGTATTACAAGGTCCTGACTACGAAGAACACTGAATGACTAGGAGGAGTTGACTTTTTAGGTCAACATGCGATGGCCAATCAGTCTGTCTTACGAAGTCCTTGCTGATTATTCAGTATTTCGCCTTTCCGATACCATGTGCACATGTACCTGTCTTACGAAGTCCTTTTCTTGAACATGTGTTTGAGTTTAAGAGTTTACTGAGTATTGAGTATACGTGTCGACTACGAGCATTAATCACAAGCATTAAATACTAAATAAAAGTACTGAGCATTTGAATAAAAGAATTTAGCTTAAAGTATTCCCCTTGAAAGTATCTGAGTTTAAAGTATTTGAACATAGAGTATTCAGGTATAAAAGAACTGAGCATCAAGTAAATGAGTATTAAATATTGATTTAAAAGCATCTAGCATAAGCTTTGAGTAATAGTCTTGATTATCACAATGTATGTGTTTAAGCAATAACCATTCAAGAGATTTTATGAGTAATGATTGAGTAAGTATATGTTTGAGAAAATATACCATCATGACATATAATCATGATAGTTTATACTGAAATCATAAAGATTTAGCATAAACCAAAGGAATAAACAACTTAACAGCTAACAGTTTATAAATAATTTATAAACATAATTTAGTAAGCATTTCATAAAACATGACAACAATTATATAATGCATTTATATAAAACATTTTGACATGTTTCTCAGTCCCGAAGTAAAACAAAATAGTTTGAAAAGGGACAAATGAACTCACCTGTGTTGCTAAGTGGGGATAACAACAGATAATGCGCACTCGTTAGTTGTAGCTTAAGTACCTTCAACACCTGAGTTGTTTTAAGAGATTCGAGTATTATAAGTCATTATAAAAGACGCAAACTATGGTTTTGGTCTCGGTGTGCAACTAAGTGTCCTATGTTACTAATGTGTTTTCTAAGATTCTATCTAACTAGTCTAAACTCGTTACCCATTCATAACACAAATCCCATAATTAATCATTATAAGTCTTTAGTTTACATTTTAAGGCCCTGTTTGGTAGCCTCTTAATCCCATTCAGAGGCTATTTTTTAATGATTCATAGCATGTGAATGGTTAAAAAGTGTCCATAAGTCTGAATGGTTAAGAGGTTGGTAATGGTTCATAACTTCTGAATGGTTAAGAGGTAACCATAAGTCTGAATGGTTAAGAGGTTTTGAACCATTCAGAGGTAACCTCTTAATGCCATTCAGATGCAAACAAACAACCCCTAAGTTAATTCATTTTAAGGGAAACATTAAGTTAAAAATCATTTATTTACTTTAATAGAGTTTGTAAATCAATTCCTTTTATTAACAGCATAATTAGGTTTTAAGAGAAATTAAATTTAGCATGATGGGCTTGGGTTAATCTCACTTGACTAACCTTAGCCCATTCCTAGTTCTCGATTGTTCATGATTCCTTGATCGTTTATGTGT
Source organism: Mikania micrantha (assembly GCA_009363875.1). Taxonomy (NCBI): domain Eukaryota; kingdom Viridiplantae; phylum Streptophyta; class Magnoliopsida; order Asterales; family Asteraceae; genus Mikania; species Mikania micrantha. Next base: position 48,219,023 of record CM018682.1, on the reverse strand, counting down.
GCAACCCATCCTAGGTAGTTCAAAAGGAACAACCCAATGTAGTTGCATCTGCTCATGATATGTCCAAGTGTTATGTGTTAATAACTAAATCAACACTCATAACATTGGGTTATTGTTTAAACCATTAACAGTTTCTCAAACGTATTGAACCCAAACTTATGTTCTTAACCCATGTTTAAATGATCATAAGGTTTGAGGAAAACTCTTGTTATTCCAAACCCTAATCCAAGTTTAAACCCATTGTTATGGTCTCATAGTGTCATCATGTTAACCCCTACTTTGTTAAATTCCATACTTAGCTCATAGATTACCCAAGTTAATGTTATATCATGAATCCCAATATGCTTCCCATGCACACACACACTTAATCCCCATGCATGGCATACGTGACCCAATCCGATTCAAGTCTTGACTGGACAACCATGAGGCTGTGTAAGGAATGAGCCGAACTACCTGGGCCGACTAGGCATGGGTTAGGCCAAATGAAAATGGGGCGAAGGGGCTGGGCCGCATGAAACTAGGCCGAACTAGAGTTGGCCGAATGAGACTCATTTCATGCGAATGGTGGTTGAGCCGAACGAGGAGTGGCCGAGTGAGAATGGACCGAATGAAGGAAGCCTTTCAGCTTAGGGCTGGTTCGGCTAGGGCCTTTCGGCAGAAAGAAGGACTCAAGAGGCCCTTGGCCATTCGTCCCCCAATGTGTTTCGGTCGGGCCGCAGTTGGCCATGTCATTCGGTTGGCCAGCCATTCGGCCTATCTGGGCCAAAGCTCATTCGGCCGGTCGAGCTCCTCACGAGGCAGCCATGGTTTTCAAGGCAAACAACAAGGCATTTGGATGGCACTTGTTCCTACTTCATTTTAGGTGTATTTGGAGTGATTTGCCTAAGGTTTTGTGGGTTTTAGCTGGGTTCCAAGAGGGGTTCAAAATAGGGTTAGAAAACCCTAAACATCGTGACATTCAAGATCAAGTACCTCGATTTCCAGTGGTTTCAACTCCAGATTGGTTGTACTTTCGCATAGAAGATGTTTATAGCTTCAATTTGGCACCAAGATTGCAAGATTTCATCAAGTATTGAGTGAGATCTTTGGATTTGAAGTTTGAAAATTCTAGAGAGAGAAAGTTCCAGATTTGTGGTGTAGAGAGAGAGTGAAGAGGTTGAAATGAAGAAGATGGCTCATTTGGGGTATTTATACCCCGGGTGAGTTCGGGTTCGTTTCGGTTGCTCGGTTTCGCGCAAAACGTCGGCTTCGTTTCGTTTTCTAAACGAAACGTCGAGATATTAAAAGTAGAGTTTAGAAATTTATTTTAGGTGGTAATTCCTAGTAAATTAACTAAATATCTTTGGTTTATTTTACGTTTTTCGAAATATTTAATTTACTGTTTAAAATCGAATCGTACAGTCGTCGCGCGTATTCGTTCGGATCGTCACCCGTACGAATATGACGATAACTATACTTTTCAATATGGTTTTCTAATTATCGAATATCATTAAGAACGTTAAACTTTCAGATATATTCGTATACATCGTCACCCATACGAATAATCCGTCGATTTAGCATTCACGTAACGATATCCGTGGTTGTTTTGTTCTGTAAAGCCTCACATACGTTTATACATAATAGAATCCTAACAAGCATTCACGTGTCAGTTCAGTGTTGTCTGATATGTTTCAGACTGTTAAAGTGTGAGTTTGAATCAGATTACTGAATCCATTGTCTAATAGTTTTGTGTTAAGCATCACATGATATTAGCATACAGTTAATATACGTTGTTTATGTCTGTAATACTGTACAAGTTACTGTTCCAGTTACGATTCTGGCACTGGTGTTACAGTCAGTTCTTTGCAAATTGCATAGTGTCATGGCAAAGCAAGAAGCAAACGTCGGTGTCAAATTCAACTGCTGAAGCTAAGTACATTGCAGCAACCCATTGCACTGCCCAAATCCTTTGGTTGCAATACCGACTGCTGGATTTTGGAATAACTGAACTAAAAACACCTCTCCTAATAGACAGTGAAGCTGCCAAAAATATAATAAAGAATATTGTCTATCATTCAAAAACCAAACACATAGAAATAAGGCATCACTTCATTAGAGACTGTTTTGAAAAAGGACTAATTGTCCCAGAACATGTCTCTACAAGTGACAAAATTGCAGATATATTTACCAAACTATTGGACTCTTCAACTTTTTATAAGTTTGTGGCCAAATTGGGAATGATAAATATGAGCTAATAAACATGGTTAAGAATGTGTTTCTTAAACCTTTAAATACATAAAAGGATAATCTTCAATGATTATCCTAACAACGGATATTTGATAAACCACTGTTGAAGCAACCTTGGTCTCTCTCAGTGGATATCCCATAACACGGATAGGTTTAGTGGTTATTATAACCATTGTTTCATATCTATCCGCGGTTAAAACTTCCGTTGTTACATTTTAAACCTTCCATGGTTTACTTCCCTTCCGATGTTTTCTTTTTCTTCCGAGACTTTTAACCTCTTTACTTACCAATGGTTACTTTCCTTCCGATGATAAAGTTCTTCCGATGTTAAAAATCTCCGCCGTGGTTAAGTTTTCTTCTATATAGTTAACAAATTCTTGAGACTTACGTCTGATTTGATGGTCACTAATCGCTCTGCAGGATTACACCCCCCTACAATTAATTGAATTGACCCTCATTATTTGTGCTCAAGGTTCGATAATATCCTTGCATTTTACCTTTTTACCCCTTTCTTCTCCAATGAACACTGATATTATTTATATGAGTGGTTACCCTCTTAAATCCTTCAGTTCTTTCATAATCACTAAACAAAGTTACTTGATCTTCCTTTGATCAAGAACACTCTCCGTTCAAACTAGAATCTTCCAAATGCTACTCATGGCGAAGGACAACTGCTTGTCAGGCACGTCGCCTGGCAAGATGCACTTACACTGATTCCGTCTGAGCTTTATGCTCATGATGATGGTGTAACGGCATCGGACCAGGCTTCATTCCTAACAAAGCTTTGTTTGTACTTCAGGGAGTGCATGAATGTACTTCTTTGTCGTTTTTCTCTTCTCTCCCATGATCATAGGTTTGTCCAATGGGTAAAAACTCTAAGGTAAAGCTTTTGATATGTTTTAAGTATTGGCAGTTTTTATTTTTGAAACCGCCCTTTTGTGTGAAGGGTTAAACTACCCCCTCTCTTTTTCTCTAAAAGCAAAGTTTGTACTCACACTTTGCCTTCATAACTGCTCAGTGTTCATCGTCGCAACAGAAAAATGGCCATGAAAATCAAACCGATCCATAATCTCGGAGCTTACCTTGTCAAATCCTCTGAGTACCCTCACTACAACGAAACAATCGACACTCTTGTAAACTCTTTCGTTCGTACTGCTCTCATACTAAACCCTCCTATTTCGGAAGTTACTCTAAACCAGTTTTGGGAAAACTCCTCCTTGGTGATAAAGGATGACTCTGTTGAAAGTATCACTTCGGTGGTCGCTGGTCAACAAGTCGCCGTCACCCCCACAAAAATAAGTGTTGCCCTAAATCTGAACGACACTGATGCTCCCACCACTGTTTCTTTAAAACTTCTCCATAATGTTTTTATTCAGCGTGGTTATCAGGGTGACCTGAAAAACAGTACCTTGTACAAAGCTTTCTTTTACCCAAAGTACAAGTTCCTGTATCACACCATTCTACAGTGTCTGTCTCAAAAGTCGACGAGTTGGGGAGAAATGCCATATGACATGCAATATGTCATGTTTGCAGTTCTATCCAACAAAAAAGGTCAATTTGTCTCAAATAATTTTTGACCATCTGGTACATCACCAGAAAGTTACCAAGTTTCTGCTATATCCTAGGTTTGTAATGGCATGTCTCTTTGCAGACCTTAATAAAGTTTGTCACATTGCTCCTCTTACCACTATCAAGGGCATTGACAAACAAGTGTTCACTAGATTGAACACTAATGCTAGACAAATGGATGACACTGAGGAAACACCCATCCTTGGGGAACCAACATCCACCTCCTCTTCCACACCTGTACAGGTACCAGACAAAAGAAAAGCCTCTACCAAAGCCTCTAAACCTAAGAAGCCCAAAAAGACTGTTCAGGAAGCTGAGATCCCTGAGCATGTCTCTGCCCCCACCGAGCAATTGGATACATCTGTTCCATGCTCACAGACGAATCAAGCATCTCCACCCCACCTAGCTCGTCATCAATCCTCTGAACAAGATGATGTTGTACTCCAAAGGAAACCCTCACTAACCACTGAAATGTCACTTGACACTCAGATGGCAGTCCACTCTCCCAAGAAAATCTCTGTTTCTTCCCCTCATATACCCATATTCTCCATGAGATTGATTATGTGCTTGAGCAACTTGGTTCTCCTCCCCCATCTCCAATTGAGGAACAACCACATCAAACCTTTGCTCAACTCATCAATCTCTTACCAATCGAGAAGAGGATGAGATCAGGATGTCCAGTACATCTAGACTTCTTGATAATATATCTGGAGCATTCATTTCACATGAGAATCCAATGGGCTCTCATTTGAATGGATCAGGCACTAAGACTCCTGATATGGAAACAACCAATGAAGTTCTTGAAATTGAGGTTGGAAATCCCCGGAACCAAGAAAAAGGGGTCCATGACATTCCTGAGATGGACTCAGGTCATGATCAAACTGACTCATTAGTCAGGGATTCGGATGATATCCATAAAAGGATGGACGAATAAGCTCTTAAAATAAAGGAATTGACGGGTTCTGTTGCTCACGTTCAGGCTGATGTGACTAAGCTTACTGAGCTTGTCTCAACAGTTTTGATTAACCAAACCCTGCAACCCAAATCCATCCCATTGCAGGCACCTTCACTTGAAGGTACTCCCACCACTCCAACTACTACCGTTCTCCCCACCTTCTAACCTCAGTTTGTTCAAGAAGTGTTAAACCCACTTCTTACTGCCCAACTTACTACCCTGCTTCAATCCTTTACCCACCAATTCCTCACCACTCAAAAAATCCAACTGGATCTACTGAAAATTTTAGTAGATACCAAAGTCTCCTCCTTACAACATGAAGTCACTAACAATACCAGATTTCTTTAGTCCCTTACTGGGATTGCTCCACCTTCTCCCTGGTTCAAGGAACATGCTGATGAAGCCAAAAAGAGGGAGAATGAATGGCTCTTGTGCTCAAGCTGCCAAAAGGGCTGAAGGCAAAACTGAGCAAAGGAGGATGAAGCAAATAAGGCTGCAAAATCAAGAGGCACTCCTCAAAGCAGCTTTGGATCAACAGTTCCAAACTGAAGCTGCTAAGGCTATCTCAGAGCAAAAGCAAAGGGAAGCTGAAGCTCAAATAAACATTGGAACATCTGGAGTATCCAGAAAACCCAGACATTCTAAATCAGCTCCGACTAAGCAACTAAGGCCCATAACCATTGCCCCATCTTGTTTTGCCTCAACCACTCAGGACATACCAATTCCAACTGTTTCTGTCCAATCTGAGCACAACCCCATGCTTTCTAAACATGTCTTTCCCACCATATCTATCCCCTCTTCACCAATACACAAAAATAAAGAAAGCTCACACAAACTTTCTCCAAACTCTGCCTCTCAAACCCTCCTAGAACTATATTCCCTTCCTACCATTTCAATGCCTCCAAAATTGGCCAAAAACCAACACCAATAATCACTCAGTCTTTCTCTAGAAGACAAAAGAGTGTGGTCAGAAAAACCAAGTCACTCAATAACCTATCTCATAGACCTCCAACACCTGCTCAAGAACCCACCTCAGACTTAAATGATGATCAGCCCATTGCCTCTCTTGTTTCAAGAAAGAGAAGGCTCATATTGGCTGATGATGATGAGTCTGATCTTCCAAACACCACCACAGCTCCCTCACCAATAAAATCAGCAAATGCTGAGAAACCACAAACGTCTCCAATAAAGGAATCCTACTCACCTGTTAGGATCTTCCCTTCCGATGAAGACCTTTAGAAGATAAAGAATAAAGAAACGAAGAAGGAAAACTTGATTCTGGCTGGTCTAGAAGCCACTGGTATCTTAGGAGATGAACTGGTAAGGACCTATCAAGAACAAATACCCAGATTGGATCAGCTGCAAGATAAAGCCTATCAGGCTGAGAGGGAACAGCTGATCAAGTACTTTGTTGATGAAGCGAAGTACAAGGTTGAAAACTTCAGCAACTGGGATATCACTATCCTCATAAATGAAGCTGAAGTTTTATCCAAAAGAATACAAGCTGAAGTCAAGAAGAAAAGGACCATTGAGCAGAGGAAAAGAATAAAGCACATCCTCATTCAAAATCAATGGGGACCAAAGAACACAATAACAAGATGGAGAGATGAAGTTCTGTTTGATGAATGGTCAAAGTTCAAAAGAGAGAACAAAGATCACCCTGAACTTTGGAAAGAAGCCACTCCTCCTTCTCCATCTATAGTGACTCAACTCATGGATGCCAACCCAAGCAGAATGCTAGATCATTTGCTAAATGCACCTATGGGAAGCCTAGGTGCTTGGTCGGCAGAATCTCCATATGTTGTCAAATTCAGACCCTGGGTTGATGTTAATAAGGAAATCCTTCCTGATCTTCTGATGAACTATAAGCCTCATCAGCATGTTGTAGTAAAGAAGGTACTTGATTCAAATGATCAAGTGATAAGGAGAGAAATAATACATTTGCTAGCTGGAGCTCCTTTTCCTTTGGGTCTACCTTCTTAATCCCAGCCTCCTCAAATCAAAAACACAAGGATAAGAATAAAGAGATGGTTCTATGACTCTGTCTCCAAGAGTATGGCCATGGAAAGATTTAATGGCTCAAGAACCTTCTTCTCAAATTGGGATGAGATTCTCACCCTACCAACTGATGATTTGAAGGAACTACATCACAAGACTCTGGACAATGCTGATACCGAGTATGAAGTTCTGAACTACACTCGAACTCTTAGAAATAAAATTGGTTTGGCTTTAAAACAAAATAAATAAGTTTTGGCTTCATCAGTCCAGAGGGAGATTGATGGAAAAGAAGGACTGATGAGCAAAAACCACTGCAGCCAGACATCTGAATAAAACCGTGGAATGACAAGCCGCAGATGCTCTTCTTCCGATTGAAGAACTGCTTCAGCATCAGAAGATCACCAGCGGAAGCTTCGCCAAGAAGAACAACCGCTGAACTTATCTACCACATAAGACATTAGCTGATCATGACATCTTTGGAAGACAACTACTGCATCGGAAGAAGTCAAATGACTCGGAAGACAATCTCCTATTCCGGAATAACTGATAACTTAATTAGCTTCCGATGATCATCTTCGGAAATAATAAGCACTGATCATCAACACAACTACTTCAACCTCGGAAGACCTGAAGACTCCTAAAGACTCTTGTTTCCGTTGTTGTTGACTTTGTATTTGTACTAGTCTGTTGTATCAGTGTCTGTAACAATGTCAGCTATTTGTCTTATTAATTATTGTCTTGTATCTCAGAATGTTTGGGTATTTAAGTCCCAACATTATATGAATAAAATGAATTACTTCCCCCAAAATTCCTTGTGCTTTCTATCTGTTCTCTTCTCTCTTTCTAAGCAAGAAAACTAAACAACTAAAATAACCTTGTGCAAAACTTTAGAGGAAGCTGAAACCAAAGCTTTGACTAAGTGTCTAAAGCCTTGTTCCTGGTGATACAACTACTACTCGAGGTTTCTGTACTTCAACAAATGTCATAAAAAAAGTTCCCTTTTATAGTAATACTAACAAAAAATCGTCCAATCTCAACAATATTCGTCATAGGTTGTTCCAATAACCCAAATCAGTCACAAAATCGTATAAACACGTATTTGAATGTGTAAAATTTTGTGCATGTGTCATCTAAGGCCTTGCATGTGAGCTCTTGGCCTTGCATGTGTTTGTAAGATTTTTCTATAGAAGGTCACTGAAACTACCTCAATAGGACATTGTATGATGAAATAGAGCTTAGGATTGGATCTTATCAGCTTCTAGAGCTACCGGAGATGGTTCTTTAACAGGAACAAGGTGATGGTTGTGATGATGAGCTCCCCCAAAGTTCACTCCCTTGCTTCTAGCTCCAATGAACTTCAAGATGGCTTTGAAACAAATTATGGAGGTTGGGGATATATTGGTAGATGTTATTTGGTCGTGTGTGTGTGTTCCAGTCTAGAGAAATGAAGCAAAACGGGTCTGGTTGGTTATATAAACTTTCTGCGTTATTTTAATCGAGTTCTCTCCGGAAACCCGCCGCGTACCGCCGAGGTGGAATTTGATTGGTCGTGGCGTACCGCGAAGAAATCCGGATATTTCAAATTCTTCGCCCACTTTCGCGTACAGCCAACGCCCTCGCCGGGGCCCTTGGTGTATCACAAAGAGTATTGGACTAGCTCAATGGCCTATTTTTGTTGTTTCAAAGCATTTTTCGCTCGTTTTTCGTTAACATTCATAGTTTCATGACTTTTGTAACAATTTTGTTCATTGATTGCCTTTATTGTGCTTATTTGAGGTTCAATTACAAAAGCGTTCGATTGTTCACCAACGTTCGTTAAATCAAGCCACGTGTGTGCTTTTTCTGACAATACCTGAATTATTGTTGAGTTGTTTGTGTTTGGACCACCGTGACACGTGTCACACTAAATTAATCCAATTCTAGTGCTATGTGTATAATAATCAATTAAAATAATATTTAATTTTATAGTTTGTTGACCTAGAATTTGCAAGGTGTCACACTCTCCCTAAATTGCGCCAGATGTTCTTTAAGATCAGTAGTTCCATCATATAGCTTCTTGTTGGGAGTTTGGAACTTCTTCGAGATCTCGACCTCACATATGGGTGGATAGAATCTGGAGATCCTGTGAGTTATTGCAGGAATTTCCATGATAGGCTTCACTACTCCTGGGATGCTAGAGATCATATCCCTAATTTTATGTATTTCCATAAACACTTAGGGGTTATTCATGTTTCCTGCAGAGAACTAAGGTTAGTAATCTTAATAGGAGAATTATTGTAAGTGTAACTCGTAGCAGGAGTTAGGTATGAAGTTCCCTGAATATTCGTGCTATCCCGAAATATCCTCAGGTATCCTAAGGAAATTCCAAAACAGGGTTGCATGGGAATAACGCCTCCAGAATGATTCCCATACGTCCCTGACGTCCCGAAATCGAGAATCCTCGTTGCCAGTGGAGTAGAATCATCGATTTGCTTATTCTTCTTAGTTTTGAAAGTCACATTTCCTTTAGAAGCTGGTGAATCATCCTTTCTTGATCCATCATCTGTTGTTGAACCTGTTGAAAAATATTCAAAATCTCATTGTTTTAAATAAGTATAGGAGCAGAAGTAGTAATCCTTGTTGATGGAACATTCTCAGCAACACATGTGGCCTTTTTCCCAGAGCATTCAGGCTTCTTTTCCGAGAACAAAGGAATTTGCGAAGATTTGTTAGAAGATACGAAGTAGCGGCAGAGACTACAGGCATGGCACAATATTGCCCCGCGGTGGGCACCAAATTGTTTCGGGTAAAAATTAACAAGTATAATTTTAAGCAAAACCGAATTAGTTAAGTGGACTTTTGTTCAGTTAAATTATCAAACAGGTATGTTTAAAAGTTTCATGGAAATTATCCTCAAGGATCCCTAGGGATACAGTAAATGTGAAATGTTAAACCTCGTATAAGCTATTTAACCAGGAATAAGGACTTTAGACTCACGGTCAAAGGCTTGGTATTTGCTCCCTCTAAATTTTAACACCTAGTTATTTTCGGTTGTTTAGTTTTTTCTAGAAAGGGAGAAGACATAATAGTAACAAAAGGAGTTTTCGGGGAATGTGATTCAAATATTTCAGGGAATTTTGGGGTTTAAATACCCAACATTCAATGTTACAAGAAAAGTAAGAATAAGACAAGCAACTGACAAAATACACATACTGAAACAAAACAAAATTGTACAACAACTGAATGCAAAAGTCAACAATGACGGAAACAAAAGTCTTCAGTCGTTCTCCGCGGTTGAGATCAGTTGTTGTGTCGGCTTCAGCGGTTTATTGAATCCGTTGTTATCTTGGTCTTGTTCCGCGGTTGTCATCAGCTACATGAACCGTGGTTTGCTAGATCAGCGGTTATTTGATCCGTTGTTTTGAGATCCACTGTTGCAATCCGTTGTTGAGATACTGTGGCAAGAAGAAGGTATCCACGGTTAGTCAATCCGTGGTTTTATTCAGTTGTTTGGCTTCAGTGGTATTGCTCATAAGTCCTTATTTTCCAACAATCTCCCTCTGTACTGATGAAGCCAAAACCATTTATTTTTGCCTTAGAGCCAAACTGTCGCACCCCGAGAAATCCCGTCCCTTCCGGGGCGCGAGCGGCGGCAGATTGTCAGGATCGCAGTCTCCGGTCACACAACAGGCGAGACCTATATGTCTGATTTTGTACGTACATCCAATAATTTGGATAGAACAGTTTAGTAATATCAGAGTTGCGGAAGTGATTAAAGTAGTTTACAAAACGTAACAACCAAATGATAATAAATGTTTGATTAACTAAGACACTTAAACAGATGCATGCGACTCCGGCCTAGCATCCTATTCCTGGTGCGCGTGCCTTAGTTACCTGAGAAAACATGCGAGTAAAAGGTCAACACAAAGGTTGGTGAGAGCACAGGTTTATCAAAAGCATTAAACATCCAATGTTTAAAGTAAGAGTTGTTATCAATGTATCATTACAATGCAGTATCGATTGATAGCTAGTCAATACAGTTATATTATATTGTGGATGGTACCGAAGCTGACAGTGGGTGCCTCCCGCCATGTCCATCACAAGACTATGGCAAAGTGTTGGTCAATTTTGCACTGTTCCGACCTCCAGTCGGGTGTAGTGGGGCTTGTCAGGCCCAAATAGTACTATTCAAGATTACCATGCTAGACGTTATGCTATTAACGGTCCGAGGAGTATCGTGAGGACTTTTAGTTGTGATAGGGGCCCACACATATACATATAATGATAAAGCATGTCCATACATAAATGAAATGAGTTGTTTTCCAAAAACGGTTTATCATGCAATGTTTTCTCCCCCAAAGGTAGAAAAAGTAAAAAGGGGCCGTGAACTCACCTGATAGAGCAGTTCCGGTTTACAGGGTGTTCGCGTCTGCGAAGGCTAGCTGTCCTGCTTGTAAGCACCTATGATCGTATAGGTGTAAGTATGTGTTTTGTGGTGTGTTGTAATCCATACAACTCCAAGTGTCGGTGTGCTCAACCGAGTATGTGTGTGTTGACTTGTGAGACTCGACGAATCGTTGGTGACACGATTGTTGTGTTTATGTGCCTTGACGCACATAAGACACTAATATGCATCCTATGACTCTAGTCACATAAGTTACCATTTTTAGCAAGTTTCCCATTTAGGAAAGTGTGGTTATGAAATCCCATTTCATAAAAGCACTAACTTCCAAGATGTTTATAAAACTTGTTTAAACTCTTAAAACACGTCGTTTGCGCATAAATCACTATTTATGCCGTTTTGCCCAAATAAAGTTTCCTTATTTGGAAAGTATCCGTTTAAAACTCGTTTTCGCAAATCAAGGTTTCCAATATGCTTAGAAATCATTTCTAAACATATTTCAATATCCCAAGTTTATCAAAACACTTTAAAACATTAAAAGCCCTCTTTTGATTTCTAAAAGTTTCCATTTTTAGAAAGTTTCTATAAAACCAAGTTTTTGACAAAATCAAATATCCCAATGTGTTTCTACACACTCCAATATACATTTAACAATATCTAGACATGTCTAACATGTCTAGATCGTTACAAATCCAAGACTTGCAACATAAAAGTTTCCTTTTATGGCAAGTGCACCAAAACATTATCAAATCAAGCCTAACTTAATCAAAACTCAATTCTAACATTTCTAAGCATCAAAATCAGTAAATCTACAACACCTATTCATCAAATCACCAACAAATTTGAGCACAATAACTAAACGGAGTTGCATGTGGGTTTTAACCCGTTGCATGTACGATCTAGCTACTAAAAACCATATTAAAACTACCTTAAAGCCTAGATTCGGTGGAGATGGCTACTGATGATGAAATTCCAGTGGGTTGATGGTTGCTCCAAGTTTTTCGATGGCTTCCAAGACCTTCCTTGTGCTTCAAGAGCTCCAAATGACTCCAAGGTTGCAAAGAAGAGCCTCAAGGATGTTACCAGGGGGTTTTAAGGTAGATATCAGTGGGTTTTGGTCGCAAATGGGTGTGAATGTTCGAGTGATTTGCAAAGGAACCGGATAGAAGTGAGATGGGGCTGATTATAAAGAAAATCTGATCTGCATGGCCTTCGCGTACCGCGGAGGCCGATCAAAAATGTTTGCCGCGTACCGCGATAGGATTCGGGAGTTCGACTCCCGGTTTGCTTCGCGTACCGCGAAGACTTTCGCCGAGGAACCTGTCGCGTACCGCGATGGGTCCATATCCTTGTTTTTCGATTTCGTTGATACGATTTCGCTCGTACTTGATCTCTAACGTTTATCCTAAACACCTAACATATGTTTAGCACATAATCATGTAATAACATATAAGTTTGATTGATCACCAACGTTCGTGAGACTCGTGTGTGTGTTTCGATAATTCCTCGAATTATCTTCAATAGTTTGTGTTTGTGTCTAACGAAGTGTTTGCACGCTTGATTAATCCTAATCAACGTGTGATGCACAATTTAATAATTCCCCGAATTATTGTTTTGTGTAAGTGTTGTGGTTGCCACACTTGGTTTCCAAAACCAATGTGCAATGTACGATTCGATAGTTCCTCGAACTATCGTTTCGCAGTTGTGTGTGTTCAACTCATCTAATTAAACATAATTAAATGAAATACAACAAGTATGAATGTGAAGTGTAAAGAATATAAGAGTTGCAATTTACCTGAAATTGCCGGGTGTCACATCATCCCCTTGTTGAAAGAAATTTCGTCCCGAAATTTGGTTGTTGTTGGTAGTATTTGAGAAGCAACAGTGTTTGAAAGACAAAAATTTTCCGGTTGTCACATCATCCCCTTGTTGAAAGGGATTTCGTCCCGAAATTTATTCGTTGTTGTCGACGTTCGACGTTGTCTGCTTGAAGAGATGGGGATATTTGTGCATCATCTGATCTTCACGTTCCCACGTGAATTCAGGTCCGCGTTTCGAGTTCCATCGGACTTTGACAATAGGAATCTTACTCTGCTTGAGTTGTTTGACCTCACGGTCCATGATCTCTACCGGTTCTTCCACGAACCGTAGTTGTTCATCCACCTGGATCTCATCCAGTGGAACAATAAGTGTTTCATCCGATAAACACTTCTTTAGGTTTGAGACATGAAATACATTGTGAACTCCATCGAGTTCGGTTGGTAGGTTGAGTTGGTATGCCACTGGACCAATCCTTTTCAGGATCTCGAACGGTCCAATATACCGTGGGTTCAGTTTGCCTCGTTTACCAAAACGAATGACGCCTTTCCATGGTGAGACTTTCAGAAGGACTTTGTCTCCTACTTGAAATTCCAGAGGTTTACGGCGTTTGTCGGCATAGCTCTTTTGACGATCGCGAGCTGCTGCCATGCGATTTCTGATTTGCACGATTTTCTCGGTTGTTTCATGCACAAGTTCCGGGCCAGTGAGCTGACTATCGCCCACTTCTGCCCAACAGATGGGTGATCGGCATTTCCTGCCATAGAGTGCCTCAAAAGGCGCTGCTTTGATACTCGTGTGGTAGCTGTTGTTGTAGGAAAACTCCACCAATGGTAGGTGAATTTCCCAGCTGTTTCCAAAGTCCACTACGCACGCTCGTAGCATATCTTCAAGAGTTTGTATCGTGCATTCACTTTGGCCATCAGTTTGTGGGTGATATGCTGTACTCATATCCAACCGCGTGCCAAGCGACTTTTGTAGTGATTTCCAGAAGTTAGAAGTGAATCTGGCGTCTCGATCCGAAATAATGGAGATCGGCACTCCATGTCGCGAGACCACTTCCTTGACATAGATTCTGGCCAGTTTTTCCATCTTGTCATTTTCCTTGATCGCAAGGAAATGTGCTGATTTAGTCAGTCGGTCCACAATTACCCAGATAGTGTCACATCCACTTGGGGTACGGGGTAATTTGGTAATGAAATCCATGGAGATTTGTTCCCATTTCCACATGGGGATCTCGGGTTGTGTGAGTAATCCAGATGGTTTCTGGTACTCGACCTTGACTTTGGCACAAGTCAAGCATTTGCCTACATAGGTAGCGATGTCGGCTTTCATATGTGGCCACCAATAAAGTATCTTCAGATCATGATACATCTTATCAGATCCAGGGTGAACGGAATATCGGGATTTGTGAGCCTCGTCCATCACAAGGTCTCGTAGGTTTCCGTGGCGTGGAACCCATACGCGTTCCATGAAATAGTGTAAGCCATCGGCTTTTACTTTAAGGTGTTGCTCCATTCCCCTTAGTGATTCAGCCGCTAGATTTTCTGCCTTAAGTGCCTCCACTTGGGCAACGCGTATCTGCTCAGGAAGGTTGGGAAGGATGGTGAGTTGTAAAGCTCGTACCCTCTTGGGTTTCGATGTGTTTTTCCGGCTTAGGGCATCGGCCACTACATTGGCCTTCCCCGGGTGGTACTTGATAGCGCACTCATAGTCGTTTAGGAGCTCGAGCCAGCGACGTTGTCGCATGTTCAGTTCCTTCTGCTCGAATATGTGTTGGAGACTCTTGTGATCAGTGTATATCGTACACTTTGTACCGTACATGTAGTGTCTCCAGATCTTGAGTGCGAATACCACGGCTCCAAGTTCTAAGTCGTGGGTGGTGTAGTTCTTCTCATGGACTTTTAGTTGTCTCGAAGCATATGCGATCACCTTGTCGCGCTGCATCAGCACGCAGCCGAGTCCTTGTATTGAGGCATCGCAATATACTACGAAGTCATCCGTTCCATCAGGAAGTGATAAGATAGGTGCACTACAGAGCTTCTGCTTGAGAAGTTGGAATGCAGCTTCTTGTTTGTCAGTCCAGAGATACTTCTTGTCCTTATGAGTTAAGGCTGTAAGGGGTTGGGCTATTTTCGAAAATCCTTCGATAAATCGTCGATAATAGCCGGCCAATCCTAGGAATTGTCGCACCTCAGTTGGGGTCCTCGGTGCTTCCCAGTTCTTGATTGCCTCTATCTTAGACTTATCCACATGAATCCCTTGTTCATTAACAACATGTCCCAAGAATTGGACTTCTCGAATCCAGAAGTCGCATTTTGAGAGTTTAGCGTACAGCTTCTCTTTCCGTAGCAGTTCGAGAGCCAATTGAAGATGCTCTTTGTGTTCCTCCTCGGTTTTGGAGTAGATGAGAATATCATCTATGAAGACAATGATAAACTTATCCAGGTAGGGTTTGCACACTCTATTCATGAGGTCCATGAATACTGCAGGTGCATTGGTTAGCCCAAACGGCATGACCAAAAACTCGTAGTGGCCATATCGAGTGCGAAAAGCAGTCTTGGGTATATCTTCCTCTTGTATTCTCAGTTGATGGTACCCAGATCGCAGATCGATCTTAGAGTAGTAACTTGATCCTTGCAGTTGATCGAACAGATCGTCAATCCGAGGTAAGGGGTAACGGTTCTTGATCGTCACTTTGTTCAATTCCCGATAGTCAATGCACATTCGAAACGTGCCATCCTTTTTCTTTACGAATAAGACCGGAGCTCCCCAGGGTGAGAAGCTTGGTCTAATAAAACCCTTGTCCAACAGCTCTTGCAGTTGATTGGACAGTTCCTGCATCTCCGAAGGTGCAAGTCGATAAGGTGTTCGTGCGATAGGTGCTGCTCCAGGCGCAAGATCTATACGGAACTCCACTTGTCGAGGTGGTGGTAGTCCTGGTAGATCCTCAGGGAATACATCGGGATAGTCGCATACGACTGGGATATCTTCTATTCTCTTTTCCTCTTCAGCCTTGTCGGTGATAAGTGCCAGAATGGCTGTGTATCCCTTTCGTAAGCATTTGTGAGCTTTCATGCACGAGATGATGTTCAGAGGAGTGTCACTCCTTTCCCCCTTTATGTCTAGAGTCTCTCCGTCAGGGAGTGGTATGCACACAACCTTGTCGTGGCAAATGATTTCGGCTTGGTTTTCAGATAACCAATCCATGCCCACTACGACATCAAAACTGCCTAGTGTAACGGGCATAAGGTTAATCTTAAATTTATGGCCTGCTAGCTCTAAAGTGCATTCCCTCAGAATGTGCTTAGTCACAATTAATTTACCATCAGCTAGCTCTACTGTGTATTCAACTTCTAAGGGTGTTGGGGTTATGGCAAGTACCTCACTTAAGTCTTTAGATATAAAGCTTTTCTCGGCTCCAGTATCAAACAACACAGAAGCATAATTGTTATTTAAGAGATACGTACCGGTTGCAAGGTTGGGATCCCTTCTGGCCTCCTTTGCCTCGATCACGAAGGCTCGTCCCTTCGGACCGTTGTTGTTCCCGTTATTGTCATTGTTCTTCAGGTGCGGGCAGTCCCTCTTGAAATGCCCTGGCTTTCCACATTCGAAGCAGCCTTTCGGCGCCTCGAGTTGTTGTTGCTGTGGCTGTGGGGTCTTTGTACGCAACTCACCCCTGCAGTCTTTGGCGAGATGTCCCCCCTTGCCACAACGTTGGCATCGGATAGAACCGCATTGTCCCAAAACGTGGTGTAAATTGCATTTGTTGCACTTAGGATGTTTGCCTGCGTAGGATCCTGAGCCTTGGTTGGTTGGGATGGGTGGTGCGTAAGCTTGAGGTGACCCAAACTTACGTTGCTGCGGTGGTGGTTGGAGAGTGGAAGTCTTGCTCATGGTGTCATCCCATTTTCGCTTGCCCTTGTCATTGGTTGTGGTTATAGCACCACGGGGTGGCAAGAGTCCTTGTGCGACAGCTGAATCAGTGAGTTTGTGGGTTAGTCGCACGGCTTGTTGCATGGTGATGGGGTCAGCAGAGAGCACCATGCCCTGAATTTGAGGTGGCAGTCCATCAATGTACTTTTCTATATGTTTGAAGGGTGGGGTTGCCATTTCCGGGCACAAGTTTGCCAGCTCATACGATCGAGCTGTGTAAGCCTCGACCTCGGAACCAATCATCTTATGGTTCCAGAATTCTGTTTCCAGTTTCTGCACTTCGCCGCGAGGACAGTATTCGCGGTTCAACATCCTCTTAAAGTCATCCCAAGGTAGGGCGTTGGCTGCATCGAGCCCTTGATTCTGGACATTGGCATTCCACCAAGTGAGGGCAGCTCCCTCGAATGTCCCTGCAGCGAACTTGACCCTGTCCTCGTTCCTGCAGTTGCTCATGGCAAAGGCCGATTCCGCCTTCTCGATCCAGCGTAATAGTCCAACGGCACCCTCTGTACCGCTGAAGGAGTGGGGTTTGCAGTCCAGAAACATCTTGAACGTGCAGAGAGGTGGGTTAGGATTTGCTCCTGTGATATGCAAAGAGTAGAGTTGGGTTAAGTATCGGTTAGACGTGTTGAATTTGAAACAAGTGATTGTGATGCAAGGTGAGTATGAGTAGATTCATCACCTTGGTTCAGTGGGTTTTGGTTACGGGCAGCTTCCCGTGCAGCAAGTACCTCCTCAACTCGCTCGTTGATGAGCGCGTTCAGTTCAGCTTGAGTCAAGTTGATGTTTCCACGTCCACCTGCATTCCTGCGTCCTCCACGTCTTCCAGCCATGATCTTCATAGCGAGAATACGTGTTAGTGTTTGTCTAATGACTAATGTAGTGTGTGCGATAGGTACTGTAAAGAACGTGTAGAGCTATCCGCTCTTCCCCGTCATGGGTAGTCACGTGCAGTGACGAACGTAATGCATAAAAGATGTAACTTGTGTGCAAGTACTACAATACTAAGCACTATGTGTTGTGTGGAGACTAGTGGTTATAGACTAAGTTCACTAAATGCAAACCTAATTCGCGATAACCTGTCTCTGATACCAATCTGTCGCACCCCGAGAAATCACGTCCCTTCCGGGGCGCGAGCGGCGGCAGATTGTCAGGATCGCAGTCTCCGGTCACACAACAGGCGAGACCTATATGTCTGATTTCGTATGTACATCCAATAATTTGGATAGAACAGTTTAGTAATATCAGAGTTGCGGAAGTGATTAAAGTAGTTTACAAAACGTAACAACCAAATGATAATAAATGTTTGATAAACTAAGACACTTAAACAGATGCATGCGACTCCGGCCTAGCATCCTATTCCTGGTGCGCGTGCCTTAGTTACCTGAGAAAACATGCGAGTAAAAGGTCAACACAAAGGTTGGTGAGAGCACAGGTTTATCAAAAGCATTAAACATCCAATGTTTAAAGTAAGAGTTGTTATCAATGTATCATTACAATGCAGTATCGATTGATAGCTAGTCAATACAGTTATATTATATTGTGGATGGTACCGAAGCTGACAGTGGGTGCCTCCCGCCATGTCCATCACAAGACTATGGCAAAGTGTTGGTCAATTTTGCACTGTTCCGACCTCCAGTCGGGTGTAGTGGGGCTTGTCAGGCCCAAATAGTACTATTCAAGATTACCATGCTAGACGTTATGCTATTAACGGTCCGAGGAGTATCGTGAGGACTTTTAGTTGTGATAGGGGCCCACACATATACATATAATGATAAAGCATGTCCATACATAAATGAAATGAGTTGTTTTCCAAAAACAGTTTATCATGCAATGTTTTCTCCCCCAAAGGTATAAAAAGTAAAAAGGGGCCGTGAACTCACCTGATAGAGCAGTTCCGGTTTACAGGGTGTTCGCGTCTGCGAAGGCTAGCTGTCCTGCTAGTAAGCACCTATGATCGTATAGGTGTAAGTATGTGTTTTGTGGTGTGTTGTAATCCATACAACTCCAAGTGTCGGTGTGCTCAACCGAGTATGTGTGTGTTGACTTGTGAGACTCGACGAATCGTTGGTGACACGATTGTTGTGTTTATGTGCCTTGACGCACATAAGACACTAATATGCATTCTATGACTCTAGTCACATAAGTTACCATTTTTAGCAAGTTTCCCATTTAGGAAAGTGTGGTTATGAAATCCCATTTCATAAAAGCACTAACTTCCAAGATGTTTATAAAACTTGTTTAAACTCTTAAAACACGTCGTTTGCGCATAAATCACTATTTATGCCGTTTTGCCCAAATAAAGTTTCCTTATTTGGAAAGTATCCGTTTAAAACTCGTTTTCGCAAATCAAGGTTTCCAATATGCTTAGAAATCATTTCTAAACATATTTCAATATCCCAAGTTTATCAAAACACTTTAAAACATTAAAAGCCCTCTTTTGATTTCTAAAAGTTTCCATTTTTAGAAAGTTTCTATAAAACCAAGTTTTTGACAAAATCAAATATCCCAATGTGTTTCTGCACACTCCAATATACATTTAACAATATCTAGACATGTCTAACATGTCTAGATCGTTACAAATCCAAGACTTGCAACATAAAAGTTTCCTTTTATGGCAAGTGCACCAAAACATTATCAAATCAAGCCTAACTTAATCAAAACTCAATTCTAACATTTCTAAGCATCAAAATCAGTAAATCTACAACACCTATTCATCAAATCACCAACAAATTTGAGCACAATAACTAAACGGAGTTGCATGTGGGTTTTAACCCGTTGCATGTACGATCTAGCTACTAAAAACCATATTAAAACTACCTTAAAGCCTAGATTCGGTGGAGATGGCTACTGATGATGAAATTCCAGTGGGTTGATGGTTGCTCCAAGTTTTTCGATGGCTTCCAAGACCTTCCTTGTGCTTCAAGAGCTCCAAATGACTCCAAGGTTGCAAAGAAGAGCCTCAAGGATGTTACCAGGGGGTTTTAAGGTAGATATCAGTGGGTTTTGGTCGCAAATGGGTGTGAATGTTCGAGTGATTTGCAAAGGAACCGGATAGAAGTGAGATGGGGCTGATTATAAAGAAAATCTGATCTGCATGGCCTTCGCGTACCGCGGAGGCCGATCAAAAATGTTTGCCGCGTACCGCGATAGGATTCGGGAGTTCGACTCCCGGTTTGCTTCGCGTACCGCGAAGACTTTCGCCGAGGAACCTGTCGCGTACCGCGATGGGTCCATATCCTTGTATTTCGATTTCGTTGATACGATTTCGCTCGTACTTGATCTCTAACGTTTATCCTAAACACCTAACATATGTTTAGCACATAATCATGTAATAACATATAAGTTTGATTGATCACCAACGTTCGTGAGACTCGTGTGTGTGTTTCGATAATTCCTCGAATTATCTTCAATAGTTTGTGTTTGTGTCTAACGAAGTGTTTGCATGCTTGATTAATCCTAATCAACGTGTGATGCACAATTTAATAATTCCCCGAATTATTGTTTTGTGTAAGTGTTGTGGTTGCCACACTTGGTTTCCAAAACCAATGTGCAATGTACGATTCGATAGTTCCTCGAACTATTGTTTCGCAGTTGTGTGTGTTCAACTCATCTAATTAAACATAATTAAATGAAATACAACAAGTATGAATGTGAAGTGTAAAGAATATAAGAGTTGCAATTTACCTGAAATTGCCGGGTGTCACACAAACCAATTTGATTTTTCAGTGCCCGCACATATTTCAGGACTTCATATTCAGTGTCAGCATTTTCCAAGGTCATATGCTGCAATTCTTTTCGATCATTCTTGGGGAGCTTAAGGATAGCATCCCAATCTGAGAAGAAAGTCCTTGAACCATTGAATCTTTCAATGATCATAGTTTTGGTGGCTGGGTCATAGAACCATCTGTTTACTCTGGCTCTAGAATTGGTGATCTGAAGAGGTTGGGATTTAGAAGAAGGACCTAAGGGGAGAGGAGCTCCGGCAGGGCAGTGAACAATCTCTCTTCTTTTTATTTGGTCCTTGGAGTCAAGTATTTTCTAGACTATAGCGTGCTGATGAGGCTCTTGGAGCCTTAAGAGATCAGGGAGAATCTCCTTTTCAAATTTAACCCAAGGTCTGAACTTGACAATAGATGGAGATTCCTCAGTTCCAACACCCAAACTTCCAAGAGGTGCATTTAGCAGATGGTCAATCATGGTACTTGGATTTGCATCCGTGAGTGTTGACACCACAGTAAGAGAGGGAGATGTGGCTTCTTTCCAAAGATCGGGATGATCACTGTTGACCCTTTTGAATTTGATTCATCAAACAATATATCATCATTCCATCTCATGATCATATTCTTTCGTTCCCACTGAGTTTGGATGAGGATGTGTTTTATTCTTTTCCTATGTTGAGTGGTTTTCTTCTTTTTGATGGCCTCCTTTATTCTTTTAGAAGGGACTTCAGCTTCCTTTCTAGGACTTGTGATATCCCAATTGCTTAAAGTTTCAACTTTATACTTACCTTCACACAACAGGAACTTGATCAATTGCTCCCTCTCAGCCTGATAAGCTTTCTCTTGTTTCTGGTCCATCAGGGCTATCTGTTACTGATAGGCTTTATCCAGCTCATCTCTGTTAGTACCCTGATATCAACAAGCTTCAGTTGTTAAAATTGAAGACTGAAGAAGACAGAAGATTGCTTTTATCTCAGGATTGAAGATTGTTATGATTTTGATTTAGTCTTTGTTTTCAATATAATGTTTATATTTTATGTTTGTTTTTTTTGTTTTTGAATCATTGTAAAAATTTTCTAACTATAGTTTTGTTGATACTATTAGTATTGATAGTGGTTGTATCGATATTAATAGTATCGAAGATAGTTTTGTCGATTCTATTAGTATCAACAACAATACTGTCGATAATAGTAGATTCGATGGACAGGTGTATAAATAGCTGAGTTGTAGATGATCTTAGTATCTTTTGAGCAGAATTCTAAATACTGAAAGTTGTAATTTTATCTTATTGTATGTATAGAATTCCAAGTTATTAATAGAAGAAGAGAAGATCTTTGATTCAATTTTGCTCGTCTAAAAGTTCTTTTAATTTGTTTAAACATTATGTAATGGATTCCGCACATTATATAATGTTATACCAGATCATTAGATCCTAACCATGGACCTTCAAGTAGTATCAGCGGAATTTGCTCGGTTATGATCTTGGTTGAACAGATTCTTGAAAATTTTTATGATCTTTGGTGATTTTCATGTTATTCGAAGATTTTGTGACAATAATCTGATCAATTTCATAATCAAGGTTGGACTATACTTTGAAGTTTAGTTGCTGAATTTGAAATTGGATAAAAAGTTGGAATTTTTTGAGATCAACAGTACTAATATCGACATAAGCAGTTGCTGAAATTATTCCTATCGATATTACTTGTATCAATATTCTTGTATATCGATATTACTAGTTTTGATATCCTATTATCGAACTTTATAATATCGACAACTTCCTTATCAATTTTGTTAGTATCGACAGTAGTATCGTTGTTATTGTTAATGCCGACAGGTTCAAGTCTGAATTTTTCTAAGCATTAGTAATTGAAAAAAATTTCTACAAATGGCGAATCTTTCTTCATTATC
This sequence comes from Mikania micrantha, assembly GCA_009363875.1. NCBI lineage: Eukaryota > Viridiplantae > Streptophyta > Magnoliopsida > Asterales > Asteraceae > Mikania > Mikania micrantha. Next base: position 48,196,510 of record CM018682.1, on the reverse strand, counting down.
TGCTTTCTAATCTAACAATGAAGTTGGTACAATGACTAAACCACCAAAACTGGTGTCATTGAGTGAGTATTCATCTGCTTTGAATCATTTTTTTCCATAATCAATCCAAGTCTGATGATACCATTAATTGAAGGACATGAGCAACCACAGCTCAATGGGGTTTATAAAATGTTTCACGGTTAACTGAAGATGAAAAGAGGCTTTATGATTTGGAAATGAAAGCTTATGCTTTGCTCACCATGGCACTTCCTAAAGACATTTTTCAATCTTTTAAATCACATAAAAGATCTAAGGCTTTGTGGCTTGCTTGAGCAAAAAGATGTGAAGGAAGTGATCAACTCGAAAGAAGTAAAAGGACATTGCTAAAGAAACAACTTGAAGTTTTCTAATGTTTAGACAATGAGGCTTTTGAGGAATTGGTAACAAGATACACTTTGTTATTGAGTGAGCTTAGCAATATGAATTATGAAGTTTGTTTAGAAGAGCAAGATGATAAACTTTTAGATGCACATCCATCCTCATGGGAAGCATATGTTATGATCATGAGAGAGAATACTGATTTAGAGATTACAGAACGTGATGTTTTAATTTCTAAACTTCAATGTTTTGATCTTGATATGCAAAATAGAAAGGCTGGAAATACATTTTCATCTCAAAATCCAGGATTGTATATGAATCCCATTGTAGTTCCTACAACTTCTTCAAATTCAGTTGCTTTTCTATCAAGTACCGAAGATGGTGATGTATCTGCTGTCATTGATGATATAACTGAAGTATGTTTTACTTCTGCTTCTAGCAAAGATAAAGCATTAGGCAGTAGATCCAAGCAAATGAATTCAAGATATCTCAAGAGCATTTAGCCTTTTATGTAGTTCGTGAACGCATATGATTCTGTGGTAGTAGATGAGGCTCAGAGATTGAAAGATGAGGATATGGATCATTTGGATCCAGATGAATTGGAAGAAATGGACATTCAGTGGCAGATGGCTATGTTAACTAGAAGAGCTAGGAGATCTCTTCAAAGGACTAGAAGAACTAAGATTTCAGGAAATTCAAAGAAAAAGCTTGGTTTTTCTAAACAAAATGTGAAATGTTACAATTGTGGAAATTTAGGACATTTTGCTAGAGAATGTGAAATGCCAATGAGAAACAATTCAAGATTTGAGTTTGGATCATAGTCTGAAAATTTTGATCCTCGAAGAGGAGCTCCAATTACTTCTTCTTCTTTACATTCTGCAAGTGCAAAGTCAACTCCTCCAACTAAAGATAAAGCTTTACTTGTTGAAGAAGAATGTGGTACTGATTGGTCATCGTATGCTGAGGAAGTTCAAGTAAATGATGAATCACATGTTGCTTTTATGGCTCAAACAAGTTCAAAAAAGGTTGAATTATCATCAGGAAGGAATCTTAATCTTTAACCAAACTTGATATGGTTGCTAAGCATAATCAATCACTGATTGATGATGTCAATTGTTTAGAAGACATTGTTAAACAATCTTTAGCAAATGAAACAAAATATAAAAATAAACTTGAAGAATATAGTGCTGATATTAGAACTTTAACTTTGCAGTTGGCTGATAAACAGGACATTATAAATCATATGATTGATGATTTTAGATATAGCACACAGAAATGTAAATAAATTGAGTGTTTGTCTAATGCTCAAGTGATTTTTTATAACATTGTGGCTAATCATGTTCGTAATCCAGGTACCCAAGGGATTGGTTATAAGAGTGTTCCTCCTCTTATTAATCATCTTTATGGGTCTATTCCTAAACAGCCAAATGCTATTCCTTATGTTGCTAAATCTTCTAAGAATTTAGACATACATGAAAATGATTTAACTAACTTGTCTAGTTCTGTCAGTTTTAAATGTTCAGGAACAGGGATAGAGGAGTCAAGGATCAAACAAGAAATTTGTGATGATGGTGAAGATGTTAATAGAAATGTGTCAGGTTTAAATTTTGATGTTAAAAGGAAATCCAATGTATCAAATGTGTTTGATAATGACAATGTTTCTGATTTTTTCATAATTGAAGATGTTGACATTAGTAATGAAACTGTTGAAAAGGAATCTGATATTCCTAGAGACAGATGTCTTTTTACTGAACCAGACAACATTATCTATTATACTCTTAAAGAAAAAGATGAAATCTTTTGTGATGATTCTCGTCCTTTGAGTTTGATTAATCCAGCTTTGATTGATAATGTTTATAAGGGAATTGTTGTGAGAAACAAAGCCAGACTTGTTGTGAAAGGTTTTAATCAACAGGAGGGTAATGACTATGATGAAGTATATGATCCTATTGCACGAATTGAAGCTATTCGGTTGTTTCTTGCATTTGCTAGTTTCAAAAAGTTCAAAGTCTTTCAATTAGATGTTAAGAGTGCTTTTTTATATGGCAAAGTAAAAGAAGAAGTCTATGTTGTTGAACCACATGGGTTTGAAGATCCAAATAATCCTACTAAGTGTTATCGTCTGGAGAAGGCTTTGTATGGATTACATCAAGCACCTAGGGCATGGTATGAGACATTGTCAACACATCTGTTGGACAATGGTTTTTCAAGGGGAAGATTGATAGTACTCTGTTTATTTTGAAGAAGGATGATGACATTTTGATTGTTTAGATATATGTGGATGATATTATCTTTGTAGCTACAAATGAACAATTATGCAAGGATTTTGAAATGGTTATGAAGTAGAAGTTTGAAATGAGTGCAATAGGAGAATTAGCTTTCTTTTGGGAATTCAAGTAGATCAGAAGAAGGATGGCTTATTCATACATTAGAGTAAATATGTACATGACGTCTTGAACAAGTTCAAGATGAATGATTGTACATCAATTTCTTCACCTATTTGTCTCCATCATAATTTAGGGAATGATGAGAATGGTATTGATGTTGATCAACATCTATATTGTTCAATGATTGATTCCTTAATGTACTTAACTGCATCACAACCTGACATTATGTTTGTTGTTTGTTTGTGTTCTAGATTTTAGGCAAAACCTAAAGATTCACATCTTAAAGCTATGAAGCGAATTTTTCGCTATTTGATGGGAAAACTAAGTCTTGGTCTATGGTACCCTTATGATGATAGCATGAATTTTATAGCTTTTTCAGATTCTGACTATGGTGGTTGTAATCTTGAAAGAAAGTCAACAACAGGAGGTTGTCAATTCTTTGCTAATAAACTGGTAAGTTGGCAATGTAAGAAGCAACTTACTGTAGCCATCTCTACATGTGATACTGAGTATGTTGCTTCTTCAAGTTATTGTTCACAAGTTTTGTGGATCCAACAACAAATGCGAGATTACTGTTTAAAATATACAACAACTCCTATTTTTGTTGATAACACAACCGCAGTAGCCATTACTGAAAATCATGTTTCACATAAAAGAACAAAACACATTAATATTCGTCATCATTTCATTCGAGATTGTGCAGAGAACAAGTTAATCCAGCTTTTGAAAATTAATACTGTTGGCAACATTGCAGATAGTTTTACAAAAACGTTTGATTCAACTCGTTTTTCTTCTCTTGTAGAAGGACTCGGGATGATCAAGTTTGAATGAAAGATTTTGAAAAATAACACCTGAAAGTTTGTTTTTAATTTTCAAAGTTTTTATTGTTGAAAAAAATTAAAATTTTTGAAAATCGTATCCAAGTTTTATGAAAAATGATAGAAATTTGACTTATTTGATTTAATATTTTTAAATGATTAACATTTTTATTTGTTAACATTTTAGCACATGAATTTAATTATATTATTTGATGTATTAAATCATAAAAGTAATTAATTGAATTGAATGATTGAATTTGATTTTAAGAAAAACTTAAATAATTTACTTTAAATGATACTAGGTAAAAGTTATCAAAATTATATGAATTAATGAGTTCTCTAGCTTAAAATTGATTTACATTAACTGAGTTTAAACAAAAATGGATTGAGAGTAGATTCATATATACACATATTAATGACATCAATGATCTTTTAATACATATACTGAATTTCCTCTGTTTTATGCCTGTATAGATATGAAAATTCATAGCATTCATTTATTAATATGCATAGTGATTCTTTGTTGTGTGTTTCACACAGACCTGTTCACATTAGCGCATACCATTAAATTATTGATCTAATAAAGATTGATCAAAATAAGAAATTTTATTCCATTAATTTATTGCATATGTGAAAAGATCAATGGCAGTATATATTTTATCCTCAATAAATTCTGAGGTTGAATAGGTTAATATGTAATTATGGTTGAGACTCATTTAAATTCGTTATTTAAAATTTTTAATAATAATGCTTGGTATCAAATTTAAGTTGTAGTATTTTGAGTTTATCTGAATAATCAATTTTTGATTGTTCAAAATTTGATTATATTACTTATATGTTTGGGTACATAAATTAATATGATTTTATTTATATGAATATAATGTTACAAAAGTTTAATGTTAAGAGTTTAAAAAGTTTAATGATAATATGTTGAATATGATTTCATTTGGATTTTTTCAAAGATTTTACAAAATTCAACAAGCTTGTCTTTTATAATTTTTATCATTCTAAAAATTTAAAAGAAAATTTACATTTCACCTTTCAAGTGTGTTTTTCTTCATTTTTCACAAAAGGTGTTTTTGATATCTAATTTGAAATTTTCAAGAAAATTCAAATTTAAGTTATTTTTGAAAAGGTTTGTCATCGATATAGTTAATATCGATATATATATAGTATTTTTCATAATAACGATATTATTAACATCGATAATATTTCTTTTATATATATATTATTACTATCGATATTATAAGTCTACTATATATAGTATCGATATTACTAATATCGATATTTTAGTTTTTGATGCTACACTGAGAAACTAGAGAGTTTTTGATCGACTGTGTTTTCTTATTGATTTCGTGATTGTTCTGTATTATTTTGAGTTTCTTCATCAGATTGTCATCATAATGGCTGGTAATTAATTATGTTTTAACCATGAAATCATTTAGGTTTGAGTTTTTGAACGGTTGAAATTTTCTTTCACTAAAATTGAACTGATTTGTGATTAATTCATAGGACTTTTTGTTTAGAATGCTTAATCGAAGTTGGTCTGAATGTGTTTTACATATTTTTGGTTAAAAATTTGACATTTGATATTTCTGGAATTTGTTGAATGTTTGAAGGTGTTCTTATATCGATACTATTAGTATTGATGAGCACGGTTGCATCGACACTAATAGTATCAATGAATACGTTCAAAAATTTTCTAAGTGTTAGATATACACTGATTATTGATATGATTATGTTGATCTTATTAATATCGATACTTTTGTCGATATTATTAATATCGATATCATCATTCAAATTTTTCTAAGTGTTAATTTTTATCAGTGTGTCGATACTATTATCTAATTGATAGTATTGATACTTTGTATACTTAGGAAATTTTTTTGGATTTTTCAAATTTTTATTTTCTTTTGGTTCTCATTTTATTTTTCTTCTTTCAGGACGATTATATAATGACAAGCATAACGTGGTTTCTTTGGTGGATGAGGAACTGAAAGAAGCTTATTTATTCTGACATTGATTTCTTATCTGAAGCGTTCGAGAATACATCATGCTATTTCAGCCAATCCAGTGTTTATCATGCATCATATTAATTCTTTTTGGGATAATGCTGATTTCGATTGTGTTGCTGAGCCTCCTGTTCTCAAGTCTAAGATTGGTGATTTGTTGATTCAGTTTTCCGTAGAAGATCTTAGAACTGTACTTTGTTTTCAGGATTCAGAAGATGAACCATTGACAGAGTCTAGTGAGTTGATATGTGGAGTTTTTAATCGGACGAGCTACAATGTAGATGTTACTACTTCTCGGCTGATAAAGAAGCATCTTTATGGGCAGTGGAGATACTTGTTTCATGTTGTCATTTTGTGCCTGTCTAACAGGAAGTCTGGAATTGACACATTATCAAGACCCTTCCAATGTCTTATTGTTGCATTGGTATTGAATAAACCATTCAATATCAGTTAGTTAATCTTTGATTGTATGGTGAGACAAATCACTTCTAATGAGAAGGAAAGTTTCCTTCAGTATCCAAGATTTCTTACAATGATTTTTGATCATTTGTACCCACAGTTGACCAAGTCTGGTCCTATCATCAAAATTACCATGATGAACCAAATAATCTTTGTTGATTGTTGACCTAAGAGGGGAGCTAATACTGCAGATACTCCATTATTTGGCCATATTGTTGATGAAAATTTTCAAGAACCGGCTGATAATGCTTGGTTTCATGTTGAGTCTCGTGTTGCTGATGAAGAAACTCAATCAGATTAACATATTCAGGAACCTAAACCAGTACTTGATGTTGCTACAGAAGCACAATCTATTGCTTCCCAATTTAGAGACGTAACTGGTTCTTCTTCTCATCCTTCTGAACAAGCTCTGAAAGTACGTCATGATTTTGTTCCTACTGAAGGTGATGTGGTTGATACTTCCACTTCAGATTCTAATTCTGATAATGATGATGAGGTTCCTGGTAGTAGAAATATTGTTCTTATTAGTGAAAGTTTTAGTAAACGACCTTATTCAGAGATCAATAGTGATGCTCATCAGCAGGAGATTGCACAAAAGAAAAAGAGATAAAATGACAGTGATTCTGATTATGTTCCTACTCATAGAGATTTTCGTTTTGATTCTCCTATTCGTACCTGTCCTTCTTCCTCTACTGCTCATTTGTCTACACCTCCATTTCATATTTCTCAATCTTCTACACCACTGGTTACTCCACCAGTCATATCAATGAAATCTTAGCTGATAGTTTTGCCACTCAATTTTCACAAATCTTAGCATTGCAAACTCAAGTACATGAGTTGCAATATGAGAATATTCAGTTAAATAACAGGTTCAACATTTTGGAAGTTATTGTTACTGATTTAACTACGAAGGCTGCTTTGATTGTTCCGTTGCAAGATCGATTGGATACTTTACAAGCAGAGGTGGAATCTAGTAGATATTATCAACATGGTGTGAACAAGATGGACTTAGCTTCTTTTGCTACTATGAATGCTAAGATTCAGTATATGAATAGAATGCATGATAATGCTTTTCATGTTATTAAAGATCATTTTCATTAGATATAAAGAATTAAAGAACAACTTCAAATGATGAATCCTCCAGCTCAGGGGGACACTTCTTGTAGAGCTGAAGCGATTACACCATTTGTGGGATTTAGAGATGATGATGATGAAGATTAAGATGATCAAGGTAATGATTTTGGTGGATCTTCAGCTGGTAATGATCCTGTTACTGTGAACAAAGAGGGAACAATATCTTAGGGGGGCCAGCTGGAACATCTTTTGCTCCTGGACCTGATGATAACAGGAAAGGAAAGATTCAAGAAGATGATTTTGTGGATACTTTGTTTGCTGATGATGATGAAGATATGATTGATGCATTGGTAGATATAAATGATGATGACCTAGGATATGATGATCAAGCAGAAGGTGATTATGTTCTTGATGCGGATCCAAGGTTAAATGAAAAGGAATATCATTTTGAACCATGTTTTGATGATGTTGATAATTGTATTGATCAAGAACTTGAAGAGGGAGAATGTTTTCCTTTTAAATAGGTTAGAGATTTGCTTATGCGTTTGGACTGAGAGGAGAAGTTTATTAAAGAATTGTTGAAATGATCCTTGTTGAATGTGTTGTTACATCAACAAAGGAGGAAGTGAGGTTAAAGCAAGATGCAAAAGAGACTTTAAATGAAGATTCAGTTAAATTTTTAACTACTACTGAGGTTACTCAAATGGCTAATGATGATTTAGCTAATGCTCCATTAAGTACAATTCTGAAAAAGAAATATATGAACAAGAAATAATGTGTTGGAAAGATTTTAGCCTGAAATTTGATGAACAAAGCAAGTTGTTTATTATCAAGAGAATTGATGGAGTGCAATATTTGAGGAAAACAATTAAAAGTTTCAATCAATTTCCTTTGTGTGAATTAAGAGTTTTAGCTGATATCAGATTGATTAATCATGGAGATGATTATACGGATAATCTAATTGACAGAAATTTGAGAAAAGAGGTTCATACAATGAAATTTGAATTTTTAAAACCTCAGAAATTAAAGAAAATACCAATTGTTGGTAATCTTGATTGGATTACAAGAAAATGGAAGGCATGATATGAATTTTGAGCAATTAAATCTTTAAAGAGAATTCCTCTTTTAAAGTTTAATCTGGGTATTACTTAGAACCTTTATAGATGGTATTTGGATGGGTATACCTATGAAGTTGTGTTTCAAGATTTAAACAAGGTGGAGATTTGCAGAATATTTGATCCTATTCACCTGATTAATCTTTCAGAGGAAGACCAAAGAATGTTGGAAGCAAAACAAATTCAGTATCATAATGAACATAAAGATGAAGCAATGCAATTCAAGAAGGTATTGGATGTTCGTATCAAGCATAAAATTTGTGCTTGTAGTCATTTACCTTTACAATGTAAAGAATGAAGATTAACACTAAGTTGTTGCTAAGGGGGGGTCTGTTAGTACCCTGATAGCAACAGGCTTCAGTTGTTAGAATTGAAGACTGAAGAATACTGAAGATTGGTTTTATCTCAAGATTGAATATTATTATGATTTTGATTTTGTCTTTGTTTTCAATATAATGTTTATATTTTATGTTTGTTTTTTTTTGTTTTAGTTTTTGTTTTGTAATTGAATCATTGTAAAAATTTGCTAAGTATAGTTTTGTCGATACTATTAGTATCGATAATGGGTGTATCGATATTAATTGTATCGAAGATAGTTTTGACGATTTTATTAGTATCGACATTAATACTGTCGATACTAGTAGATTCAATGGACAGGTCTATAAATAGCTGAGTTGTAGTTGATCTTAGTATCTTTTGGGCAGAATTCTAAATACTGAAAGTTGTAATTTTCTCTGATTGTATGTATTGAATCCGAAGTTATTAATACAGGAAGAGAACATCTTTGATTCAATTCTATTCTTCTAATAGTTCTTTTAATTTGTTCAAACATGATGTAGTGGATTCGCACATTATATAATGTTATACCAGATCATTAGATCCTAACCATGGACCTTTAATCTCGTAAAAAACCAGTGGCTTCTAGATCAGCTAAGAACTTGTTTTCCCCTTCAAATTCTTTATTCTTTAGTTCTTGAGGATCTTCAGTTGTGGGGAACTGCCTTACAGGAGAATGGGATTCCTTAGGAGGAGAGGTTTGAGTTTTCTCAGCTTCAACAACAACTAGCTTTATTGGTGAGGGAGCTTTGGTGAACTTGGATGTGTTAGAGTAAGACTCATCTTCATCAACCAGTCTAAGCATTCTCTTTCTTGGAATTAGAGAGGCAATGGGCTGATTATCATTTGAGTCTTAACTTGGTTCTTGAATGGAAGTTAAATGTTTCTTTGGTTTAGTGGTGGGGGTCTTGGATTTTCTTGCCACACTCTTCTGTCTTTTTGTGAAAGACTGAGTGCTATGGGAACCGGTTTTTGGCCTATTTTGGATGCATTTAAGATAGTGGGATATGACGTATGTGAAGATAATTCTAGAAGGGGAGAAAGGGTAGGTGAGTTTTCTTTATTGGTTTTAGCAGGTGAGGAAGGGATGGATATGGCTGGAGAGGGTTTTTTGGGAGAGTTTGGGTTATCTTTAGATTGGACAGACTCAGTTTGAACTAGTATGTCCTGAGTGGTGGAGGCTAAGGAAGAAGGGGCTGTGGTTGTCAGTTTTATTCGTTTAGTGGGAGCTAGTTTGGTGGGTTTGGGTATGGGTTTTCTTCTCACACCAGATGCTCCAGCTTCCACTTGAGCTTCAGCTTCCATTTGTTTCTGTTAAGAACTGACCTAGCAGCGTTAATCTGAAATTGCTGATCTAGTTCAGCTTTGAGGAGTGCATTCTGATTCTTCGGTCTTGTTTCTTTCATTCTTCTTTGCTCAGTCTTTTCTTGAGCTCTTTTGGCAGTTTGGGCTTCAACGATGAGCCTTTCATTCTCCCTCTTTTTTGGCTTCATCAGCCTGTTCCTTGAACCAAGGGGGAGGAGGAGCTATTCATGTGAGAAACTCTAGAATTAGAGTGTGATTACCTACCTCATGTTGCAAGGAGGATATTTTGGAATCTACTAAAATTTTTAGTAGATCCAGTTGAAGCTTCTGGGTGGTATATAAATCTTTTTCAAAGTTGGTGAAGAAAGTGGTGAGATGGGTGTTAAGAAGTGGGTTTAACACTTCTTGAAGATCTTGGGTTGAGAAGGTGACGACAGTGTTAGTAGGTGGAGTGTTTGGGAGACCATCAAGTGAAGGTGCCTGCATTGGGATGAATTGGGGTTGCAAAACTTGGTTATTCAAAACTTTTGTGACTAGCTCAGTGAGCTTGGCCACATCAGCCTGAATATGCGAAACAGCAGCCATCAATTTCTTGAGTTTGAGATCTAATTCGTCCAATCTTTTACAGATATCATTCGAATCCCTAACTAGTGAGTCGGTTTTAGCATGACCTGAGTCTATCTTAGGATTGTCATGTACTCCTTTTTCTTGGTTCTGGGGATTTGCAGCCTCAATTTAAAGAACTTCATTGGCTGTTGCCATAGCTGGGGACTTAGTGCCTAATCCATCTAGATGAAGACCGATTAGGCTTTCATGTGAGATGGATGCTCCATATATGATCTTGACGTGTTGATGGACTATACACCCTAATCTCATCCTCTTCTCCATGGGTAGGAGATTGATGATCTTGAGGTGTGGTTTCAAGGGGCTGCTCCTCAATTGTGAGGAAGGATGAGAACCAATTTGCTCAAAATTAGAATCAATCTCTTTGAGAATTTGGGCAATAGAGTCAAGTGTCCTTGGGAGATTGGACAACCATCTGAGTGTCAAGTGACACTTCAGTGGTTTGTGTGGGATCCCTTTGGGTTACAACATCATCTTGTTGAGTGTATTGATTAGGAACTAGATGGGTTTGAGATTCAGTATCCATCTGTGTGGATGGAACAGATGGATCTACCTGTCTAGTGGGGACAAAGACTTGTTTAGGGATCTCAACTTCCTGAACAGTCTTTTTGGGCTTTTTTGGTTTGAGGGCTTTGGTGGATGCTTTTCTTTTGGTAGGTACCTTAACAGGTGTGGAATAGGAGGTGGATGTGGGTTCACCGAGGGTGGTTGTGTCCTTAGTGTCATCCATGAGTTTGGCCTAAGTGTTTAGCCTAAAGAACACCTGCTTGTCAATGCTCTTAACATTAGAAAGAAAAGCAATATAACAAACAATATTAACATTTGCAAAGAGACATGCAATCACAAGACGAGGGTACAACAAAAACTTGAGACTCTTTTGGTGATGCACCAAGTGGTCAAAAATTTTTTGGGACACATTGACTATTTCGTTGGAAAGAATTGCATACATGACATATTGCATGTCATAGGGAATTTCTCCCCAGCTAGTTGTCTTTTGAGAAAGACACTGCTATATGGTATGATACAGAAACTTGTACTTATGATAAAGATAGGCTTTGTACAAGGTTCTGTTCTTCAACTCTCCCTGATAATCACACTGGACAAAAATAGCATGAAGAAGTTTGAAAGGAATAGTGGTGGGTGCATCAGCATCACCAAGATTTTAAGCAAGACTAAGTCTAGAGGGGGTGATAGAGACCTGTTGACCAGCAACAACAGAGATGATTTCAACAGAGTTGTCCTTAGACACCAAAGCAGAGTTTGTTCAAAACTGATTTAGGGCAGACTCAGAGATAGGAGGGTCGATAGTAAGAGCAGAGTAAACAAAGTAGTTTACCAGATTGTCAACGACCTCATCATAGTGGGGGTATTCAGAAGAGTTGGTGAGGTAGGCTGCAAGGTTATGAACGGGCTTGAGTTTCAAAGCTTCAGACGCCATGGATGCAGTAAAGATTGAAGAGCAGTTTCAAGAACAGAACTCAATTACAAATTTTTTCCTTAAGTGTATAGAGATAAGTAAAGAAAAATATAACCGTTGCAAATGTGCGTGAGTGTCAAATCGGGCATAATTATCAAGATTTAATAACCACAAAGTGAAAAGGATTTTAACCACGTAATGGTTTTAAACGTGGATGAATAGTTTGGAATGAAAGGTTTGTTGGCCTTCATAATTGGGTATGGAGGGTGAGGCTGAGAACGAGGAAACTGGATATCAACCATAGGCCTTTTTACCTTTTTCAAGAGTAGCCTTAGGGTCAACAGTGGTTTCCTATTGTATTGTACCTTCTAAAATTTGAGTAGGGCTCATAGCAGGAGCAATCTCAATTTGTTCTAAAGAGTTATTTTTATGAACATTATACAGGTGTGCTTCTTCTGGTCTTTCCGGATTTGCATTAGTAAGGTATACAAACTTTGGAAAATGTCCAGATTGATACATCTTTGGAGGTGTGTTCTTTATTGCTGGGATTTCATCTGGAAGAAAGAAGGGGGAGAGAGGTTCAGGAACATTTTCTACCATATTATTACAAACTGGGGCATAATCCTCTGGTATACTAGTGTGGTTATACCCGATTCCAAACTTAGCTTTGCAGCGAACTTGCTTGCTTAGAAGCATCAGGAATCCTTTGCAGGACTCAACCCACTTTTCATAGCTAACTTTAGTTTGGGCCAATTCATCTCTACAAGCAGAATATTTTTGATGTTGCAGATCAAATAATTCTTGTAGGTTAGCTTTTTCAGTTTTTAAGACATCGATCTGACCATCTTTATTTTTTATTAACTTTTCTACTTCTAGGTTTTTTTAGCCAATAGTTGCTCAAGCTCTTGGTTTTGTTGTTGCAGCAAAATATTTGCTTTCTTTATTTTGGCAAATGCCTCAATGCAAGAATCGGTGCATAGCTTTTTTAAGGTAGCGGAAGATGTCACACCCCGAGCCGGCGGGCTGGATCGACTTTCCCGTCGGGCGGAAGGTTCCCGGGGCGCGATATCGGGTGATAATCATAGTGATCAGATTGTTTACATAGCACATGATGTATATTGAGAATTGCTAACATGACATTGATACAGAATTACAAAGTTAAATTACACAGTACATGTTCACAATTTAACTAAGTAAATCTACCAAAAGAATCATTGAGTTTCTATTTTGTATCTGCACAAGATTTACAAAAGATGATTCAAAGTTATGTCATCCCAAAATATTCACATCATAAAAGTAAGCTAGGTTTCTTCTAAAGTCCACTAGCTTATTCCTGATGCTTGGTATCTAGATATGTTCATCACTTGAGAAAACATGCATTTATACAAAGTCAACACTAGGTTGGTGAGTTCATAAGTTTACTTATTTAAAAACTTTCAGGGTTATTTACACAACATCTTGTAATGCACAAGTCACAGTTATTTTCATTTGGCATTAACTCATTCCCTTGTCCTCTCTGTAAATACACCTACAGATAGGATATTATCCAGTCAAGCATGCTTATATATAGGGCATACGTAGGGGACAAGCCCCAGCCGACATCCCACCACACACTTGACAGAACTCAATACGACCTGTATTGTAGCTATAGATATCCATTTCATCACCCATAGGCTTAATCATAATCAAAATCTCCAATATGACAAACCATTAAATAATCATGATAATAACATAACACAATAGGCTTCTGAGTAGTGCAATTCTCCACAGTTATAAATGGTGGATTACCATATATACTAAAGATGGTATTACCACAGTTATTAGGGGTGGTATACTCTTTGACTTACTATTACTCATATCTATTTAGTAAGTGAGAGCAAGTCTGACACGTAGCCATATCCCTATCGATCTATAGAATTGATTTGACTACATTACAGCCACCATAAAGGCAAACCACAATGTACTAAAGACCTCACAACTATCTGCCACCAGCCTGTGTCTTGAGTGAGGTCATTCTCTCAATCTACCAGTCGTCAGAGTAGAAGTGGTGAGATAATTGGCAGACACTATCATACTCTTATCACCCGTGTAAGAAATGATAGAGTAGGAATAGCCTGACAAAAAATCAAAAGAGTTCTTATAGTTCTCAACCCATAACCATCAACTCATAGAAAACCAATACATATAACAAACGTGTTCTCATAGTAATAACATATCTATTCACTTAGAATTAACTAAAATTATTCCCAAAGACTTAACAGTTGTAATTTTCCTTAAAATTAAATAAAATAATTCAATAGGAATAAAATGTATTCCTCATGAGGATTACAATCGTAATCACAGAGGAATAACAGTTTTATCATTTAGAAATCGTAGATATTGTCTGACAGAAATAACAGTTATGAACTCATAGTCATTAACTTTAACATAATAAGGTCTACAATTATAATAACAAAGTAAAACCCTATTATCATACAATGTACTAAAACATATAAGAAAAGTTTTAGCATGTTCTCAGCCCCGCAGTTAAAACAAAAGTTTAGTAAAAAGGGGCATATGAACTCACCTTGTAGTTGCTGCGGTTGACTAAGAAATGAAGAAATGCACGCACTCTTTGTTGTAATGATGTTGTATTCAAAGACTGTGTTGAATTCAATATTGTTTGTAACTTATAAGTACGAGTTATCAATTCGTAGGTTAACCGTAAAGTTGGTTAACTTACATAAATCTTTGTATCTCAGATTTTCCTTGAATTCATTTGATGGTATAACATACTAATACTTAATCAATTTAGCTTAAGATTAATACGTGATACGTTCTTTGTTTATATGATTAACCTTGTTATTGACTTTAACCTTTTCTAAGAGTGTTAACTCATAATTCACCAACATTGTAGTAAAAGTGGCTATGTTATATAATAAAAGTAGTCCCTTTTTGTTACCTTGATCAAAACATGACCTAGTTATAAGCCTTTAACATGTTTTAAAAACATGTATATGAGTTAAACATTTGTTTTAAAGTTTATCTATGGTTTTACCCGAAAGTTTGTAGGACCTTAGAAACCCAACAAAACAACTCCGTTCCTTTGGAGATCTGCTCAACAGCCACCGGAATAGTGCAGAATCCTATTACAGGGTTTTCCAATCGAAACCAACAGTCCCCATGGCAATCTGACGATGAGGAGTGAATGTTTTGATCGAAATAGAACACCACGGGGTGATAATCGAAGTTGGACAGCAAGGAGCGGCTCAAAACCCTAAGGGTATGGCAGATGTGTGCACAGGGGAGAGAGGGGACTCGGAGAGTTATCAAAAATTCCTTTTGCAGATATATATATGTTGTACTCATTCGGGCGAATGAGTAGTGCGAAACACTCATTCGGCGAATGACTCAGCCGAATGAGCTTAGTCGACCGAATGAGTCATGCGGATGACTCATTAGTTCGCCTCAGTCATTCGCTAGGTGTTCATTCGTCCGAATGAACTCATTCTTAGGTATCATTCACACGAATGGGTCTGAAACATATTCAAAGTCAAAGACAAACGTATATAAACATAATAAACTCAAATAAACATATACGAACTGTCACACCCCCAATTTCCAACTAACGGAATCATACCGTTTGGGACGTGACAAACCAGGATCTCAGATCATTAGACATAACGAAGACCTCTATATGATTTTCAAAACATACTTTGGTCTAAAACTGTAATATCAAAGTTCTACGTTGCGGAAGCGTTTTTAAAACAAAACAACCATAACAGTTTGAAAACTGTAAATTACAATGCAAAGTTTCAAATGTTCAAATCCAAATAACTGAAATGTAAAATATGCATGCGACTCGATCTCCTAGTCCATGCTTGCTTGCGTGTGTACCTTAGCGTCCTGAGAAAACATGTAAATCAAGTCAACACAAAGGTTGGTGCATACACAGGTTTAAGCATTCACAAATGTTTGAAACACAATTTGAACAAAATGTTGCAGATAACATAATCACACATGCATAGTCATCATAGCTAGTCATTTATACTATTTACATAAGTGGTCAACACCGAAGCTGACTGTTGCATGCTAACGCATGTTTTGCCTTGCCACTATTGTCTAGCACAAACAATAGTAATGTGAATTGGCTAGTCAAACACTTGCGTAGATCCCATCCACCAAGTGAGGTTTGTCAAACCTAATAGATCTATTTCCAACTACCACGCCTTGTACTACGGCAAACTAAACGGTTCGAAATGTAAGGACTTGTAATGCTATGTTTGCACTCAATGTAAACAGCTAACTCATGCAAGTGATATGTATCTAAAAGTGTTTGTTGCACATGTTTTCTACCCCAAAACAGTTAAAATAAGAAAGGGGCCGTGTACGGACCTTTGATTGTAGCAGAATGATCAAACACACGTGAACTCGCGTAAATAATCCTCTACGAAGAATCTGTGTTTAAACAATAACTTAGTGTTATTCGGGATGTCGTTTTATGCTTGAAATCACATACGTGTCAACACACGTATGTTAGAGTGTTAGGAATATGCATACGTATGTACGCGTGCCTTTGAAATCGTTTAAATAAAACCATATATGATTTTATTTAAATAAACGTATTTATACGAGATTACGTTTTTCGGGTTAAAATGTAAATTTTATAATTCTAATATGTTCGGAATTGAATTCTGGTTCTAACGCAATTCGAACGGATCGAAACGGAATTAAAACGAGTGAGTTACGGGTTAAAAACCAAAAATTGGTTTTTAATTACAAAAACCGGTTGGGCAGGGTTTGAACCCGCGACCTCCCGGATCACACGCTCGGTTCCAAACCATCTGGACTAGCTTAGTTTTTGTAACATAGAACCCAATTCAATTCTTTTAATCCTCAAATCAATGTTGTTCCCCATTTAAATACTTAAACCGAACCAAAACTACCCAATTGAACCTCGAATCGAATCCGATCGATCCTCAACCCATACGGGTTTTGTTCCTGTGATCTAGTCGAGTCTAGGGACTGTTTTAATTTGATTATCAACCAAAAAACATGGTCCAATTCATGATGTTCGTAGTTTCGAACATGGATATTCAAACATCCAATTCAAATCGGTTAAATTCGTTTATGATAACTTCTAAAATCATAGGGTTTTCATTAAACATAACATTTCGAAACTTTCGGTTCCACTTAATTTGAATAACGATTTCGTTTAGGTCGAGATCCCCAAAAACGTTTTTCTTATTAATCCTAATGATCGAAATCCTTAAATTTGTTGTTTTAACATCCAATTAACCTAGGACTTAGCTTAGTCGGAACTTTCTGGAACTGGTGATATCGTTTAATTTGGTTCTCAAGCCGGTTTTGATCGAAACCCCCAAATCATTTTGGGTTAAGAACCCTAAAACATGATCATTAACAATTCACTATAACCTCATGAAATTGGTATATGTATTTCCTTAAACGCATTACTCTGAAACTTTCTATGTGGTTTAATTCAACTATTAATCCATTTAAACAAGAAACCCCCAAATTCGTTCATACAACAAACCCTAGATCTTGATCTCCTACAATTCGATGATATGATTCAAAATTAACATAGATTTCTTCTTGGTCGGACTAGTCTGAAACTAACAGCAACATCTAATTTGATTTTAAAGCTCGTTTGATTAAAAACCCCCAAACCGTTTTTGATCATGAACCCTAGTTATTGAATTCGTAGAATTCGATACTGTTGAACGAAATTATCTTAGGGAATGTTAAGTCGCATGTTTTAGGTGGTGTAGGAACAATTACTTACTTGTTTTGATGTCGAATGAAGTGGATCGACTTCTAGGTTGTTCTTCGGCCGGCTCTAGATCGAATTCTCCTATCCGAGACTTGCTACTTCGAATTCTTGTGTGCACTGGATCCTAATGAAGCCGATTATGAGTTCTGTGGGTGCAATTGTGGTTCTATTACTCGAATTGTATCAATTTTACTTCCACCATTGACGGTTACGACTTGTGAGTGGTTATTGGTTTTAATTCGATCAATCATGTACTGATAACGGATGATTAACCATTAATCATCACCATAATGAGTTGCTAGAGAGTTTAATTCGGTTATTAACACCAAATTAACACGAATTTAGAATTTTGTTTGCATCTATGGCCGGATTTTGACTCTCAAAGTCAAAATTGAGACTTTTATTGAATTGCAACCTTAACCCTTGAAGTTTTAACATTCTAAGATTGCTTTTGATCATTTACCACCCCTCTAGTTTGATTTTAAATGATTTCACTTCATTCCGGTTAATTTCTGATTAACGGGATTAACCACGAATTTGCCGGATTCTCATACGAACAATATAGAATGACTGATTTCATTAATAATATCAACTTTAATACATCACATCATTCAAAATACTGAACTAGGGACATTCTATGCACTAACATACTCCCGCTTGGACCTAGTTCTTCACTTTTCAGCATCTTTCTTGAAATACTTGCCTGAGATAGCCTTCCAGTCAGTGCCGGCATGAATTCCAAACACTATGCATATCCAGATGACTCTCATGAACTGTAGAGCTTGCTCCGTGTCTGCAACTTCAAAGAAAATCTGACATCTGCACAAGGCTTTTACATCTTTGTGTGACAGATTGGTCAGCCACATGGGAGCAAATATCCATACAGTATCCCATTTATTGTCTTTGCACAACACAATCACTGCCTCAGCAGTTCTCCCATCATAATACCACCATCGGAAACTGTCCAGAAAGTCTTGAGGCATCTTCCGTAATGGAATCTTCTTCTTGACTTTTCGAGGCAGCCACTTCAGGATGACTTTATGTTTGCGGGTATTAGCATTAATCTCTGGTTGATAGTATCTCTTTGGTTGCTGAGGCTTGAAATTGATCCATCTCTTCCGATACTCATACTGAATCTGTCTTGATATCCAAGATGACGTCCCTGAATCTTCACTGTACAGCATCTTCAGACATGCTATTTGATTTACCTCGAATCCAGGCAACGTCTTGAAGTCATGAGGATGTTTGAAGTATTGGATCCCTTGTTCCCTTTTGACTGCATAGCATTGCAAGTCGTGAAAGTATACCCAATTAAGAATTTGACCTTCGGCCTTGTATCCTTTAGTCCTGTACATTCTGGTGTGCGTAGTTGGCATCTTTGCAACACTATCCTTCTTCAAAACTTCCCCATTCTCTTTCCATTCCTCTTTCTTTTTTTGGATGTGTTCTGCTGAAGACTCGCTACCACTGATCTTTTCGTCTATCTTACGTTTCAGCTCCTCCTTAGAATGTAGACCGAACAAGTCAGAAAAAAGTAGGTCGCTCCTCTTCAGCTGAAGTGTACTTTAAGCCCTCTTCCTCTGTGATGTCCTCCAGAATCACATCATCAATGTCATCAAATGATTATGGAGTAGGAAGATCAGAAGCAGTGATGGAAGCATCATTCAAAATCACTTCATCAGGATTTAACCTGAACATCTCTGCAATTTGTTCCTTGGTGAGGCAATGTATGATTTCGCCTTCCTCCTTTTCATAGCTGACAGAATGTTAAATGATGCCCTGAGCGTCCAAAATCATAGTCAACTTTTCGTCCAAAATCCGTCTCAGTGGCATCGCTTCAACCTCTTCTGTAGCTTTAGGCTCTTCGGTTTGAGGCAGAGGAGGCTTTGCAGCTTTATCATGCTTTGTCTTGGTTCTGATTTCAGTGGGTGGAGTTGGCTCTTCTGCACTGGAAGAGCGTGCAGAGCTACTACCAGCACTGTCGTCATCATCACCAGAATCATCATCTTTGTCAGAATCATCATGATCGACCTTCTCCTCATAAGACTCATCATCTTCCTCTTCCTCTTCTTCTTATTCTCTGTCTGAATCATCGGAGGCAGGCTCAGAGGCCTCAAGCTTAGGAGTGGCATCTTTAAGGCTTTCAACTTGCTCAAGGAGACGCAAGTTTTTAGCCTTAGGAGCTAAAATCCTGTCATTTAGGCCAACATCCGTCAGGGCCAGCTGGTTGTAATCAACCACAGACTTAAGTAACCTCTCCTCTAAATCAGCAGATCGGGCCCTCAAATCAGCCCGTTGGTCAGCTGCCTGTAGCTGTAGAGCATCCTGCTCACTGACCCTATGAGTAAGTTGGGAAATAATCTGATCCTACTTGTGGTTCCTCTCCATCTATCGAAGAACCAAACTGTTCAGTGTGCTAAGTAATTTAGCAACTTAAAACAGTTGGTATATAAGTATCAGCACGTGTAATGGAGGGACCAGAAGAAGCTGCAGTGAAGACAGCTGTGGCAGCACCAGAGGATGTCAGAGGGGCAATAGTGACACATGCAGGGGTTGCCCTTGACTTGGTCAGTGAAGAAGCTGCAACAGAAGACAGCTCTGACCGCCTTTGTAGAACAAATCTAGTCCTTCTTCTTTTGGCAGGAGGAGAGGTAGACTGAGCAACAATAGCAGCAGTAGATGTAACAGTGGAACTACGTGGGGGAGGAGAAAAACCAAACTCAAGAATAGAAGATAGATCCCTGATCTCCTCCCTCTCAAGATCTGTCTCACTAGGCCTCTTTGTCTTCTTCACCAGCCTGGTCCCGACCGTAATGTTCTCAAACTCATCCTCAGGCTTTTCAGAGTTTGAGCTGTCAGAGCCCTCTTCTTCATCATCCTCACCACCAGCCTCATCTGACTCATCAGAATCTTCTATCTCCTCAGTTGAAGTGGTACCACCCATCTCTAATGGAGTAGAGACAGTGGCTGTAGAAGTAGTCATGAAGTACAAGTCAAGAAGAGCCCCAACATCTACATCATCATCACAAGCACCTGACACATTTGATTTATGAAATGATTACTGATATATTTGTCCACTTGAAACCTGACAACACTTTGTTTCTAAACTCAGCAATGATCACCCATGTTTTCTGACTGAGTTACCCATTATATTCAACCAATCTTGGTCAAAACTAGTTTATAACTCATCTCTGCATAACTTAGTACCTAACATCATAAATTCTATAAGGTTCCAATTTATTTTCTTTTTGTATTTTTCTTTTTGATTTGTTTCTCAAGTTCAACACATTGTCATGGACGGTTTCAGCTAGGTGTTTACAAAGCAATATGGCACGTATACAGAACTGTGTTGACAAGATGAACTTGTTCTATCCAAATGGATGGCTTCAACTAGGCTGCAACCCAGTAATATGGCACATGTATGGAATCGAACTTATTTTATTTTTGTATTTTTCTTAGCTTATCCTATCTGAATGGACGGCTCCAGCTAGGCTGCAACCCAGCAATATGGCACGTGTGCAGAATCGGATACACTTTTATTTTCTTGTGATTCAATCATTCTCATCTGAATTGACGGCTTCAGCTAGGTCTTTACAAAGTAGTATGGCACGTGTACAGACTTGAATTCATGAATCATTGGAAACCTCATAAGATCCTATGATAACAGGTGTATGTCTGATTTGAGTCAAAAAATGTTTATCCCTTAATTACTTTTCAAAACTGGATCCCACAAATCAGACTTTCTAAGCAATCACTAACAGTCTATTAACTTTATAAAGTCGACCTATCAGTACATCAGTTCATAATTCTTACGTGCTATCATTTTATGCATTCAATATTGCATTTAGGACATGACATGTTTACACATCACTTTCTCTAATAATACTTTCTCATTTTTTTTAATTTTTTAAATGTTTTTTAAATCAGTACATCAGTTCATAATTCTTATGTGCTATCATTTTATGCATTCAATCTTGCATTTATGACATTACAGGTTTACACATCACTTTCTCTAATAATACTTTCTCATTTTTTCAATTTTTTAACTCTTTTTGGTTTTTCAATTAAACTACTTTTTCTCCCCCTAAAAACCTAAAACTGAATATCTTTTGAGTTTTTGAATAAGTGAAGGAAAAACAACAAAAGTACTAAAACTAAAAATCAAAGAAAATAAAACTAACTAACAAAATAATGATCATTTGTTTGATTCATATGAAGGAATGACTTCATCTTTTTGAAAAACACCATTAGGTGATAACAGATATAAAAAACTGGGTTTGTCAAACACTTTAGTGTAAAGATTAGCTTTCTGGTTTTCAGTGTGAATCTTAACAACATCAATTAATTTCTTTTCAAAACAATCACGTATGAAGTGATATTTAATGTTGTTGTGTTTTGTTTTAGAGTGATGGATAGGACTTTTAGTGACAACTATGGCAGCAGTGTTATCAACAAAAAGAGGAGTGTTAGAAAACTGTAACCCATAGTCTCTGAGTTGTTGCTGAATCCAGATGATTTGAGAGCACCAACTAGCAGCTGCAATATATTCGGCTTCACATGTTGAAGGAGACACCGACGTCTGCTTCTTGCACTGCCAGGTAACTAGGCGTTTTCCAAAGAACTGATACCCCGCATATGTTGATTTGAAGTCTCTTTAGCATCCACCATAATCTGAATCACTGTAGGCAGTTAGGTCAAAGTTATCATCATTAGGGTACCATAAGCCCAGATCCGGAGTACCCTTCAGATAACGTAAAATCGTCTTCACAGCAATCAGATGGGAAACTCTTGGCTTGGATTGATATCTAGCACACAAGCATGTGGCAAACATGATGTATGGATGAGAGGCTGTAAGATACATGAGGGATCCAATCATTCCACCGTACATAGTGGCATCGATTAACTACCCCTTTTCATCTGGTGTAATCCCATGATTGACAGCCAGTGGGGTACCAGCAGGTTTTGCATCCAACATACTGAACCGGCTCAGAATGTCACCAACATATTTTGTCTGATGAATAAAAATCCCTGCCTCAGACTGATCCACCTGTAATCCCAGAAAGAATTTCATCTCCCCCATAGAGCTCATTTCAAATTTTTCTTTCACAACCTTCTCGAATTCCTTCGAAAAATAATCATTTGTAGAACCAAAAATGATGCCGTCCACATAGACTTGCACAAAGATCAAATCACCATACTTCTCTCGAATGAACAAAGTGCATTCAATGACACCTCTTCTGAACCCGTTGTTTAGAAGGTGAGTAGACAGTGTCTCATACCACTCTCGCGGAGCTTTGTGCAATCTATACAAGGCCTTGTCCAACTTGTAGACTTGGTCACGATGTAATGGATCATCAAACCCGGAAGGTTGATTGACATACACCACTTCATTGATCACACCGTAAAGAAATGCACTCTTGACATCCATTTGATAGACTTTGAACTCTTTGAAGGATGCATAAGCCAGAAAAATGTGGATTGCTTCAAGACGAGCAACCGGTGCAAACACTTCATTGTAGTCAAATCCTTCAATCTGCCTAAAACCTTGCACCACCATACGTGCTTTGTTGCGAAGCACAATGCCATGATCATCTCATTTGCAGCGCAAGACCCATCTTGTACCAATAACTTTTGCACCCTTGGGTTCGTCAAAATTCTGAAGGAATTCTTATTAATCAAAGCAAGTATGTGACATATATGTTAGTGAAATTCGGTATGCAAGATTGTAACTCCGAGGTAACTCCCATGAAAAAACGTCCAGTTCTCACTTCGGATGAACATGGCTCTAAGGTCAATCAAACTCATTATTGTTCAATGATTGGGTCCCTGTTGTATCTCACTGTGAGCAGACCAGATATCATGTTTGCAGTTTGTCAATGTGCACGTTATTAGTCTACACCAAGACTTTCTCATCTGACTGCAGTTCACAGGATATTCTGATATCTGAAAGGGAAGCTTCGGTTCGGTTTGTGGTATCTTTGAAATTCTGAATTCTATCTTTATGCTTTCAGTGACAGTGACTATGGAGGATGTGACAATAATCACAAATCCACTTCTGCTGGATGTCAATTCCTGGGTGACAGGCTCATTTCATGGCAATGTAAGAAGCAACAAACTATGTCTATCTCTACTATCGAGGCTGAATATTTTGCAGCTTCTGCCAGCTGCTATCAGGAGATATGGATGCAACATCAACTGCTGGATTATGTTTTGAATTTTCATAATAATCATATTTTTTGTGATAACGATGCATCAATTCAAATTTGCAAAAACCCGGTTCAACACTCAAAAACCAAGCACATTGACATGAAAGTTCATTTTATCTGAGACTGCTATGATCACAAACACATTAAAATGGAACAAATTGTGTAACATCACTGTATTTCGGGTTGTCCGTACATGTTTGATTGTACTGTAAAGCCTGAAATGATAATTGATAATTGATAATTGATAATTGATAATTACTATGAATTATTTGTTTATATTATCACTGGTATACACTATTGAGAACGTATATTGTCACAATAAGCATAAACCCTGAAAAGTTTAGTTTGTAACACAACTAAACAGAACCAGAGAGTCTATTGTAGTTACATCTTAGATGATATGGATTATTGGTTTGGAATGGAAAGTAATTAGGAGTTGGTTATTGTATTGTTACTAATCATAGTCAAGGACATATGGTCATGGTTTATCAAAATAGCGGTGGGACGGTGGCTGGAGAGGTTGCGACCTACTCCTACATATGCCCTATAGATATGCATATTTCAGTCTATCATGGATGTGTCAGTGATATGGTTCAGTGGGTTTTGGATTGGGATTTATAATATTTAAGTTAATAAAATAATGAAAGCTTTAATGGAAATAATTACGCGATGGTGAGGTTACGAATATAATTTAAACGCGAATGTTATTTCAGAAATATTAACTTAATAACGTATTCGCGTGGGTGACGATTTACACGAATATAATTATTAAGAATAATATACTGAAACGATATTCCATAAATCGTAAATCGAATCGAAATACGATACGAGCGTTGGATTCGGAAAGGTGACGATCTTTACGAATACATACGTGAGTAACGCGTTTTGACGAGATAATAAAATAATATCTAACGATATTAATTTATGAAAAAGAAATTAAAAACATTTATTCGGAATTACAACCTAAGACAGATTGAACGAAACGTTTTATTTAAATAAATAAGTTAACAAAAACTAAAACGGAATCATTTTACGAGATAATCTAATTAAAAACATTTTATTTAAACGTAATTCAATTCGTTCAAACGTTTTATATTTTAAAAAATATCTTACGAGAAAACTGAGCATAGTATAATTTTATCGCGATAAAAACGGGATCGAGCACGCGGGGGACGATACGCGATATAAGGAAGAAGACTTCCTTCTTCTTCCCCATTTCTCACACATCTTTCTCTCTCTAAACCCTAATCCCGTCACCCCTTTTCTCTCTAACTTCTCACTAGTTTTTCTAACTCAAATCTTAGCCATTTTGGTTGATTTTTCTTCCTAAACGTTTGTATGATCAAGGAGATCGTAAACCCATGAAGATTTCAAGCTAAAGGTCGAGATTTGAAGGTGGATCGAGCCTCTACTTTTCGGTTTTGTCTCTAAGTAACAACCGGGTTAGTTCTCACACTTTAAACGAATTTTACACTTTAAAAACCTTGAAAACAAGCTACTAGAAAGGGGTATAGTTGTTGGGATAGATCGTAACAGGTTAAGCAACTTGAAGATGCTGATGATGAGCAGCTGCAGTGACTGGTTCGGGAAGGCGGTTGAAGGGCTGAACCTGGGCTATCCTTGGATCCAGATCTAGCCGAACCTTCTGCAGTCGCGAACCACGTAGCAGCCTAACCTTGGGGATGGCGAACGTTGCATGGAC